>CM069862.1:95458990-96059490 GCA_036172795.1 Pelodytes ibericus | reverse complement strand
TCTTTCTACGCCCTCCCCCCCCCTCCCGTTTCTTGCTCCCTGGTGGCTAGAGGGGGTCATGCTGCCCGACACTTCCGTCTATTATGACGGACAGCCGGCTGCCCAAATCTCCCTGGTGGCTAGCGGGGGCAGCCGGAGGATGTCTGCACGATACGCGCAGACATCCTCCGCTGCTGCCCGGCACTTCCGCTGGGACTTTTATGATGAAGCCAGAAGGACCCTTCATCATTGAAGTCCCGGCGGTCGTGCCGCGTCAAAGGGAGGGGGAGAGAGAGACAACACTAAGGGGGGGGAGAGACAAAGCTGGGGGCAAGGGAAAGAGAGAGGCTCATCGCGCATACATCCCCCGGCTCTGCGGGAGACCTGGATCCCTGTCTTATAGTCTGACCTCAATTTGAGGTCAGATTATAAGACGACCTCGATTATAAGACGAGGGGTATTTTTCAGAATTTTTTTTCTGAAAAAAACCTTGTCTTATAATCGAGCAAATACGGTAATCAGAGACATTTGTATTAGACAATTTTATTTATTTTCCTGCTTTGTTCCCCTTTCCTCAGTTTCTATTTTCACCTCCCTTGATTGTGTTTACATTATCCTTATTCTGTAACCACAAGAAAGCAATGGGAATGGTCATGTGTTAAAATCTGTATTTCTTCTTGGCACCGATATCATAATTAAGCTTTGATGTAACAAGCGCTGAACCTTCAACCATAAAGGTATAACGGTTTATGTATAGCAAGAGGTATGGAACTAGAATCGTAAAGAAGTACAAAACTGGCCTTGCACAAAGCAAAGGTTTTGGACATGCGTCGTCTAAGGTTGACATATCCTGTGTGGGAGATAGGAAGCACATTTCTTCAATATTTTAATCTAAACAAAGTGCATACAGTCTACATAGAACAATATATAGTGCATTGATGTATATTAGGATTGTTTTTAACAATGCACAGCCATAATAGCAATTTTTATTGCTGACAGCAAACTGCAATCATCAATATAAAATAATGTAATCTATTTAACTAACTTGTAGGCATGCAAACTGTGCTCTCTGTACCTTGTGCTTCAGTCTTTCTGTTTGATTGAGTTCTCTAAGAGCCTTGAACCTCTGTACAAAACCCTGTGTACATTTCTGGCAGTCAGGGGTAGGCACCAAGATTGCTCATGGTGGATATTTACTGAGGTCTGTGGCAAACAATGTAATAACACTTTGCCTATCCATGCTGGCAGTACACAAACAAACCCTAATGTAATATAAATGTAATGTATTAAATATCACCCACAATGTTTAGAAGTTATAGAGATTTATTATAGTGCTTTCCGTTAAAATGTAAAGATGTATTTGGGTCATTTGTCTCCATAAGAAGACTAGTTTGCATATAGGAATGAGTTCTCTGAACATACAATCTCTTAAAATTGCACTTAGGTCTAATAGGCAATACAAACAGAAGATATAAAGGCAGATAAAAAGGTTAATCTACAGATAATATAATTCATTAATGATGCCAGTGGCCATTAACGTTTGTCATTACCTTGACCTGGAACACAAGTTCATTTCCACCCACACTAAACTGAGACTCAAAGAGAATGGTAAATTTCTCCTCGGTTACAGACTCTGCTCCCCGTCTGTCTGAGCGCTTGATCCTTTTCAAGGACTGTAATTGAGAAGTAAAACAGGTTTATATTATTAACTCTCCTACAATTTGTAATTGCATTTTTTTATGAAAAATATTCTTACAGAGAGATTTGAAAGCAGATGGAACAAACCAGTTTGTTTTATCATATTGTCTAAAATCCTACAAAAAAAGATGGAACAAAAATTTGGAAGTTGCTGCTCTGTGGAAGGTTCTTTTCTTTTCCGCTGGATACGGCCGGCGGAAGAAAAAAAAAATTCACCGCGACCGGATGAGACATTACGTCACATCTGGTGACTGCGTTTCCCTCCTCTGTCCAGGAGGGAACACTACACGGAGACGTCCGGCGGGGGACACGGAGCAGCAGCCAGGAGGTAAGTGATGGGGAAGGGGGGAGGAATAACGAGCAGGGTAATGGCACAATATTACTGGGCTCTGACTGGCACAATATTACTGGGCTCTGACTGGCACAATATTACTGGGCTCTCACTGGCACAATATTACTGGGCTCTCACTGGCACAATATTACTGGGCTCTGACTGGCACAATATTACTGGGCTCTCACTGGCACAATATTACTGGGCTCTGACTGGCACAATATTACTGGTATTTGAATGGAACAATATTACAGGACTCTGACTGGCACAATATTTCTGGGCTCTGAGTGGCACAATATTACATGTATCTGAATGCACAATATTACTGGTATCTGACTGGCACAATATTACTGTTATATTAATGACACAATAATACTGGGCTCTGACTGGCAAAATATTCCTGGGCTCTGACTGGCACAATATTCCTGGGCTCTGACTGGCACAATATTACAGGGCTCTGACTGGCACAATATTTCTGGTATCTGACTGGCACAATATTACTGGGCTCTGAGTGGCACAATATTCCTAGGCTCTGAGTGGCACAATATTCCTGGTATCTGACTGGCACAATACTCCTGGGCTCCGAGTGGCAAAAATGCCTGGGCTCTGACTGGCACAATATTCCTGGGCTCTGAATGGCACAGAGACAAGACATGGGATACAGCAATATGCCTAACGCGTTTCGCGTGAACACATGCTTATTCAAGCCTATGAATAAGGGTGTGTTCACGCGAAACGCGTAAGGCATATTGCTGTATCCCATGTCTTGTCTCTGTTTTTGTGGATTTTATATGGAGTTTTAATCGGATCCTTCTAATAAATATTCATCTATTTTTCACCGCATTGGGAGTACATACGCCTTTGTTCGCTACTTTCTTCCTCATTATCAGCGCTTCCACTACAGCCCGGCTGGAGCACCCCTTATCAGGTGATATTTACGAGACATATGTCAATTATTCTTTGGTGGAGCCGGCTTGTTTTCTCTTTTGTTCTTATAGTTAATGGGCCATCTAACTGGCATTACTAAGAATCTGTTTGGCATTGTATTGGAGGAAATCCAGGGGGGGTGACACCATGAGTTTCCGCACCGGGTGACACCAACCCTAGTGACGCCCCTGCCTGAGATACTGACATTTATCTTCTTGTTGGAGTCCTTCATTTGATAGCTGCACTTGCTGTGGAGATTCTATCTATCTATCTATCTATCTATCTATCTATCTATCTATCTATCTACCTTGTTGCTTCCACAATAACCTTTCAACCCCTCAATCTTCACAGCTTCATTTGGGAGATAAATGTACATCTGAAAAGATGATGCAAATGAAGCTTGCAGTTTTAGGTGTGAAGATTGACAAATTGAAAGGCTACAGTGTTAATTGACAGCTTTAAAGTTAGGACACAAAAAAGAAAAAGTGCTTCAATAAAACTTTAATCTTTAAACTTCAAGATCAGTACACCACAGAAATCATATTCAAAAAGCATTTTAGTCTTCTTATTAATCATTCAATTACATATTGCTGTTTCAAGTGTACTTCCCATTTCTGATAGTTACAATGTGATGTTATCTTCCCAGTATACCCATTTCATGAAACACAGAGAGCTGGAGATCTTGCTGTCCCCGGCTGAAACTGTTTGACTAGTTTGTATAGTGTCAGAGGCATTTTATTAGGGGCTTTTACCACCCACCAAGAACAGCAACTCATCCTAATTTCAATCTCCTAAAATAACTTACAGCAGAGACGAGAATGCAGCTGTTAAATACCACCAAACACAACTACAAATTAAAAAGTCCTTTACTTGAGAAGTAAAAAATGCTCCATAGAATAAATACTTCAGTTTGCCAGATTCACAAATCACAGGATTAGCAATGTGGATCCATCATTTTATAGGCAGCACGGTAATGCTTGTGTGTATTTTTGATGCTATGACTTATCTTAACAACCTAGATTTGCCAGTTTATTTTGCCTTTAACTACAGCAGAAGTAATGTTAACTTAGTAACATAGTAATTTAGGTTGAAAATAGACACAAGTCCATCAAGTTCAACCCTTCTACCTAACAATCCTGCTTTTGATCCAAAAGAAGGCAAAACAACTATATATAGATATCAAAACCACACACACACATATATATATATATATATATATATATATATTCTCTCAAAAACCATTTTTTTAATGTGTTTTCCCTTAACACATAAGCCTCAATTACAGGGAAAAGAGGCAACCCAAAATATAAAAATTAATAAACCAATAAGTAAAAATAAATTGTGATGGTTAAAGTAGAGTAGGGCAGGAACAACACTTAGGATTATTGTGATTAAAGTTTTTATTTGGTATGGTAGAAATTAGACATATGCAAAACTAAAATTTTCTTTTAGTTCATTACTGCATTCATTTCAGACGAAATTCGTCTGAGACGAAATTTGGTTTATAGAATAGCAATAGTATTATATGTATTCTATAAACCGAAAGTCTATAAACCGAATGTCATTCGGTTTCTAGACTTTTGGCTTATGGAATACATGTAATACTATTGGCTTTCTATAAACCGAACTAGAGTCCCCATTCATAAGAAATTCTTATGAATGGGGACTCTAGTTCGGTTTATAGAAAGCCAATAGTATTACATGTATTCCATAAGCCGAAAGTCTATAAACCAAACGTCGTTCGGTTTATAGACTTTCGGCTTATGGAATACATGTAATGCTATTGCTATTCTATAAACCGAAATAGAGTCCCCATTCATACGAATACGTCAATTGACCTATTCGCATGAAAGGGGACTCTATTTCGGTTTATAGAATAGAAATAGCATCACATGCATTCCATAAACTGAAAGTCGTTCATTATGTCGGTTTATGGAATGTATGTAATGCTATTGGTATTCTATAAACCGACTCTATTTCGGTTTATAGAATGCCAATAGCACGAATGAACGAATGATTTTCGTTTATTAACCCTTCGTTCATGCAGCTTTCGTTAGTTTAGCATTTTCGTTATTCGTTTTTCGGACGAATGGACGAAAATGCATTTGTCAGAAAACGAATGCATATGTCTAGTAGAAATGTTATAGATGACAGATTTGGCAACAACGCTAAAAAAAAAGATTTATTTTTTGGCTCAAGAAGCTCTAACATATGAATGTTTATTCTATTATTGATAGCCCAGTATGTCCTGCTTTTCTAAAAAAAAAAATAGATATCCAGACCCTTTTTGAAGGCATTGTATTTGATAGCACCACCTCTCTTGACAGCGAGTTCCATATCTTTACTGTCCTTACTGTAAATAATCAGCTGTCTTCTTGTTCCTTGTACATTTCTGATAACAAACAGGTCACTGGAGTGTTCTTTATATTGACCCTGCACATATTTATATAATTTTATAATATCCCCTCTAGATGCTGTCATTTGTAGCCCTGTTGCACTTTTTCTAGTTCCAGAATGTCCTTTTTATGGACAGATGCCCTAAATTGTACTGCATATTCAAGGTGAGGATTTACCATATACTTGTAAAGAGGCAAGATGATATCCTTCTATCGTGAATCAATACCCAGTTTTATACATGCCAATATCTTACTGGCCTTTAGAGCTGCCGTCTGGCATTGAGCACTGTTAGTAAGTCTGTTGTCTACAATTATTTCCAAATCCTTTTCATTAGTAGTTTTTCCCAGGAGATACCATTTAAAGTATATGTTGAATCGCTATTATTTTTCCCATAACACCTAACTTTACATTTGTCTATATTTAACCTTTTGTGTCATCAGCAAACACTGATACATGGTGCTCAACACAACTTGGGAGATCATTAATAAACAAATTACATATGAGAGGGCCTAAAACAGATGCCTGAGGTACTCCACTTAATACCTTGGACCAGTGTGAGGATTTTCAATTTAAAACAACTCTTCACATTTACACTTTGTCAATCATCTCCATTGGTCTGTACATTCTGAGCTGAACCTCTATCTTACAAAGTATAAATCATAGTGGCTTAATTTTACCCATCCACTCACAATATTGGTTTATATACACTCATGTTTTTATACTTGGTGGTTACCATGTTTCTGAAGTGAGCGCTGAGTGTGCCAGTAGCCTGGTGATATTCCATCACACAGCAGTTATTCAGGATCTCACCACTGCTTTCACTGTAATATAGAGAAACGGTTATGATTTAGTATAGAGGAAGCAATCATACCACTTAAAAATAGCTACATCAAATTTATAACAGTCATTTATTTACAACTGCACAAAACCTATACTGTGAATGTGGAGAATAAAAATGTATCAAAAAATAATGTATATACTGTGTAAACAGAACTTCAACCAAATACATAAAATAAGTATAATGTCATCATCTGCAGCATTAACTACTTTCAATAGAAAATGTCTATACAGTCACAGTGTAGGCCAAGAGGTAGATAGAAGAAATGTCTGATCACATCATTTATTCTACAATGAGGAAAACTCTCATCACAAGAAATAATGTTTCTTTAATTTCGTGTTTCTGTGGAATCGATACACACCAAACCAGTTAACGGTCACCTTCTAAAAAGGATTTTGGTGTGGCCATAAACCGCAATCAATAACTAACTTGGCAAAACATATATTTTTCATTAATGTGTTTAATGAGTGCCATAATTTTGACTAAAAATTGTGAACTGTGGTGAACTGACAAGTGAATGGCACAAACTGGATATAAATAGAGTAGTAAAGAAAGACCAGGTTGAGACTTTTTCCAGCCAAATTATTAATGCCGGGTATTTGCAGTTCACTTTTAAATGAAAAGACCCAGAGGTATGCTAGACAAAGGGGGCTATTCACTAAAGTGAACGGACAATTGGACTGCAAAAATCAGGTATTATTTGTCAAGTTGGAAAAATAAAAATAACTGAGAATTATTCTTAATGCCTGATTTTTGCAGTTCACTTGTCAGTTCAATTTTAGTCAATGGCCCCAGAAATGAAACCTGTAGCATGTAAAAAAATAAATAATGGTTGATGATTACAATGATATAATTAATGAAATAACTGAAATATAACACACCATGATGTGCGATAACTAAAATGTGTGTAATAACAAATTAAGACACATGTATGTAAAAAATAACTGTTTTACTCACACTATGCCTGTTAATGACTGTGTGCACATACACAAGGAACTATGAATGAAGGAAAATGAATAAATACAGTACATCTATTTTGGGGAATGTGTCCCTTTATACTGAGAAAGTTCTGTTGGATGAGGTGCTGTGTAATACTACTATGTAATACTTTGTAACACAACGCAGAAAAGATAAGCGAAACAATTACTTCCGTGTGTTTTCGTTCTTCAACAGGGCTTTGGCTTGCAGCTCACTAATAATGGTGGCCTTCACCTGTGGTGGGTTCATATGAACATTTAGCTTCCCTCCCACCAAAAGCCGAACAGTAGCTGCAAACTTGGTCTGTGTCTTCAGGACCTGTGGGGGCTGTTTCTCAATGATGAAAGTGCTGCAGAAAAAAAAGAAGAAGATAGTAGAGAGCAGTTTGAGAGAACGTAGGAAAGAATGAAAACCATATTAGAAACTTCCAACACTGGCTGTCCAACTCAATGGCTTTGATTGATTGCCTCAGTCTTGGGAAGGCTGCTTCATAAGACTGCCAAAAATCATACTTATTATTACTTTAATGCAAAGAAATGATGGATATTTTATGGCAATACATTCAACACAAAGTTTTTCCATAGTGTAACTCAAGAGACACTTTCTTTTGAGGGTTTTAGGATTTCTCTGAAAGGTCCACTGCAACATGATTTTTCATTACTATTATTCTATTATTTAATGGAGCATGCAGTATTGAGCATGCTTAACATTTCCATGCTTAATTATGATCAGTGTGTGCATAATTAAGTATTAAAAAAAAAAAAAAGATTATGCCCTACACCCTGCCTGCCTTTTCAGAATTAATTCAGATGTGCATGTACGACGATGATGTCATGGTGACTTCATATGAAGTACATGTTTAATGGTGCAGTGCATCCCCATATCTTCTTCACAGAAACTCTGCCTTCTGCCTGAGAGGTGCTGGGGATTCTCCTTTCTGGAGTTCTGGACATGGGAGGACTGATTCTTGGGAGAAAGCATATAAACAAAAAATATGTTTTCAAGGTAAAAATTGCAAAACAACACATGAATGCATTTTTTCTAAAGTGCGCTAAATATAATCAGAACTTGCTGATAACTTGGAATCTGTTGTTTTGTATAAAGTCTGTGATATCTATTCAGAAGAATTCAGCACACAGTAAGTTCAATCTTTCACACATCCCTGCTGATCTTATCATAGTTATCTGTAAGCTGAATTAAGGTTTCCAAATACAGCAAAAAATATGGCCAGTAATGTTATAACCAGAAGATTTTGCATATCTCCTTCTCATAGGTTGATGTCACCTATAATTTTTTTTTGGTATTAATATTTTATTGCGTTTTATTATAAGCATGTTTAGACATTTTTGTTTTAAACAATTCGATATCCAATACACTTAACAGTGACAAAGTAAGCATAATAACTACAATGGCATTGATATGGGAAATCACATACATATCTGAGAAGACATATAACAGTTGCATCTGCTAAGTACACTTACAATAGAAAAAGATTGCGTATTCAAGCAGAATCTCAAACAGGTACATTGTCATTGTAGAATATATGTAGACTTGACATTACCATTTGGGATATTGGCTCTTATTTAACATTAATGTGGGGAGGGGAAGATAAAATAACTATTTTATCAGAGACCTTTTAGAACTCAACTCCTGTGAGACTAAAAGGCTGCTGACTGATGCTGTAGTGCATCGTTCAGAAGCAATTTAAACTTGTTTCTGAAGTCGGATGCTGACCTCCAGGCTGCCATGTCGAGAAGATGTTTCTGATTGGGGTGTAGTGTCTACGACACTGGACACACCTCTGTCTGGGGATTGGATCATTCTGCTCCATAATGATTGGTTATGTAGCTTGCCATTGAAGTGCATGCTCCAATCAGAGGGAATGTCAGCTGTCTCTCTCTGCTGTCACCCAGCTAAGACTAGATGACAATATCTTTTGAATTGAGCACAATTAGTGCCCTTCTGCTATACAGTTACTCTTCAATTTCTGATGCAGGATGTTGAACTGAGGAATGAAATAATAGCAGTTTTTAGAGCACTTCCTGAGCTTGGGGCTGCAGTAACACACAGCATGGAGTGAACACCACAAAAGTAAAAAAAAACATGTGAAACAAAAAATGATTCATCTTATTTTAAATATCTTTGGTCAACCTAAATAATCTTTTACACCCATTCTATAAAGTGGTCACAGCACAGGTTTGCTGCAGGTTACCTGGTGACTAAAGCAGAAATTATGTCTGTGATGGTGGCATTGAGCTCGGCCAGAAGCTCTTCCACCGGCCCCGGGATGGGTAGCTGCTGGCACAGGTGCTCGGCACGACGGATTTGCTGTCTGTTTTGCCAGATAATTTCTGCCAGTTTTTCACACCTAAAAGTAGTTAATGATGAAAGTCCAATATGTCTTTAGTTATACAAAATTATTTACATTCTGTCAATCTAAACATCTTATCTCATTGTTACACTGTGAACACAAAATTATGAAAAATGATCTAAACATTGTGTTGGCAGAATTGCATAAACATGTATAAAATAAGAGATTTATGTTTTGAAATACCGTATTTGCTCGATTATAAGACGGCCCTAAATATAAGACGACCCCCCCCCCAATTTTGGATCTTGTTGAAAAGAAAAAGAATATTAAAATCTGCTGCTCACTCATATGCACACTTACCGTACACTCTGACACTTATATGCACATTAACAATAGGATACTCACTCATACACATGTATATACAGTAGTGTGGGGATAGGACTGGGGGAAGTATGTGGAGTGGTACATTTTATTATTGTATTGTGTTTTTTTTTAAAGTTTTTACTAGACTTCCTATCAGTCAGTGGCTCAGAGAGTGCAACATCTGTAGGAACAACATGTCCCATGATTCTCAGTCACCTTTAAGAAACCTGTGAATCATGGGAAATGTAGTTCACTATGATGTGCCCTTTTTAAAACAGCTCCTCTCCACAAATTGTGAAGACTAGCTGGTTTAAAAAGGGCACATCATAGTGCCACAGACTGACAGGCAGGGGGTATGGGTGTCAAACACGATTGCGTGTGTTGCATGATCCACGTGACACACGCAACTTTACTGCTGTTTCCGGCGAATGGCACACGGAGGATCACACAGCACGAAAGGATGTGATGTTGTCCAGATGGCTAGTGGCAGAAGCACACTATTTCGGTGGCGGCTGCTGCTGCTATGTGTTGGCGAACTGCGAACTTAAAAGTCGACCTCGATTATAAGACAATGTCGTTTTTTCAGAACTTTTTTTCTGAAAAAAACCTTGTCTTATAATCGAGCAAGTACGGTATGTCTGATTTGTCTCATGCTTATGACATCACCTGTGGTTTGATATACAAATGAACAGTTTTAGTGAGAAATGTCTAATTAGATATAAAGCCACTGTCTACATTCACAGTGAAAGCAATGTTTTTTGTTGACCGAGTTCCTTTACGGCCACAAACCAGCAATAGCAGAGATGACAGAGTGAGAAGACCAGAGAGCTAATGACGGGGTAAAGGGAATTAGAGTCATCAAGTTATTTTTTATTACAATCCGAAATTCTATTCAAATAAAGCCACAAGTGATGCGTTTAAATTTTAGTTTTCATATTGCTGCCAAGCTGCACACAATTCTTGGAATTAGATTGTCCATGTGCTTGAGCTTGCAATTTGTTATCTCTATAGCCCACCACAAAACATCTGATCAGACTAAGATTGCATGCAGCAATCCCAGAGCAATACAACATTTACAGCGTTCAATTATCATTTAATAATAATTTACAAATGCTGGATCACTTGACGCTACCTTTCACTGTTTGGAATAGTGACTTTAATTTACAAGTGCTAAATCTATGCTAACTTAGCTGTTTGATAATAAAGACTTTTCAGTGATGCACAGATGGAACGCTGGTCAGAAGCCATTAACATTGGTTTTGAAAGTCTACTCCTAGTCTATGTGGCAGCTATGTGGTGGCAGCTATGTGAAGGCAGAACTGATTGGTGACATGTTCATCTCCCCTCCCACTATTGGCAGTGTGCCATGCTATTATTAAAATCAACTTTTGAGTTTAGTCCTTGTTTAAAATGTGCCAGGAGGCAAGAATCCTGAAAGTCACAGAGAATGAATAACTAAAAATATAGTATATGAATTATCCATTACTAATAATAATAGAGCCTGACTGTTGTTTTTGGCAGGTAAGCAATTAATTACAGTACATTAACATTTATTTGTACAGCGCCACCAATTCTTGTAGCGCTTGGTACAGAGCATAGAAGGGAACTACATACTAAGTTAGACAAACTTGTACAGACTGGTACATGAGGTAGAGAACCCTGCTCGTAAGCTAATTAATGTGGATAAGTGAAGTATCCGCAGATTATGATGTAAAACTGTGAGTTGGGCACAGGCAGAATATGCTTTAATCAGCTAGGAGATCCCAATCAGCAACTCTTCCCAAACTGCGCTTGCAATGAGACTTGTTCTATTGCACAGTAATTAGATATAGGAGATCTAGCTAAATTCCCCTTGGTTGTAAGTAAGTGAAAATAAATGTTTCTCAGTGTATGAGCAGTGAAAGCCTAAGCTGACACAGCCAAGGTCACCAGTCACGACTGTCTCAGCCTACATGCTTTGGTCAACTGATAAAGTTGTTACTTTCTCAAAATGTAAAGGTAATCTTTAATTTGTTTTTAATGAAAGTGGCTTTTTTTTTTAATTTTTTTTTACTTTGTTCCTTTCTCGCTCACACTGCCCAAATTCTTTCCCTCTGGGTTAGCACTTTGAATTATATGAGGTAACAAATGGAGTAAAAATTTGGGAGAATTTCATTGCTCGCTTCAAGAAAACGTTCCTACCATGGGCACCTTTTAGACTCATGAGGACAATAATTTGGCTGGTTTCAGAGTTCTTGGGTTGGCGTATTTTTAGGTACTAAAGAGTCTCATGGAGCCCATTTTACACTTTACTGAAATTGTCAGCATAGTTAGAACGTGACTGAAATCACCTGTGGATATTTACAGAGAACGATGTGTTTCCAAGGTAAGGGAAGATTATTTTGCCCTGAGAACTAAATGAAGTGCTGCGGTCATGGAATGATCTGACTAGATGCACTGTGTGCTCTTTGTATTCTGATGCCCTGCCTCCCTCCCAATAATCAATCATACTCAGACAGAAAATGTTGCATATTTAATGATCAAAATTACTTTGATTTCTTTAACATTTTTTTTAAAAGCACCCGTTTGATGCTTTGCCAAATGTAACAAGTTGAAACCTTTATAAAATAGATGTTTGGTAGGCGTGTCTCCTTACTGTAAAAATACTATTTACGCTTAAACAATGTCAAATTGGGCTCTTCTGTACAATACATACTACTGTTAACCTTGCTCACAACCCAGACAGAAGATATGCGAATGCATACCTGGGAACATTGATGCCATAGTGGCCTGGAGGCCACAGGAATGGGGTAGTACCTGGTGGCAGGGACAGCCCAAAAATGGGAGGGGCACTGCCACATAGAAGTGAGACCTCTGAAAAGGAATGGAATTGCCCACAAAAGTAGCGTGAGGCGGTGGGAAGTGGACAAAGCCAAACACTGCTCCACAATGCTCACAATTAAAAGTGTTTCATCGAGAAGCACAGCAGGTTATTACCAAATTTCGAACACACTGTCAAAACCCAGCCATTTCCAAGGTATGTGCCTATGTTTTGGTCAGTGTACTGCAGGAATTTCTGACCGGGTCTGATAATTGCTATACTGGTCTGCATTCTAAAGAAATTTGAGCATGTTTTACTATAGTTGTCATAGTTTTTTGGAAGAACAAGAGCTTTATAATAAGACCACAACACTTGAACCAATTCTGCCATAATATAGGACATCAGATAAGAGCATGGAAATTCGTTAGATATTTTAAAATGAAACAAATATATGATTTCAAAACAAGTTTGTTTCATATGTATACTGAATATGCTTTAGGCAGTAGAAAATTATTATGATGTATGCAGTAAGGGCAGTAAGGGAGAATTCTAAAAGATGAGTCAAGTGACATTTAGTAGCATATAATCCCAGGCATTTCTTCTATAAGAGGTATCAGGATGACAAGCTTTGCTACACACCACGTCTGTAGAAGATCTAAGCTGCCTTCTGGAGGACCACCATTCCCTGCAAGCTGCTGCCGCCTTTTCCACTGAATCAGCTCATCGTCCAAGATGATTGTCTGTTGTTTGCGCAGAAGCTGGAGAGTTTTTTGGTGTTTCTCAGATAAATCCTTGAGTGAGATAAGTACAGATGGAGTTTGCAGTTAGGAATGAAACAACAGAGTGGGAGGTGAATCAAAGGGTGAAAAAATTTAAGTGAAATGGAGAAACATTGAGATTAGGTAGAGAGAGGCCAATTGTGAGGAAAGTGAGATTGGATGTATATAGTGTGATATGTTTGAAAGGAAAACTAAAGCTGAAAAGAAGGTAGAAGAACAAGACCAAAAAAAGGACATTGACAGGATAAAGAAAAAAAACCCAAAATAAATAAGATAGACGTTGATTGAGGAAAAAGAAGAAAAAACTGTTGTTGGTGCCAAAAAGATAAAAAAAATGGAGAGGGCCAATCCAGTGAAAAAAGTTTTTACATAGCTCTGCTTCATATTGCACACATGCAGTTGGAATCTTCGGGCATCTATTTTGGACTCCTTTCATTGGCCCCGAAGAGGTGCATGGTCCCCCTTTGTCACTCTTAAAACCGGCAAAACTAAGGGGGGTTGATTGTCAGGAAACCTACCCAGACAAACGGTCCATTTTAAAAGGTACTTATTGAAAAATTAAGAGAAAAAAATATGACTGTTGTTATGCAGTTTGTGCGCTCAGTCATCTTGCTACATCTTCAGCACAAATTTAAAATATAGCATGACAAAAATACAAATTAGCAACACCCTGTACAGGAACACACAGTACACGATCCCTCCCTGTTTATATATTCCTGGACTTCTGTTCTACTTTCAAGCCCTAATATACTCTGCTATCAACTAAATGCTTTTGTGAAATTTCTTTTTTTAACATTTGCACACCTGGATGAAAATGGTTCATTTTTAGAATATAGCTTTCCCATTTCAATTTCATACTCCCATATTCTGTATAAATTTTCCTGTGGATGTAAAAACCAACTAGCAATTAGGAATCCCCCATACCCAGGTCATGTGAATCCATATTAGTCCTACCAGTCTGTATTGTTGTAATGTCTGCGCTTCTCTCTGTAGCCAGGCCTCCAATGATGCCTGCCTCTGCTGGAGTGTTGCCTCTCGGGATATACGCTCCTGGGGACCGAGTTGGGTAAGCTGTGAAAACTGGGCTGTGTGAAGTGGGGAAAAAAAATCAGCAGTTTAGTGAGTGCTTTATGTTTATTTGTGAATCAATAAAAACAAGTATGGATAAAAACACCAATCACACTCTGACACCATAGCAGAGAATCTGGATGCACTGAACTCAGGCACACTCACTTTGGAATATATACGGCTTCTGAATAAAACTCTCTTTAATTTCAGTAGGGCGCTGGCATACAAATTCTGGCTCTGCAGTATCAGCATCACTTAAGTGCCTCGCAGGCATGAGTTAGAGTCCCTAGAGCAGGGGTAGGCACCTACTTTTGGCACTCCAGATGTTGTTTCACTTGCTGCTTTATCAGTATTACTGCTGTAAGAGCA
The DNA here is from genome assembly GCA_036172795.1 of Pelodytes ibericus. Classification (NCBI taxonomy): domain Eukaryota; kingdom Metazoa; phylum Chordata; class Amphibia; order Anura; family Pelodytidae; genus Pelodytes; species Pelodytes ibericus. Next base: position 96,044,652 of record CM069862.1, on the reverse strand, counting down.
TTATGGGAGATGCAGTCCACAACATCTGGAGTGCCGAAGTCCTAAAAGCCCACCAACAGTCCAGGATTTCGGTATTACCCAGTAGTGTCAACCCTAAATCCAGGACTGTTTGTGGGTATTGAGGTCTGGGTTTGGTTCCACTGTACTAGAGTGCAGGAGATGGTAGAATTTGTACGTATTTCAGTTATACCTGGAGATACTCGTGTACACATGCACGTCAATATGTAATTCTGTCCCATTCATCTTACACACTACACAACCAATCAGAGAATAGAGATACAGCAGATAGTACTGCGGATAGATTTTTACTTGTATTATAAGATGATGATATGTGACATTGAATGTTTATAAGTGGGGGAAACAAGCAGAAGAGAAAAGAAATGAAAAGCAATTTCTGGGTGTTTAATTATTCTTGCAGAATTCAGCAATTGAAAAGCCTTCAAGCAGTTAGTATAGAACAACTTTGCGTATGTAATTAAGGTCATGTAATTAGCACCTTCCCTTGGTACTATTCACTGAATAATTGTTGTCAAAATGACAGTAATTATCCAAAATATATGTATAATATACATAAAAAAATATGTTTTGAATAAATGGGGGTTGGAAGGGAACAAGCAATTCTTTATCTAAACCAAGAAAAACAAACAAACAAGAGGTAGGGATACTACCCATAAAAAAAATAATCAGAATACGTTATGGTGATTAAAGGCACAGTATGGAACTTGGTTACGGCCATCCCAGCTGAGCATATGGAGAAGTAATAACAATCCTCTGAAGGATTATGATCAATTGTGTTATTTGTGTCTAATGAATCAGTACGGAAGAACCGCCGTGTTACTAATTATTCACATGGAAGGACACCAAGTTTAACTTAAGGTGTGCAACAATACATCTCTGTTACTCAAAGTACAGCTCAGTCCTTTGGACCTTCAAATAAACTGCCCACTACAACAATAAAACAAAATGCCTACTATTAACTACTCTCCTGTTTCTGCAAAATACGCAACACCTGTCAGGATACCAAGAAACAGGTGAGAAAAATTCAGTGGCACATTTCTAATTTCACAATTAAAATAAAGAGCAAACCAGTTGGTAAACTGAATTTACAAATGTTTTTAGCACAAATAATTAAACTCCATATAAGTAAATAGGGTGACTAATCATCTAACATATTTCACGCTTAATAGAGTGCTTACTTATTGGCAAGAGAAAATGCAAGATACAAACATGTCAAAATCTTCAAAAGTACCGATCTATACCATTATCCATGTGTGCAACAATCAGAATCCTTACAATATAGACACAAACAGGATCAGTGTCACCCGAGAAAAAAAAAAATCCTGCACAATTAATACATACACAATACTCGTTACACAGATATGTAACATAGTGTATACATTTTTGCAGATATCCACATATGGAAAATGGGTCACAATTCCTCCAGTTCCAAGGCCAATGAATATGACTCTCGCCATCTAAAGCCCCACTCGGTTAGCCCTTTATTACTATCTGTTGCGCACTTTGTTAGTTGCTGATGGATCATGTCGTGCACCCATTACAGTGAGGAAACTAGCATTCAGGTGCTGTTCAGCTATAGTTTTGTCAAGCCCATGGGAGATAATTATAAGCTAGCAGGGTGTTAATGCAACAATGTTTCAAGGTCCCCTTCAAGTCTATGAAAGTATAGATGGCATGTGATTTTTCGCTTTACACGCCATTGCACTGACTTGAATGGAGTGCAGAATCAGTAACTCATGTATGTCAACGTCTCATGCAGGAGGTTCATGAACTATGAAGTCATGTTTGTTTACTGAGCATCAAGATCAGGAGCCAATCAAGTAGGAGGTTTTTGGGTGAACATATCCTTTTGTCCTATCTATACATATTAATGGCTGCTTTAAGTTATTAAACTAATTATGCCACAGCATCCTGACATCAAAATTATCCTAACAGCCAAATTCAACTTCAAATTTATCTCCTTCTAAAACAAATGTTATGCTCATAACGCAGCCCAAATGTACCATATTTCAAGTAATAAGCTGCGGTATCCTACTGGTCTAATGAGTAAATGTCTTACCTTGGATCCTCAAACTCTCCTGATACTGGATAATGAAGTACTCTTGTGTCTGCTGCAGTTTCTTCAGGCCCGTTTCAGTATCCTGTGTGATAAGTCTCAGCTCTTCAAAAGTTTGGTTAATCTGCAGGTGCTTCTGGGATAAAGTGTCCACAAGGCCACCAACTGGAGAACTCGACTGCAAGAGAGAGACTTGTGAAGTAGCATGTGAAAAAATATATCCTTGGGCTGCAACACAATTCCAGCTTACCATTAAATAAAGCATTGTTTTGGAGGTCAGAAAATCATGAAACATGTAACGTTACATGTCATCTACTGTAATCATAATTTGGATTATTAAATTACTGTGAAATGCAACAGCAATATTAAACAAAACAATACAAGCAAGGACATGACAAACATTTTCATGACTCCAATAAACACCTTATTTTAAAATGAATTACTATTAAATGAACTGAACCAACCTGAAAGGAAGTCTATCACCTAAACTGTTTATAATGTAAAAAGTAGAGAATAAAAAAAATTATATACACATTTTCTTAGCTGGATTACAAGCAAATGCATACATTGAGAGAAAAATATGTTTTAAATGGGTCTATGGTGTTTCTTCCATATGACATCACCTTGCGACTTGATATTCTACTTATATATTTCCCATTAAATGTACTTAATTTGCATATCAAACCACAAGGTGCAATTTTACTACCACAACGTCATAGTTGCCAACCATCCATTATTTGATGGGACAGTCCTGTTAATTTGGGTCAGGTTCCATTCAAATTTAGGGCTGCCCTAGCATGACAGCCTCCTGCAGTATTGCATTTGTGTATGAGACTTTATGAGCAAGAAGTGAGCTCCCGAAACCCTTACTGGGGTACGCTGGAGCTCATTCTCAAGGAGTTGTACAATACTGTATGACATCACATAACCGCCTAATATCTTGGCTGACACTGCTTCCTGGGACCCAGGTCCGAGATAGGTCATATTTGATCATTTTTCCTGCTCTACATTCACAGTATAAATAATGTTTAGGTGACAGAGGCCTTTTTATATAGGGTTCCCCCCAAAACATTCTAACCCTTCTGAGCACAATTCTCAGTGAGACACGAGTTAGTTAGTTAGTTCTCGTAATGAAAGTGTGTACTGTAACCTTTACATTTGAAGCTGTTTCATTCCTTTTCTGAATGTCAGATGATGATCTAATGCAATTTGGAGAGTTTCTGGAATTAGTGTGTAAGATGTATAAGCAGTGACACATGACCTCTGCTCACACCACCATCACGCTCACTCTATGGCGTGAACACATCATCAGGAGTACTTTTATGGAATCAATTGTTTAGGCATAATATATATCCTAATATACAATATAGTAATAAAATTGCCTCACCATTCCATCAAATCTGTGTCCTACTGGGAATACGCACATTAAGAAATTCGATCATGTAACCGTATTAGAAGAGAAACAATATAGACAAAAAACGGTGGTAATGTCAGTAAAACTATGATACCGATGTGCCTTACATTTGTTGCTTCCCGGACAAGTCTTTGTTCATGGTATAAAATGTGTCTGATGCATCGAACCAGCTCCATGGGACATCTTTCATAAGTGTTCTGTAAAGGAGAGATGGGTATTTTATTTTAAAGCAGGTAAATACTAAAATGATAAGATAACTCTATATCTTCTTATAGTCTGGAGCAAATGATTGTTCATGTCATAAGTAAATAAAGTTAAAAAACCTGAAACTGTCTGAAAAAAAAAAAAAGAACTTCTGTTTAATTGAAATATTTAGGTATTTTAAATAGAAATGTATTAAAATCAGAACACAAATAAAAAACATTAACCGGAGAAGATAAATCTTTGTGAGCTGTTCTTGCTTATATAGCACTATATCAGGGTGGATATGTTGTTTAGAATCTTGGGTCAGATGAAAGAAAATCTAACCCATCTCACCCAGGCTGTCTGCTACAAACAGAGAGTACTTTATTTTTATTCTTTCATTCAATTTAAAATGCCTAAACTTGATGCAATATTTCAATTAAAATATAAGTATATTTTTCCCAACAGTCATCCTCCAAGTCTGTTTGTTCCCATACATATTTTAATAGTATCACTGTAACTCATTCAGCATGGGGATATTTATTTTAAAATAACCCAATTCCCTGCCTAAAACTAAAAATCAGCACAGCACATATTTAATCTCCTTTTATACATATGATATTTATTTCATTTCAGTGATGAAATTATTTCTGAGTGTATATCCTGTATTTCAGTTGCTGGTTAACTATAGGTATTGTAAGTAGTGGCCTTATCCCCATAAGGTTCAGTTATTATACCATTTTCCTGTGTCCTTGGTATACTGGCTCAACCCAGTGCCTGAAAAGTGGTGGAGAAACTCGCCAAACAATAGTGTCAGGATATGAAAATATTAAACAGCAACTGCACCTTTAACAGGAGTCTATATACATGCGCCACACAGGCTATGTGAACTAGTTATTTGCAGACTCAAGAGGAACCTAAACTTTAAAAATCAATATATATAAAACCCACATTCTTTATAAAATGGTCCAATATTCTTTATTTGCTTCCCATGTACCTTGAACTGTGTTGCATAATGCCCAAGTTTAATCTTCAGCAAAAAACCATCTTCGCCTACTTGATGCTCTGCTTTTTTCTGCAATTCCTGCACCAGTCCTTCTAGTAGCTGTGTAGCCTTCATACTATCCTGTGGGTTTTCCGGATCCACAGAGTCCCTGAAATTGCAGTTGGTTAAATAGGGGCCCACTAAGTATTCTACTTAATGCTATAGCACAACTGTTACAGGTGACAAAACAGTAACCAAGGACTCCAGTATAAACTCTGCATATCTAGAAGTTGTTTCGCTGATAGTTATTACAAAGCCTCTCAAACTACCAGTGACTACAGCCAGTCTACATGGAGCAATTAGATCTGATGAGAATATGGATGGGGAAAATGTATTAACTGATAAACGTTGTCTTCAAATACATTTTTGTGTGTGTGGTTGAAAGCAGTAGCAATGACGTTCCGCATGATGCATTCAGTTATAACAGTGTAACATTTCACATGGTTGGTGAACCAGCACTTTACAAGAAGCGATATTCTTATCCCAATATTCTATAAAGCCTTATACTTAAAGGACAACTAAACTTTATTTAACCCTCGCTTCCATGTTAAAAAATCATGTCCCCTTTCCCCCAAGCAAACCTGACGTTCTCCAAGTAAACTCGGCTGTATCTTTACAGATAAACACTGCTTTACTTTAGTTCTGCCTCAGTTGTGGTGCACAGTTGGTGGGGATGCTGGTGCACACTGACAGTGTCAGTCCATGCACAGCCAATCAGTGTGGGGGCTCGCCCTGCTTGTCTGATCAGGGTCTGAATGTAGGAGGTGTCTCTCTCTGCTAGTGCTGATACCATGTAAAGACTCAGCTCTAGCAGAAAGACAGTCACGTCACAGAGTTGTCTGATTCCCATGGAAGCATGGCAGCTGCCGATCAAAGGATAAACTAGCAGGTACTATCAAAAGTAAATGACAGTTTATCCTCACACTAGGGGTGCTAAGCTTTTCACTTGTGAGTCTACATCAGTAGCACAAATGAGAAAATGAGTAATGAAACGGTGCACTATTAAGTACTCAATGTGGCCATGTTATAATTAATATTTTAAACAGAAACTCATGTTAGAAATGCCAAGTAATGCAGGATAACATTAAACCAGTATTATGTATGTGTGTAGGAACAAGGCCTCAGCTGAGATCTAAACATTGATAATATTTTGTTTGTGTTATCATATTTTCTTACTTCTAGCAAGCCCTAACAAAGCAGCCGTTTCTATTTGACATCAGTGTCTATTTATGTTAACATGACTTCCTAGTGCATCATGCATATATATATATATATTTATATATATATATATATACACAGTTTTTGATTAAAAAAAAAATTAAAATAAAACTGTATCAGATGCAGCCTAAAACATTGGCATATAATGATGTCTTCCCAATAAACTTTTTTCATCAAGACCTTTGTGGGTGAGTTTAGATCTGCAGTTTACTTTTGGTATTCCTATACCTGAACATCAACGTAAGCAAACAAAGTGAGTTTGAGTTGAGTGTGTCCTGTAGAGGAGAAAGTTCTCCCTAAAAATGTACCTAAAAGATTTTATTCCAGATCAGTATTGTGTATATTTTCAATGTTGATGGGCTACGGTGGATCAGCCACAAGCAGCTGTCCTAGGCACGCTGTGGACCATCCTTAGTGATGTGTGTATAGATACTCTCCTCAATGAATAGCTTCCCCATTAACATTATGCTCTATCCCTCTCCAATTAGTGTACACTTTCTTATATGACTTACTTGGGAGAAAGAAGCTCTCCTATAAGTCACGCTAGTCTATTTGAGACAGACTAAGCCACCCCCAAAAAGTATAAATAAATGTATCAGGACTAACTCCACTTTAAAACAAAGCTCTTATTATAGGCTCCCATGTAAGCCACACTATATAAATGTAGAATAAGCACATATACCCAATTCCATTGTCCCCCTGGCCAGGTCACAGAAGATGATTCTCACTGATAATTTATATCAGTGAGTGACCTCTTTTCTTCTATGATAAAATGTTAAAAAAAATGTGTGTATGTATGTATGTATGTATGTATGTATGTATGTATATATATATATATATATATATATATATATATATATAATTTTGGATAGTGGATCATTTTAAACAAGACAACAAGACATTTTAAAGCCACTCAGCACTGTGAAATAAAGTAGCATCAATGCATTGCATCATTGAGAACCTTCCACTGATGCATCAGGCCTGCACACGTGCCATTGTATTACCCTTTGTAGGCGTGGGGGAATCTGGGCATGCATGGAAATAATATATCACAGCTTCAAATGACACTAAACGTTTTTTTTTCCCACTTCTGCGTCTTATATAGAAGCACAAGTGAAAAGTGAGTTGTTCCTAGTATGAGGATGAACTGGCGTGTACTTTCGATAGTACACGCCAGTTAATCCTCTGACCGAAAGCTGCCATGTTTCCATAGGAAGCAGGCAGCCGTCTGGGCAGCGACCGGCTCGCTCTGTTAGTGCAGAGAGACCCTCGTTTTTGCATAAGATCAGCAGGTGTGTGTGGAATTTTTAACATGCATTTTGTTTTGGATAATGGATACTCAACCTGTACACACACACTTATATATGTATATAGACAAATTGTTGCATTTATGCTTCATTTAGCTTATTACTTTTTTTTTTTTTACACTTTATTGTGGTATCAGAATATACAACAGGTAGTCAACGCAGTGCCCGTCAGTGGAGATACAATATTGGTGTTTTGAGACAATAAGGGGTGGATACATTGCAATTACGGTGCATTACATTGTGGATGTCTCCTGGACAGCATTGTACTAAAGTTTGTTGTATAGTAACTGTATAGTCGGTGGGGGGGGGGGGGGGGGCCTGGGGAGAATAACGGGGGGGGGGGGGGGGGCCTGGGGAGAATAACGGGGGGGGGGGCAGTTCTATGTATCGGGGAGTGATGTGGGTCAGAAAGGTAGCAGGGTTACACATCATGGGAGGTGTATGTAGTAGTGGTTGTAAAGTTTTTCCAGGGCGACTTTTGGAAAAGGACTGAATGGCCTCTAGTTTCCAATACTAGTTCTTCCATCATACAGATATCGTTCACCCTGTGAAACCATTCCTTCATGGTGGGAGCATTTGGGTTTTTATGCCAACATGTTCGGAGTTTATAGGACATTTGTGGGTGAGACGGAATATCCTAAGCCAGGGGCGTCCAACGTGTGGCTCACCGGGCATCGAGGTGCAGCTCGCCTGAGCCCTCCAGTGGTAGCCGCACCTCTGACTGCTAGTTGCACGGGAAGAAGCATCGGAGAACGAAGTTCTCCGCACCTAGTTCCTTGTGCGCATGACCCCTCCTTTAACCTGCGTGTGAGGTCAGCGCATGGGTCAGAGGGAGGGGAGAAGCGGACCAGCAGCGTGAATATCATGCAATGAAACCAAATGCAGAGGAGCAGTCTGAAGCCCCCTTCAAAAAAAAAAAACCTGTGTGGTTGGCCAGGTAATGTGTGTATGTAAGTGTGATTGTATGCAAGTGTGTGTGTCAGTATGACTGTATGCAAGTGTGTGTGTCAGTGTGACTGAATGCAAGTGTGTGTGTCAGTGTGACTGTATGCAAGTGTGTGTGTCAGTGTAACTCTATGCAAGTGTGACTGAATGCAAGTGTGTGTGTCAGTGTGACTGAATGCAAGTGTGTGTGTCAGTGTGACTGAATGCAAGTGTGTGTGTCAGTGTGACTGAATGCAAGTGTGTGTGTCAGTGTGACTGAATGCAAGTGTGTGTGTCAGTGTGACCGTATACAAGTGTGTGTGTCAGTGTGAATGTATGCAAGTGTGTGTGTCAGTGTGACTGTATGCAATTGTGACTGTATGTAAGTGTGTGTGTACGTACTTTCTGTACGTGACAGTGTTCAATTTTGTGGCTGTGTATTTAATGTGAAGTGTTTTTTTTACTGTGAGTTTTATTGCCGTGGAGTGTGTGATACACTCACCTGTTGCACATTACCATTTTCTCTGAATGAGAAATGAATGCGGCCCATGCTCACATACCTTTTTGTTGGACCACCACAGAAAAAACTCCTGTCCTAAGCCATTGATTTGAAGAGATCGAGAGATTGAGGTCCCTGTCCTAGAGTCTCGTATAAGATGGAAGGTCTACAGTGGAGGGGGGAATAGAATGGATTTGTATAATCATGATAGGAGGTGTAGGGGATAAGTGGTAGTGCTACATATCCGCTCGATCGGTGTTCAGGGGCGGTGTACTATTTTTAGGTCTTTGTCCTGGCAGGCACTGTATCCAGTAGTGTAGGGAATGGTCACTGAAAGATGATTCAATGGAAGTCCATACATTATGGGGGGGTTGAGACCAGTCAATAATACATTGAAGGTATACTGGTCATAGTATCCGCTAGGCCTCCTTTCTGTTAGGGCAGTATGAGTATATTGTATTTTATTCTCGCGGACTGATTGTTCCGTACGTATTTGAGGGACATTGTCTTTATGCAAGCGAAGAACATTGCGGGTAGGGCTATGGGTAGGCATTACATAACGTACAATATTCAGGGTAAGGCGTTAATTTTTAGGACTTGTACTCTCCCGGTCCAAGTTATGTACGGCATTGACCATGATTCTAAGTTGGACTGTATGTCCGACAGTAGAGGGGCATAGTTGAATTTATAGATGTCTAACACATTCTGGGTGAGCCAGAGGCCTAGGTACTTCATCTTCAGAGAGCCCCATCGAAAAGGGAGAGCTCTCTGGAGATGGAGCACACTTCAGCCGGTAGTATAAGGTTGAGGATTTCAGATTTATTTGAGATTTGAGAGACGGCTATATATATTGAATTCCTCTAGAATTTGGGGAGGGATGTGGTGGGGCGAAAGATTATGAACAGGAGGGTTCCACTGTTAAAATGAAAAGAAGGGGGGCACCCCTGTTGTGTGCCATTCGTTATGGAGAATGATGTGGACATGGTCCCGTTTACTCGGATTCTGGCTGAGGGGAGTGTGTAGAGTGACATGTGTGGCCCCAGACCAAACCACAACAGGGTGGTCTGAAGAAATGTCCAGTAAACCCGGTCAAAAGCCTTCTCTGCGTCTGTTGTCAGGAACAGTGTGGGTTCAGTAGCTATATTGGCCTTGTGTTTAGCAGTTTGACCGTATTTGTCTATGGCCTCTCTGTTGGGGACAAAACCCACCTGGTCATTGTGAATTAGATGAGATAAAAATGGTTGGAAGCGGGTTGCAAATATTTTTGTGAATAGTTCGATGTCTATTTTTAAGCGTGAGATGGGTCTGTAGCTGGAGCAGAGGGATAGGTCAGCTTATAACTTTTGAATATTATAGAAATCATAAAATGTTATGGAAACAATGAGTTATTGCTTCTATTTCTTTTCTCTGCACCCACATTGCACCCAGGACTTATCTCAGCACCTAGATTGCACCCAGAATTTAACCCAGCACCAACATTGCACTCACAGAACTTACCCCAGCACCTAGACTGCACTTACAGGATTAACCCCAGCACCCAGACCTTGCCCCAGCATCCGGATATGCACTTGCAGGACTGATCCTAGAAAAATCATGGGGCTTAACCCACCACCCCCTTTACTCACAGGTCCTAAAGGACAAAAAGTTGGCCTGTAATATTTGGAAATTGACTAATTTTGGCAAGTTCAATTCTTCAAATTTTAGATGAGGAATCAAACAGAAAAGCGTAGAAGAATTAAAATAAACATATTTTAAACACAAAAATATGTAAATACTAATATATTAATGTTATGTATAATAGTATATTTACACTAATAAGCTTTTATAATAAAACAAATATTATTTTATGTTCATTTAATTTATTTTAATGTATTTAATTAATACATCATGTTTACTTTTTTAAAGTTCAAATGTCTTACCATAAGTAACTTTGTCTGAAATAAATGAATATGGCCTAATTTATAAGCTGTGCAAATGTTCAGTTATTTTATAATTTAGCAGCAACTGCTGCACACACAAGGGTTGCCATTTTGTCTCTTAGTTTGGTCGGATCTCTAACTCCATCCCAAGCACCCAGCAGTCATAGCTTTGCCCCAATTTCTGTGGCCACGCCTCTGCCAGTGTAGTTCCGCCCCCATGTGAGACTGTGCTGTTAATACCAGACTGTGCACATCACACAGCTTGTATTCTGGTAACAATGCTGCGGGGAGATCTGGTATACAGGGAGATCTCCCTGTAGTCCTGTTACCAGTATACAAGCTGTGTGATGTGCACCATTTTGTATTAACATCGTGATCTCATGAGGGGGCGATGCTACACGGGGCCGAGCAACACACAGCTGAGAGGTGGGACTGCAGGGTGCGGAGGCACATTTGCATCTTAATAGCCTATACAAAGTTTTATGAAAAATAAAAGCAGTCATCCTTTCAAATGCAAATGTGAATCCACATGGCAAATCTTAACAAAAGGAAAGGTCACCATGAAAGCAAAACTGTGGCTCAACAAACTCCACTCTCCACACAGTACTGTCATATCTGTCAAACAAATCCCTCAAGTAGAAGAAAATGATGCAGTAAAAGTTTAGTATCTCGGGAATTGTAAATCATAGGAATTCCAAAAACAGTGGGGAGGGTGTGCAAAGCAGGGGGAACGGTAGCACTGTCACCTTGCGCTGCGTGGGGGGGAAGTTGGGGGCCAAGTAGTCGGCTGTCTCCTCGAAGAAAGGTAGAAATTGAGTTTGACAGCTGTAGCATAGCACACTGAGCTGCATTCTGCTGAAGTTATCACAAGGGGAACTGGGAAAAGCTAGATGCGGAACAGGGGTTGCTGGAGAAAATCCTCCACTGCGCATCCGCAAGTCAGATGCGGCGGCATCGATGTAGTTAGGTAGAACTGCCACTTGGAGGAGGACTTGCATAGGTAAGTAAGAAATTAATTTTAAATAGAATAGAATCGAAAAAATAACAGTGATAGTCTAGTTCACCCTTTGGTGTCTACAAGTTGCACCAAAGTTAAATAGGTGACTAGACTGTCCCTTTAACTAAAATGAATGTTCATTATACAGAGTACATTTATTTCATACGTACCACGTCTGAGCCTCAATCCACTGCGACAGGTAATGTCGCACTTCTATAGGGAAATGTTGTCCATAAAGAGCTTGCATTTGACGCAAAGCATCACCTTGCAGTTGTTGGGCCTGGATCCATACCGCCATTTTGTCACAATCTGTGGAAAAATAAGAGGGCAAAGTTAAAAAAGAATGTTAGACTGTATTGCTTTTAAGACAATACAAAAACACACCTTTATATGTGCAGTTCTCACATGGGAAATTACATTTAGATAAACAGTAATTAAGTCACTTCACAGGGAATAATTCATGCTTTATAATGGAATCATTCTTGCAGGGCATAGTTAACATGCTTCCTCCATTGCAACACATTTCAAATGATTTGTTGAAGGAAATGTAATTTTTGTTGGCATTGTAACTGCGCATCACAGACAATTTAATATACATTGTGAGAAAGTCGAAGGTTTCGATGGTTCAGTAAAATAAATAGATATTTCTTAGACGGTTGCATCCTATTAATTAGACACTGACTCTTACAGTTGTACACTGGCTGAAATAACCAAAAGTTCAAAAAGGGGATGCGGAGAAGGCCACTGCGCGCTGGGGCAGGAAAGACTGATATTTGTGCCCAAGGACATATATATATATGTAGTTTCAGTGAAGTTTCTCTTGTTCTGCTTCTGTTCCCAGGCCTCTTGGGATCACTGTGCTTGAGTAGGGATATCTAGAACGTCTGTGCAGAGGTTACAGAGAGGAATATGAGATAAACAGCATTTTAATGAAGACTCAACAGAAGGAGCAGAGAGGTAGCCAGATCTCTTGTGCAGATGGATCAGCGTTGGCAAGACTGCCTGTGCAGTTTTCTCTAATAAAGAGGTCACCAGTTGTCCTCCATGAAATATCCTTAGTAAATATGGCAATCTTCTCCAAAAGACAGATAGCATTAATCTGTGATTTGTACAGATGGTTTGAAAGGTTGCAGTCATCTTCCTAGTTGTACTGCCAGTGCCTTCCCTGGCTGATCTGCTGCCAGACTAGTGAACACAGATACTGGGTTAAGCCAGACAAACCAGTATGTCTTCTTTTGCTACCTCTCTAACAATAAAATGATTAAAAAAAAAAAAAAATCTTAACCACATAAGTTCCAGAACATACCCTGCATGTAAGGACATATACACACAGGCACGAGTAACACATTGGCACTATTGCAGATATTAACAATCGTTAAAAATCTATATTATATCCAAAAAAAATAATAATAATTTCACTCACCATTGGTTTTCTCTTTTCAAGTGATTTTTTTACTTTGCCGTTTATTATTTCTTATAATCCCTTTTATGTGTAACCAGGTCATGAAACTCATTAAAGGGATTCTCCAAACAATAAAATAACTGACACATCTGGTAGAGTTTAAACTGCACACTACATGCAGGGAATCCTTGGAAGCTCTCTTGCTCAAGTCCTTATTTGTTTATATTTGCTTTTGTTTACATTGCAAGAGGATCTGTGCATATAAGCTGGGTCCTCATCTGAGCATGTGTAGCACCAGCTTCATTCAGAAGCTAGTATCCGCCTACCTGTTTTTTTTAAATCAGTGATTGATGAAGCAGGACAGTTATGTGATGTCAATAAGCTGACATCCCTACATCCATGAGAGTCCTCTGATTGGTTTAAAAGGAGCTGCTGGCAATTTTTTATTTTTACACGGTCTAAGATTTTGTGATGAGAGTTTCAATCCGTATGACAAAAGTCTGCAAAAGGTACGTTTTCAAATTAAACCATGCAGAAAGGAAACAAATTGATAACATTTTATTATTACAGTGTCAACTTTCATTTGCATTTATTTGTCCTGTGTTTTTCCAGGCTGTGAATTAATTGTAACTGGAGTAAGTAGAAGATTAACCCTGTCAATGGCAGGTGTTTTTTTTTTTTTTTTGTCTGACTGATAAACATTTAAGCCTCAATGATATCATTAATGGTTCTGAAACCATTCCAACCAATAACCCTTCAAGCAGAGATTCACAGTGCAGACAGGCATGAGAACATTTAAATAATATTCATGTCTATAGATGTGGTAGCTATTCTGGTCTGGTAACATCATTCTAGTTAGAAGGGCATATTTGCTTAAAAAGTGTGAAGTCTTTCTACAATCTTATTGAAAGAGCCTGTTATGTGTTCTTCCATTTCTACAAACTGCTTAGCAACTGAACCATTCACTATATAGCTAAAGTATTGCACAATGTGCTGATGGTTTGAAATAAGTGGGGGATGGTGAGACATAGGAAACAGTAAATGAAGGAAAGAAATAGGGGTTGGTGGATATTTGGAGAATACTAAGCGATAAAGCAATGTAGGTTTGTGGCTCAGATGCAGTCATTGTAGAATGGAAGGGGGGAAATACGGAAGGCAGTGTGAAGATAAGTGAGGATTGCATAAGCTAGACTTGTAGCAACCGAGGAGCTCTGCAGAAGACAGGGCCTATGATACTGAGAAATTTAAAAAAAAAACAGAGACTTGCATATAAAAGGAAGACTGAGATGGACTGGAGCCTACAGGCCCTGAAGCATATCCATGAGAAAGGAGCCTGCAAAGTCCCTATCATGCCAATGAAATACAGAACAAATACCTTACATGTACTTAACATAGCACTGCGAGCATGGCGGTTAGACCCTGACTTTACCCGTGAGACCCAGGAACCTAACAGAACACAAACTCACCAAAGTCTCAAGACAATGGTCACTAATGAAAATACAGCGTGGAAACAAGGTGAGTAACAAAAGAGAAATGCTAAAGGCAAGATGCCTAAAGGAAATGACTAATAAATTGAAAGAGAAAGATGTATTCCCATTGATCCCTTTTTGTATGTTTTCTGACATTTTTGTCTTTAGATTCTTTGGTATGGACCACCATATCTTGTATTGCCACGGCTCACCTTCTCATTTGTAAATCAAAAAGAAGTGATTAGATTCTTTCCCTCATTCTTTATCTGAAAAATGGAAACGTGCACAGCATTCCCATTAAACTCAAAATACGAAGACAACCATTCCCAATTATTAGGATGAAAATTGCATCTATTGTTATTTATCTTGTTGTCTTGTTTTTTTTAAGATAAAATGTGTTGGGAAATCCAGTGTGCAATCAGTATTTTTGGAACTTTGTTTCTACTTCAATAAACTCCCTCCTCTACTTTTTTTTTTGTACTAACGTTATTTGTTTGTTTCCATCTCATGCATATTTCCAGCACAAATACACAGGACAAATGTTTAATGCATGTTTGTAATAAGAAATATCACCATATGAATTTTATTAAAGAAAGAAATAAAATTAATGTGGATCAGGATTATAGTAAATCATGAGTGATTAAAAAGTCTTGGAAAACAGACAAAAAAAACAGGAAAACAACAAACATTGAGAGGAAAAAAGAAAATAAACCGTTGTTGAATAAAAATTAAAAAAAAGAGATAGCAAGTAAGTAATATAAACCAATTAGGGAGCACATAACGGAGTGATGTTAGTTTGTAGGGTGGTCCTAGGGATATGAAGTGTAAAGGTGGCAATGTATAACGGACATATAGACAAAGTAAAAGGGAAAAAAAAAAAAAACAATGATTGTGAGTGCAAGAAACAAAACTAACATAAGCTACTTCAAAGTGAAACCAGTAAAACCACAACACTTATTGAGAGGAAACACAATCCATGTGTAGGTGAAACTTACTGTAAATGGAAGGAGATTTCCTTACAGAAACGGATACCCCCCCCCCCCCCCCCCCCCCCCCCCGCCTCAGACTCTCAATATATGCCCTTCAGCTCACCCTATAGAACACAGACTTTTAACAGGCAACCCTCTCCCATCTGTGGGGCATGGATAATTTATATCCCTTCCTGATGTAGTAAAATAAACATTAGGGGTATTTCCTCCTTTTAGGGTTGCCACATGGCCGGTAAAAAATTGCTTAAAGGCCAATGTTAAGTCTATGGAGGCAGTAGCAAGGCCGGTATTTTTCTGGAGAAATGGTGGCAACCCTACCGCCTTTTGGAACAGAAATAGAACACAGGAGTACTACAAACAAATGTCACAAAGTAAGCTAACACAGCCATAACATTAACATTAATGAAAGGTCCTTCTACCTCATGCCACAGATAATCAAACTGATTGAGTCATGGTGATTATCTGTAATTTGTTTTAGCCACAACATTTTTGTTTTGATTTCGCCCATTGATGAGTTCGTTATTTCCATTCAGAAGTTCATTTATTTCAGAAAGAAGTATATGATTAGAGGTTTCGGATAAAGAGCTGAACACAGTTTCATCAGAAAACTAATTTAGGTACAAAAGAAGCATACAATTGGGGGATTTGGATAATAAGAGTCAAACTTTGACTGAATTTCATCTGAAAATTGTATGTAGGACTGCATGGCTGCACTCTTAGTTTTTGGTCACTGGAAATAAATTAAATTGGATTTAAAAAAAAAAATCATAATTATAATATTTTAGACAGATAATACCGTATTTGCTCGATTATAAGACGAGGTTTTTTTCAGAAAAAAAAAATCTGAAAACTACCCCTCGTCTTATAATCGAGGTCTTCTTATAATCTGACCTCAAATTGAGGTCAGATTATAAGACATGGATCCAGGTCCCCAGCAGAGCTGCAGGGGACCTGGATCCCCCTCTCTAGCTGCAGGGGACCTGGATCCCCCTCTCTAGCAGCAGGGGATGTCTGCGCAACGAGCGCAGACTCCCCTGCTTCCGCCCGGCACGACCGCCGGGGCTTCTGTGAAGAAGCCGGGAACTTCCGCTTTCGTCACAGAAGTCCCGGCGAGCGTGCCGGGCGGCAGCAGGGGAGATCTGCGCTCATCGCGCAGACTTCCTCTGCTGCCCCACTAGGCACCAGGGACAATCGGGCAGCTGGGGGATGTCTGCACTATACGTGCAGATATCCTCCATGCTGCCCGACACGGCAGACTATTATGACGGACAGCTGTCCGTCATAATAGACTGCCGTGTCGGGCAGCATGGAGGATGTCTGCAAGTATCGTGCAGACATCCCCCGGCTGCCCCCACTAGCCACCAGGGATCAAGGTAAGGGGAAGGGAGGGAGGGGGGGCAGAGAGACAGGGGGAGGGAGGGGGGGCAGAGAGACAGGGGGAGGGAGGGGGGGCAGAGAGACAGGGGGAGGGAGGGGGGGCAGAGAGACAGGGGGAGGGAGGGAGGGGGGCAGAGAGACAGGGGGAGGGAGGGAGGGGGTTAAGAGACAGAGACAAGGGGAGGGAAGGGGTTAAGAGACAGAGACAAGGGGAGTGAGGGGGTTAAGAGACAGAGACAAGGGGAGGGAAGGGGTTAAGAGACAGAGACAAGGGGAGTGAGGGGGTTAAGAGACAGACAAGGGGAGTGAGGGGGTTAAGAGACAGACAAGGGGAGGGAGGAGAGAGAGAAAAATGGGGGCAAGGGAAAGAGAAAGGCAGCATTGGCACATAAAAAGAAATAAAAACTAGAAATACATTTTTTGATATCATAATTTTTTATTAAAAAAGCAATTTACATATGAATATATACAAGTTGAACTTTTTTCCTATAGGGTAGTCTTATATTCAGGCTTTTAGTTTTTTTCCTAATGGAATATCCAAAGTTTGGGGGGTCGTCTTATAATCAGGGTCGTCTTATAATCGAGCAAATACGGTATATTGTCCTATAAATACTGTATTTGCTCGATTATAAGACAAGGTTTTTTTCAGAAAAAAAATTCTGAAAAATCCCCCTCGTCTTATAATCTGACCTCAAATTGAAGTCAGACTATAAGTCAGACTGCAGAGCTGCAGGGGACCTGGATCCTCCTCTCTAACAGCAGGGGATGTCTGCTTCTGCCAGCACGACCGCCGGGGCTTCTATGAAGAAACCGGGTACTTCCGCGGTCGTGCCGGGCAGCAGCAGGGGAGGTCTGCGCTCATCGCGCAGACTTCCTCTGCTGCCCCACTAGCCACCAGGGAGAATCGGGAAGCCGGGGGATACGTGCAGACATCCTCCATGCTGCCCAACACCTCCGTCTATTATGACGGACCAGCTGTCCGTCATAATAGCAACAAGGGGAGGAAGGGGTTAAGAAACAGAGACAAGGGGAGGGGGGGAAGAGACAGAGACAAGGGGAGGGAGGGGTGCAGAAACAGAGGCGAGGGGGGAGAGAGACAACACGAAGGGGGGGGAGGAGAGAGGCAGCATTGGCACATAAAAATAAATAAAAACAAGAAATACATGTTTTGATATCATAATTTTTTATTAAAAAAGCAATTTACATGTCAATATATACAAGTTGAACTTTTTTCCTATAGGGTAGTCTTATATTCAGGCTTTTAGTTTTTTTCCTAATGGAATATCCAAAGTTTGGGGGGTCGTCTTATAATCAGGGTCGTCTTATAATCGAGCAAATACGGTAAAACACTTTTTAGTGCCAATCAGATGCCAAGTAATATAGTGCCAATCAGATACCCAGTAATATAGTGCCAATCAGATACCTAGTAATATAGTGACAGTCAGATGCCAAGTAATATAGTGCCAATCAGATACCCAGTAATATAGTGCCAGATACCCAGTAATATAGTGCCAGATACCCAGTAATATAGTGCCAATCAGATGCCAAGTAATATAGTGCCAATCAGATACCCAGTAATATAGTGCCAGTCAGATGCCAAGTAATATAGTGCCAATCAGATACCCAGTAATATAGTGCCAGATACCCAGTAATATAGTGCCAATCAGATGCCCAGTAATATAGTGCCAATCAGATGCCCAGTAATATTGTGCCAATCAGATACCCAGTAATATAGTGCCAATCAGATGCCCAGTAATATTGTGCCAATCATACCAGGAATATTGTGCCAATCAGATACCCAGTAATATTGTGCCAATCATATACCAGGAATATAGTGCCAATCAGATGCCCAGTAATATAGTGCCAGTCAGATGCCCAGTAATATTGTGCCAATCAGATACCCAGTAATATAGTGCCAGTCAGATACCAGGAATATTGTGCCAGCCAGACACCCCCCCCCCCCCGTACTTACACTTCACTGCTCCGTGTCCCCCGCCGGATGTCTCCTCCGTGCAGTCTTCCCTCTTGCACGGAGGAGGGAAACAGAAACCGAAACCGGATGTGACGCGACGTCACATCCGGCGTCAGTTTTTTTTTTTTTTTTTTTCCGGCCGTCGCATCCATCGGATGCGGCTTGCCGGAAAAAAGCGTTCACAAGCGCAATGCGCTGTGAACGCGGTAGCAGGGGCTGGGGGCCCACGGGACAGCTGCCTTGGGGCCCCCCAGGAGTAAATGGGCCCAGGGCAGCTGCCCCGTTTGCCCCGCGTTAAAGACGGCCCTGCACGGATTAGGGTGTGCCCAGGCACACCCGGCACACCCCGTGCGCACGCCTATGGGTTCATGTATTTGTTGCCATTATCTCTGAATGAATTGATTATTGCACAGTACAATTCTTTTTGTTTTATTATGCGAGTCAATCTCCTCTCTTTGTGTTGGAAGGCAGGTAAAAAAGTTGTACAAAGCCTAATCCTGCCCACTAGTGATACACAGGAGGCAGTAAGAGAGCAGGGGTGTGTCTTATGACATCATCATGCAGGCTCTGGCCACAGTTGTAAAGTGAGACTTGCTGGAAGATTTTGGAGAATGTTGCACTATGGGTAAGATTCTCAAAATTGATGCTGTAGACAGACACCTAATTTTAATTTTATGTTCAATAATTCAAATAAAAAATGTTTTGGCATATGTCTTTCTTTTAAATGCACTTTTATCTTGTGTATGTATTAGTGTCCCTTTAAGGGAGTAACTTTTTTCTTAGATTTTTGTTCACAATCTATTCATAGGTGAATACAGAAACAAGTAATGTAAAGCTGAGAATTTAAGTGCACACTTTTTTTTAAGCTTTTAAAAAATAGTTCTCAAATTGTTAGTTAGCAAATAAGGAGATTTCTCATGATTCAAAAATATTTGTAGATTTAACCTATTACCCTGATTATTTTTTAGAAGAGAAGGAAACATTTACACCAGTAATCATCTTAATAGAATATCTCAAAAACTTTAGACACAAGCAGTGTAGCATTCTCAGCTATAGCTACCTTGAGCCCAGTGATTAGCATATGTTCAGATATGCACACTTTTTCCTGAGCGACTGTCACCTTAACAACAGACCAGGGTGGGCTGTAAAGAGATTGGGTGTGAATACAAAAGTGCTTTGAAGATTGCATGCCACTTCAATATTAGAAAAGAACACACCACACTAAGAACGCCAGGCGGGGCAGGATGATCTCTGATTGCCAACATAAAATCAGCTGGTAGTTATTTTCTTTTGCCCACACTTCCGCAAGGTTTAATACCTTAACATCCCAAGCTGGTGACTTGCTCTTTTCATCCATGAGAGACATTTTCAGTTAGATCTGTGAGCCTTTCGGGCTATTTGTTCTATACGCTATACATTATGCATTTTGTCTAAAATGCGTTTTATTTGTAAGTGAGGATCCAATAGATTGTAATTGAGTTTTTTTTTATGTTTAAACAGTGTTACACTATTGTGTTTTCATTTTTCTTTACATGGATGGTGCCCAATATGCATTTTTACACTTTACTTTCACTGTCTTTACTGCTGACACTTCAAATATTAGAAAATATTGCTTATATTTCAAGCATATATTATTTTTTGGGGTCTAATCTTGACATGACAAAATGAAACATGTTAATTGTTTTACTTACCGCTTAGAGGCAGGCCAGGTTACAGGATGGAGACTTTGAACAACCTGATGGGGGACAAACGTGATGCATATTTATAGTACATGTAGGGAATGAGAATAAATAACATTGTCAATAAGCAGTCTCTTTCCAAAATACGATTGGGGGACAAAGTGACCCAACACTTCAAACGACCAAAACACCTTTGGTGCTAACACACCATGACATTTTAGATACCTTTTATGCCTGATCATATAACAAACTATACCCTTAAAAGGCAAATAGAATGCTAAATTGCATTTTTAGGGTTAACATGGCATTTGACATTGATGTAGAGAACATAAAATGTCTTAATTTGTATTAAATTCCTTTAGGTAATACAGTGCGCCCTCACAGCAGACATACATCATATATATTGATATACACGGGGATATATGTGTATCAAGGTGGTAGTTTTAAATAAGAGTAAATAGATTCATCGAACCTACCAAATGTCCTTCTTTTGGACCCAGGTATCCCTGTCTGTCTCTCTTTCCTGCAGTATTTTCCCTCTTTTTTTTACGAGCTCAGGATGTTTGATGTATAAAAGAGCTCCTGAGCAACAAAGTCAACGATCGTTTCCGGGTATGGTTATATTAATTCATTGGCAGAAATCACAAAAACAATATCCTCCAGTGGGTAGGGTTGCCACCTTTTCTTCAAAAAAATACCGCCCACCTCTTAACATTGAGGTCAAGACAATTTTTTTATTTTTTTTTAAACAGCCTGCCAGTAAAATACCGGCCAGGTGGCAACCCTACCAGTGGGATATAGTTTGCTCACTGGCTATCCAGTCATACCCAAGTCTGCATTTGCTACTTGCTTTGCTTCTTTTTCAGTTTTAAACCCATTTTTCAGTTCAGCATCAACATTGTTTTGTTTGTTATCAGCTTGCCTTTAATTTCTATAAATAACACTTACGAGGATGATCTGGTCTTTCATCATTCGCCCATATTAAACAATGTTCTAAATATGAAATTATATTAGTACTTTGAGAGAACATGAATGGAAGACATGCAGTGCCATGAGATTTAGGTACATTACATCTGGCTGCAGTATCTTGGTAAACAGCCGCAGGGATAAATCACAAATATGAGAAATTAGAGCCAACGTCTGCATGATAAACCCTAAATTAATCTATGGATTTAAAGATTAGACTCATGAGCCGAGAGAGCGCCACAGGCTAAAGGTTATTATCAAGAGATGTTTTGATGAGAGGAAAACTATAAGACAAGATTTAGATTGTAATTAACAAGGCGTAGAAAAAGCGTGTGGTCAGAGTACATTTCATTAGTGATAGAAAGAGAGCAGGTCCAATAAATTAGTCTTGTGAAAAAGGAGGTCATTGGCGCCACGTAGGGATAAAAATCTAATTTTCTTTTTCCATTAACACAAAATATAGCAGAGACTTATCCCCTTCTTTCACACCCCACTTCTGCTTTTTACAAGGTCCTAATATTGAAATAGGATATGGACATATAAACACTCACAGACATTTGCTAAGGTGACACATTTACATGCAAGGCAAGTATACTGCTTTCCTTTCACAGTGATTTATCCCCTCTTAGTAAAGTCTATGAAGCCAAATTCTTTTTGACCAAGTATAAAAACAGGAGCCTATTCAAATGAAGTCCTAGGGTGGTGATTGTTATAGATAAATCGATATAGCCGTCATGACAAGAAAAACACACTTTCCACTTCTAAATATGTGTTGCCAGTTTCATATTGCACAAATTTGGAGACCGAGATTTTGCCGTTACATTTCAGCTTCTCACGGATTTAAAGGGGCCATTTCAACTAAACAGTGTTTACCGTGTGAACTTAGAGCACACATAAGTGTCATATGGTATAATAGCAGGATTGTAGACAAATGCAGAGGATAAGAAACAAATATGCGTTTTACATTTCGCTGTTTATGGCATTACTTTATAGGATTGTAGGTATACTCCAGGTTTGGTATATTTATTTAGGTCTACTATAAAAATGTAAAAACATATTGTTCATGAAGCAAATCATGATTTCCCGAATTCTGAAAGCTGATATTAACAGAAACATTGCTTGATATATAAAATACCTCCCAGCTTCCCCTGACATCAACAGAATCAGATTATTATTTTATATATATATATATATATATATATATATATATATATATATATCCTTGTTTATGTATTTTTAAATTTTAACTGATGCATACAGTTCAAAGATATTTCAACAGAGAATTATGATTATGGATTCTAAATCTAAAGAATGAGACAATAGATTCAAGTAATATTTCTTAAGGGTTTAGTTTATGATCTCCTACAGATCATGGCATTGGGATGAAATATTGAGATGTTCGGGAGCTTTCAGTTAATCCTTCTATTCCAGTGTTGTGGCTAGATAATATTTTGTATCCATCCAAGTGTTGCATGTTTTCTTATGAAAAACAAAATGATTTTAAACAAAATAATATATAAAAGAATAAGACTTAAGAAAAAAAAAGTCTGGAAATGCTTGGGGAGGCAGAGATTGGAATGGGGCAGAAAGAGACAGGCTGTCCAAATATAGGCCAATGCATGCAAGATGCAAAGAGTGCAACAAAGGAATGACAGACTTGGTTGAATGAATGGAACATCTTAAGAACCTACATAGGAGAAAGCTGCATTAAAGATGATGAAGGAAACATGTCTGAACATACAGATGTAAGTCACCACATCATTGCTAATTGTCACCGGTTGGAAAGTATTACTGTACAGTGCGATCATTTGTAACAATGTAAAACTGCTAGTGATATCTTCCTTTTGCCAACGCTTCCTATAAAGCAGAACTGAGCAATGCATTAAGTAGCATTAAACAGCTATGTTTCCTTTATTTTGTCAATGATTAACCACTGTAAATATTGAGAAGCCTTTCTACTTTCTAAAACTTCATGTTATTCCCTAGTTTCAGAGTTATGATTTGAAGTCACACCATGTGTTCCAATTAGTCATTGTATGCCTGTTGCCTCAAAAAGACAAAATAAAGACAATCATCCTAAAATAAATATGAACATATATACTGACATTTTGGAGTGTTGAATACTGGAAAGTTAAACAGAATTGACTTCTGGGACTCCAAAGCAGGACAACTCATGCACAACAACACTGAATTCTAGCTGCACGCCATATGTGCCACTGATATAGAAGCCCATCCAGTGGCATGAGGTCTATCTGGCATTTTTCGCAAACACCAGATAATCCCCAAGGAATTAATGGACTTCTATGTGTTGGCATCACACTAAGGTGCCCATTTTAAAGATTAGACTATGCATTTCCCATAGCTAGCCAAGTTTTTCTAGCAGATGCTCACCAGTATAGTTGAATCTGTGAGAAGAAATGTCCATCTCACATTATAATGAATCGGCCCAAATAGGGTGACCACATTTTTTGTCTGCCATTCAGGTATACATTTTATATTAAATAAATTAATAGGAATCCTTGGGAACCATGTAGATTTCACACTGAATAATATATTTATAATATACATGAAGTCATTATCAAACACCTCTATTAGCAGATAGGCTGTTTCAGAGAACTTAACCCCTGTATTGCTAGATAAAGCCAGTTTCAGAGTACTTAACCCCTTTATCTAACCCCTTTATCTATTACACACACAGTCTCCCACACAGATACAGATACACAAACACACACACACACACTGTCAGGGTTCTACACTGACCTTCTGACTCATGTATTTCAAAGTCGTAAATTTTGTACTCTTATACCTCCTGCCTCCTCTAGAGTCCTCCCTACCTGTGTTTGCTTGTATTTCTTCCCCTCTGTTTGGTGTCAGGTAGGCTCGTTAACATTTGCAACACACACCTGTTAAATAGCTGCAGTTTAATGCAAATGGGGCTTTTGCATTGAAGTTGGATGCCTGACTTCTGAGAGCTTCTGCTTCTGTTCCTGATCCTCTGCTTAAAGCACATTTTGAATTGTGACCCTGACCAGGAACTGGGAAACTGAGCCTGGGCGGCTCAACCAGCTCAGTGGATGCTTTTCAGCATCTCCTGAGAACCACTGGCTACAGCAAGGTTTCTTTTTTTTTTTTTAATTTATAATTCTTTATTGATTATAATATATCAAAAGACAAACACAATTCACATACATATATAACAAACTGACATGTATAAATATATAATTTACGTACGCATAAATACATATATAAATATATTATTCCCTATTTTCAGTTATATAAAACACAAATACACACAAAGCAAGAGCTAAGTTCAGATAACCTTTTCCCGTCTCCCCCCCCCCCCCCCCCCCAGCTCCCACCAATCATGTAACTGTGATGTTTCTAAGTTGCTCCCTTAAAATCTCTCCTGCTCAGTCCTCACCCTATCTAGGGTGTTCCTCCTGCTTAGCTACCCTTCTCAGGTCTCACTCTCTCTCGGGTGTTCCTGTTTAGCTACCCTTCTCAGATCTCACTCCCTCTCAGGTTTTCCTGTTTAACTACCATTCTCAGACCTCGCACTCTCTAGGGAGTTTCTCCTGTTTAGTTACCCTTCTCAGACCTCACCCTCTCTAGAGTGTTCCTGCTTAGTTACCCCTACCTAAGGCCTCACCCTCTCTAGAGTGTTCCTGCTTAGTTACCCCTACCTAAGGCCTCACCCCTTGTTTAACTCTCTCTACCCCTACCTAACAGCTGAATGGTGGTTTTAACTTCAACCATCATCAATGCCAGCAAGATTATGCATGACTTGATATATTTCTGTTCCTCCTTTAGGAGCCAGCACGGTCATTTTCTAAGGACAACTAACAACACTCAGTCAATAATTAACTTAAGTGACCTTATTTTTTTTATAGGGCTATACTTTGTACTTTATTTTATTCATAGAGTCCCCAGCCCCTGTAATTCAGAAGATACCTGACTGGCGAATTATGCGCAATTGGGGCTTTTTCCACCACAGGATCATGGGAAATGCGGTTCTCATTGATTCTGCTTTTCGTTTTAAAGCTACGGTCGCCTACTGTACACAACATCAGGCTGTGTCAGAAATGCAATTCGGATGCCACATTCGGCCCCTTGGTTCATGTGTATGCCAAAAAAAAAATAAGTTTAGTCAAGTTAATTATTGACTCAATAATGAGTCAAAAAAAACTGTCTAGTTGTCCTTTATTAATCAGGTAACTGGACTTCCATAAAGTTCAATATAAAACTATGAAAAAAAGTTAGGAGGCAGCAGTAGGTATTTTAGGGGCCATGGATTTAGTCACAGTGACTTAATCTCCAATTTTGTTATCTTAGTAAGACAGGTGTTTTTAAGTAGCTTTATTGAAACCTATAGCTTTAACCCCTTCCCGTCCTTATGACGAGTTAACTCGTCATAAGAGCCGCAGCGTTAGCGACCTTATGACGAGTTAACTCGTCATGCAGTCTAGCCGGCGGTGCGCTCCGTGGGCACCGCCAACTAGTCTGCAACGGGTCCAGGACTAAGCCTCGCACCCGAGGCAAAGCTCCTGGACCCGATCGGTCAGTTTCCGGCCATGTGATCGCGGTGATTTAGTCATCACCGCGATAACATGCAAATTAGATGGCAAAGTCAGTGTGTTCACACACTGACTTTGCCTCTAATTCACTCTCTGTGCTTCACATTCTTATAGTGAAGCACAGAGAGTGACCTGTAAGTAAAAATAAATTAATTATACACACATAGGTTAAAAAAAAAAAAAAAAATTAACCCTTTCATTGCTGATCACAGTTTTTAACTGTGATCAGTTTCCTTCCACTTTATGGCCCTCATTTAGTTTTTTTTTTAACAGATTTTTTTATTTTTACAATTTATAAAGTTTTTTTGAATAAATAAAGGTAATTTTAATATATTTATTTAATAAAATTTAACCCCTGCATGCCTGTTGCATGATTTTTACTGATCTGACATCGCACTCTTCAGAGTTTTTTTCTGTCTTTTTTGTTATGGGGGGTTTGGGAACCAATATTTTTCTTTTTTATTAGTTAGTTAATTAGGGGGGATAAGTGGGTTAGTGTTGCACTAGTTATGTAGCTTATTATTGGGAAAATAATGGGGAAAAACTTTTTTTTCCTCAAAAATTTCCTCTTTTATATGTATTTTTTAATACTAAAATGTAAATCATTTTTATGTATAGGGTATCAAAAGAAAGCTCTAACTGTCCTCTAAAACACAACATATAACTTTTATGGGTACGTTAAATGAGAGAGAGGAAATTTATGTTTCAAAAACCGCGTATTAAAAAACGCTCTGGTCCTTGGCCCAGGAAAATTGGCCCAGGAAAATCGTGTGTGTGTGTGTGTGTGTGTGTGTGTGTGTGTGTGTGTGTGTGTGTGTCTTAGAATTGAGGAAATACAGTATTTATTGTGAGCGAAAATGTGGAATAGTGGTTGAAGGGAAATATATCAGGCCTGCTTTGCTAAACAGCAGCCAGATATTTTGCAGTTAAATGTCCCAGGGAGAGATGTTAAGTTTGCAGAATACATTGCTGGTACTCTGCAAAACAAGGTCCCTGGGGCGGAGCATTTGGAGAGCAGGGTGGGCCAGGGCTCCATCTGCACTAGTTGCTGTGTACTGAGCACAACTTAGATTTAGCTATAGTAGTTCCAGAGATGTGAACTAATTAACACTCACCTGTAGCTGGTTAATTAGCAGGCAGGTCTTTAAAGTAAGAAATCAGCCTGCTGGAGGGAGAAGAGAAAAGCCAGCAAGGAGAGAGCATAATGGTGATTATTGCAAATCCCTTTTTGTTTTCTTGGAAATTGGTAAGTGGGAAAGCCACCCAATTACAGACAGTTATTTTTGTTTAGTAAGAGAAAGGGATTTTGTTTTGTTTATATTTATTTAACCCCTTAGTGACATGACTTTTTTGGCTTGTCCGACGCTTGGTGACATGGGCTGTTTTAACATTTCTGAGGTGTTTGTGTTTTGCTGTAATTTATTTCTGTCTCATTTAGCGTACCCGCACAAACTATATATCGTTTTTATCGTTATAAGAAGGGCTTTCTTTTGATACCATTATTTTGATAATAGCATATAATTTGATGTAAAAAAAATAAATAAAATATGGCAAAAAAATTGAAAAAATTATTTTTTTATGACTTTTATTTGAAAAATCGTATACTCATGTACAAGAGACAACAAAAAAACACTGCTAAAAAGTTTCTAATATATGTCCTGAGTTCAGAAATAGCCCATGTTTTTATGTTTTTGTTCTTTTCTATTCATGTTACAGGGCCAGAACTATAAGTGGTGCAAAGCTATTTTAAAATCCTTTCTTTCAAAATTAGCGATAGTGACATTGTAACACTGATTTCTGTACTAAATCCATGAATGACCCCCAACATGTACATATTTTTGAAAACTAGACAACTCAGGGCATTTAACTTGGGGTATTTTGACACATTTCATGTAGCCATTTTACCACCAATCTATGCCAAAGTTTGCAGCAAAAAATCTTTTTTTTTAATTTTTCACATATATTGCAATTTAGGTAAACATTACCTTAAAATGTGAAGGGGTATTTCCAAATAACACCTCAATATGTGTTCAGCAACATCTCCTGAGTACAGGGATACCACCCATGCATAGGTTTGTTGGTTTGTTTTGGGGCTAAAAGGCCACATTTAGGGGGTGCGCATTTTGGTTTTCCAACTTGGAATTCTGACATGCAGAAAACTTGTGCCCATGTCCCATTTGGGACATTTTTGAAGCCAGAAAGTGTATTCTACCCCACAAAATCATATATTTTTGAAAACTAGACACCCTAGGGTATTTCAAATGGTAGTATTTTAACATTTCCATGCACTAATTATACTACCAGCCTATGTCAATGTTATGGATAGTAATTTTTTTTCACATACATAGTACTTTGGGCATGAATTCACAGATCCTGTTATATGTCAGTGCCAAACAACACCTCAATATGTGTTCAGCAACATCTCCTGAGTACAGGGATACCACCCATGTATAGGTTGGTTAGGTTATCTTGGGGTTAAAATGCCACATTTGAGAGGTGCACTTTTTGGTTTTCCAACTTGGAATTCTGACTTGCAGAAAACCTGCGCCCATGTCCCATTTGGGACATTTTTGAAGCCAAAAAGTGTATTCTACCCCACAAAACCATATATTTTTGAAAACTAGACACCCTAGGGCAGGGCTTGACAAATTTAATTTGATTCTAGGAGCCAGCAAAAATTTTTAGGAGCCAGACAATCACGCAAACATACACGCAATTCATAAACATACACACACCAACCCACTTCACATATACAACACACACCCCAACCCACTTCACATATATAGCCCCCCCACTTCACATATATACACACCCCCACCCACTTCACATACACCTTACACATATACACCTCACACACCCCCACCCACTTCACATATACACCCCCCCTCTTCACATACACACCTTACACATATACACCTCACACACCCCCACCCACTTCACATATACACCCCCCACTTCACATACACATATACACCACACACACCCCCACCCACTTCACATATACACCCCCCCCCCACTTCACATACACACCACACACCCCCAACCTCTTCACATATACACCCCCCCCACTTCACATATACACCCCCCCACTTCACATACACACCCCCCCCCCACTTCACATACACATATACACCACACACCCCCAACCTCTTCACATATACACACACCCCACCCACTTCACATACACACAAACATATAAACCTCACACATACACAGGTGTTTTTTCCCCCCCTTTCTTAACTTGTGTGAGTGCTGGGTGTCGTCACTTGACAACCCAGCACTCAGCCGAAAGAGCAATGAAGATCGGCTTCAGCAGGAATGTTCCCCCCTCCCCTGCAATAAGGTAAACTAGCTGGAAGAGGGGGACATTCGTGCTGCAGCCGATCTTCATTGCTCTTTCGGCTGAGTGCTGGGTTGTCAAGTGATGACACCGGCATTCACACACGCGTTGCACGAGGGGGCGGAGCGTTGCAAAAATCCAAAACACACGCATGGCAGCGGCAACGGGGCCATGAAGGTAACGGCACCCGGGCGCCAGGCTTAATTTCCAGGTCGCCATGGCGACCTGGCGCCCGGGGTTTGTCGAGCCCTGCCCTAGGGTATTTCAAATGGTAGTATTTTAACACTTTTCATGCACTAATTCTACCACCAGCCTATGTCAATGTTATGGCTAGTAATTTGTTTTTCACATTCATTGTACATCGGGCATGAATTCACAGATCCTATTATGTGTCAGTGCCAAACAACACCTCAATATGTGTTCAGCAACATCTCCTGAGTACAGGGATACCACCCATATATAGGTTAGTTACATTATTTGGGGGCTAAAAGGCCACGTTTAGGGGGGGTGCATTTCCAACTTGGAATTTTGACATGTAGTCAGCCTGCGCCCATGTTCCATTTGGGACACTTTTGAAGCCTGTCAAAGTATTTTACCCCATAAAACCATATATTTTGGAAAACTAGACATCCTAGGGTATTTAAAATTGTGGTATTTTAACACTTTCCAAGTGCTAATTCTACCACCAACCTATGTCAAAGGGTTGGGATGTCATTTTTTCCCCACACACATTGTAGTTCAGGCAGGAATTTTCAGACTCTGGTATTTGCCACTGCCAACCAACACCTCAATATGTGTTCAGCAACATCTCCTGAGTACAGGGATACCCCCCATGCATAGGTTTGTTGGTTTGTATTGGGTCTAAAATTCCACATTTAGGGGGTGCGCAATTCCAACCTGGAATTTTGACATGTAGTCAGCCTGCGCCCATGTTCCATTTGGAACATTTTTGAAGCCGTCCAATGAATTTTACCCCATCAAACCATATATTTTTGGAAAATAGACATCCTAAGGTATTTCAAATGGTGGTATTTTAATACTGTATAGGTACTAATTCTACCACCAGCCTTTGTAAAAGTTTGTGGTAGTACTTTTTTGGGAGTTTGTTTTTCCACATGCATTGTACTTCAGGCATGAATTCACAGATTCTGGTATATGTCACTGCCAAACAACAACCCAATATGTGTTCAGCAACATCTCCCGAGTACAGGGATAGCACCCATGCATAGGTTTGTTGGTTTGTTTTTGGCTAGAAGGCAACATTTGTGAGATGCGCATCTCAAAATTCCAACTTGGAATTTTGACATGTAGTCAACCTGCGTCCGTGTCCTTTATGGGATATATCTTTGAAGCCAGCCAATGTAATTTACCCCCACCAAACCATATATTTTTTTTATCGGTAGACCCCCATCACTACTTGTGGCAAGGGCTCAGCAGCCACCGATACATCGCTAGATGTATCAGAAAGCTGAATAGGGTCAAAATCGAACCCTGAGTCCGCGGCCTCAGAATCAGTGCCTAAGCAGTGATCTCGAGCAAAGAAGGGGTTAATAGCTCTTAGAAGAGCCTATCTAGTACTGTAATACATTACAGTACAAAGAAATGAATCCATAAAACAGTGTAGACAGCAAAACATACTGTTGCTGTGCAAGATTACTGCTTACACAGTGATGAATGGCAGGGAAGGGGTTAATACACAGTGAAAGACTTTCATAAAACCTGACAATGTTATAAAATATTATTTTATATCACTAATACTGATCTGTCTCTTTCCGTCACAAAAATGTAAGTGAGGAGAGGGAGGCAAATCAATATTTGTGAATATTGATCCGATTAATTTTGATCTGACCAGGGCGAATGGTGAGCTTAATTGAGAAATCACCAAACCGCCTTTGCCACTAATTCGCTGTTACTGATCGCTATGCGCTCAGGCAGCTTAAAAAAAAAAAATCTCAAATATTTTTACTTTACATGTAATCCCCTAGCGGGTATGTGTAAAAAAAAAAAAAAAAAAAAAAAATAAAAATATGCAGACCGATAAAAATTGCTTTGTCGTCAATATCATTGCGTAAGCAGTGATCGACGGCAAATAAGGGGTTAATAACTCTTAGAAGAGCCTTTTTAGTACTGTAATAAATTACAGTACAAAAAAAATTAACCCCTAAAAAATGCACAAACAGCAAAAATAAATGCGCTGATGTGCACGATCACTGCTTATGCAAGATCAGTGGCAGGGAAGGGGTTAAACGCAGAGAATTGCTTTAATAACATTTTTTTTATTGTTTTATTATTTGTGTGTTGTGTATTTATAGTTTTTTTTTTACTTTTACTTACTTTTAGAACTTTGATCTGTCTCACTCCCTCACTAAAAAAAAATGTGAGGAGAGGGAGGCAGATCATAACTGGTCAGATCAATATAGAGTTAATATTGATCTGACCAGTCAGTGGGGATGTTCAGGAGAGCATCCCCACTGCCTGTCAGTGTGCCTGGCAGTCACTGATTGCCTCTGTGAAGAGGCAATCGTGTGACAGCCAGAGAGCACAGAAAGCAGGTACTTCCTGCCTCCTGTGCTCTTGCCCTTAGAAGGGCAGCACCATCTTGGTCACTCAGTGACCAAGATCGTGAATTTTTTTTTTGTGTTTCTGATTGCCTCGACTTGCGAGGCAATCAGAAACACTTTCTGAGCATAGGAAGCGAAAGATTCGCTTCCTATGCTCATTTTTGAAATGCCCGCGTTTTAAAGGCTCTGTGCCTTTTAAAACCGGCATTTCGATCGCTCTCCGGAGCGATCGAAATGCCGACGGGCATTTTTTTTAGCATTGGACGATGCTTCCACACGGAAGCATCGTTACAATGCCGCTTGAGCACTGAAAGCGGAAAAACTCCGCTTTCAGTGCTCGTTTTGACACAGGACGGACTAGGTCCGTCCTGTGTCACTAACGCCTCGGCACACAGGACGGACTTAGTCCGTCCTGTGTCGCCAAGGGGTTAAAAACACCTGTTTGCTCATAAAATAAAAAGGAAAACTGTACTAGATGTGTCCTGGACTTTGTATACCCTAGAAGGCTGTGGTTACTGTAAGATCTGTGACAAAATCCTACCTGTGTGAGAGGTGGTTTGTTACATTATATAGACAAAAGCCTTATATGCCGTTAAATACCAAACTTATTATGTTCATCAAGAGGTAAACTATAGGTACCTTGATATCTAAAGATGCCGGACAGTCTGGAGATTTGTAGTTACAAAGCAAATTACTAATCCGAATTCTACATTTATTAAGAAAAAAAAACGATGTATAATGTACAAACTATTCCTCCTGTTAAATAGAGGAAAGTGTTAAGAATTTGAGATCTGTGGTGTTTGAGTTTGTGAATTCCAAATTGTCCCCTCAGCAAAAGTTAACGTTTTAGTAACTTCTTATTGATCACAATAGTTTGGTTTAAAAACAAAATTATAATGATAATAAAACCGGACAAAGGTTCTTATGTTTTGACAACAATAATGATAAAGCCACCAACTGAAGGCCAAAAAATGTACAAATGGAAGCAGACAACTTTAAAGATAGTGCTGTCACATGAACAGGGAACCCCTTTCGTACTGCCAAGAAAGTGTGTAAAAGGTCATTATGCCTTCACTTCCTGCTACTGGCAGTTTACAACAAACATCAACATTAAAACCCCAAACAAAATCACTTGACAACTGAACAATATAGGGTGGCATGCACATTGTATACAATCCTTCATTTTGATTAACTTACACATTTTTGGAAGTGCTGCATTATACATTTTTTCACAATTTGAGAGCAAATGAAGAAAGCTTAGTGTTAATAAGCATGAAGCTGTGCATCACAGGGTTAATGCTATTTATTCCTTATCACTTTGGATTAATGAGCAAATGCTACTAAAATGTCACCATAGGCATCAAACGTCGGTACACAAAATCCTACAAAGTTTGTAAAGGGTCATGACATGCATGCTGCATTAACCCCTTCATGATGCTAGGATGTTCTATGCCGCCCTACGTTTCTTGGTCCCAAAAGACGCTAGGACGGAATAGAATTCCCTTCAGTAAACAGCTCATCGCTGTGCCTGTATCCTGCAGCAGGGACTTGCAGAGGGATCCCACCTGTCACTTTGAGTTGCCTCAGACTGACAGGGAAAATGTAGCCGGTGCTCAAAGCGAGAACCAGCTACATTTGACTAAATTGTGCACTCTGACGTTGGGAGGTCTCGGAAACTTTTGGCAGGGACCCACAGTGAAATTCAGTCCCTGGCTACCGATCACTTAGTGTGAATGGGAGAATCTGTCCAACTCTCCTACTTTGGCCTTAAGTTTGAAATTCCCTTCTCAGTTGCCTGCAATGCTCTATTTCATGAATAAAGTATTGGATAAAACCTTTTGTGCTCAGTGACGCAGCAGCTCATTCTTGGGCCTTGGTGAGGTCTGACTGACTAGGTCCTTATACAAACCTATATAGAAGAACATCAACATGAGGCCTCTCCCTATCCAACCTAGTATCCCATGATTTCTGCACTAAAAGTGCAATATGTAAATATAAGAACTTCAGCTTGGCGTACACAACAAACAGGAACTCTGAGGGGATCAGAAGGTGTGGAGCAAATGTAAAAAAATAATAGAAGGGCAACAGATATTGTGGTATCATATCAACAACAACACACGTGTGCTTAGTAAACAGTATATAGGCGATAAGCACATTTTACATTATAACCGGAAAGGAGGGCGAAAAGATTGAGGAATATGGAAACAGTATCTGACACGGAGATTGGTGAGTAATAATGCACTGAAACTGTCCGATAGATGATTATCTGTTAGTATACTTATTTAACAAATATTCTCCTCCACAGGATGATTCCAAGCAGGATGCTCTCAAAACTTTGAAAACTAATGAATGAAAGCACATATCTGATTCTCTTTCACAAATTGTACACAAGACAAGCAGGACCCCAGTAAGACCCAGCAGCATGTTTAATGTCTTCGTGTCAGTTTTGCAAAGGCTGCAAAGTTTGGATGCCAACATATGATTAATTAAACAAAATTCCTCTGTCTGCATGTTTATAATGAAAGTTTTACATATTTCTTCACCATACCCAGCTGAAGAATCAAACCTATCACCCATACAATTGCCTTCATACACTTAAAGGGACTATATCATCTAAACATTGCGTATACTGTGAATGCCGAGAATAAAAACATATTGAAAATGATCTATACATTGTATTAGAAAAATTGCAAGCACATGCCTAAGTTTGGAGGAAAATGTGTTTGTGAAGTCTGTTGTTTATGACATCACCTTTGGCCTAATATGTGTAGGAACAGCTTTTCAATTGGAAATTTGTATTTTGCATATTGGGACACAGGTGATGTCATAAACAACAGACTCTACAGACACAATTAAAACACATTTTCCTCCAAACTTTCCAGACACAGTGCTCTGGCCTGGGTATGGAACCAACTCACAATTCCTTCCCTTGCTACAGTCTACTCCCTGATTAAAGAGTTCATTGACATGGATCAAATGACCACTGATATCCGTGACTGCCCAAATAGTTTTTAGAATATTTGATACCCCGGGCTCTCCTGTTTCTCCTGGTAATCACGAAGCTCCTGCCTCTATATATACCTTCGTTATTAATGGCCCCTTCCTTTTTCTCCCTCTTTACTTTTTCCTCCACCCTTTTTATTTTTTGGTTTTATATTGAAAAGAAAAATAAATAAAAAAGTGTAATTTGGATATCATATCAAAAGCTGATGTCAGAAACATGAGACACAACAGACACATTTCAAATAAATTTTTCTCTGTTTTCTACTAGCATAATTGTTGTCAAATGCTACCATGAGAACACTGTTCCCTTTACATTAAGTAATTTTGCAGTTTTTGGTATTAATGTACATACTGCTCAGGTACCAACTATTTGGTCTCTTTCAAATTCTGAGTTGCCTCATGTTTCAAAAACTTATATAAATTTTCTAAATCTCAGACAACTGACCCATAGTTACTGGAAACTGTTAATCACCTGGATATGACACGCTTTTGTAATTGTGATTACGTTAGTCATAAGAAAGTCCTTTTTGTTGTGCTGCTTTTTTCATTTTACCTACCCTCCGTAGCTAATTTGGAGAACGGTAACTAAGAACTGTACTGGCAATGCATAAGGCTGGAATGCAAAAATGTATAATAAATATATAAGTAAATATTAGCTGATATAGATCACTGAACAGACACCATATTTTCTTGAACGAAGACATCCCTCTAAACCTTGGATGATTTATACTTGGCAACACTCTACCACTCCATGAGAAAAACTGCAAAGGTGCCACAAAAGCCATACTACTGTGCTCAACAAGACAATACTGCTTGCATAAACCCATTAAAAAAATTGGGAATCAGAAAATGTGTGTTTGTCAGGTCATGCTGATGTTATGTGATGGTTTGACCTTGGGATCCATGTTTTTCAGTGTGGAACAAGCTGTGAAACTGATACATGAAGAATGTGAAGGCTGTTACCAATTTGAGCCCAGTGATATTTTTTTTCCTCCTTAAAATTAATATGGCAACCGTTGAAAATCTGGTACCAGTACATTGGAAACATAGGGGATTACTAGTTAGTAGGGATCTGGAGTACCATACCTTACTCAAAATGGAAACATACAAAATGAGCATGGAGCAGGTGAATGCTTGCAATGAAAAGATCTCAAGTCACTAAAAGCAAGCAATGATTTTTACAATTCATTGGGCAGCTTACCAAAGTTCATTTTCAAGACACTATATCCCCCCTTCCCCGACATCCCAGTAATGATAGTTAAAGACATCCTGCCCAAACTGTAATTTGGAGCACACACTGGCATCAGTCATTTAAAAATGAAATACAAAATAAGATTTGTTAAGTATCATACCATGATTACATTTAGGATGAGACTGGAGGCCATTTTCAAGTGCTATGCACTTGTTTCAAGCATGTGTTATCTTGTCCTAGCAGATATGTACACTTATGTAGAAAAATGATTAATCTTGAACCAGAATACAAAAGCATACTGGGGGTGATGTATAAACATGGGAGATACTACCATTATTAGACTCTCTCTCTGTGTGCCTTTGTATAAACAGACTGCCGATATAACTATTTATACAGCACTTTGTGTAGAGCATAAAAGAGAATAACAGGCCACCACCCACCAATAGGGTTGCCACCTGGCCGGTATTTTACCGGCAGGCCGGTAAAAAATTGGCACCAGCCCAATGTTAAGTCTATGGAGACCACACCAAGGCCGGTATTTTTTTGAAGAAAAGGTGGCAACCCTACCCACCAACCACTTTACTCCTCTATTCTATTAAGACCCTACAGAAAATACATTACAACATAAGTAAAACATAATGACAAAGCTCATAAAATACTCTATATATTATTGCATCAATACCAAATACTCCAGAGTATATAAAAAGAACAAAAAAATATTATGATGAAGTGCATAAATGTTAAATAATTAAGGAAACCCATACTGTAAACATTAAGGGGACTTGGCCTGGACATTGGCATCTACACAGAGAAGCGTATTTTACTTTGTCAGTCTGTTTGGTGTCTTCAGCATAGATACACATTGTATGACACTATTTCTGTGTTATATTAGGTCTTCACTTAAAGAAGCTCAATTAAAACAACAGTACCAACGCAGAAAAAATAGTGGTATATGTATCCAAGCCCACCGCATAATGGTGACTTTTCTACAACCCATAATAAAGTTATACAGAATGAATAGTTGCACAAAAACACAAATGAAGAATATTGTATGAAGGAATCCTTAATTGTCACAGAGATGAACCTTGCATTATAGCTGCATTTGTAGGGCTTATGTGCACTTGGTTTACGAGGTAAGCAGAAGCTCTTCAAGAAGTGTAAACAACAGGAAGAGTTTAAGTTGCCAACGTGGAAACATCTGGTCCGTCTTGAATATTGATTGTACCCTGAGCACGAAATTGCTTGGTCCCCCAAACCTCCTCAAAATCCCCCCAACAATTGCTGCCTACATACAATATAAGTGTTCTCTAATTTCAAGGTATACTTTTGTAATAAAGGCACTGAGTACTTTTATTGCAATGTATAAAATAGGTATAATAAGTGATAAAATGTATATATAGAAAAAAATTATATGTGGCTGCAAAATATACCTTTCGTATTATGTAAGACTGCAATAAAAGCGCCTTTATTACAAAAGTATACACGGATATCAGAGAGCAGTTAACATTAAAATACAGGTATGGTACAGCAGTGTTCCGCAACCAGTGTGCCGCTGGATGGTGGGAGGTGTGCTGCGAAGCACCCAGTGGATGTTGGCTGCCGGGCCTTGAGAGGAGAGCCCGATGTTGTCTAAAACTCGGCTGCAGGAAAAAAAAAGTTTAAAAAAAAAAAGTACAGAAACTGTGTATAGACAGACTGCACAGAGGAGACAACCGGGGACACAGAGCAACAAGGAGGTGAGTACTGGGGAAGGGGGTGGCATATTATTTGGCAAATTGGCTGTGGCTTATTAATGGCAATATAACACTGGCATAATTTTGGGAAAATTAGTTGGGTCATATTAATGGCAGAATAATACTGGCATATTATTGGGCAAATTGGCTGGGGCATATTAAATGGCAAAATAATACTGGCATGTTGGGCAAATTGGCTGGGGCATTTTAGATGGCAAAATAATACTGGCATTTTATTGGGCAAATTGGCTGGGTCATATTAATGGCAAAAATAATTCTGGCATATAATCGTGCAAATTGGATGGGGCATTTTAATTGGCAAAATAATACTGGCATATTATATGGCATATTGGCTGGGGAATACTAAATGGCAAAATAATACTGGCATATTATTGGGCAAATTGGATGTGGCATATTAACCCCTTTTCCTGACCGATGGTGCTTTGGTCCTTAAGACCAAAATACCATCGGCGTCTTTTTTGTTCCTGGGAGCCCGGCAGCCAGGAACATCCAGGCAGGGACCCGATCAGGGCCAACATCCCTATGTGACGTCACATAGCTGCAATGAGCGGTTACCTGAAGGATGGTCTGTGCCGTCCTGCAGGCTTTTACTGTAAAATGGAGCCGACGCACACTTTGAGCGTCAGCTCCATTTTCTGTGTCAGAATGAGGCCACTCAAAGTGGCCTCACCTGACAGTGGGGACCCTACTGCAAGTCCCTGCAGTAGGATCCACACACAGCTCATCGCGGGGGGCCTTGATGAGCTGTTTAATGTAGGACGTCATCTTGGCACCAGAAAGTATGACAGCATGGAACGTCCTACAGACGGGAAGGGGTTAAATGGCAAAAGTGATACTGGCATATTAATGGCAAATTGGCTGTGGCTGGTTTTGTTTGTCTATTAATGATTTGTAATGCACTGGTTTGGTTTGTCTATTAATGGTTTGTAATGCACTGGTTTGGTTTGTCTATTAATGGTTTGTAATGCACTGGTTTGGTTTGTCTATTAATGATTTATAATGCACTGGTTTGGTTTTTCTATTAATGGTTTGTAATGCACTGGTTTGGTTTTTCTGTTAATGGTTTGTAATGCACTGGTTTGGTTTTTCTGTTAATGGTTTGTAATGCACTGGTTTGGTTTGTCTAGTTATGATTTATAATGCACTTGTCTTGGTTTGTGCATTTGTTATTTATTTTGCACAGTTGTTTGGTTTTAAAGGTAAATAAAGGCATCTAGTTCTTATGTTCTGTGTATGCACTTGACTTTATAACTTAATGTTTATAGATTTTTGTGAGAAAACTTTGAGGAGCACTGTGTTACAGTAATAACATACGGCACTGATACTACATAGGGCAAATATTATACAGTAGGGCAGGGGTCAGCAACCTTTTTCCAATAATAAAACAATAAATATATATATTTGACTAATATCACATGCCTTTATATATCTATTGCTCTCTCTTCTCATACTTATGATTTTTTTTAAATTACATGCAATTATTTTCAGACAATACCGTATTTGCTCGATTATAAGACGAGGTTTTTTTCAGAGCAAATGCTCTGAAAAATCCCCCTCGTTTTATAATCAAGGTCTCTTATAATCTGACCTCAAATTGAGGTCAGATTATAAGACATGGATCCAGGTCCCCAGCAGAGCTGCAGGGGACCTGGATCCCCCTCTCTAACAGCAGGGGATGTCTGCGCAACGAGCGCAGATCTCCCCTGCTGCCGCCCGGCACGACCGCCGGGGCTTCTGTGAAGAAGCCGGGTACTTCCGCTTTCGTCACAGAAGTCCCGGCGAGCGTGCCGGGCGGCAGCAGGGGAGGTCTGCGCTCATCGCGCAGACATCCTCTGCTGCCCCACTAGCCACCAGGGTAAATCGGGCAGCTGGGGGTTGTCTGTCTCTCTGTTCCCCCCCCCCC
The DNA here is from genome assembly GCA_036172795.1 of Pelodytes ibericus. Classification (NCBI taxonomy): domain Eukaryota; kingdom Metazoa; phylum Chordata; class Amphibia; order Anura; family Pelodytidae; genus Pelodytes; species Pelodytes ibericus. The sequence goes on along the minus strand of CM069862.1, from coordinate 96,004,891 downwards.
CCTTACCTGTACTTCAATCCCTGGTGGCTAGTGGGGGCAGCCGGGGGATGTCTGCACGATACTTGCAGACATCCTCCATGCTGCCCGACACGGCAGACTATTATGACGGACAGCTGTGTCGGGCAGCATGGAGGATGTCTGCAAGTATCGTGCAGACATCCCCCGGCTGCCCCCACTAGCCACCAGGGATTGAAGTACAGGTAAGGGGGGGGGGACAGAGAGACAGGGGGAGGGAGGGAGGGGGGCAACAGAGAGACAGGGGGAGGGAGGGAGGGGGGCAACAGAGAGACAGGGGGAGGGAGGGAGGGGGGCAGAGAGACAGGGGGAGGGAGGGAGGGGGGCAGAGAGACAGGGGAGGGAGGCAGGAAGGGGGGGGAGACAGAGGAAGGGGGGCAGAGAGAAACATGTGGGGGGAAGAGACAGGTGAGGGGGCAGTGGGGAGTGAGACAAAGCTGGGGGCAAGGGAAAGAGAGAGGCAGCATTGGCACATAAAAATAAATAAACACAAGAAATGCATTTTTTTTTTTATATAATATTTTATTAAAAAAGCAATTTACATGTGAATATATACAAGTTTAACTTTTTTCCTATAGGGTAGTCTTATATTCAGGCTTTTAGTATTTTTCCTAAAGGAATATCCAAAGTTTGGGGGGTCGTCTTATAATCAGGGTCGTCTTATAATCGAGCAAATACAGTATTCAACTATTTTTATATGTAATAAAAATGTTACTGAAAAATTGCATTTCTTGTTTTTATTCCCTTCTTCTGCACCCATATTGCACCTAAAAGGACTTAACACAGCACCATACAGTACTCACAGCACTTGCCATGCACTAATAGTGCACACATATGATTTGGAATGCCACAGTATCAGTTTCTCCCACAGAACATACCTTAGTGTCACTTTACCACATAGTACATATTAATTTGCCCCACAGAACATGCCACAGCATAATTTTGCCAATTAAAATGAGCCAAATTCAGGTACAAGTTAACATGTAACATTCACTTTTCCTAGAACAAAATCCAGTTTTTCCATTAAAAATGCCAGTTTGCCATTACTATCGCACAGCCAGTTTGCCAGTTACTATGCCACTGTAAGCTTGCTCGTTACTATGCCACCGCTAGTTTGTCCGTTACTATGCCACCGTTAGTTTGTCCATTAATACGCCACCGCTAGTTTATCCATGAATATGCCACCGCTAGTTTATCCATGAATATGCCACTGCTAGTTTATCCATGAATGTGCCACTGCTAGTTTATCCATGAATGTGCCACTGCTAGTTTACCCATGAATGTGCCACAGTTAGTTTACCCATGAATATGCCACAGCTAGTTTATCCATGAATATGCCCACTGCTAGTTTATCCATGAATATGCGCACTGCTAGTTAATCCATGAATATGCCACTACTAGTTTATCCATGACTATGCCACTGCTAGTTTATCCATGAATATGCCACAGCCAGTTTGCCCAATAAAAAAAAACCTGCACCCTCCTCCCCCATTACTTACCTAGGTGCTGCTTGTCCCCGGCAGTCTCCTCCGGTGGCACCATATACACCCGCTGGTTATAACTTGCAATCATATCAAGCATCGGTGACAGAAAGCCAGGTCTGCATGAGACAGTCACGCTTGCTGCGGGCCCATGCTTTGGGGGCCCCCAGAAATGAATGGGCCCGGGTGCCCTGTTTGCTGCCCATTAAAGACGGACCAGGAGAGCATACTTTACTTCACAGGATATGATGCAACACTTGCCAGACCAACATCACAAAAGAATTGGTAATGGCAGCAGTTTAAACAAAGTTTTTTTAAAGCATACTTATTTTCATATACAATGAAGGAAAAAAAAAAAAGAAACATTAAAACAACTTGTGATCTCCGCTCACACAAATGTATAGTCTGACTGAAGCACTACTACAGGCACACGTACTTATCTGAAAAAGCTTCAATGCAAATAGTTTTGCCTGAAGCGAAAGTAGATGTGTGTGTGTGTGTGTGTGTGTGTGTGCGCGTGTGTGTAGTAATTTCCTGTTATTTTGCTAAAGTTGAAGGGTTTAAATGAATCAGCATGTCCTCGCTAAACTACATCAGTTAAGTGGTCAGTACAGTCCGAGGACAGCATGTACTAAAGGCATGAGATTTTTCTGAAAATACTATTAAGAAGAGAACACTTTCAGAATTATGGACACATGACAAAGAAAGAAATGTAAAAAAAAAAAAAAAAAATAGTTCTGCCACCTATACGTTTTCTTTTTAATGATGGCGCATGCAGCGCTGGGGATTCCATGGGGGAGGGGGCGGACCATGCAGGGAAGCATGCTGCATCAGCTCTGTAAGTGCTGCTCGTGCTTCCTGCGCATAAGGATGTTTTAGTGCATCAGAAATATAACTAACGGGAGGGGGGGTTAGTGAGAGAGACAACAGACATGTGGGGGGAGTGAGAGAGGCAACAGACATGTGGGGGGAGTGAGAGGCAACAGACATGTGGGGGGAGTGAGAGAGGCAACAGACATGTGGGGGGAGTGAGAGAGGCAACAGACATGTGGGGGGAGTGAGAGAGGCAACAGACATGTGGGGGGAGTGAGAGAGGCAACAGACATGTTAGGGGAGTGAGAGAGGCAACACACATGTGGGGGGAATGAGAGAGGCAACACACATGTGGGGGGAATGAGAGAGGCAACAGACATGTGGGGGGAGTGAGAGAGGCAACAGACATGTGGGGGGAGTGAGAGAGGCAACAGACATGTGGGGGGAGTCAGAGAGGCAACAGACATGTTGGGGGAGTGAGAGAGGCAACAGACATGTGGGAAGAGTGAGAGGCAACAGACATGTGGGGGGAGTGAGAGAGGCAACAGACATGTGGGGGGAGTGAGAGAGGCAACAGACATGTGGGGGGAGTGAGAGAGGCAACACACATGTGGGGGGAATGAGAGAGGCAACACACATGTGGGGGGAATGAGAGAGGCAACACACATGTGGGGGGAATGAGAGAGGCAACACACATGTGGGGGGAATGAGAGAGGCAACACACATGTGGGGGGGTGATTGTCACTGTCCTGTTGTTTTAAACACCACAATTGCGTTGTTTTAAAGGCAGCCAATACATATACAGGTATCGTAATGGAGGGGTTAAAAGAATGCTTGTATATATATTGTATATATATCTCCAAAATCCAATATCTGAGGGAACTAAGCACTAGTAACACACATTTTCCCCTTTGGCTATTCTGAGTGTGCTTACTGGGCATAGGGTTGTAGTGATTCATGGAAGAGCTGGGGTGACTGCTCAACTGTTTTTGGCCAGAATTTCTCAGTACTCATAGGGTAGTTCCCTGCATGGTGGATACCCCTGGTGGGCTTTTGATTTTGACTTAGTAATATGTTTTATTTTTAATGCAGATTTAGTTTAGTTTTAGTAAACCAGGTAGGAGGGGGTTTTAAGTATGGCCTTTTGAATGACCTTCACACAATTAATTTTGAATAAGTAAATAAATGCAGTGAAGAAGTTATGTTAGTCAGCATAATATTACGTGTCAAACTGAGTTTAACATAACTAAACGAAAATGTTACACCAATGTCTGAAATGAATGCTCTGTTAGTCAATCTTAGAAGTCTTGAGAAACGTTGTTGTTCTTCTTACTTTCTGTAAATCCCAGGCCTGGTTGATAGACACACTCTGAAAATTGAATACAGTGCCTTTTTGCAATATTGTAAATCTTAGAAAACTGTTCAACAGTTGTCAGCAAGAAATGGTGTAGTGAGTAATATATTTGGGATGTTTCTTGCCCTACAGATAAACAGAGGTTGACTGGGAAAACTGCCAATAATAAAATTACAAAATCACACCCACTAAATAGATCAGAGACGTGTGTACGTGACAGGCAGTAATTAATAAGGGATGGGTTTCGTTTTTTTTTTTAAATACGGATGTGCCCCTTACATTTATCCTCAGTGCCACAAGATGTTATCGATGCCCAGGACACAGGAGCCAAAAGCTTCTACACTCTATAAAAGAATAGGTACACCTGTTGCTTCTATGGCATACATTAATGAAGTAAATCAAGATAAAAGCTATGAAACCTTTGACACAACTGTTTAAATTCACCGTGGTAGGTGCAGATAAACGCAGCTAAGGAACCAAGTTAAAAATATGTTTTATAAATCTTGACACAACTGAAACACTGTGCATGTGTATGACACTCCAACGGTAAATGGGCAAGACAAAACATTTATACACTTTTGAATGGAGAGGAGAAGAAGTGTTGCAGTTGCAAAGTGTGCTGGTTTCAGTGTGTCCAGAATTTTAAAAAAAAGGGCGGTTTTAGAGGAACAACCCAAAGTCCATCCAGATTCCAGCCAGAAACAGGTCAGTGTTTGAAAACAGCTCATTAAAGAAAATAACTCCCCAAACAACTTTAATCAGTGCTTTTGAATAATGTGCCTATTAAGCACGGTTATTTAGTTTTGTTTGTATGATCAGTGAGACTTCCACCCTGCCATGTCACATTGCTGCAGTCCTGTGACATACCACAATTATTGGTGTATGGATTCTGATACAATTGATGCGTCCACACGCCAATGAAGAGTGAGTCACGCAATCAACAGGTCACAGTTCAAAAGACCGTTATATTAAAGCAGAAATATCCTTCTGCTTGGTTAATACTCATTTTAGGGTTTAGTCCCTCTTTCATTTAGGACGCCAAAGGAGTTTAATGAATTATGTATAGAATTACAGTATTGATGCCCAGAACATTGGCATGTACTTTGTATTGCTACCTTGGCGTGTTCAATATAAAACAATTTGCAAACTAAAATTCGACTAGCACAACATATAGCTAAAACTAACATTTCAATTTCAATTTCAATCATTTGGTTTAGCTGCATATTTTTTTTATTTACATTTGTAGAACAACTAGCATTTTCTAGTCCTAAAATAACCTACCACCCTTACCCAGTTTGAAGGCACAAACAAATGTGCAAGACTTATTTCAAAAACGACATTTTGTAACTTTACGTAACCAGTCCTAGGAAACGGTGGCAGCCATATATTCCAAGAACTGTTTAAAACAAAAGAACCACAAAATAAAATGAAATAAAAATAAATACAATCCTGAGGCTGCAATAAGGACTCTCAACGGCTTGTAATAAGGACACACCCTCATGCCAACATCACACGGCTCATGCAGGAATTGTGTAATTGAACATGATGGAAATAGAAACGGGTCATCTAAAAAAATGAGGAATAGACCGCAGCTTTTATAAACTTGGAGAAGGAGGAACGTTGGTTATTTAGCTAGTTTAGTGATGAGCTTGTTGAAGTTTTTTAGCTTTAAAGAATGTTCAGGTTTTTGAATGAATTCATAAAGCAAATGTACTTACAGTGAAGATACTGTCATATAAGCAAATTTAGCAACTGCCCAGAGCTTTGACTTGCTTAGGAGCAAAAAAAAGTACCTTCCTGAAACGAGACACCTTTTTCCCAGTGGGACTCAAACGCTTTTTAGGGCACACTCCTGGAATTAACCGAATCAGCAGCTACATGATAGATTGTATTACTACCCAATTGATAGGTCCCCACACTTAAGGTCCCCAAAAAGCTAAAACCACCACCTGGGTGTCCAGTCATTGCTGCTGGTACAGACAAGGTCCTGCAACAATTCATTGGTGATCCCAGCTGCAGTAGAAAATGCATTAGGTGGCCCTATATGTGCAGTGACCATGCTTTATTTTCTCACTGGATTCGATCATTGAATGGCATAATGTTTCCCACACTAGGTTTTCCAGGTATTTGTTACACCAATGCGGTCAGGTAAATCGATCTTGAAGCATTTCTCTGAAAGGCTAGCAAAGAAAGTCAAATTAGCTCCTGACTACTTTATCACCACTTACATGACAATTAGAGGACTCCCCTACATGGAAATGCCTAAGGCGCATGTGTGTTACATCAGAAATGTGTGAATGAACATTAAGTGCCCCCATGCATTATATTTTCAATTTGCTCTCCAACAGCCAATTAGCTGAAAGATTGCCAACAGCACCAGGGATGAATGGGCAAGACGGGGCCAAGCCTACTCTGTTCTTCTTGCAGGTGGAACTCCTCAAGTTTGCACAGTTGAGTCCGTGAGATGAAGTGTTCATCTCACCGTAACTGACCAGCAACCCGCCATTTACTGAATAGAACACATAATATCAGTATGTCACTGTGCAAGTGGCAAAGACAAAGATGTAGCAATGATAGACCCAAATAGACAGGAGAGGCCCAATTGGCTCCCCAAAAGAGTAATTATCACTGATGCTTGTACAGTTTATATAAACCACCAAGTGCTTCATGTCCACAAACATACATCCTCATACCCACAATTTATATAAAAACACAGCATGCTCTCACATGATTTCACACGGCCTCAGCCCAGAAATAAGTTTCAATATCACTCATCCAACTATGGAAATCACATCAGCAAAAGCTTCCTGACATCTAGTGAGCCATCCTGTTTTCAACAGCCAGACACTGTCAAAATCGACTGGTTAACAACGCAGCTCCTCCCAAAATGAAATGACTCAACATCACGCTGCACAATTAAAAATCATGCCAGGTGACTTCTTCCCATAGATGTATATATCAAATACCTAGCCATGTGTCCTTACTCCTGTAATCTCTCAAGTCTGCACCACAGTATGCACCAATAGAGGAATGGTAGAAGGTGCATGAACTGGCTCCACCAGGTTCCCAGTAACAGGTAACACTGATTGTGTGTTTATCTACATCACCATATGGACCTTTTCTAGAATTGGATGTCATTAGATAGTGTTACTTAGTGGCTTACACCAATAGTAAAGCTGTGCTTAGCCATACTGATTGCTTAACAAGCATATTGGCCCAGTATGGCAGTCAACCATTAGAAACAATGTAAACAAATCAAATCGTAAACTTGAAGGAAAATATAGATGAGCGGACAATTATTTTAAAGCAACTGTAAAACACTCTGATATACACAGAAGCCCACACATGTGCTGTTCAAGACAGTGCCCCAGGCCCAATATTTACACTAAGCAGTAAAGAGGCACGCCTCCAGAATTTGGGGAAATAATAAGTAGTAGTCTGTTCCCCTTCACAATAGTTTTTGGTGAGTAAAACAAGTAGTTTTAAGCTTAGTGCGAAGTTATGATATGAATTTTAGTGCAGAACTACATTACTGTGACCATGAATGCACTCCCAGAAAACACATTGAATTCTCATTTACCAGAAAACTGATCAGCTGGAAAGTACTCGATCTATGAATACATTTATAATTACTATAAATTCCAACCCACTCACTACATGAATGCGCATCTTAACTAGCTTTTACTGTACCCAAATACTGTTAGGAATAAAAAGCTAACAATATATCTAACTAGAACTCACATTAATTAACATCTGGCCAAAGCCACCTAGCTCAAACTGTCCTGAATACTGTTACTACCACCACCTTCCCCTTTGACCTTTTCACTCACCTTACGTGTCGCCTGTCCCTCAAACCATCTACATTGTAAGCTTTCTTGCAGGGTTCTCTATTTGTCCTTGTCTGTCTAACATAGTATGTAGTTGGACCTTATGCTCAGTATCAAGCACTACTCATATTGCTGGCGGAATATAAATAAATATTAATGTAATAACTACAAAACTGCCAGATATCTTCACATAACATTTGTAACAAACAGGAAGTACAATAAAAATGGGGCTTTTTTACAAGGAGAATAAAACCAGGGGTACACAAATGTTTAAGAGCACATCCTGATCGTTTTAACACCAAGTTCCCCGGCAGATCGCTGCAATTCGTATCCAGCACATAATCCCTCCTCTTCCCTGCGCGTGACGTCATGCGTACGAGTCAGAGGGAGGGTAGATTAAAAAAGAAAAGGAACCACTACTTGCGTGATGAAGCAGCCCACATCCCCGGTAACAATAAAATAAAATAAAGAAGTCTGTGTATGTAAGTGACTCCGTGTGTGTGTGTGTGTGTGTGTGTGTGTGTATGTATGTGACTCTGTGTGTATGTAAGTGACTCTGTGTGTATGTAAGTGACTCTGTGTGTGTGTGTAAGTGACGGTGTGTATGTAACCGACGCTGTGTGTGCATGTAAGTGACTTTGTTTGTGACTGTGTGTGTGTAAATGTAACTGTATGTAAATGTGACTATGTCTCTGTAAGTGTGATAATGTGTGTGTGTGTGTGTAAGAGTGACTGTATGTATGTGTCTAAGTATCATAGAAATACGTGTAAATGTGTCTGTCTGTGAGTGTATTTGTGTGTGGCTGTGTATGTATGTGTTGTATTGCTGTACAGTCTGTGATGCCCTCACACTGCACACAATATATATATATATATATATATATATATATAGAAATCCAAAAAACACGCACTCACGGGGCTTATACAAGAACAAGTCGATGCTTTACTTACTCATACAGGTGTGGAATTCACATGAGGATACAATCGACGTTTCGGTCCACAACGTGGACCTTTATCAAGACAGTGAAACATGGAATAAACACAAACTTATATAGGAGAGAGGAGAGATTACTTACCCCCAGCGTGTACCAACCCCGTGCTGATGAAAAAACCGCTGGCCGTAACGCGCGGCGCAGCCATGTGGGCGTGTAGAGCAGGATAGTGAGAAAGACGCGGTGCCATGGCAACGCGTGTTGTAAACAGACCAGTTCTCATTCAAGCCTGTTAAGCCGACCTCGGGGAGAACGAAGTTAAGTTAAACCGAAACTGACTGAGCGGCGAGCGTCGGGTAAACCGACCTCGATGCACATTTATCAATGGGAAAGTAACATATGCAGTTCGGTGACTGTAATCCGAGTGCTGAAACCCGAAAACAGATCGGTTGAAGCGGCTGAAGCACTTGAATGAGTCTGGTGTGTATAAGAACACACCGAAACACCAGATCTATAAGCCGAAATTCGGAGTAAAAGAAACAGAGTATCCCTGTAGCACATGTGAGACATAGAATAACAACCACCATAAATAAACGAAGAAAATAGTAAATATAGTAAAAAGGGTCCCAAGGGCAAGCAGACAAAAAGTTGTACTACGTAAGGTTTGTTGATGATATCTTCCTGATATGGAAGGCCGACTTCACAGCATTGACCCAGTTTGTCAACAACTTAAACAGTCTAGACTCTCCTGTACGACTGACCATGCACGCTGACCCCAAATGCATCCAGTTCCTTGACGTGGAAGTATCAGTCCAGGGTTCTTCCCTGGGGTACTCGCTGTACCGGAACCCCACGGACAGAAACACCCTCCTCCATGCCACCAGCTTCCACCCAGAACCCATGAAAAGGTCATTACCATACTCGCAATTCTTACGCGTACTACGAAATAACTCTGACAAAATCACAAGTGAAATCCAACTCCAGGACATGGCCGAGAGGTTCAAGCAACGTGGGTATTCCAAATTTCTAATTAATTCAGCCATGACGAAGGCCATTAACAAAATGAACAACGAGACCCAGGTACCCTCTCCACAGGTTCCCTCTCCACAGAGTAGTCCCACCAGAATAGTGTTCCCCACTAAGTTCCACACGGCCTCCCCACAAGTAGCACAAAGCATACGGAGCAACTGGCACATTTTGCAAAACGACAACATTCTATCTAACACATTTCAACAACAGCCCCTCATTTGTTACAAACGAGGGGTGAATCTAAGGGATCGCCTTGTACTATCTGATCCTCGACACTGCTATGAAAAAGAAAAGCGTGTTGAAACTCACCAAAGACCAGGTTGTTTTAGATGTCTCAACTGTGTTACTTGCTCACATATGGCAGCAGGCACTCATTTTGTACACCCACACACCGGTAAGAGATACCTTATCAGGCACCGAATCACTTGTACTACAGAACATGTGATTTACATGATTACATGCCCATGCGGTTTATCATACATTGGCAAAACCATCCTCACTCTGCGGGACAGAATCAGAGGACACCGTTCCTCCATCATGGTAGCCTATCGAGAGCTTAAATCGGACAAACCAGTGGCCAAGCATTTTCTTCAATTTGGTCACAGACTCTCACAACTGAGATTTATCGCATTTGACCACATCCCGGCACCTCACCGCGGTGGAGACCGTTCGAGAACATTGCTACAAAGAGAAGCATACTGGATTTGTCACTTCTAACTTTTTGTCTGCTTGCCTTTGGGACCCTTTTTACTATATTTACTTTTTTCTTCGCTCATTTATGGTGGTTGTTATTCTATGTCTCACATGTGGTGACGCTACAGGGATACTCTGTTTCTTTTACTCCGAATTTCGGCTTATAGATCTGGTGTTTCGGTGTGTTCTTATACACACCAGACTCATTCAAGTGCTTCAGCCGCTTCAACCGATCTGTTTTCGGGTTTCAGCACTCGGATTACAGTCACCGAACTGCATATGTTACTTTCCCATTGATAAATGTGCATCGAGGTCGGTTTACCCGACGCTCGCCGCTCAGTCAGTTTCGGTTTAACTTAACTTCGTTCTCCCCGAGGTCGGCTTAACAGGCTTGAATGAGAACTGGTCTGTTTACAACACGCGTTGCCATGGCACCGCGTCTTTCTCACTATCCTGCTCTACACGCCCACATGGCTGCGCCGCGCGTTACGGCCAGCGGTTTTTTCATCAGCACGGGGTTGGTACACGCTGGGGGTAAGTAATCTCTCCTCTCTCCTATATAAGTTTGTGTTTATTCCATGTTTCACTGTCTTGATAAAGGTCCACGTTGTGGACCGAAACGTCGATTGTATCCTCATGTGAATTCCACACCTGTATGAGTAAGTAAAGCATCGACTTGTTCTTGTATAAGCCCCGTGAGTGCGTGTTTTTTGGATTTCTGTATTCTTTAGCTACACAGCACCCGGGCCAGTGTCCATTACGATTGCCCCTAGCTGAGTGCATCATACCTTGGATTTTTTATATATATATATATATATATAATGATAAATATATATATATATATATATATATATATATAATGATAAATATATATATATATATATATATATATATATATATATATATATATATATATATATATATATATATAAAAGTCAAATGAAATAATATATATATGATGTTTATAATTTTTTCTCAATGAAAAAAAATGTGGCACACGAACACATAAAATTTCATGTGAAGTGGCCCACTGCAAAAAAAAACTTCGACACCCCCGGATAGTTGCGCTTACACTGTTATTATTGCATTGGCTGAATCTAATCTTCCAACGTGGTTAGCCTCTGAGTCTGCCACCCCATTTACAAGCCACATTATAAGAAACAGTAATTTCACTACAGACTTTAATCAGTCACTTTGTCCACTGGGCTAACTAAGACCTCTAAAGCACTGAATTGCATACCGGAATTCATCGTGTTTGCTAAACAGATTGTGAGATAAGCATGCTAAAGAAAAACAAAGTACATACACATGTCAAAACACTATTTTATAACTTTATTAGTTATCCTACTAATCTGCAAGAGTTAAAAAAAAAAAATCCTGACTATTACTCACTACACATATTTACATTAGCATTGTATTCTTGCTGGATCCATTTGGAAAATAGTGTCAGGTATATGTGTTTTAAAAACCTGATGGACATTCCTCCCTCCCTCTAGACACAATCAATATTTGTGTGGGATTGTGAAAGAGGTAAACTTTAGTACCCTGGCAGTGAGTCAGGAAAGATAGATGTAATAAAATATTACAAATATAATGGTGTAAGACAATTTCAGGTTACACAGTTGATCTAACAGACTATTAAACCATTTAAAAATATATATATATATATATATATCTCCCCCTTGCAGAATACTCCACTGGTCTTGATTGAATTTGACAGAAACGTTATTGCACGGTTTCTACAATATGTATATATGAGAAACGTATGTAAAAGATTTTTTTATTTTTTTTTAAATAAAAAGGATAAATTTTTAATTTTTCAAAACCATATTGTTGAACCAAATCAAAATGTATCCCTCAATCTCTTATCCTTATGCGTTATAAAACCAAATAGGTAATAACAACATACAGGTGGTATACAGCAGGGCTTGACAAATTTAATTTGATTTTAGGAGCCAGAATTTTTTTTTAGGAGCCAGACAATCACGCAGACATAAACGCAATTCATAAACACACACGCCTACTTCACATATATACAAACACACCTACTTTACACATACACAAATATCCAAACACCTCACACACACCTACTTTACATATACACATATATACAAACACCACACACACACCTACTTTACATATACACAAATATCCAAACACCTCACACACACCTACTTTACATATACACATATATCCAAACACCTCACACACACCTACTTTACATATACACATATATCCAAACACCTCACACACACCTACTTTACATATACCCATATATACAAACACTTCACACATCTGATATTTTTGTTAGGCTGTATTTTATATAAAGATTTATGAAGTGGTGGTTTGGCTTATACAGTCCTAGCTAATTTTATTTTCTGTTTAATAATAAAAGTGCTGTGGCCTATTTACACCAAGAATCAAGCCTTGTGTCTTTTTTCAGGGGGTAAGGGCAGGGTATGGTCATGGTTGCTATGGTAATATGCGCTATCCCCTCTACTACATACATGGATTTTGCTAAAGCATTTGATACAGTTCCACACAAAAGGTTACTCTACAAATTGAGAGAAACAGGAGAAATGTATGTATTTGGATTGAAAATTGTCTAAAAGATAGAACAGTGTTGTTGTAAATGGAAAAGCCTCAAATTGGACCAGGGTATTGAGCGGAGTACCTCAGGGGTCTGTTTTGGGACCTCTTCTTTTTAATATGTTAATTAATGATCTCCCACGTTGTGCTGAGAGCCATGTCTCAGTGTTTGCTGATGACACAAAATTAGGTAAGGTAATAAAGACTAATCTTGATGTTTTTTCTTTACAGGAAGATTTGGACAGAGTGGGGGACTGGGCAAGAAAGTGGCAAATGAGGTTCAATATAGACAAATGTAAAGTTATGCATTATGGGAAAAATAATAACAAAGCAACATATACGTTAAATGGTATTTCCCTGGGAAAAACTACTAATGAAAAGGATTTAGGAATCATTGTAGATAACAAACTTGGCAACAGTGCCCAATACCAGTCAGCAGCTGCAAGGGCCAATAAGATATTGGCATGTATAAAACGGGAGGAGGACATCATCTTGCCTCTTTACAAATCAATGGTAAGACCTCACCTTGAATATGCAGTACAATTCTGGGCACCAGTCCTTAAAAAGGATATTAAGGAACTAGAAAACGAGCGAAGGAGAGCTACAAAATTAATAAGGGAGGATCTTAGTTATGAAGAGAGACTTAAAAAATTGCATTTATTTACTTTACTAAAAAGGCGTCTTAGAGGGGATATGATAACATTATATACATTTGTGCAGGGCCAATATAAAGAGCTCTCCAGGGACCTGTTCATTAACAGAAATGTACAAAGAACAAGAGGTCACCCCCTGAGACTGGAAGAGCAAAGATTTCATAGCCAGCAAAGGAAGGGATTCTTTACGGTAAGGACAATAAAGTTATGGAACTCACTGCCAAGAGAGGTAGTGCTATCAACCACAATAGATGCATTTAAATATGGTCTGGATGTTTTTTTAGAAAAGCAGAACATACAGGGGTATGAATAATAGAATAAGAATTAATAATAGAGCTTATTGATCCAAGGAGAAATCTGATGGCCCTTTTGGAGTCAAGAAGGAATTTTTCCCCCTAGGAGGCAAAATTCGAAATAGCTTCCTTAGGGGTTTTTGCCTTCTTTTGGATCAAAACTGGAATGATAGGTAGATGGGTTGAACTTGATGGACTTGTGTCTTTTTTTCAACCTTAATTACTATGTTACTATGTTACCTACTTTACATATACACACATATACAAACACCTCACACACACCCACCTCACACAGTCTTTTCTTGGGGTTTTTTCTTAACGTGTCCCCCCTCCCTGCTGCTTTACCTCACTGCAGGGGAGGGGGACACTCGTGCTGCAGCTGATCTCCGTTGGTCAGCCTGCTGAGTGCCAGGATGTCACGTGACGACACCCGGCACTCAGACACGTGAGGGGGCGGAGCTTGCAGTCTGTGCCATCGACTTTACCCCCTTGCGCTGCGGAAATTTTTTCTAAAAATCGGATGGCTGTGGCAAGGAGACCATGAGGCTGACAGAACCCAGGCGCCAGGTCTAATTTCCTAGTCGCCATGGCGACCTGGCGCCTGGGGTTTGTCGAGCCCTGGTATACAGTATAGTATACCACCTTTATCTGTGACATTTACCTACAAAGTAACAAAATATAAGTATACCACAAAGAACCAACATGACCCTGGTAAATCAGAGGTTAGATCAGGGCTTCTCAAATTAAGAGAACCCTTTGTAGCATAGTATTCTTTATTGCTAAAGAAAGACTTGTAAGAAAAGTCATGATATCACATTTTAGTGCACCTCCATCTCTTTCTGATTGGTTGGCGTTCTTGCCTCATATTTTATAAATTGATAGTGTCAGTAATGAAAACAGTACTTAAGAGTTTCAGAGACATGTGTAAGCTTCAAAATAAATCTTGCAGTTGTGGGTGGAAATACGCGATGAGGGAAGAAAAAGGCCTTAAATGATTTGAAGAATTCAGATTTGATCATTGAAGGAGTGGGAAGCCAGTGGACTGCTTTATAAAAGTGGAGCAGTAGGTGGAGTAGAGATTGAGGAAAATGAGCCTGGCTTATGCACAGGATAACATAGTGGAGAGTGTGGTCTATTGAGTGAGAAATGACCAGATGCAAGCAGTGTTCTGAAGGCATGGCAAGAGGACTGAGATTGAATGAGAGCAGAGTCCAAGACGATGCCAAGAGAAGATGGGGGTCATGTATAAAAAATCCTGCACTGCAAAGTGTCAGGTATAAAAAAGAGCAATTGCTACTTGTTATGTATAACAGTGACTACACCATTTTATAAATCCTGACACTTTGCAGTGCGGGAGAGGGACCCAACACTAATCAGATGCTTTTCAGAACCTGTTGTTTTTTTTCTTTATACCTTGACTACGCCGGTGCAAAAAAATACATAACCAGCAGACACGGTGCAGATTCCGAATTTTGTTGGGAGTCTGCTTTATACATAGGCACACACACTGATTGCGCCATTATTTGGCCGCTATCTGCGTGTGAGCCACGTTTATAGATAACTCCCTATGTGTCAAGGATGAAGAGTACAAAGATTGACCCTTGCAGGACAATAAGTAATGGAGGGATAAATATGTACTATTTATAGAAAACTGAAATACAGCAAAAAATAAAGTACCATATTTGCTCGAATATAAGACAAGGTTTTTTTCAGAGCAAATGCTCTGAAAAAGACCCCTCGTCTTATATTCGAGGTCGACTTATAATCTGACCTCAAATCGAGGTCAGACTATAAGACTGGTACCTGGTTCCCCCTCGCTAACAGCCTGTGGATGTCTGCGCAATGTGCAGCCGGGTCCTTCCAGCTTCATCATAAAAGTCCCGGCAGAAGTGCTGGGCAGCAGCGGAGGATGTCTGTGCGTATCGTGCAGACATCCTCCGGCTGCCTCCACTAGGCACCAGGGATATTTGGGAGGAGAGGGAGAGAGGGGGAGAGGGAGAGAGGGAGAAAAAAGTTTGCGGGGAAGGAGAGACAACGTGGTAGGGGGAGAGAGATAACACTGGGGTAGAGAGAGAGAGACAACGCGGGGGGGGGGGGGGAGAGGCAGCATTGGCACATAAAAGAAATAAAGAAATGCATTTGTTTAATATCATTAGTTTTTATTAAATATGAAAAAAAAATTACATGTGAATATATACAAGTTAAACTTTTTTCCTATAGGGTAGTCTTATATTCAGGCTTTTAGTTTTTTTCCTAAAGGAATATCCAAAGTTTGGGGGGGTTGTCTTATAATCAGGGTCGTCTTATATTTGAGCAAATACGGTAATCCACCCTTATACCTATTGAGGTTAACCTGTCAAGTTTTAAAATAATAGTAGGACAACAACCGTTGAGTAATGCTCACTTTTGTCCAAGGACAGCAGCTTATTTGTGTGTTCCTGTGGTCAAATATATTTAAGACTGCCAATTACTTTAATAGCACTGATTTATATAAGGTTAATGAAAGAATTCCACAACAAACACTAAGGCCTAACTTTCACAGAGGGTAATGAAAAATATGGTCAAGATGGTCAAACCAGGAAAGTGTGTAATAGAATTAGCATGATATTATGATATAGAGCACAAAACTGCAAAGAATCTCAGCTACTGAGCTAGGGCCTTTAAACTCACTAATGAATTCCTGCACACGCTGGTGTCAAAGTATGTTTTGAGTCCATTCGCAGATTCTGACATGCAAGCTAAGAAAATGTATACGTTTACGTGTAAATTAAATACAGATTGCTCCTTTGCAAAATTAAAATTTTACAATAAAAATCTTACACGAGATGTACTTGACTCAGTTCTCCTTTGGAAGTTTGGACCCTGCTGAGCTGATGTGTTCAGATGTTATTAACACGATCTTGATGTTGTAGAAGTCAATAGGGCCTATTTAGTAAAGGTGAACTGAAAAATTAGCTACAATAATCAAGGTTTAATAGTACAGTTGGAAAATGTCTCCATATTGCCCATCCTGCCAACTCCATAAATACTCTATTTCTGCTTCACTTTTAGTGAATAGGCCCAGCCCCAGTGAGGGTACTGAGAATGTGTGCAAGTGAAATCTTAGCGACACTTGCTGCAAGATTTATCTAATCAATTAAAAATATGTATACTCACATTGTTGTTCCAAAGAGAACTTAACTAATCTGGCTACATTAAATGTATTATGTGGGAAGGAGCAATCTACAGGAACACTTTGCACCTTAAAAACTGGGACTCTCTGCACTTTATAAGCTGGATGCTGCCTGTTTTTATGTAAGATTTTATATTTATTTGTGTATCACTAAAAGTGTTTTTTACTGAGAATACATCTCCTTCCTCCCCTGTTCCACCATATCTACTTGAATTTGGAGCTACTTCGGAATCTTATTTTATCCAAGACCCCACGAGGGGCTCCCGAACACCCTATAGACTGAGCAGGATACTGCTCAGTAAAATGTGAGTGTGTCTATGTTTACGCACCTATATCACTTTAAATTTTATAAATATACTACACTATAAGAGTTTTTTATTCTTTTTCCCTTTGCATACTACGGAGAGGATTGCATCCACGTATAGGGTAAATACGAGTGTGTAGTGTTTTTGGGAAGCGCACTGTTCACGTTGTGTGTATTGTTTGTAAAAAATTTTACCAGGAGTGAAGCACTGGTTGTGTTTCGGTGCTGCTACTCTTCTCACATAAAAGGCGCAGTGTATTCTATTTCTGTACGGGTTTTTTTTTTATGTATTTGTTTTTGTTTAAACAAGAGATACTTCCACAAAAATTCCCCTATAATACTGAAATGAAAGGGTCAGCAGGTATATAAAGAATCATGTTATACAGCAAGTTTATTCAAACAATTTGGGCCTGAATGTATCCAATTTCTAATATTTGGCTAATATTTTGAAAGTTAGATGTGGTGGAGGCATAAGAAGAATCCAATGAGTTTTGAACATGGAATACAATGAGCAGGAAGAGTGGTGATACGGGTGGTGAATATTCAAGGGGGATTTGGTCTTGCTTGATAATAATCTCTGCCATGCTCATTAATAGGAACAATAAATCCCTCCAGGAATTAGGCTCCCTGGTACAAGTAGGGCACCTCTAATCATCAGGAACATGAACTAATCTCTCTTCTGTGCAGAATATATCTAGACGTTAAACATAGCGATTGCACCAAGCCCCTGTTTATGAGACCAGTACTATAACCATCACTAAAAGGGAATTGCTCAATGATTCAGGTTAATGTGTCGATTCATACTTAGGGATTATCATACAACATGGTTTGTTCAATAAAAAGACACAATTTGAAGTAGGAGAATGGATTATGGATGGTATGACTATTTTACAGGAAGATCAAATATAATATATGGAATAACATTCCATTCAAAATCACAAATAATAATGTTAGACATTAAAACAAATGGTGTGGGATGTACATTAAAGAGGGATTAAACCTGCTCTATGATGTTTTCCCCAAACAGAAGGCAACTTCTGTGTGATTACAAAGGCTTATGGATAATGTTCCTCCTATGCTCTTATGGGGCATCATTCAGAAGCAAATTTGACTTTTTGTGAAAATCAAACAGTGACTTCCTAGCTGTCTTTAGGCATCTATGACGCTAAACACACATTCAGCTCCTCCCCACTGACTGGTTGTTTGACTGATGTGCGATCACACCAATCAGAGAGAGTGACTGCTGTCTCTCTGCCGTCATGGAGTTATGCTCTGTAACATGGAAGTCCCCTAGTATTTGCAAAATATTAAGATTGGACTTTGTACAATTGAAATTAGTCAATTAGTCAATATTTGCTCCATTTCGAGGACAAGTGGCTAAGGCGAATAATGCGGTTAAATAACTTGGGTAGTTTAGGTACTCTCTGGTATATGTTACAGGGGTGTTTGGGTTGGGGAAATAAAGGTAGTATAGAGAAACCTGCCAGGAAACTAAAAAAGGGCTAGTGTCTTGTGTACAGGAAATTGCTCCATTTACATCCTGACAGTTTTGTGGCTTGTGTTACCGACTCTGGAACCATTTGTGTGTATTGCCGACACTTTAATAAGCGCCTTGCAACAACTTCTTTTACACACTGGTTGTACCTGGAAGTAAAGGTCCAGCACACACTGTTAGCACATGCATAAATAGCACCTGTGCAGGAGTTATCATTATGCATCTACCCCTTTGTTTCTATAGGAACCTAAAAAATATATAAAGGGGCACAATATTGTATACAGTCCATGGAACTTTTGAATCAAATGTGCAAGAACTCCTGTTCACCCTGGCTATAACCATTAGCTATGGATTCTCTTTTTTGAATAAAGAACTCAATGAATGGAGCTAGAGCCCCAGTTTGCTTCTAGAGCAGTATGTGAAATGTGTCTGCCATTATATGAATTTGACAAAACAAGCAAGACGGGGAAAATAGCTAAAAGGACAATAGTCATCAACTTACATTTGATAAGAAAAAAAGAAGAAGATTTAACTTAATATATTATTATAATAAACTGCACTGTTATCTCCTCCAAGCTAAATTGCTGACTGACATGATGGGAAAAGTAGTTTATGGCTACGTTTTAACACATCTACTCTGAGCTACATACAGTGGATATAAAAAGTCTACACACCCCTGTTAAAATGTCAGGTTTCTGTGCTGTAAAAAAATGAGACAAAGATAAATCATTTCAGAACTTTTTCCACCTTTAATGTGACCTATAAACTGTACAACTCAATTGAAAAACAAACTGAAATCTTTTAGGTAGAGGGAAGAAAAAAATATAAAAATAAAATAATGTGGTTGGATAAGTGTGCACACCCTTAAACTAATACTTTGTTGAAGCACCTTTTGATTTTATTACAGCACTCAGTCTTTTTGGGTATGAGTCTATCAGCATGGCACATTTTGACTTGGCAAGATTTGCCCACTCTTCTTTGCAAAAACACTCCAAATCTGTCAGATTGCGAGGGCATCTCCTGTGCACAGCCCTCTTCAAATCACCCCACAGATTTTCAATCGGATTCAGGTCTGGGCTCTGGCTGGGCCATTCCAAAACTTTAATCTTCTTCTGGTGAAGCCATTCCTTTGTTGATTTGGATGTATGCTTTGGGTCGTTGTCATGCTGAAAGATGAAGTTCCTCCTCATGTTCAGCTTTCTAGCAGAAGCCTGAAGGTTTTGTGCCAATATTGACTGGTATTTGGAACTGTTCATAATTCCCTCTATCTTAACTAAGGCCCCAGTTCCAGCTGAAGAAAAACAGCCCCAAAGCATGATGCTGCCACCACCATGCTTCACTGTGGGTTTGGTGTTCTTTTGGTGATGTGCAGTGTTGTTTTTGCGCCAAACATATCTTTTGGAATTATGGCCAAAAAGTTCAACCTTGGTTTCATCAGACCATAACAACTTTTCCCACGTGCTTTTGGGAGACTTCAGATGTGTTTTTGCAAAATGTAGCCTGGCTTGGATGTTTTTCTTAGTAAGAAAAGGCTTTAGTCTTGCCACTCTACCCCATAGCCCTGACATATGAAGAATACGGGAGATTGTTGTCACATGTACCACACAGCCAGTACTTGCCAGATATTCCTGCAGCTCCTTTAATGTTGCTGTAGGCCTCTTGGTAGACTCCCAGACCAGTTTTCCGCTCGTCTTTTCATCAATTTTGGACGGAGCTCCAGTTCTTGGTAATGTCACTGTTGTGCCATATTTTCTCCACTTGATGATGACTGTCTTCACTGTGTTTCATGGTATATCTAATGCCTTGGAAATTCTTTTGTACCCTTCTCCTGACTGATACCTTTTAACAATGAGATCCCTCTGATGCTTTGGAAGCTCTCTGTGGACCATGGCTTTTGCTGTGGGATGTGACTAAGAAAATTTCAGGAAAGGCCAACTAGAGCAGCTGAACTTTATTTGGGGTTAATCAGAGGCACTTTAAATGATGGCAGGTGTATGCTGACTCCTATTTAACATGATTTGCAATGTGATTGCTTAATTCTGAACACTGCTAGATCCCCAGTTATAAGAGGGTGTGCACACATGCAACCACATTATTTTATTTTTATATTTATTTCTTCCCTCTATCTAAAAGATTTCAGTTTGTTTTTCAATTGAGTTGTACAGTTTATAGGTCACATTAAAGGTGGAAAAAGTTCTGAAATGATTTATCTTTGTCTCGTTTTTTTACAGCACAGAAACCTGACATTTTAACAGGGGTGTGTAGACTTTTTATATCCACTGTAGCTGTTGTAGACTATGCGTCTTAAACTGCTCAGCCAACTAATTGGCTGGTTGAGAATCATGAGTAATGAAATCTCCAGATAACCTGTTGGCACTCTTAAATGCTGTGGATTTAAATTCACTCCATGCTGGGAAATGTACTCCACAGGTAACTTCTGGCACTGGAGCAGATGTGAACTCGACTTCCCATGATGCTCAGGCAGTCTCTGGGCTGACTAAATGCCGCAGGAGCTGTATTTGCAAGTTAACCTTTGACATGCTAGAGGCTGTGAACTTAAAAAATCCAGATTTAGGTAGCTGTAGTTCATATCAGCCATTTTGTCAAAATTCACTTCTATGAGAATAGGATAGTACATAATAGATACAAAGAGGGAGAAAAGGGGTAGGAAATGTAAGAAAGTGAGAGAGGGAGCTGAGAAATACTGATAAGGGAGATAAAGGTGGGAAGGGAGAGAGGAAAAAATTAAGGGTCGATCTAATATGCACTGCTTATCAGGCTCAAAATGGTTCCTCCGAATTGTGGACTGATTTGATCTGAATATGTCTGCAATTTGGACACCATAGTCAATTCCATGCCGATATCTCCCGACACCAAAATCAGACAAAATGTACCGAAACTTCTATTGGGAGAATATCAGCTATTGCGAATATAGCCGATGTCCGCCCATAGAAGTCAATGGGAGCTAAAGCTGAAATAAGTCCTCCTGAAATGGCCCAAAAGTGTACTATAATTTAAATTTAAATTAAAAACAACAATACATTAAGTCAGGACTTGACAAATTTGATTTAAATCTAGGAGCCAGTACCAAACGCTGTGTCAGAAAGGAGTCAAGGTCCATAAACATGTATATATATGACATACACATACTAATACACACACATGCTCACCCACAAATACATACACATGTTAACACACCAATATGTTGACACAAACATACTTCCTCACCCACAAATACAGACACACACTTAAATCCTTGCACATACTTATGTGCTGACGCACACTAACACATCATTTCACTCTTACATAGATGCACAAACATATACCTATACATGTAAATGCTAACACATACATACACACTAATCTGCTGACACATACACACTAATCTGCTGATACACACACCAACAAATGCTGGCACAAATACATACATAGACACCAATCTGCTGATACACTTACACATGCTGGCACAAATACATACATACATTAACACATACATACACACTAATCTGCTGATACACACACTAACACATGCTGGCACAAATACATACATACACTAAAACATACATACACACTAATCTGCTGATACACACACTAACACATGCTGGTACAAATGCATACACACCAATATGTCGATACATAGACTAACGCATGCTTTAACGTACGTACATACTAACATGCTGATACACTTACACATGCTGTTACACAGAGATTCTGATAGACACATTCATAAAAACAGGTGCTGAACCCAAACATAAATGCTAACATACATGCTAATACACACACTACAGGGAGTGCAGAATTATTAGGCAAATTAGTATTTTGACCACATCATCCTCTTTATGCATGTTGTCTTACTCCAAGCTGTATAGGCTCGAAAGCCTACTACCAATTAAGCATATTAGGTGATGTGCATCTCTGTAATGAGAAGGGGTGTGGTCTAATGACATCAACACCCTATATCAGGTGTGCATAATTATTAGGCAACTTCCTTTCCTTTGGCAAAATGGGTCAAAAGAAGGACTTGACAGGCTCAGAAAAGTCAAAAATAGTGAGATATCTTGCAGAGGGATGCAGCACTCTTAAAATTGCAAAGCTTCTGAAGCGTGATCATCGAACAATCAACCGTTTCATTCAAAATAGTCAACAGGGTCGCAAGAAGCGTGTGGAAAAACCAAGGCGCAAAATAACTGCCCATGAACTGAGAAAAGTCAAGCGTGCAGCTGCCACGATGCCACTTGCCACCAGTTTGGCCATATTTCAGAGCTGAAACATCACTGGAGTGCCCAAAAGCACAAGGTGTGCAATACTCAGAGACATGGCCAAGGTAAGAAAGGCTGAAAGACGACCACCACTGAACAAGACACACAAGCTGAAACGTCAAGACTGGGCCAAGAAATATCTCAAGATTGATTTTTCTAAGGTTTTATGGATTGATGAAATGAGAGTGAGTCTTGATGGGCCAGATGGATGGGCCCGTGGCTGGATTGGTAAAGGGCAGAGAGCTCCAGTCCGACTCAGACGCCAGCAAGGTGGAGGTGGAGTACTGGTTTGGGCTGGTATCATCAAAGATGAGCTTGTGGGGCTTATTCGGGTTGAGGATGGAGTCAAGCTCAACTCCCAGTCCTACTGCCAGTTCCTGGAAGACACCTTCTTCAAGCAGTGGTACAGGAAGAAGTCTGCATCCTTCAAGAAAAACATGATTTTCATGCAGGACAATGCTCCATCACACGCGTCCAAGTACTCCACAGCGTGGCTGGCAAGAAAGGGTATAAAAGAAGAAAATCTAATGACATGGCCTCCTTGTTCACCAGATCTGAACCCCATTGAGAACCTGTGGTCCATCATCAAATGTGAGATTTACAAGGAGGGAAAACAGTACACCTCTCTGAACAGTGTCTGGGAGGCTGTGGTTGCTGCTGCACGCAATGTTGATGGTGAACAGATCAAAACACTGACAGAATCCATGGATGGCAGGCTTTTGAGTGTCCTTGCAAAGAAAGGTGGCTATATTGGTCACTGATTTGTTTTTGAATGTCAGAAATGTATATTTGTGAATGTTGAGATGTTATATTGGTTTCACTGATAAAAATAAATAATTGAAATGGGTATATATTTGTTTTTTGTTAAGTTGCCTAATAATTATGCACAGTAATAGTCACCTGCACACACAGATATCCCCCTAAAATAGCTCAAACTAAAAACAAACTAAAAACTACTTCCAAAAATATTCAGCTTTGATATTAATGAGTTTTTTGGGTTCATTGAGAACATGGTTGTTGTTCAATAATAAAATTAATCCTCAAAAATACAACTTGCCTAATAATTCTGCACTCCCTGTATTTACTTACTGCTGGGAAGCAAAGTTGGAGGCAGAGGACAGGCCAACAGGAGGTTATCCCTCCATTTAGATCCTGCATTTGGAGGTTTGGAGGGGTCACTGAGGCTCCCCCTCCTGTAGGTGAGGCAGCAGTAGCTGTAAGGAGTTCCCATGACTCCTCACATGCGTCTCCTACTGCTGCCCGGTGAGCAGCAGGAACAGGAAGCCGGGGGAGGATATAATCTGCCGGCTGCTCCGTGTTGCTAACACTGCTCGTTATCTGATCAGTAGATAACAGAGTGTGGGACAAGGTAGCTGCAAGATCCGGGCGCCAGGAGCCAGATTCTAGTCGCCATGGTGACCTGGCGCCAGTATTTGTCGAGCCCTGCATTAACTACATAAAATAATATTATTAAATAAATTTTTATTAAAATCTAAATATCCTAACATTAATGTAAATATACTATCATAATATATATAAAATTAATTGGTTATGATTACTGAAACAAAAAAGAACTAGAGTGCTTGAGCAACAAAAAGAAATGTGAACCTATAAAAAAAAGTCCTCCAAGCAAACAAAACGCAAACCACAAAGAAGTGAGCTATGTACACACTTCAATTATACAGAATTTGATATCACACGGGAAAACAATATACATAAAAATACTTCTATTTGTCTTCCAAAGTAATGTTTTCCATACAAATCATGGAAAAGAGAGAAGCAGAGAAGAGAACACATAATAGAAAATATAGTGCAATATGTCTGCGTGGTATATCTTAATTATAAAACAGGAAATGCCTTTTTGTTTGTTTGAAGCGCTTAAAACACTGAACACTAGAATCCTGAAATTTGCACCACTTATTCATGCTGGAATTTCTAGGTCAACGTGACTATTTCCAGTTCTCTATGTTGTTCCTGTCCCAAGTTAATTAAGTTTTGAATAGAAATGCGACTTGCAGAACAATGATTGCGAACTGCTACAAAGCTGAGCAACTAAACTGTTGAAGAGAAGCACAGTATCAGCAGAGTTTCACAGCGGAGAAGAATTGGTACGCAAGCTATGCCAACATTATAACTTTGTTATGGGGCAGCAGCAAAGAGGACAAACCAAAGGAGGAAAAATGAACTCTGGCAGCAGATTGTAAATGTTCTTAACATGGTGGAAATAATGGGTCTGAGGGGGTGGTGAAGAAAAGGTCAGTGCATTTAAAATACTTATACACCATAGGTAGCATGTTGTATAACACTGAACTCACTCCTGTAGTTCGTGTAACACATATATCCGCTATGTCATGGATAGCTAGGAGTCTAAACTAAGAAATGTTGCACATGTCATAATGGCTGCCTCATACGGAGAAGCTGCAAAGGGTGTGTGTAGAGAACTGATCTCATATTATCCTTCAATTAGGAAATCACAGAGCATTGGCTTAAGGACAGATTTTGCTTTGTGCTGAGAATGCAGAATGATCCCAAATCAAGATTCGCACTACATGTTTTGCCCTATATAAGTAAGTGGCTCACTCAGGTGGAAATAGTCTTGCATAATGAATCCATATAAATCACAAGAGCGCCAGTAATCGCAGGCAGGCACTTCTGGGTCACGTTCAATGTGACTTCCAGGACATATTCAACGATAACTCCCAGGCTCTCCAATCCTCATGAGAACATAATGCACAGACAAGATCCATGAAAGATCAAATGATCCCAGCTGAAAGTATAATACATGTAATGAGAACACCAAGGGACCATAAAAATCGCCAATAGCAGTCTGCTCCCATATTTATGAATACCATTATTATTAGAAATCAGATAAAATAATAAAACTTTGTTCAAGAAAACCTGTATTTAAAACCATATCGTTCACGAAAACTTTAACTCAAATAGATTTTTGAAAAAAAAAAAATGTATGTCCTATATAGCTAGAAACATCTCCATACACTACCCCAATGTCCATGCCAGTATGGACACAAGGGACAGTACAGGGGCCCAGCATAGAAATTACTCCAAAAAAAAAAAAAAAGGAACCAGTAATAAAATAAATTCTACAGGGTCTTCTAATTAAAATAAGGAATCACATATGGTGCAGTCTGTCATTTGCTCAATCCACAATATAAATAAAGTACACAGCAGACACAGGTCATAAATACAGTCTTATATATTTTTACATAAACTAAAAAGATATATATTAACACCATCCGGCTGGAATGTATTAAAAGACCATTCCATTTTCTTACTCACTATATTCCTAATAATATTACACCCCCCCCCCCCCCCCCCCTGCAGTATTTGTTAACTTTACAGATGGCACAAAATCTCAAGCCAGCGGGGTCCTTCAGATACATTTCTAGGAAATGTTTCGAAACTGAATGTTTCAAAAATATATTTTTTATATGCCTTATTTGACCCTCCAGTCTTATATTTTTTTTTTGCACAAGAGTTCACATGGGCAGCGCAGCAGGTATACCAAAATTGTGGAGGCACATGTAAGGAATTTTTCAATGGGGTAATTTTATGGGTGACACAGGATCTATGTTCACTAATTTTTATTTGTTAGGTTTTGTGTTCATACACACTATGCAGTATTTACAAGGTGCAAAGCCTGATCTAAGAGCAAGCAAGTGAGATTTAGAAATAGATATAACCCTAATAACGTTTTTCTCCAGCTTATACTTCACGTTACTTAAGAGTTTACTTAACTCTGACATGAGCACAATTACAGCCTTATTGAGGGGTTTCAAAAAAAATTATAGAGATCACATCCACGTCCTTGACAAATAACAAAAAAGAACAGGTCATCTATATACCAGTTATAGAGGACGAATTTTGCCTCCCAGCCATGTGGGTCCCAGATATTTATTTGTCCTCCTAATCAGTCTTAAATAGGTTTGCAAAGCTGGTGGCAAACCTGGTCCACATCACAGTGCCTCTCATCTGAAGAATGTTCTAATCACAAAACAAGAAAAAGTTATACTATAAAATAGTGTTAATCGTATCAATAATAAAATCTATTTAGAATATAGGAACACTGCCCCTAGACTCCAGAATTTTCCTCACAGCATTCAATAATGGTGTATGGGGATAACACTCCACATCCTCCACAACTCTAAGAATGTTAGTGGTATCTTTAAAATATGACTGAGTTTCTTTAACATAGGGGTGGAGCTGAATGTCAATGTATTCTGATAAGTTCAAAAACAATGAGTCACTACTGGACACTACAGGTCTTCCGAACAGTTTGACAGGATTATTTTTTTCTGTAGGCCGGCATCCAATAAAAATAGCACCTTTTTGAACTTATAAGTGGAGTCTGATTTTAAACTAGTGTAGACCTCAGGGACATTATGTTGGTTATATGCCTCTTTTAAGTATGTTTGACAGAATTAATATGCCCCAACCCTTATCAACAGGCTTGACAATGACAGATCTTTTTTTCAGATCGTCCATAATTTTAGATCTCTTAGTAAAATTATAAAAGGATCTATTTGATAGTCTTAATCACTTGCTTTGATCGTTTCGTCACTTGCTTCTTAAAAACCTGCAAGGAGCTAGATTATAGAATGTGCAAAAAACGATCACCTGGGTTTACGAGACTTTCTATTACAGGGCATGATGAAGGTTTATCTATGGGGCCTTTATTAATATAAAATAATGGGAGCAGACTGCTTTATGGCAATTTTATTGTGCCTTAGTAAATGTATTCATTACACAAAATATAATTTCAGTCTGGTTTTTTCACCTTCCATGAATTTTGCCTGCTCGCAAGGATGAGACTGCGAGAACAACTCACCCAGAAGCCATCACTGAATGTGACCCAGAAGACACCTTTGAATGCTACCCAGAAGTGCCGCTTCGTAATTAGTGTGGCACTTGTGGGTTATATGTAGCCACAATCCAAGACTATCTGCACCTGAGGAAGCCATTGGTGTATGTGGCAAATGTGTTGTGCTAATTGGTACTTGGGATATTCATTTCACTATCTGGAACTGTTTATCCTTTTGTGAATTTTGCTGGCACCAGGAACTCTGGGACTTTAGCATGATTTGTCTATTGATGCAGGCATTGGGAATGATCCTTCCATATATATGTGTAAACAAATGTATGCATTAAATATATGTAAATATATAATATATTTAAAGAAGAATATAAGCATTTTATGCATATTGTTTTTACATGTGATATCATATTTTGTATAATTGAAGAGTAAACACAGCACACGTATTAATATATTATAATTGTATATAAACATTTTAGTGTTTAAAATATGTTTACTTTAATTCTTGTAAAATAAAATCTGGAGAATTGAAATGAGTGAAGTTCGTGTTTTTTTTTTTTTTTTAATTTAGCGAATGTTCAGGGTTGATTGGCACATATTGAGTATCTGAAACTGTATGCTTTTTATAGAGAAATCGTCCCGATCCAAATGCTTCCAAAGCTTCGGTGGCCGAAGAGCCGCATCGGACCCAAATTCAGGGATTCAGAGATTTCTGAAACTCCGCTAAAGTGCTTGAAGAGGTTGCTAAATAAATGTATTGTGCCTACCTCATAAGTGATCATTTATCTATCTTTTTTGGGTAACTGGCGGGTACAAAACTATCTCAAGGCAGTATGATATAGAACGGGGGTGTACACTCACATACATACATACATACATACACTTACCCCCACACACATACACATTTATACAGACACTCACATACATACATACATACATACACTTACACATTTATACAGACACTCACATACATACATACATACACTTACTCCCCACACACATACACACACTCACATACACTTACCCCCACACACATACACATTTATACAGACACTCACATACATACATACATACATACATACTTACCCCCACACACATACACATTTATACAGACACTCACATACATACATACATACATACACTTACCCCCACACACATACACATTTATACAGACACTCACATAAATACATACACTTACCCCCACACACATACACATTTATACAGACACTCACATACATACATACATACACTTACCCCCACACACATACACATTTATACAGACACTCACATACATACATACACTTACACATTTATACAGACACTCACATACATACATACACTTACCCCCACACACATACACATTTATACAGACACTCACATACATACATACACTTACCCCCACACACGTGGCTGTGGAGGTTGTGGGCTCCCGGTGCGCTTCTTCCCTCCCTCTGACCCTTGCGCATGACCTCACGCGCAGGGTAGAGGAGGGGATATGTGCACGAGAGCAGAACCGCTGCTGCACACCGCACGGGAAGCTGTATCGGGGAACTTCGTTCCCTACGCAGAGCGTGTAGGGAACTTCGTTCCCCGACACAGCTTCTCGTGTGGTGTGCAGTTTGAGGTGCGGCTACCGGAGCAGAGCTCAGGACGCCTCTGATATAGAATGTACTCTAAAATGGGTCATCCAATTCAGTCATGGCCACTAGGATATTAGCTGGTGCAATCTGCTTTTCTTCTAGTGCATCTTATTCATCTTCCGTTTAACTGCCCGGTGTCAGGTGATATCTTGGCACTCGGACACTAGAGCAGGTTGTGCGAGGGGGCGGACCTTGCAGTCTGTGCAATCCGCACAGACTTTCCCCCTCGCGCAACTCTCTCTAGTGTTAGAGTGCCAAGATATCACCTGATACCCGGCAGTCAAACGGAAGATGAATGAAGATCTGGCTGCAGCAGAAATACCCCCTTCCCTAATGAGACAAAGCAGAAGGGAGGGGACACATTAAGATATTTATTGTCTCTTAAAAAAGAAAAACAAACT
Organism: Pelodytes ibericus; assembly: GCA_036172795.1. Classification (NCBI taxonomy): domain Eukaryota; kingdom Metazoa; phylum Chordata; class Amphibia; order Anura; family Pelodytidae; genus Pelodytes; species Pelodytes ibericus. The sequence goes on along the minus strand of CM069862.1, from coordinate 95,975,110 downwards.
GATGACTGGCATGTAACTGGCTGTGTATGTGTTGTGTGTGTGAATGTATGTATGTATGTAACTGGCTGTGTGTGTGTGTGTGTATGTGACTGGCTGTGTATGTGTTGTGTGTGTATGTAACTGGCTGTGTATGTGTTGTGAGTATGTATGTAACTGGCTGTGCATGTGATGTGTGGGACACATTAATGTTTTTTTTAATATAAACAAAAAACTTGCTGACTGTGTGTGTGTGTGTGTGTGTGTGTGTGTGTGTGTGTGTGTGTGTGCTACTGACTTGATGTCTGTGAGGTGTGTGTGTGTATGTGACTTTCTCTATATGTATGTATGTGACTCGGCATGTGCATATGAATGTCTCTGTGTATGTATGATTTCATTGTCTGGCTCCAAAAATGTTGTGCTGGCTCCTAAAACTATATTACATTTGTCAACCAATGACTTACTCTTTCTGAATAATTGGCCAGTCAGTTATAATAAAAGGCAAGGGACATGTATTGCATAACACACCAAAATATTTACTATTAGGCTGAGGGATTTTAGCAAGAGGGCCAAAGGTCTTTAGTACAATATGATAGGAATCTGCAGGGGGTAGTTCTAATTCCTTGGCTTCAGAGCTCTCTAATGCATACAGGAGGATCTTCTGTTATCCGATGGAAGGGAGCCACAAGGCTCAAACCCACAGAGGGGGTCCAACATCCTGTACAGTGAGGAGGGTAGCAAGCAGCAATGGGTTAAAATGCAAAATAATCTAGGAGGGGTTGGAACGCAATTATATGCACACTGTAGGTATTTAAAGATCTTCTGCAGGACACAGATGGGGGGGGGGGCTATCTTCAAAAGACATGGCTGAAGGGGACTTTTGCTTGTACCAAGCAAAAGTCTTGTTGCTTTAGACGACCCCCTGCAAAGAAAAAGTGAAGAAAAAAAACTGTTTGAAGCATCAGCAGTAGATTGGAGACAGTTGTTTGAAGGGAAGGCAGAGGAAGCATGACAAAGGAAAAAACATAAATGGCTACATACAGATAAAGTTAAGAGCGGAGCGCTCATTTTGCTACAAACAGAACATAAAACTTAATGGGAAACTTTCTTAAAGGGAAATTGAACAGTAAAAAAAGGCATATCTTCCATTATATGACATACAGTGTAACATAGCCACAACAGCACAACAGCACATACAGTAGCAATTTTCTGATATATGAATGAATCTGACCTTAAATTGAGCACCATTTTTGCTGGTAAATTAGATTAAAAAAAAAAAAAACAGCTGTCTTTGCATTAAATGTAATGTGCAACTTAATTACTATTAGCACATTAGGACACAAGGCAGGCTTAACTCATTAAACTGATCACAGTCACTTAATTATGAGATTTCAAAACAAATGAAAGGAGGGCAAGCCAAGTAGGCTATGGTATTCCTTTCTGCACTCACACTATTTTCTGCATTTCAAACACTCTTATGCACTGCAGAAACTATTATGTGCGATTATGCAACTGGATTTCCTGCCAGCTCTCAATGTTCCAAAGAGAAAGAAAAAAACACAACATGAACCATTGCGCAGTTAACAAATTCAAGGGTCAGCTGGTAACAGTGCAAGCCTGCTGCTCTATGTATTGGTGTAAAGTTCCAAAGTACATTTGATTTTCTAGCTGACATAAGCAGAGTGGGCTCCATTTATCCAGACTGTGAAAATGTATAAAGAGGAAGTGAAGGAACCGTAGAAGAATGTATACATTGCATAACTCTTGTCAAAGCCTTTTTGATTTCAGGGGATACCTCATTATCTGGATACTTACTACTACTCTAGCCTCTCCAACTCTGCTTTAAAATCGTGACAAACCCTCAAATGACAATCTACTGGCATGTTAAAGTCATCACAGCTGGAAATCACTGATAAATTGAAGGCATCCCAAAAATATATACACACACACACACACATAATGTCCAACTATATATATACACATACATATACATACATTTATCTTTATACACATATATTTATGTGTATATACATATATAAAATAAATTAGCCCTTTTAGTTGGACATTGTGTGTATAAATATATATGTTTCTCTCTGTGCTAGCAGCGGCGGGCCCCCGCTCTGATTGGCTGTGTGCATGCCGACGTTTGTCATGATGTGATAGATTTAGTTTTTTAATCCATATGACCATCGTCCAGCAAAGAACATCATCCAGTGGGGAGAAATGTTTTTTTCTTCAACGGATGAGGTTCTTTGCACTGCATGCCAAACGCTGAGTTCCAGAGTTTTATTACCGGCAGCAGTGGATCCTTGTCCTTAACTTGCAAGTTATTGCTCCGTGGGAGTACTGGGATGAGAAGCGGGCTCTGGACTGCAGGTACCTACTATCAAGCTGTGTGGTGTGTTCCCACATTTTGTATTTGATGCATTGATGATGGGCGTGTTAGGCATATTGCTTTCCAACAAGTTGGATCAACGTGTCCTTTGAAAGGTATTTGTGTATGACAAACCTGATGATGTGCAGGTAGATGACCTAATGACCCACACTACTTCAAAAGTATGAATTGAATGCTACAGAAATATGCATGCAAAGAAAAAAACCCTCCAGACAGCTGAAACTGGGCCCCACATTCAAAATAAACCTGTTACCCTAACCCTGAAACTCTTTAACCTGGTGGTCTAGAGTAAGCACCAGGGGACCATCAAAAATCTGCCAGCACAGAATCCCTTGCAGTGTGTAAATACCCTGCTGATAGCGCACAGGCACAAATCACTTCGAACATCAATTGGTGAGAAGTCATGATTCTTTCTTTGTTCTACCTTTTCTGCATGGTTATTTCTCTAGATCAGTGTGGTATAAACTTCATACATGCACTTTGGTAAGCCAGAAGCTATACAACCAGTGTTGTAATAAAAATGAAATGTTTAAAGATCTCATGTAGGATGATTTACATACAAAGCCTATATTGCTCCATACACAATATGCAGTATCCCGACCGACGCCAGTCTTACACTAGCAAACAAATAGCAAACTTCTAACTGCTCACTTTCAGAACTGCAGAAAAAGGGTAACTGGTACTGTACCTACGTACAGTAGTGGGGGGCGGGGGGGGGAGATTGTTTGTGACCTTAGGATTGTCATGTATTTTCCCAAGTACAGTTTATCAGATGTTAGCAAAAATCCTAATAATAGATAAATATCACCTCATTAAACAAACTGTAAATCAACATGGCAATTTGTGAACAATTATTTATCCACAATGGATTCAAAAAACAATATCCATGTGTAAATTAAAGTACTACTTTAATCCCAGACGACGCAAGCACCAAAACGCCACTTTTTGTTCCTGGCCAACTATCACAAGGTGATTGGTAACGAGGGACACAATGGCAGAGACCCAATCAGGGTCTTAATAAATGCTGTGGGTCTCTGACAAAAAATTGTGAGATCTCCTGACGTCACGTGTCTCAGAAGTTCGAGCAAGTCATGATTTGGTAAAAAGTTTTTCCTGTCAGTCTGAGGCCACTCAGCGATTTCAAATTCTTCTTTCAATGGATATGACTATATATTAAAATGTATTTTAACCGCTGACCTGAATGTTCCTATTATAAAGCATGTGTAATATCTGTTGCCCTCTTTCCCCAACAAACAAATTACACTGTCAATTGCTTTACGGCATAGTTTGTGTACGTTTTACCATAGGGTATATTTAGTAAGTTAGTCACTCGAGAGAAGGCCTAGGCTTTATATTACTTATCTAGGGCACTGTCATCCTTGGACTGTCTTCATTCAAATCCTGATCATTAATCTGATCCTGATTCAGGTCCTTTTACACTGAATAATCTCAAATCAGTATAATTTCATGGTTTGCTATTTGCCATAAAAAGAAAAAAAACTATCAGCCCTGCCCTCTAGATATCCCATATAAGCCAACACTACTATCAGACCTGCCCTCTTGATGTCCCATATATACACATCAACCTCAATCTATTTCAATATTTATTAGTCACTCTTTCTACCCTGGGAGTCACATTTATACTTAATAGCAACACAGACAGATACTACATTACCTTATTTCATCTGAGACTCTAATTGTTGCAATGACAAGCAACAGTCAGCAACCAGATCAGACTGAAGCATTCAAGTTCCAGGCAGGGTGGGAAAAAGTCATTTATCTTAGAAAGAACATGACATGTAACTTCAGTGTGTGACATGGTCTTCCAGGGTGGATTTTAACAGATTACACCTGGCACAAAATATTGATTTTTACCGGTGTAATTATATATTGACCTCTATAAATGCTAAGTATCTCTTTTATACATATCTCTATGACATGCATATACACAGCCACAAAAACACAAACAGATACCTCTGTTTTACTAAAACAGACAGTGAGACCAATTTCAGGAGTCCGCTTGTGCCTGTGTGGCTTTTTATGTAGTAACATCATCATATATCTATATAAAACGCCACACACTCATATTCTGACTCCTAAAACTGTTTGAGTCTTACATTACTGACTTATAAAAAGTTACTGTGTAAATGGCAAAAATGGTTATCGCTATCACTTTAATTAATGGGTGGGGTGCATTTTACTGCAATAATACCACAATAAACAGAATTGAAGGATATTTTAGAACTGCATGCCCCTGCTTAGTTTGGCAGCAATAATGTTTTATGTGTATCGTTGGTTTTATTTAGTTTTTTAGTCTGATTTCTGTGTGAAGCACTCATGTACCTGCCGGGTTGTTATTCAATATAATTACTCATATGTTTTTCAAATTAAACATATCTTTTACTGTCAAAACATAATGTTCCGCCTGAATAGATCTCTAAATGGTTTGCTGAATTATTAATATACGTTGAAATTATATGAACCCATTCATCTCAGATTATGTGTAGCAAACTCCATCCAGCAGTGAAAGGGGTTAAGGATCTGATCTGTATAGCAGAATACAGTATATTTAGCATTGCAGCAGTTTTGACATGTCAGTCATTCCGCTCATTCTCTCTGCCCCGTGGCCTCAATCAGGGGCCTCTTGCAAGTGTAGAGTTGGGCCCCTGTCTGCCTGTGGCAATTCCCACCAAAAAGTAAAAGAAAGAAATGGTGAATGCCTTATTAAACATATTAAATAAGTACACCTCAACATTGGTTTACAAAGGATTTCGACACATAATATAACAATGGAGGGCGCAAAATACAGATGCCACTTCCAACATTAGAACAATGGGTGGATATTAGATGCTGTTTCTTATTGAGAAATCTTTGGAGTATAATTATGAATTTTAACAGCTGCTTCCATTGCGTAAGGTGAAGCAGAAATGTCATCAATCTGCATTTCAACAATTCAGTTGTAGAAGATTTAGGTTAGTTATTATTAGTAATAAAATCATTAACAAAGGAATGATGTTCCACACAATCTGAGATACAATGAACATCAAACTAAAAGGTACACTCTGTTGGAGCCTTGATAGGATTTCTAAAGATGCTGGTAACATCTATTTTTCAAGACAAATAACAACGTCATTGTGAGAGGATTAATGTCCGGGAGAAAGCTTTCAAAATGGTACATTTTTAAGGTATGTACTGCAAAAACTAGCATCAGTAAAACAATCATTAAATGTGGATTGGAGAAGAATATAATAATTGAGTATGATAATAACAGAGGTCAATTACAGTGATCTATTTAGGTTACAATACAATTATTATATTATATGGTCTAATGTCAATAATGGTCAGTACCACCAGAACAAAATGCCTGTAATCCACCGTTAGAAGTTTTGCTAGCTAGAGCCATAACATTGCTTTCAAGCACTGATGGAAGACCATCAACCTATCAGGTGCAATGGTTGCAGAGCATCCAGCAGAGACTTTTTTTAAAGTAAGGTGCCGGGAACACTCCAGGAGTCAGTCTGCAATGTACCATCTCATGGATCCTAAAGATAATAAGAATGGTTTAACAGAACACAATATCAAACGTTTGGAGTCAGCAGCAAAGATTTTGTAGGAAAAATTGTGGTAGAGATGTCTATACATTTTCAGAAAATAGAGTTTGTGTAGAAAATATAGTATACAGAAACATTACATAAACATGTATTTATACAGCGCCAACAATTTATGTATCGCTGGGTACAGAGCCTAGACGGGAACTACATACTAAGTTAGACAACCTAGAACAGACTGGTACATGAGGTGGACATATGAAAATTAGATCCCAGTAATTTATTTGTACACTTAATATTATTTGCCATCTGGGATGGTTCTCTAGTTTTCAATTATTCCTTTCTGAAAATGTGAGGGTTATGCAGGCAGGGGGGCCCTGAAGCCCAGGGAAATCATTATGTAAACAGTTTGCAAACATATGTGTCCTTGTCTGTGCATATTACAACATAGGTATGAATGCAAATGTTAGTGCACGCACTTACTCAGCAACAGTTCACACAACTGGACTGTCAGGTTTTTAAAGAGCCAGTAAACATTTTTTCACTTGTGTTTTTAACACAAGTGAAACATCCAGTGGCCCTGTCCAGTTTATCCTCTATACAGCAGACGCCATGCTTCCTCATGAAGAAGGCAGGCTGATTCGGTCACTCAGAGCCAGCACAGTGAGAGACCCCATTTTTATATGCCATCCAAAGACTAGATGAGTCCCCAATGTTGACGAGATGATGGTCCCCTCTGCGCTAGCAAAGACAGAGAAAGCATTGGGCCAGACAGAGGTGAATGAGTGTCAGCATGCACCAGCATCCAGATAAGCGCTGCCTCAAATGAGAGGCACAACCAAATGTAAATGCATGTGCACCTCTAAAGGCAAAAATCAGGTTTACTCTGGACTACATAACAGGACTTTTAACTGTTTCTTCTATTAGTGAGGAAATGTTTTTCTTGAAACTCAAATTGGATTATCGTTCTGCCAGATTGAATGGTTATTCTTCAGCATGCATAATGTGTTTCCAATGTTCCAAAGTCCAATGGCGGCAAACTTGACACCAATGCTTATAGAGCATACACTCTGCAGCTAAATATTTATGCAATCATTTTTTTTATTGATCTTTAAATATATATGTCAAATTACAGTACTTTAAATCAGCATAATAAAAATAGCAACAATTAAATGCATTAACGTGTAAAACCCCAAGTACACATGCTTAAAAAAAAAAGGGTAGGTGAAAATAAGATACAAAAAAAGGAAAAGGGAGAGAAGAGAAAAGAGAGTCCAGTGGAATAGGAGGAGAGACAGAGGTAGATAAAGACCGGGGATGAACTCCTGGTAGTAAAGACCACCAGCAGCAAAAGGGTGCTGCACAAAAAAGGGGCCCATTAGTTGCATGAGGCAACCAGATCACATTCCCAACCAATCCTCGGCTCAGGTTGCGGTGCCCTGGGGGGAATGGCAGCTGAATATTTATACTCCAAGGCATTTCCACGTGACAGTCACATCACTTTCACAGTTCACCAGGCCAGCTCCAGTAAGATGCAAACTGACTTGGAGTATTTATTTTTCTTTTGCAGTTCACTTGACAGTTCACCACAGTTCACTTTTTAGTGAACAGAGGTCAATGAGTCACTTCATTAAAGATTAATCTACTGCCTATATTTGTGGTGATTGAATGACTAGGTGCTTGGTTTTACATAGCTGGTAGACAAAATGAGTAAGTGAAACAGATCGATCTACTATTAAGATGGGGTAAAGAAATGAAAGAATGATAGAAATGATACAATTGGGTAGGCTCACAGAAGTCCTGGTGCCAAATAAGGCTTCTTTTACCTAATCACAATACTGAGAGACCGTATTGAACAACATGTTAATACTGTTACAGTTGAAGTTTTGTCCTAAAGAGGAAACTTGAAACACGCCATTTAACTAACAGCAAGTTTCTCCTCCAATCATTTAGCATGCTTGGCTCAGGTCTCAAGAATGCTTACTGCTTGCATTTTGGTAAACTCTCATCAATTTGTAAGCAGCACCAAATAAAACTGTATTTCATTCTAAAAGAAGCTGCCCAAGCTCTGTTGCCATGTTAAATGTTTGTAAAAAAAAAATGCCCACTGTCCGGTAGACCTTTTTAATACTCAAAATCTTTATTTCTTTGATCAGAATGACTCTCTGGAATGGAATATGATTTCCATTATACAGCTCATAACCATTTTGAAGAGCTAAATTGAATATGGTCGGACACATCCAAGGACTGGATGAAAAGAAAGCACTTTGTTAACACCTTAACATGTAAAAAAGTAAACAAGGGGTGTGAAAAAAATTAATTAAAAAACAATAAAAATCAGATGAATATGGCAGGGCTGTACAAATCCCGGGCATCAGGTCACCAGCTCTGCCTCCTCACACACACACACACTTTAGTGTCTGCGCACCAGGTGTTACATGATATCCCAGTGCTTAGCAGGGCTACATGTGAAGATGGTCTGTGCCTGTATGAAAGGCACAGACCAGGCTGCAGCAGCAATGCCTCCCTCCACTGCAATGAGGTAATGCAGCAGGGAAGGAGGACACCTTCGGAAAAAGAGAAATGTACTTTTTCTTTTTGTCTTAAAAAAATTAAAAAGTCCCAAACCGGCTGGCTTGTGTGTGTCACGGTCTGTCTGTAATTGTTTGTGCATGACTGTCACTGTGTGTAATGTTTGATGTGCCGTGTATGTGTGTATTGATGTGCTGATGTGTGGCTCCTAAAACTAAATTCAATTTGTCATGCGTGGCTGTAATGGTATAACAAGAAAACCATATGCTTCCTTAAAAAAAAAAAAAAAAAAAAAATATTGATTGTATCAGCACACTAAATGAGAAAGAGGGAAATTAAGACAAAAAAGCTCTTGTCCCGTAAAGATTAAACCTCAACCTATTTCTTAATCTCTTTACAAACTCCATCTCTGTTTGATTGCATACATTGTAATACTACTGAATTGTTAACCAATTATTCTAATTATTACTGTTGCAGCAAATAGCAATTCTTCTCTCAGGCACACAAACAAAAGGAGTCCATATATAGCCATCAAAACATGCTTGTATTTGCTAAAAAATATTTAAAAAAGTGATTCTGTCAACTACACTGAATATAGACTATAAAATAATGTATATATTGCTACATTATAACTGCCAGCAAACGCATAGATGAAATAACGACTAAACAAAAAAAATTATATTTGAAAGGCCATCTGTCCCCGTTTCACAGCTTTCTGCAAATTTCCAATGTGAATACTACCTAATAGACTGACGACTTAGCACTGAAAATGACATTTGTAAAAATGATACAGGTGTTTTATTTTGGAATGTGCCAAATATATTTGGATGCCAAACTGATATTTTTATGAGCTAGAAATAATGATACGCAAGGTTTTTAAAAGGACCCGTCACCTACAAATTGTATATATTGTGAATGTACATAAAAACAACAGTGTTGACAGAATTGCAAGCAAATACATAAATTAAGAGAACAATGGGTTTTAAATATGTTTGTGGAGTCCCCTATTAATGACATCATGGCCTGATATACAAAATATGCATTACCCATATCAAGTCACAGGTGCTGTCATAAACAGGAGATACCACAGACACTTTTCAAATACACTTGTCTCTTATCATTGCATTTGAATACAATTCTACCAATAAAGTGATTAGATCATTTCTGATCATTTTTTAATTCTCTACATTTATGGTTTAATAATGTTTAGGTGACAGTTTAAGCATGGTACGGCAAATTTGTGAACCAGCAGCAACATTTATTTTTTTTTTTTTTAAGAAATGTCTTCTAATTTCAAACGGTGTTGCTTTAACATACAACAAAAGAGAATTTCAAATACAAGATACAGTTTTAGACTATATTTAATAGTATACTATTGCAACACTTCGGACCAGGACCTCACAAGCAAACAAATCAAAGTACTACAAGATGAAGTACAGGCCCGGAAGAATTTGAAACTAGTTGTAATCAATACACCAGTCTGGAGAGCCAGCATAGTCATTCATTATAAGTTAAATGTAGAGCCTTAACCTTTTCATTTGCAAAGGGGTGAGTACATGTCACTCAAAAGGTATAAATAGGGCCAACTACAATCAAACATATACAGACTTCAGAAAAGACACACATACAGTTTGCTACTTTGTAATTACCAGATGTGCAGAGTTTGGCAATATGAAATGTTTACAGACCCATTACATTATAGTTATCAAAATAAAGTCTACTACAGTTACCTCATGCTGTGGCATTAACATAGACAAACAAGTGTCATAAAAAAAAAAACAGTATAATTAATTTTCCTCCACGGATGATACTGGACATTAGTTCATGTAACATTGCAAAGGTTTGCTAACTTAATTTCCAGGATGCAGGTAAGCTGCACACATATCTTCTACATATATAACAGAGGCAGGACCCCCATAAGAAACTGTGAGGCCTGTTACAGACCAAATTATCTGGGACCCCCACTTTCCCCACTCCATTTCCCCTTTCATTATTGCCCCAGCACCCACACTGCACACACAGAACATGCCCCAGCACTGACAATGCACACCCAGGACATGCCCTCATCAACCAGATTGCACACCCAGGAATTACCCCAGCACATGCCCCATCATCACATTGCACAGTCACGATATGCCCCTTCTCCACATTGAACTTACAGGACTTACCACAGCCAGCACCAACAGCTCCCTGGTGTCTAGTGGCAGGCAGCATGGTGTATGTGTGCTGCCCAGGCGCACAGGCATCCTACCATGCTGCAGGTCATGTGACTCCGGGCAGAGAGGTTGGTGAGCCAGTGAATCTGCCACCAAGCCCATGACTGTCAGTATTGCCTGTCACCTGATGGAGGCCCTGACCATATGTAAAATTCAGTCTATTACTTTAATTTCTGATAGCAACTAAAGTTTTGCTATTTTTGGCTAAACTCTACTGCAAGTATGAAAGAAACAATCAAACTTCTGAGTTCTACATATTTCACACACATACATACAGTCAAAAGAAGAGGGTAAAAAAAATTTTTTTTATAAAAAGGTCAATTATATATTTATTAACAATATGTACAGCACACATCAAAAATGCATAATAAAAAAGAAAATCATTTTATAAATCAGTTAACGCCACACTGTCAGAGTCTATACACTTTTTGAAGACCAAAAATGCTCTGCAGTTTTCTAGATCAACACAGGTTAAATCTGCCTGGGAAATTGACCAGGAAAAAGGTGAACAAAGTTTATAGATCGTTTCTGATAGGGATGTTTAATTATCTTAAAGATGAACGGACAAGGACAGATCAGATACCTTTCCCCATGAAAAACAAAATTAAGCTGCTTTCACAAAGTGTATGGCATTTTCTTTATTTACTTTGTTTTGTATGCAGCGTTTAAAGCTACAGTAACAGTCTCAGTACATAAATGTTTTTTAATTAAATTGATCAAAAATCTTTGGGAATCATCATTAATGTGGGATCCAGCAGATAAAGGATTAAAAGCATTCTCACTCTTTTTGGTTACATTATTTGAAGTAATGGCTTTAACTGGGTGGCATTCCTCATCACATGCTGGAGACACTATGGTGGGCCACAGGAAGCACCTCAAATCCACTGAGAAACCTGCGTCTGGCTGCTGTTGCTCTAAATCTACCAAAAACAGATGAGTGCAGTCCTAGATGAAGTCCAACATCAACTATAAAGCGACCCAAACCTGCCCCAAGTCGTTTCTCCTTTAGAAAACATCCATTTCCTCTGGTACACTGGGCACAGAGGCAGTCCACAATTCTATGGAAGAACTTCCTTGGTTCCCCAGAACATGTGTACTGGCTCTTAAAGTCTACAAATCTTGTTTTACTACATCAAATCAACCTCCTAACCTACCTATTCATTTTTTTTTAATTATTATATGGTTTGTCAAAAAGATATTAAGGCCTTTCTGATAATAGATAGTAAATATGTTTAGAAATAATAGTTAAACATGCCAAGCCTTGCCCCTTAGAGGGGGCAAAAGATCTTACAAAACACCCTATAAGGATTTAGATGTGACATGAAGGAAGACAACAAAGAAGGGTAGTAACAACATGCATTTTACAGAACTTAAGGGGGGTACATAAGCTGGTGCCACATAATCCAGCCACGTTATTTGCAATACAATCAATAACCTACCCATGTCTTATAAAGACATAGCCCTGCAAATGGAAACAAGGTCCATACAAATCCAACAGAAGACCTAAACACAACCTAGTTCCTAAGCTTAGACATATAGAGACAACCAAGGTCCTATGCACACAGACCCAAATCAAACCAAGGTCCTGTAAACATCAAGTCCTTGCAAATCGTACCAAGGTTCTATAAACAGCTCGCTATAAACAGATATGTCAACACAGTGAGAACCCCACAGAAAGCCCACGATCCTACAGCACACGCTGTTACAAACACAACTAAGTAACTGTCACTCGTACAATAAGCTGTTTGATTCCCAAAAGCAGTAGAAAAGCCCACAGAGAAACAAACGCCCGATAAAGACAGTAATCGATTCCAGGGGCAACCCGCATTGCAGAAATCGGGTACCAACCTAACCCTCACCTCATACTGCCTGTCATTTTGACAGCCAGGTCCCTGTAAAATGTAATTTTCTAGAGCAGACTGGTAGCTAACCTTCGACACTCCAGCTTCCAGTTCAGATAAAGCACAGTGAACCACATAAACGAAATGTCTGGCTAAGCACCATAGGAGCTGTAGTCCGCAACAGCTGGAGTGCCAAAGGTTAGTCATCACAGTCCTGTAGAGAGCCCCATGGATTTCTACTGGACATTGGAAGGCCATGCCACTCCTCTCTCATTCACCGAGCCCTGTGTATTAACACTCAAAACCAGTTCCTTACCTCAGGGGGGACTTAGCAGCACCCTGTTTCCCCCCAGGGAGATGTGCACCCCCGCTTCCTCCAGGGAAGGAGGTGTCAATGAGATTGGGAAATCCGTATTATTTCAGCAGGATCTATTTTAGTTTTCTTTCCGTGCAGTTCACATTCCCCCTTTGGTTGCTTTTCTTTTTTGACTGTTCAGAAAAAAATATAACCACTTCTCGCTGGCCGTGCAGCTGTAAAAACCTGCGCACGCTCAGCAGCGCCACCTGTCTGGGGCAACGTTCGCAATCGCGCGCACCGCCACGCCCCCCTCAGCTCGAGTCAGCGCTTGGATGCGTGCGCAGAAGATCCATGAATACGCCATAAAACCGTCAGCTTAGCTTGGCTACGCCAGACAAGACCTGTGAGCTTTCCAGCTCAGGCAGTTGTTTACGCTAGAGGGCGCAGTTTACATGTGCGTGTGTTATCAGTGCTGTGTTTAGAGTTCTAAAGCGGCCATCTACCTGGAGATCCAATCGCCAGGCGTCACTAAAATGGCGAGCTGAACTGAAAAGCATAAAATACATTGTGTTAAGGCAAATACGTGTAAGGAAGAACAATTTAAGGGTTTTAAGAGACTATGTCTAAAACTGGGCACCTTTGTAAGAGATATTTTGCAACACCAATTTTGTTTTTATAATGCAATATATTTCAAATAAAATCCATAGTTGCCAACATTGGCCATGTTTCCAGGGACACATATTTGCACAGTTGCCAACAGCAGCCATGTTTCCAGGGACATATATTTGTTCCACATGCTGCAGAAAGAGCATGCAAAGTGCAGCCCGGCATTATGTAGGATGTAGGGTTGCTACCTTTTCCTCCAAAAAAATACTGGCCACACGTGTGGGTGGTAGGGTTGCCACCTTTTCTACAAAAAAATACTGGCTTTGCTGGTGCCTCCATAGACTTAACATTGGCACCATGCCAATTTTTTTTACCAGCCTGCCGTTAAAATACCGCCTGGGTATGGGTATATAATTAGAATATATTGCTAATTATGGAATTTTAAAAAAAAATTAATTTGTATTGCAGATTTATTTTTAAAAAGTTTAAAAAAATTCACATCCATAATTATGAAAATGCTTAGGGGGGATGGAGCTGAACGTGTGACGTGACGGCACGCACAGCGGAAGCTGAGAGGCATGGAATAGAGAATCCCTGATTGCTCACCGATCATCCGTCGACAGGACCCGGTAGGACCTGAGAGATTGCTAAAAGGAAGCAGATAGTGGAAGACCAAGCGGGAACACACGGAGGACTCCAGACTTGGCGTTCAGCGTTCAGCGTTCAGCGTGGAAGGAGATCTAGACAGGAGGAACGGAACCCCGACATCGGAGGACTGCCAAAGAAGCTACAACAAAGCTAAGTCAATAGCTCTACTTAAGGAAGGATTTTGAAGGAAAGGGGAAGGGAGGAGAGGGGGAGGTGAGAGAGGTAGAAGGACATAAGGATAAAAGGGAATATAGGAAGAAGGAAGATATATGTATTAGAACTTTCCCACTCCTAGGGTTATATTTGTTAGGAGTCCCCATATAACCAGTGTACAGATAAGCAGATACATGAACCTTATGCAAACTTGATACACAATTAGCTTTGGCAAGCCCCCTGGTAAGACAGGAGAAAGGGTAATAAGAAATAAGAAACACCGGTCTGGTCTAATAAACAACCCCATATACTCCCAGCTGCTTGGTACAATACCCGAAAGGGAGGGAAAGAGAAAGAAAGGGAAAAGGGGAAATAATACCAAAATGGCTATCAAAAAGGATCCTAAAATAACACAAAAAAAGGAAAAAAGGGGGACGAATGAACAAGAGATGAAGGTAAATAAATCTGTGGCAGGTTTTTTTTCCCCCAGTTCCCAGAGGCCATCGTCCAATAAACCTGAGGGGGCCAATTTAAAAATAAATCCCAACTCCTCACCCAACTCAACTACTGGTGGGAGCACATTGGATACATCCTCAGAAACCGAACAGATAAGAATTACACCAGAATATCTGAATTTATGCTTGGCTTCCCAATTGGAACAAATTAAAAAAGAAATTCAGTGTAGTTCAAAAGAGCTCAAACAAGACATAAGTGAAATAGGATGTAGAGTCCAACAAACAGAACAGAAATTACAGCTCACGCAGGAATCTTGCACGGCTAACTTTAAGAGGCAAGATGAGCTAGAACATAAGGTAGAAGCAGGGGCGTACCTAGAGCATTTGGCACCCGGGGCGGACCCTGCGTTTCGCACCCCCCCCCCCCCCCCCCCCATTATAAAAATGTAAGAAGACACCCACAATTTTTTCAATGATTGAAAATTGTACAATTATAGATACCAGGAATAGTGTGCCATTCAGAGCCCAGTAATATTGTGCCAGTCAGAGCCCAGTAATATTGTGCCAGTCAGATGCCTGTAATATTGTGCCAGTCAGAACCTAGTAATGTTGTGCCACTCAGAGCCCAGTAATGTTGTGCCACTCAGAGCCCAGTAATAGTGTGCCAGTCAGAACCCAGTAATATTGTGCCAGCCAGAGCCCAGTAATATAGTGCCAGTCTGTGCCCAGTAATAGTGTGTCTGTCAGTGCCCAGTAATATTATGCCAGTCAGTGCCCAGTAATATTATGCCAGTCAGTGCCCAGTAATATTATGCCAGTCATTGCCCAGTAATATTGTGCCAGTCAGAACCCAGTAATAGTGAGCCACTCAGAGCCCAGTAATAGTGTGCCAGTCAGAACCCAGTAATATTGTGCCAGCCAGAGCCCAGTAATATAGTGCCAGTCTGTGCCCAGTAATAGTGTGTCTGTCAGTGCCCAGTAATATTATGCCAGTCATTGCCCAGTAATATTATGCCAGTCAGTGCCCAGTAATATTATGCCACTCAGAGCCCAGTAATATTATGCCAGTCAGTGCCCAGTAATATTATGCCAGTCAGAGCCCAGTAATATTATGCCAGTCATTGCCCAGTAATATTATGCCAGTCAGTGCCCAGTAATATTATGCCAGTCATTGCCCAGTAATATTATGCCAGTCGGTGCCCAGTAATATTAAGCCAGTCAGTGCCCAGTAATATTGTGCCAGTCAGAGCCCAGTAATATTATGCCAGTCATTGCCCAGTAATATTATGCCAGTCAGAGCCCAGTAATATTATGCCAGTCAGTGCCCAGTAATATTATGCCAGTCAGAGCCCAGTAATATTATGCCAGTCATTGCCCAGTAATATTATGCCAGTCAGTGCCCAGTAATATTATGCCAGTCATTGCCCAGTAATATTATGCCAGTCATTGCCCAGTAATATTAAGCCAGTCAGTGCCCAGTAATATTATGCCAGTCAGTGCCCAGTAATATTATGCCAGTCATTGCCCAGTAATATTATGCCAGTCAGAGCCCAGTAATATTATGCCAGTCATTGCCCAGTAATATTATGCCAGTCGGTGCCCAGTAATATTAAGCCAGTCAGTGCCCAGTAATATTATGCCAGTCACAGTCCAGTAATATTATGCCAGTCATTGCCCAGTAATATTATGCCAGTCGGTGCCCAGTAATATTATGCCAGTCATTGCCCAGTAATATTATGCCAGTCATTGCCCAGTAATATTATGCCAGTCATTGCCCAGTAATATTATGCCAGTCATTGCCCAGTAATATTATGCCAGTCGGTGCCCAGTAATATTAAGCCAGTCAGTGCCCAGTAATATTATGCCAGTCACAGTCCAGTAATAGTGTGCCACTCAGAGCCCAGGAATATTGTGCTCGTTAAAACCCCCCTCCCTCCCCCCCCTTCCCCATCACTTACCGAAGCAGGTCTGTCTGTGGACCCCGACGCCTCCTCCGTGCAGTCTTCTCTTCCCTCCTGCACGGAGGAGGGAAACACAGTCGCCGGATGTGACGTATCGTCACATCCGGTCGCTGTGATTTTTTTTTTTTTTTAAACCCGGCGGCCGCATCCAGAGGCCGCCTGAACACAAAAAAAAAAAAAGGTAAGCAGCGCGGGGGGTGCCCGGCAGCACCGGTGGCACCCCCCTACTCCGTGGCACCCGGGGCGGGCCGCCCCCCCCGCCCCCCCCTTAGTACGCCACTGGGTAGAAGATCTAGAAAAGAAACTTACTGATCTGGAAGACAGAACAAGGAGGAACAATATTAGATTTAGAGGGATAATAGAAGAAATAAAATCAGAAGAATTGGAAGAATACCTCCAAAGATACTTTGAATACCTGGGGATTGATCTCACTAAAGAAAATGGCAATCTAGAGAGATGCCACCGGGTCAACAGACCCAAGGCAATACCAGAGTCAACCCCCAGGGATGTTATTGTATGTCTTCAGTCATATAAGACCAAGACCCTGGTCATGAAAAGGAACAGAGAGAAAACAATAAAAGAAGGGAAATATGCAAATATTTAAACACTACCCGACTTGTCGTACAAGACGAGGCAAGCAAGGAAGGAGTTTGCACAATCTACATTAGAATTGAGGAAAAGGGATATAAGCTACCGATGGGGGTTCCCAGTGTCCCTAATCATAAAATATGAAGGATCTACACTAGTTTTTAATACTCCGGAAAAAGCCCTGCAGTGGGTCAAAAAAGGTAAAAAAAATTCCGAAGAAGATTGATGGACTAGAATAAGTCAGATTAAATAATATTATCAGCGGGGAATGGATGCAGGAGAAGTGCGAAAAATGTATTTTTTTTTTTCTCTCTTTACTGCATAATAGATAAGTAATATTGGCACTAACACTGGCACTATGGAATTCAGATATATTTAGATGCACAACACTAGCACAATATACATATTAAGAAAAGTAATACCACACAATTTAAATAAATGATCTAGTATATTACATATGAAGAAGAATAGGAAGTTAAGGAACACTTCACTAACATATTTAGACAATTCAGAGGCCAGATTTTTTTTTTTTTTTCTCTCTCTCTCTACGTGTACAATGGATAAGTAATGTTGGCACTAATATAAGCACTATGGAATTCAGATAAAAACAGATGCACAATATTAGTATAATACACATAGTAAGAAGAGTAATACCATATAACATAAATAAATGATCTAGTATATTACATAGGAAGATGAATAGGAAGTTAAGGAACACTTTACTAAATATTCAGACAATTCAGAGGCCTGATTTTTTTTTTTTTTTTTTTTTTTTGCGTGTACATTGGATAAACAATAGTGGCACCAATATAAGCACTATGGAATTCAGATAAAATTAGATGCACAACACTAGTATAATATATATAATAAGAAGAGTAATACCACATAACATAAATAAATGATCTAGTATATTACATAGGAAGAAGAATAGGAAGTTAAGGAACACTTCACTAACATATTTAGACAATTCAAAGGCCTGTTCACCTTTTCTTTTTTTTTTTTCCCCCTTCCCAAACTCCACTGCCGGATATGATTATAGAAATATATATGATGGGATTCAAAGAGAAAAAAGAGAAGAGAAAAGAAAAATCGAAGTAATTTTTGCCCTCTCAGCTATGGTGCTCTACTAGATAGAGCCCCACCGCGTTAATGGGTTGACGCGAAATGAATAACTCTGTGCTTCAATTAAGAAGCAGAAAGCTCTTGGTGAAGAGGTTCATCAGGAGCTATGGGGACAGAAAGGTTCAGCATGCTGAACTTAGGGTTTTTGTTGTTTGTATTGTACCGTGTCATATGTTGTTTGTTCTGGGATCGCAATGGAGGACAGCCCCATATTGCCCAAAAATTGATAAATAGAGATGGTGAAGTTAATTTCAATCAATGTCCAAGGTTTAAATAAGCCCCAAAAAAGATCTGCACTGGCTGAATTGATTAGAAAAGAGAAAGCACATATATGCTGTATGCAGGAAACTCATTGGTTAAACACAGAGAAGACCCCATATATAGGTAAACAAACTGCAAAATTAATTTGTGCATCTTCAAAAACAGGGAAAAATAGAGGTGTGGCTATATGGTTCAAGAAAGGTCTGCAAGTAAAGATAGAATATCAAGAATGCGATGTGAACGCAAGATACATAATCCTGGTCTGCCAAATAGAACAATCATGGTACACACTAGTTAATTTATATGCTCCTAATGATAAACAGATTTCCTTTTTACAAAGTGTCATAAACAGAATAGAAATGGTTGCAAAGGGATCTATTATGATTACTGGAGACTTTAACTGTGTATTAGACATAGAACTGGATAAAAAAAATACAGAGAGGTAACCAAATCGATAAAAACTTGGTAAGAAAGGCAGATTCCTTTGCTACTCTCCTAAAAAGAAATGTTTTGTATGATATATGGAGGATTTTTCACCCCCAGGAAAAGGACTATACACATTTCTCCTATGCGCACTGTTCATACGCAAGGATTGACCTAATACTAGGTAATATAGGTCTAATTAATAAAACAAAAAAAATTCTGATCCAGGATATACCATGGTCGGACCATAATGCTGTAATCTGGGAATCGAAAGTAAATAATGAAGAAGAAAAGATTAGAGAGTGGCGCCTGAATGAACACTTATTGCGCAGTGAGGAAAATATAACATACATCAGACAAATTTCAGAATACTATTTCCAAGAAAATAAAGAATGCTCAGCAGCAATTATATGGTGTGCCTACAAATCGGTAATCCGTGGACATTTGATAAAACTAGGCACCATAGAAAACAAGAGGAGGGGGAAAGATGTATCCACCCTGTATAGAATATATTATGAACTAGAAAGAGAAAACAAAGCATCACCTCAAAAAGAGAGCAGACAGAATTCAGATAATTAAGAATCAAATTAACGAAATAAATATCCAGAAGGTGACCAGAAACCTAGAGAGATTAAACCAGACGTGGTACCATAATAGCAATAGGGCAGGCAATGCTATAAACAATCAAATAAAAAAGAAACAAGCTAGAAGTCATATTGAAAAGATAAAGTTTGATGGAGTAACTGTTAGGAACCCACAAGAGATCGGAACGACTTTTAATAAATATTATAGCTCTTTATACAATATAGATTCAAGAGTAAGAGTAGACCAGATACTAGACTATCTGGAAGATACATCAATCCAGAGAATAGATAAAGAAAAGAAAGATCAACTTAATAAACCATTTACAAAACAAGAAGTATCCAAAGCTATTCGAGAACAGAAAAAACAAAAAGCACCAGGCCCGGATGGATTCGGTGCAGCTTTTTACAAAATCGTGGAAAAAAATATTATAGAGCACCTAACAAAAACCTTCAATGAAATAGGACAAAATGGGAAATCCCCAGAGGAATTCTTAAGAGCTAATATAATACCGATCCATAAACAGAACAAGGATCCCTCCCTAGTAGAGAGCTATCGACCTATTTCTCTGATCAACACCGATGCAAAGATCTTCGCATCAATTATAGCAGCCAGATTGAGATCCGTTATTGATGAACTGATCCATAAGGATCAGATAGGATTTATTCCAGGAAGAAGCTCAATAAATAACATCAGAAGGATAATAGACATACTAGACTGGTCACATCTAGAAAAGAAAGCAGTATTAACTATTGCGGTGGATGCAGAAAAAGCATTCGACCGAGTTAATTGGGATTTTATGTTCCAAGTTCTGTCTGCCTACGGGCTCGAGGGATACTTGTTGAGTGCAATAAAATCTCTTTATCTTGGGCCAACAGCAAAAATTATAGGGCAGAATTTTAGATCGGACTGGTTTCGATTATCCAATGGGACACGCCAGGGTTGCCCACTATCACCAATGTTATATATATTGACAATAGAGATAAGATCATGTCCAGATATTAAAGGGTGCCATATGGGGCAAGAAGAATCTAAGATTGCTTTATATGCTGACGACATCATACTCACACTGACGGAGCCCCAACAGTCCATGATAGCCCTAATGAAGGTAATAGACCAGTACTCGGAACTATCCAACTACAAACTCAACTCAGATAAATCATGGATCTTGACCACTAATATCGGCAAAGAACTAGAAAAAAATATAAAAAGCAGCTATAATTTAGGCTGGGCAAGTAAGAGTATTAATTACCTTGGACTAAAAATTACACCAAAAGTAGAGGATATCTTACCCACAAATTTCTTGACATTACTGAAAGAAACAAATGCCACTTTAAAAAGCTGGAAGAATATTGTCATCTCATGGACAGGGAGAATTCATGTTATAAAAGCTTACATCCTCCCAAAGTGGTAATATATATTCCGCCACTTACCTTTTGAAATACCCGAGAGTTGGCTAGCCATGGTACAGACCTCCTTCTCTAAATTCATATGGCAAGGCAAGAGACCACGTATTGCATTAAATAGGCTGTCACAGAATACAAAGAGAGGTGGACTGGGGATGCCAGATATAAAAGATTACTATATGGCAAATATAATAGGCCATATATACACAATGCAACTGCATAACACCAAAATACAAAACTGGTACAAGAGAGAAAACCATACATTTGAAGGAGGAGAATTGGCCTCAGCCATCTGGGCTTGTAGAATGCCCAGGTGGACTAGAGGCAAGAATTACATAGTCGATAATATATTACCAGTATGGTTTTCCATTAAGAAGAAATTGGGTCTCCACGAAAAAATTATTGAAATGCTGGATATAAATATTTTAGAATACAATATACCAGACTTAAACTTAGATAACTGGAGGAAGGCAGGCATCGATAAAATAAAAGACCTTGTCCACACAGGAGATCTAAAAACATTTTCAAAACTCGTTCAAGACTACGGCCTAGCAACTAAAGAGATATTTCACTACTTAAGGGTTAAAAGCTTCCTGACCAAAACGTTAAATAAAGATACAGGAAGACGGAATGGATACCTGAATCTGATATTTGGGGGCAACAAAGTAACCAAAGTAATGACCAAAGCAAATAAGGCTTGGAAGGAAGGGAAGGGAGATCAATTAGATAAAACAAGAGGGAAATGGGAAAATATTCTTGGCACAGAGATTACAGAGCAAGATTGGCTGCAAGCCCTCAGAACTTACAACAAAGATATACACTGTATTAATATAAGGGAAAACCAGTTTAAACTTATGAATTTCTGGTATCTCGTTCCCTCGAGAGTAGCAAAAATGAATAAGCAAGTTTCAAATAAATGTTGGAGATGTAATAAAAAAACGGGGGATTACATGCATATCTGGTGGGACTGTACAGGGGTCAGGTATCTATGGAATACTTGTTTTCAAAAATTGAAAGAAATCTTCAATATCTCACTAGATATGAGCACTGACCTCGCTTTGCTGCATATCAGATTACCAAATCTTGGGCAAAAAAAAAAAAACAATGATGATAACTCATTTTTTAGCTGCCACAAAACTTCTAATTGCTAAAAATTGGAAAAAAGAGACTCTTCCAGGCTGGTCCCAGATGAAAAACCTAATTTTATTCCATTTGAAAATGGAAAAAGGCATGAGATGGACTAATGTTGCAGCAGATAAGAAGTGGGTGGATATAGAAGGATGGATCAAGAAAATCGAAATAAATTGATACTTCGCCATACAAATAATTAGGAATAGAGGAAGCAAAAGGGCTGATTAGGGGTGCTGTTCTCCACTGCGATCTGGGTTTTTTTTTTTTTTTTCTTCCTGTTGTTATGGCCCTCCCCCCATAGATTTAGACAATATACATAGCCAGGGGGTGCCCACTATGGAATTATACAACACTAAACCCGAATCACACCCAGTAGGCTTGTGGCACTCAGAGAAGTAATGGAGGACGGCATGTAGTTACGGATGAGGTATATGTTTGTCCACGTGTCTTTTTTCATGTTTTATGTTATGGTTGTCACGGACTGATTAAAAGAAGATAAGGATTTAATTCAGAAATAAGTAGTATTAATCACCCAACAAGGGAATTCTGGGGAATAATATAGAAGGAGAAAAAGGAAGAAATAGACACAAGGATGACAAAAGAAAAAACTGGAGTAATTGATACACCTAGGGTGAAGTCTGAGTGTCAAAAAAAAAGAAAAAAAAAAAAAAAAAGAAAATGCTTAGTAACACATTATACAAAACTGACAAATACAGACAGACATATATAGATCTGACCTAACTTCAATATTATAAGGTTGGAGAATTTGGTTGAAAGAGTTGAATTTCATTCATCCCCTACCTTATGCTATTGAACTGTTGAAATTCGACTTCACCTGAATTCCCCAACCTTATACTATGTATTGAATGAACAAAGGTGAAATGTTCATTTAAACGAATTGAACAGTGAAATGAATGCAGCAGTGGACGAAAATGGCCTCACTTCAATAGTATAAGGTTGGAGAATTCAGTTGAAAGAGTCGAAATCCCTTACCTATGCTATTGAGCTGTTGATATTTGGTTCTAAGTGGTTGGGGAATTCGGATATAGAAGCTTATGGACATCATTGTGTTGAAATCAAACAGATAGAAACATAGAAAGTCAAATTTTAGTGGTTTAGATGCAAACCCAAAAGTGTGATTAAAATAATATTAATAAAAGTGTATAAAAAATATTTGATATGTTGCATGTTAAATTAAAAAAAAACCTGCAGTTTATATAATATTCACAGTTGACAGTTTCACATGTTATTTGTTGGCTTTAAAGGGCCAGTAACCTTTATTAAGGCTACTTTGGACTTACGTTTGAAATTCCTGTCTCAATTAACTACAATTTCTCTCGTGGAGAATACCCTTAAGTGACCCCTTAAGACATATGTTTCATGCATGCTTTGACAGTCAGGCCCACCATCAAAAATAATAATTCCCCACTGTTTAGCTGGTCTGCAACTGTGAGTAAAGCGTTCTGCGCTCCCCTCCAGCTACACGGCTTAACACCTTGCCGACACAGGACGAGCACTGAAAGCGGATTTTTTCCTCCTTTCAGTGTTCAAATGGTATTGTAACGATGCTTCAATACTGAAAAAAATGCCCATCTGGAGAGCGATAGAAATGCTGGTTTTAAAGGCACAACGCCTTTAAGACGCGGGCATTCAAAAAAGAGCATTGGAAGCAAATGTAATCACTTCCTATGCATTGTAAGTGTTACTTATTGCCTAACAAGTCAAGGCAATCAGTAACACTAAAAAAAATATTCACGATCTTGGTCACTGTGTGACCAAGATGGTGCTGCCCTTCTAAGGACAAGAGCACAGGAGGCAGGAAGTAGCTACTTCCTGTGCTCTTCAAGCAGTCACACGATTGCCTCATCACAGAGGCAATCTGTGACTGCAGGCAGACTGACAAGCAGTGGGGATGCTCTGATGAGCACCCCCACTGCCTGGTCAGATCAATATTAACCCTATATTGATCTGACCAGTTAGGATCTGCCTCCCTCTCCTCACATTTTTTTTAGTGAGGGAGAGAGACAGATCAAAATAATAAAAGTAAGTTTAAAGTACAAAAAAATAATAAATACACAACACACTAATAATAAAACAATAAAAAAAAAGTTTATAAAAGCAATTCCCTGCGTTTACTTGCACATCAGTGCATTTATTTTTGCTGTTTGTGCATTTTTTAGGGGTTAATTTATTTTGTACTGTAATTTATTATTTACTACAAAGGCTCTTCTAAGAGTTATTAACCTCTTCTTTGCCGTCGATCACTGCTTACGCAATGATATTGACGCCAAAGCAGTTTTTATCTGTCTGCAAATTTTTTTTTGGTTTTTTTTGTTTATACACACCCGCTAGGGGTAAATATATATATATTTTTAAGCTGTCTGAGCGCATAGCGATCAGTAACAGCGAATTAGTGGCAAAGGCGGTTTGGTGATTGCTCAAATGAGCATCACCATTCGCCCTGGTCTGATCAAAATTGGTCAGATCAATATTCACAAATATTGATCTGCCTCCCTCTCCTCACTTACATTTTTGTGACGGAAAGAGACAGATCAGTATTAGTGATATAAAATAACATTTTATAAAATTGTCAGGTTTTATCAAAGCCATTCACTGTGTATTAACCCCCTGCCATTCATCACTGTATAAGCAGTAATCTTGCACAGCAACAGTATGTTTTGCTGTCTGCACTTTTTTATGGATTCATTTCTTTGTACGGTAATGTATTACAGTACTAGATAGGCTCTTCTAAGAGCTATAACCCCCTTCTTTGCTGTAGATCACTGCTTAGGCACTGATTCTGAGGTCGCTGACTCAGGGTTCGATTTTGACCCTGGCAGCTTTCTGATACATCATCTAGTGATGTATCGGTGGCTGCTGAGCCCTTGCTACAAGGAGTGATGGGTGTCTACTTTAAAAAAATATATGGTTGGGTGGGGGTAAATTACATTGGCTGGCTTCAAAGATATATCCCATATAGGACATAAACGCAGGTTGACTACATGTCAAAATTCCAAGTTGGCATTTTGAGATGCGCACTTCACAAATGTTGCCTTCTAGCCAAAAAAAACCCCCAACAAACCTATGCATGGGTGGTATCCCTGTACTTCAGAGATATTGCTGAACACATATTGGGTTGTTGTTTGGCAGTGACATATTCCAGAATCTGTAAATTCATGCCTGAATTAAAATGCATGTGGAAACAAAACTCCAAAAAAATTACTACCACCAACTTTTACAAAGGCTGGTGGTAGAATTAGTACATATACAGTATTAATATACCACCATTTGAAATACCTTATGATGTTTATTTTTCCAAAAATATATGGTTTGATGGGGTAAAATATATTGGACTGCTTCAAAAACAGTGGATGGCTACTGGGGCTAAAGTGCACCAGAGAAGAAAAACGCTAGCACTCCTCAGTCCAGTAGAAAATAAACAATGGATTTATTGCATCGGATCTGTAAAAACAAACAAAGCAGGGATACAGACAGGGGGGAGTACACCTTACGCGTTTCGTGCCTAAACGGCACTTAATCATAGGCTAGTGCAGGAAAGAGTGTGGTAAACATAAATAATGTGTGACAACCAATAGATAAAAAGGTCAAATTAATTAGTGTGAAATACATCTACATGGTTCAACGTTAACCCATTTGTATACAAAACATGGGGCTGAAGCCCTGGATCTCCCCTCCATAGCCCCGGATGGAGACTCTGACCATGCCCCCTCATGCTAGGCCCCGCCCCTCATGCTAGGTCCGCCCCCTGCATGCTGCAATCTGGATGCTGAACAGCCCCAGACTCCGCCCCTAGTGCTCGGCTCTGCCCCTCATGCGCAACTTCGCCCCCTCAAGCTTTGAATGTGAGTCTGGCAGAGTGTAAGAGAGAGTAGCAGTTATAAGTCTGCATGTGTATGAGTGGCAGAGTTATGAGTGTGTATGTATGTAAGTGGCAGAGTTATGAGTGTGTATCTATGTAACATGGGCGCAGGTTTTCTGCATGTCAGAATTACAAGCTGGAAAACCAAAAAGTGCACCTCTCAAATGTGGCCTTTTAACCCCCAAATCACCTAACCAACCTACACATGGGTGGTATCCCTGTACTTAGGAGATGTTGCTGAACACATATTCAGGTGTTGTTTGGCAGTGACATATAACAGGATCTGTGAATTCATGCCCAAAGTACAATGTATGTGAAAAAAAAAATTACTACCCAAAACATTGACATGGGGGTAGAATTAGTGCATGTAAAGTGTTAAAATACTACCATTTGAAATACCCTAGGATGTCTAGTTTTCAAAAATATATGGCTCTGTGGGGTAGAATACACTTTCTGGCTTCAAAAATGTCACAAATGGGACATGGGCGCAGGTTTTCTGCATGTCAGAATTCCAAGTTGGAAAACCAAAATGCACACCCCCTAAATGTAGCCTTTTAGCTCCAAAACAAACCAACAAACCTATGCATGGGTGGTATCCCTGTACTCAGGAGATGTTGCTGAACATATATTAAGGTGTTATTTAGAAATACCCCTTCACATTTTAAGGTAATGTTTACCTTAATTGCAATCTATGTGAAAAAAATGTAAAAAGATTTTTTTACTGCAAACTTTGGCAATGAAATGTGTCAAAATACCCTAAGTTAAATGCCCTGAGTGGTCTAGTTTTCAAAAATATGTACATGTTGGGGGTCATTCATGGATTTAGAACAGATATTGGTGTTACAATGTAAATATATCTAATTTTGAAAAAAAAAAGGATTTTAAAATAGCTTTGCACTACTTATAGTTCTGGCCCTGTAACATGAATAAAAAAGCACAAAAACATAAAACATGGGCTATTTCTGAACTCAGGATATATATTAGAAACTATTTAGTAGTGTTTTTTTGTTGTCTCTTGTACATGAGTATACGATTTTTCAAATAAAATCATAAAAATTTTGTTTTTTACTTTTTTGCCATATTTTATTATTTTTTTTTTACATCAAATTATATGCTATTATCAAAATAATGGTATCGAAAGAAAGCCCTTCTTATGACCATAAAAACGATATATAGTTTGTATGGGTACACTAAATGAGACAGAAATAATTTACAGCAAAACACAAACACCTCCGAAATGTTAAAACAGCCCATGTCACCAAGCGTCGGACAAGCCACAAAAGTCATGTCACTAAGGGGTTAATAAGTTAAAAAGTTTACAATTTTTTTTTAACAAACTTTATTGAAGCCACGCGGCTGGAGGGGAGCTCAGAATGCTTCCCTCACAGCCACGGAACGGCTAAACAGAGCAGAGCACCAGGAGACAGAGCAGCAAGGAGGTAAGTACCGGGGAAGGGTGCAAATAACAGCATAACACTGGCATATTAAATGGCAAAAGAATGGCATATTAAATGGCAAAATACTGGCATATTGAATGGCAAAATACCGGCATATTGAGGGGCAGAATACTGGCATACTGAATGGCATATTGAGGGGCAAAATACTGGCATATTAAATGGCACATTGAGGGGTAAAATATTGGTATATTAAATGGCAAAATAATGGCATATTGAGTGGCAAAAGAATGGCATACTGAGTGGCTAAATACTGGCATATTGAGTGGCTAAATACTGACATATTGTTTGGTTAAATACTGGCATATTGTTTGGCTAAATACTGGCATATTGAGTGGCAAAATATTGCAATATCAAATGGCAAAATATTGGCATATTAAGGGGCAAAATACTGGCATATTAAGGGGCAAAATAATGGCATATTAAAGAGTAAAAGAAGGGCATATTGAGTGGCAAAATACTGACTTATTGAGTGGCAAAATACTGACTTATTGAGTGGCAAAATATTACTGGCATATATACCAACTGCTCCCAACCACCCACTAGACCGGGATAACATGCTTTTGAGGGTAGGTGGGGCGAGTGGGAGATATTGTCGAGGGGGGGAAGGGGGCCCAGAAATGTTCAATAAGGGGCCCTGAAATTTCTGGTGGCGGCCCTGTTGAAAGTATCCCTGGAAGGTTGATTGACAGCGCCACCATGCATGTGCGGTTGCCCTGTCACACAACCAGGCAGCACTGCGCATACGCAGTACTCAGTCTCCAGAGAACAGATGAAGAACATGATGTTGCAGTTTTTATTTCCGCTGTTCTGACGAATTCTACCTCTCTTCTGAAAAGCAGAACAGACGGAGAGCTTGGCGGGACAGCGGGACAGACCCCCAAAATCGGAACTGTCCCGTGAAAAGTCTGGTATATTACGCCATTCAGTCAGGGATACTCCTAAGGCATGCATTAACCCTTAAAGAACAAGGGATTTTCCTGGGCTAATGACCAGAGGCGATTTTTTCCATTTTCATAAGTGGTTGATTAAACTTAGTTTTCCTCTCTCTCATTTAACGCACCCATAAAAGTTATATGCAGGGCCAGCCCTGTAATGGGGCAGAGTGGGGCAGTCTCCCTTTACGTTCAGTGGGGATAATTCAAACCTGTTTTTTTTTTTTTCAAAGTCAAATTGAAAGTTGATGTCCAAAATCAAATTTTAGTGAGTAGACCCATATGAATCAAATAAAGTATAAAATAAAGTATAAAAAGTGTCTCCCACCCCACCCCCAAAAAAAAAGTTTAGTTATCCTTTAAGGCGTATGTTGATATAAACGAATGAGATTGTTTTTCTTTTTTATTAATAAATATTTAATTATTTTTGCTTTCAGACATAGAAACAAACAGAACAAAACAGGTGAGAGAACGACAAAGCAAGGGCTTCGCTAGGTTACAACAGTAGCAGCCTCTTGATAGTATACAATGAGTACAATTTATCAACATGAAGATTGGTTCAATTGGAAGGTTATCTACAGAATGCGCAGACTGTTTCCAAATTTTTATACAGTAGGAAGAGTTGGTAGAATTATATCGATTTTTTGTTGTTGTTGTGAGCTCTTTTGGATCCGTAGAAGTTGCAGAGTCTGTGAGGGTGAGTTTGAGCATCTTCTATGTCTACCCAGGCTGTATGCCTTTTGGGAACATGTTATAATATATTTTGGGACATCCTTGCCGCTTTGAAGTAAAGTGTGAAGGAGGCAATCCCCAGCCCACCTCATTTATTTGACATAGTTAGCCATTTTTGGGATATGCTGGGTTTATGTTGGTGTATGAATTTTTGGATGTGCAATTGTATTTCCTGCAGTAGGGAAGAGGTATAATAATTTCGGTAGGATCGACATTTTGACAGCCGATACACGTCCCAGCGAGGATAAGTACAGGGTGGACCACTGCGACATATCATGTTTGATTTTCTTCCATAGTTTGAGTAAGTCGTGGTCGATAAATTTATCAGGATCTCTGGTTAGTTGGATGCCCAAATATAACATATTATTT
This sequence comes from Pelodytes ibericus, assembly GCA_036172795.1. Taxonomy (NCBI): domain Eukaryota; kingdom Metazoa; phylum Chordata; class Amphibia; order Anura; family Pelodytidae; genus Pelodytes; species Pelodytes ibericus. The sequence goes on along the minus strand of CM069862.1, from coordinate 95,945,598 downwards.
TTACTCCAGTTGAATGGGCAAGTTTGATGGAGAGATGTCACTATGGGGGTCAAATGCCTAGGAGTAATGCTTGTATTTTTTGAGGATTTAGATTTGGGTGCTTCTTCATTGATTTTATGATAGGATATTTGGCCATCATTTTTTAAAAGTGATTGAAGATTGGGGAGAGAGTTTTCCGGGTCTAGATTTCCTTCTTTTGTTTGCGAGTATTTGAATCATTTGATAAGAGGATTGTTCCTTATAGGTTCTGCTCGAGGTTCAAGAGCTAGAACGTACAATATGAGGGATGGGGGGCATCCTTGTCTGGAGCCGTTGGTGATATTGAATGGTTTGGATAAGAAAGCGGCATATGTGACTTTTACAGCTGAAGGGCTGAGTATAGTGTGATGTATTCGGTGGGGAAGTAAAATTTTTCCATGACTGCAGCTAAGAACTTCCAATGAAGGTGGTCGAAGGCCTTTTCAGTGTCAATTGCTAGTAGTAGTGTGGGGGTCTTGGTTGTTTTTGCCAAAGTGATGATATCATTCATTTTTCTTGTGTTATCAGAAGCTTGTTTTAAAGCTTTGCACCAGTCCTCCTCCTCTATCTTTAAATGCAGATCTATTTTCCATTCTGTTTTAATGCTGTTATTGTTTTTTTTGTTATCTCTTTAATCAGAAGTAAGGAATTGGAGACTATTTTTTTTATAGGTTTTTTGTTTTAGAATGTTAAACATTAGCTCTAATGATTTAGAATATGATTCTTGGGTTAGATGTAAGTTTTTAGCCCGGAAGTCCTTTATTCTCAAGTATTTAAATATTTCGGAGGCCGGTATTCGAATTGCTCTCGTAAGACTGTAAATGGTTTGATCATGTCTTTATCGCATATATCTTCTATACTTAATATACCTTTTTACAAGTCTATGTTTTCCATTATTGCATTTAGTATTTTTATTGGAAGAATTGGAATTATTTTATTGTTTAATCCCATTAAGTTTCTAACTTTTTGCTATGCATCTATAATACCGGTTAGGGCTATATTATGTTCATGAATGGTTGTTTTAACTCCTGGTTTAGTTATATTCCAAAATTTTACCATCAAATGGTGTTCTTTATAATGTGTGCAAGTTAATGTACGGTTTCTTTCCTGCCCATGCAAAATCTTGTAAATGCCATCTGAATTAGTTACCATGCAAATGGGACTTTCATGGGTAACATGCCAAAAATATACGTAAACTTAGGCAGAGCATATGCTTTCATTGTGTTTACTTTGCCCCACCAGGATATCACCAATCTCTTCCATCTAGTCAAGTACATATTTACTTCCTTTATCATAGTTAGGATATTCAAGTCCATCCATTTTGCAGGATAGTTTGATATGTAAATCCCCAGATAGGAGAAAGCTCCCATTTCCCAAACAAACGAATACCTCCCATCTAAGTGTGCTATCTGAGCGTGTGGCATGTTGGCTTTTGTTTTTGATATATTTAGCTTGTAATTAGATATTTCACCATAGCTTTGTATGAGTTTCATTATTTCATCTACTGATGTTATTGGTTTTTCTACAGTGATCAAATATCATCCACAAACATTTTAACTATTTGTGAATCAAAACCCGCATACCCTTTTCTTTTTGGATTGTCTCTTATTCCCCTTACCAAGGGTTCCAGAGAGAATAGGTACAGGATAGGGGACAGAGGGCAACTATGTTGATTCTATACCCGATCCTATAACGCTTCCCGAGGGAGCCGGGTATAGCGCCATGATTGCCTTCAATACCGCTCCGCCCAGACCAAATCTTTTTAATGTCTCCTCTATGAACTCCCAGCTGACTCTGTCAAAGGCTTTCTCAGCGTCCAATGATAGGGTCAGCAGGGCCTCCCGCTCTGTTTGAGATGTCCGGTATATGGTGGCTATACTTCTGATGTGGGTTGCTGATGATCTGTTTGGGACATATCCTACCTGGTTGGGATGGATTAATCCTCCTATGACCCTGTTCAATCTATTTGCCAGTACTGAAGAGTAAATCTTGACATCTTGATTCAAAAGGGAAATGGGGTGATAACTCCCCGGGGCAGATTTATCCCATCTTAGGGTCCACCATGCAATTACAGTTTCCCAGCACTATCAAAGTACCCTGTTTAATTTTTTCCACCGTAAGCAACAGATTTTTCAAAAACGTAGTTGGATTACCGTAAGGTGCATATACATTCACAGTTGTATATGTGATGTTATTATTTTCTGCAATTAGAATAATAAATATAGCTTCTTCATCCAATTCTTGATATTTACTCTCTACTGATAAATTACTTGAAAATGCTATAGCCACACCTCTATTTTTTTCCTCACTCATAGAGGCACTTATTACCAGAGGGAAAAATATAAATGTAAAAATACATTTTATCTATAGTCCTCTAGTGTGTTTCCTGGAGCGCACAGATTTAAATCTGCTCCTCTCTTGAGAAATTATACAATAAATTGTGTTTTTTGGAGGAATTCAGCCCTTGGATTTTAACCATGGTCCACCTAAGCATTACCCCAAAGATAACCCGCTGTATCTGATCCACACCCTTCTTCACGAATAGAACATACAATCAGTGGTGTATCTTGATTTTGTGCTGCCCTAGGCAGACAAAATCCGGGCACCCCCCTACCCAAGCTGCACACCCACGTTACACACCTAAGACATGCCCCATCACCTCCATTTCATGACCCCACATCACACATAACATTCAGACTCACATCAAGCTCATACTCCCATCACACACACACTCCTACTCCCATCACACTCAGTCACACACTCCTACTCCCATCACACTCAGTCACACACACTGACTCCCATCACACACACTGTCTCCCATCACACACACTCTGACTCCCATCACACTCAGTCACACACACACTGTCTCCCATCACACACACTCTGACTCCCATCACACTCAGTCACACACACTGTCTCCCATCACACACACTCTGACTCCCATCACACTCAGTCACACACACTGTCTCCCATCACACACACTCTGACTCCCATCACACTCAGTAACACACACTGTCTCCCATCACACACACTCCTACTCCCATCACACAGTCACACACACTGACTCCCATCACACACACTGTCTCCCATCACACACACTCTGACTGTATATACTGTATTTGCTTGACTATAAGATGACCCTGATTATAAGATGACCCCCCAAATATTGATTTACAAAAACAAAACAAAAGCCTGAATATAAGAATATATAAAACAGTTTCACTTGTAAATTTTAATTCACATGTAAACAGTTATTTCATATCTAATAAAAATTATGATAGAAAACAATTGCATTTTTTGTTTATACATCCTTTTATTTGCCAATCTGCCACCCATACTTAGTCATTGCCCCCCCCCCCCCCCCCGACTTATCTAATGCACCCCCCCCCCAACCCTCCGCTGTGTGGGGGGATTTCGCCAATGCGTTCCCCAAGACATGCTGATGCTCCTCCTGTCTCCCTGGTGAAAGGGATCCTCTTAACCCTAAGATATTCAACTAGGGTCTCCGAGTGTAATTGATAATTAATATCCGTTTTGGATAGGTGTTCTAATTTCTTGTATAAAATTGTGTTAGTTGAGCCAAGAGCTAATCTATTTGTGCCAAACGTGGCAATAATATCATCCCCCTCCACTTGGGTATTTACCCTAGTGTTCGCTCTCTTGTCACTCAGTGATCTAATGTCTTGAAAAGACATAGTAGGTGCATACCAATAAGTGTTATACAGGGGTGTATTGTGCCCCGTGACAGGCGTGCTGCCAGTCCAGAGCACACCTGTCACAGGGGCACAAGGTATCTCGTGTATTTCCAGGGGTTTGTGTGCTGTGAACAGCCAGATACATCCGAGGGGCCAACGGCAGCGCCGAACAGAGAGCACACCTACCCCCAGAAATACATCCGGGAGACAGACGGCAGCTGCGAATTCAGAAACAGAGTCACTGACTCTGTTGCCAGTTCGACCAACACTAAAAATGTTCAAATTTTTGTGTACTTTTCGTGCTGGTCAAATTGCCAAAAGAGTGAGTGACTCTGTTTCCGAATTCGCAGGTGCCGTCTGTCTCCCGAATGTATTTCCGGGGGTTTGTGTGCTCTCTGTTCGGAGCACACAAACCCCAGATATACACAGTGTGGCTGCTCCATGCTAGGTGTAAGGTACACACCTTGCAAATATGGAGCATCCGTGCCTGGTGTTATAACAAGGATATAATGATTAATATTAATAATATGGTGCCACACCCCAGGTCCATCCCCACAGGCACAACCGTAAACAAAAAGGGTTGGAGGCGCACGTACAAAAAAAGAACGTATGTTAAATGTCACACAGACATGCATAAAGATCCAAACAAAAAGTGTACACATGAATTTACAAATATGCAATCAAGTGCAAAAAAGTTTTTACAATAGTACTAGGCAACAGAATCACTGACAAAAGAGCGGACACTTACAGGAGTTGGAAGCCCCGGCATTTTGCCTGTAAGGCTTTTTTATGGGGAATCCACAATAACAGCAGGATTCAAAGTTGTATAAATACCTGAGTTTAATGAGCAGAATACTCAGCTGCTCCATTTTGCACTATGGTGGCCACCATCTTGACATTGTGCGTCATGGCGTCCCTCGTCTAGAACTGTGCATGCGCACTGTGAACATCTCGCATCCGCAAAAAAAGAGGTGATGTCAAACAGGAGACACATTTAAAACACATGTTTTAAAACACAGTTCTAATACAATGTATAGATCATTTTTCAGCATTTTATATTTTCTACATTCGCAATATATTAATGTTGAATTGACATTCCATTTAAGAAGCATTCTGGGAACAGTTATCAGACAAAAACAATATTTCTAAATGTCAACATGTTCAGTAAAACAATGCACAGGAAATTGGTGTCTGTCTCTGGGAGGATTGCTGACAAAGCATGTTAGACATATAAAACAAACTGTTAAAAACAATAACACGAATGTCACATTATCCTCTGGCTCAAATAGCCAGCTGGGTCAATACATCCAAAGTAAATAAATGGCATATGCTGACTAAATGTTAGGAAAAATACCCTACTTTTTTTCTCCTTATTTAACGACCATGCAAGTAAACATTTGAACATGATGAAGTTCACGCGTGCATGTATCTATGACAGGTGTCACCAACAAATTAAATGTAGAATAAAGCTTGTGCTATCATCATCTCAATATGAGAGAAATTGTTTGCTTTGTACATATTACACACAAACAATATCCTCCTTCCCCATCAAAACCAGTTCCTTTCACCATGGACCAACTCTACCCGATGTCCCCATGCCAATCCAAAGAACTGGTCAGTCAACCACTCCCTTGGAACTATCACAATTCCTGACCCAGGGCATGCATTATTTTATTTGGGGCATAGTGGCAGCCCCGGGCCAGAGTTATTTTATCCTAATTAAAGGCCAAAAGCATATGCCAGCCAATATCTATATGTATAGGGGCCACAGGCACAGAACACACTGGCCTGCTGCATTGAGGGGAGCATGATTTTTTTTCTTATATCACTGAGCTCGGGGTATTGCGCTGGCCTGTGGTCATAAGTGGTCACTTTTTTATTTTAAAGGGCCAGCACAAGGTCAAACTTTTTTTTTGTTAGTCTTGGGGCACTAGGGGACTGTGGCATAGAATCTACCCCAGTGTTGGTTCTGATGAACTGAATGAAGTTTTCCTACTTTCCTTATCCTTATTTCTTTGCTCCTTTTTATGAATGTGCCCTACCAGTTTGTGTTCATTTTTTCAGTTACCAGTCTGTGTGGTCTCAGGTATGTTCTATGTTTCTGTTTTTAGTTCCGTTATTAGTTATTATTTTTAGTTATTGGCTATTATGTAGCCAGGAACTTAGTGTTAGGACTTTTCCTTATTTTGTGGTTCCTTGATGCTGGTAGCAAGCTTATAATCTCAAAGCCATTTGGTGTAACTAAACCCTCACTATATCCCATCTCAGAGTTCTAGGCTAGTCCTGTGTTTATGGTTGTGTATGTCTCCTTTAGGTCTGTTACTATGCCCTTGTCTGTGGTCGGTCTTTCTCTGTGCTTTTTTGTATGTATTTGTCTTCAGCCCTCTGCCCTGTATTTCATATCCTCAGTCTGGTTTCTGCCTTGCTCTGCTTGTGCCAGTGTACCGTTCTGTTTGCTTTTCTGCTGTTGCTCTTGCTTAACCCCTTCATGACGCTAGGTGCTTGCGTCCCAAACGACGCAAGCACCAAAACGTCACAAATTGTTCCTGGCCACCAATCACCTTGTGATCGGTAGCCAGGAACACTCTGGCAGAGACCCGATCAGGGTCTTAATAGACACTGTGGGTCCCTGCCAAAAGATCACGAGACCTCAGGACGTCACGTGTGACGTCACGGAGGCGTGCCCGAACCCGGAAGTTCGGGCACGGCGCAATTTAGAGAAATGTAGCCGGAGCTCGCTTTGAGCACCGGCTACATTTTCCCTGTCGGTAAAAGTGGCCTCAGATGACAGATGGGATCCCGCTGCAAGTGCCTGCAGCAGGATCCAAAAACAGCTCATCGCGGGGAGCTGCGATGAGCTGTTTAACAAAGGACGTTCTATGCCATCCTAACGACTTTAAGGCACTTAAAGTCAGGACGGCATAGAACGTCCTAACGTCACGAAGGGGTTAAAGGAAGCAAAGGTTAAACAATACATGACCCAGTAGAATGAAGTAAACCCAATCTTAATAGATACACGCGGGTTTACTTTCTGCTGTGTCTCACATGCGAGACACAGCAGTTCAGCACGCGCACAGTCCCTCTCTGACAGCTGAATGCGAGGATCTCTCGCTGATAGCACAGCGAGAGACCCTCGATTTTGCATGGGATCAGCAGGGGCAACCTAGTTAAGGTCCCCCCCTGCTGATCTCATACAAAAACAAGGGTCTCTCTCTGCGCTAAAAAAAGTTTAGTGTCCCTTTAAACTTGAGCTTGCTGATCAGGAATTTTTTAAAACAGGTATTAAATGTGTGGCCAAAAGGGGTACCTCAATTGATTACTGGGTGTCTTCGAGCTACTTTTCTAATCCTGCACATAAGAGTTGCACTTGGTTGGATTGCACTGGAATGCAATGTATTATGTGTGGAAAACCATTTAAATGTTGCAAATTTATTGCATAACACAAGGAATTTGTGCCTGGAGTTACAGTTAAGAGACATCCAATTCTTAGTTTTATTAATTGTAGCACTAAACTAGTTGTCTACCTAATTACATGTATGACCAACAATATGTTGGCAAAACCAAAAGATGTTTATTAAAAAAAAATGTTAGTGACAATGGACGTGCCTGGTTTGTCCTGCAGTGCCAATCGCTGTATGCCCGAAGGTATACCTTGCTTGGGCACAGTGCCATCCTGAGGGGGGTGCGGGAGGTGCGGACCGCACAGGGTGACACCTCCAGCGGGGGTGACACCCGTGCTACCGGCATCCCCCCGCAGCGCATTGCGGTCCTGTGCTTTTATTTTTTTTCTCTGACATCTGCATCTGCTGGATTCGGCCGCCGGACAAAAAAGTCCCTGCGACCGGATGTGATGGAACGTCACATCCGGTGTCAGTGTTTCCCTCCTCCGTGCAGGAGGGAAGACTGCACGGAGGAGGCGTCCGGGGACACGAGCATCAGCCAGGCGGTAAGTACTGGGGAAGGGGGGTGGAGGGAGGAAGAAAACGAGCACTGTAACCACAATTATACAAGCATCTGAATGGGACAATATTACTGGGATTTGAATGGAACAATTATACAGGCATCTGAATGGCACAATATTACTGGCATCTGAATAGCACAATTATACAGGCATCTGAATGGCACGATATTACTGGCATTTGAATGGCACAATTATACAGACATTTGAATGGCACAATATTATTGACATTTGAATGGCACAATATTCCTGGTATCTGAATGGCACAATATTACTGGTATCTGAATGGCACAATATTACAGGCTTTTGAATGGCACAATAATACAGGCATTTAAATGGCACAATAATACAGGCATCTGAATGACACAATAATACAGGCATTTGAATGGCACAATAATACAGGCATTTGAATGGCACAATATTACTGGTATCTGAATGGCACAATAATACAGGCATTTGAATGGTAAAATTACCGTATACAGGCATCTGAATGGCACAATATTACTGGCATTCTGAATGGCACAATAATACAGGCATCTGAATGGCACAATAATACAGGCCTCTGAATGGCACAATATTACAGGCATTTGAATGGCACAATAATACAGGCAGCTGAATGGCACAATATTACAGGCATTTGAATGGCACAATATTACTGGTATCTTAATGGCACAATATTACAGGCATTTGAATGGCACAATATTAGTGGTATCTGAATGGCACAATAATACAGGCATTTGAATGGCACAATAATACAGGCATCTGAATGGCACAATATTATAGGCATTTGAATGGCAATATAATACAGGCATCTGAATGGCACAATATTACAGGCATTTGAATGGCACAATAATACAGGCATCTGAATGGCACAATATTACAGGCATTTGAATGGCACAATATTACAGGCATTTAAATGGCACAATAATACAGGCATCTGAATGACACAATATTACGGGCATTTGAATGGCACAATAATACAGGCATCTGAATGGCACAATATAACTGGCATCTGAATGACACAATAATACAGGCATTTGAATGGCACAATATTACAGGCAACTGAATGGCACAATATTACTGGCATCTGAATGGCACAATATTACTGGCATCTGAATGGCGCAATAATTATGGCGTTTAATTGGCAAAAAAAATTACTGACATCTGAATGGAACAATAATAAAGGCATCTGAATGGCACAATATTACTGGCATCTTAATGGCACAATATTACTGGCATCTTGATGGCACAATATTACTGGCATCTTGATGGGAAAATTGGCTGGGGAATCTTAATGGCACAATCTTACTGGCATCTGAATGGCACAATATTACTGGCATATTAGGCAAATTGTCTGGCTTATTAACAGAAAAATAATACTAGCATATTATTATTGTGTGTGACATAATTTGTGGTGCTCCTGTATATGGCATATTTAATGGGCCATCTGACTGACATTACTAAGAAATCTGTTTGGCATGGTATTGGAGGAAATCCAGGCGGTGACACCATGAGTTACCACACCGGGTGACACCAACCCTAGTGACGCCTCTGCTTGGGCAACAGCCATGGCTGAATGCCTCAGGAGCAAGGCACTCCATCCATAGCCCCCTTCTGTCAGATCTGGTCCCTGTGTCAATATAAGTGCAAAGAAATATAGTGATTGGTGCGTATAAACAAAGTGCAAGAGATCTTCCTCCCGAGTCTGCTCTCCTGTGCTGTCCTCCACCACCATTGGTCCTGCTTATGAATTCTTTGGACATTCCCAGCTGCAGTGAACTTTTACATCGCTTATTTATCAATGCAATATTTCTTTTGCATACACTGATCCTGCACATGTGTGTTTTTTGTCTTTTTCAGATGCAATAAATTTCAATAGAACATAACAAGACATAGATGTTCATTTTTCACATATGTTGGTGAGTGCATACATTACCAGTTATCCACTTCGTTTGTGTGGTTATTAACAATATTGCACTATTATTGTATGTTTTTTTTTTTTATATACAATTCAAGGTACCCAAGATACCCACGACATTCTGGGGGGTTATCTGTATACCCTGTTACAATATCCCATAATTTATTTATTTTTTACATAATTTGTGTGGGTACAACAAATGAGAGAGGAAAATTACAGCTAAACACAAACAGAAGAAATGTTAAAATGTTGTCCAGAAGGGGTCAAAGAAATGTATGAGAGCATCAGACAGATATGGAGCAAAATGACCATAAATACCCAATTAACAAACCAGAGTTTATTTCAGTCATTCTGTTGCTAGACTGTCTTTAGAGTCATTCATCAACATTGCAGTAAAAGACCAAACTAACCCTAGATCTAAATTAACCCTAGGGCTAGATTTAGGGTTATGGTCAAAAGGTCACTCAAGGAGAAAATGGAAAGGAAACAAAAAATCACTGCTTTCAATTTATTGCCCTATAACTTGCATACAACAAACAAACACAAAAACATGGAGACATTATGTTGTTATGTATAAACTCTGGACAAATATTAAACACTATATAGATGGTGTCTTTTTACCATTTGTAACTGTATAAAAGATTTTTCAGGTCAAAATTAGAAAGTGTTTTTATCTATTTTTCATCATATTTTATAATTTATATTTCATAGTAAATAATATGATGGGAATAAAGGTATCTAAATAAAAGCCTTCTTACATATTTCATTATTTAATATGTGTGGGTACATTGAAATGAGAGAGGAAAACAACAGCTAAACATAAATGGGTACAACATTTTCAAAACCAACCTGTCACTAATGGGTTTATTAATTAAAGGTGAGTTGCAATGAACATTTAATCTTACCAATTTTGCTATACATTGTGCAAGTATAAATCTGGTGAGTTTCCCATGCTAAGCAAACTCAGCAGGATTGTCCATGCACAATGTATAGCTAAATTGGTTAGATTCAATGTTCATCTCAACTCCTCTCACCTTTTTAGTGAATAAATACCTAAGGGTTTAACACTTAAGAACTTTTAAAATGTATGCATATTTATTACTTGCTTGTATGTAATTGCTTGTTGACTATATTCTGTTCCAATATATTTTTATGATATTGTATATTAATGGCCTCTTTAAGTCAGCTTGCACATATATATGAAGCTTTTTAGAGATCCTCTCTGACAGGGCCGCCCTTAAGTGTTCTGGGGCCCTGTGCGGGCCACCCCCGTGGCGCCCTCCCCCCCTCTCATGTCTGTCTCCTCTCCCTCCTCATGCCTGTCTCTATCCTCTCCCAACATGTATGTGTCCCTCCCTTCCCATGTTTGTCCCTTCCCTCTTCATTGCCATGTCGGTCTCTCTCCAACTCCCCCATATCTGTTCTCTCTCCCCCTCCTCCCCCATGTATGTTCTCTCTCTCCCCCTCCTCCCCCATATTTGTTCTCTCTCCCCCTCCTTCCCATATCTGTTCTCTCTATCCCTCCACCCCATATCTGTTTTCTCTCCCTCTCCTCCCAATATCTGTTCTGTCTCCCCCTCCACCCCCATTTCTGTTCTATCTCTCTCCCACTCCTTCCCCATATATGTTCTCTCTCTCCCCCTCCTTCCCCATATAAGAGATACCAGGCATGGGGTGGGGGGGAAGAGACACCAGGCATGGGGTGGGGAGGAGGGAGAAAGAGACAGAGACATCATACATATTTTCTATTTATGTATGTGAGATTATGTAAATATGTCACTTAAATCTAACAGTAACTATAATTGCTATAATTAACCATCATTTAGGGGTCTACTCAATAAATGAGGAATTGCACCGAATTGAAACTGTATGTAACTTCTTTAGGCCAATGTAGCTGCATTGGAGACTTTTTTTTCTCCCAACTCCGATCCTTTGGCCTTTAGTTTGAAATTACAATCTCAATTTCTTATTTGAGTAGACCCTGATATTTACAATAATTTACCTCCCTCTGCATAGTTTGTCTACAAATTACATGGCTGCTGTAATTGGTCACCTGATTCAGTCAAAAGGAGTCCTCTTTTTCATGAGGCGCAAGTGAGAGATGGAGTAATACTCACCAGGTGAACCTTGGATCCTCCAGTCTCTCCTATCCACACCACCTGGAGTTCCCTCAACTGCTACCAGGGAGATGTAGTTATGCAGCGTCTCCCGCCAGTCATTGTAGGCTAGTTGAAGAGGGGACCAGCCGTAGGGGCCCAACGGGGCTGACTCTCCTTTGCCATCATGGCTTTTGTGGTCCAATTATAATCCCCGCCAGCATTTCAGGATTGCCTCCTTGGTTCTTAGGAGCTGTACAACTGCATTAACCCTGTCGACGATGGTTTGCCAAATCCTTTGCCTCTTGGTTGCTGTAGTCTTTGCAGAGTGTCTGCCAAATAGTGTACTGCTGTACCTGACTATCTGCTGCACCAGTTGCAAGTTTTCCTCATGTGAAAATCTATGAGACCTCTGCCTCTCTCCTTGTGGCACCTTTCCCTCCTCCTCACTGCTGCAATCCTCCTCTTCTGAGGTGCCATGAGTTATGGTATGTGATGGGCCAGTTCCCTGCTCTGGCATTGTGGTGGATGGATCCCCCCAAATAGCTGGCCTCTCCATCCACCGAATATGTGTACCAGCCTGAATATTCTCCCAGCCCCCAGCAAGGCGACCCTGTCTCCCTGGCCTCCTCCCCCACCTATATCCCACTCACTTCTAAATATACCAACCCTCCCTTCCTCTCCCTCTTGTGTCCTCTCCGCTCTAGCTTCTGCCACTCGCATCCATCTCCACCTCCGATCCAAACATTTTTTTTTTAAAGTGTGTGTAAAATTAAAAAATGTGTGTGTAAATGTATGTTGTGCAATGTAATAATTAGAAAGTGCAAGCTCACCACCACTCTGCTGTCACTCGCTATCACTCCTCCGTCTCTTTCTAGATAATTCCTCCAACACCTGAGCCCTGCGTGGTGTCTTGGGAAAGTTCCAATCACAGGGAAGGTGTAACTAATTTCCTTGTCATTTTGTGTTGGGGCCGTGTCTATATCTCTTGATTGGCTATGTGGAGGCAGTTCTTGGCTTGCACTGCGGCTATCTGTGGCTATCTGATTGGTTCCTTCATTTTAACAGCTTGTTTATTTGCCGCACTTAGAGGGTATCGCTCATTTTTCTCCAAACATGGGTACATAGATAACGGAGCCGTTAATGTTTAGTAATTGCCAGTGCCGTACTGCCAATAAAAACCCATTAATAATAAGCCATGGCAATATTTTTAAACTAGCCCCATAACATAATATTGTTTTTTTGTTCACAAAAGTAAAAGCTACGCATTTTAAAAGCACATCTGAAGAGCGTATTATTTGTGGATAAAACCTATATATACACCCCTGAATATTGCAATATATACCTCCAGTATGTACACAAGGTAATATGTCACACACTGCCCGGATATAAACCCAATGCACAGGGCAATACATAGGCCCCAGTATGTACACAAGGTTATATGACTTGTCCTTTGCAACATACCAGGGCAGTGTATGAGACATAACTTTGTGTACATACTGAGGGCATATATTGCCCTGTGCAGGACTATATGTGTGTATAGGGCAGTGTGTGGGATATAACCTTACCCCAGCACCCAGATTGCTCTCATATGGCTTGCCACAGCACCCAGGACTTACCCAAGAAAACAGATTGCACTCACATGGCTTGCCACAGCACCCAGGACTTACCCAAGAAAACAGATTGCGCTCACAGGACTTACCCCAGAACGCAGATTGCGCTCACAGAACTTACCCCAGCACGTAGATTGCACTCACAGCACTTAACCCATCATGCAGAAGGCACTCACAGGACTGATCTCAGCACACAGATTGCACTCACATGACTTACCCCAACACACAGATTTCATTGACGGGACTTGCCCCAGCACCCAGGATTTACCCCCAGCACTGAGATTGGACTAACGGGACTTACCTCAGCACCCAGCCCACTCCTGAGATTGCACCACAGGACTTGACCCGCAGGGGCTGATCCAGGGTATGTTGGCACTGCCCATGTCTGTATGTGTTTTCCTCTCCCCCATGTCTGTCCCTCTCTCCCCTCCCCCCTCACTTGTGTAGTCTTTCTCCCCCTCTCATTTTCATTTATATAGTCTCTATCCCTTTTAAATTCTTTAGTCTCGTTCTCTCTCCCCGCTTTAGTCTCTCTCTACTCTCTCCCCTCTGTAGCCTTTCTTCTCTCTCCCCTCTGTAGTCTCTCTTCTCTTTCGATCCCCTCTGTAGCCTCTCTTCTCTCTCCTCTGTAGTCTCTCTTCGATCTCACTCCGTCTGTAGACTTCCTATTTCCTCTCGTGTTTCTCTTCTCTCTCCCCCTATAGTCTCTCACTCTCCCCCTGTAGTCTCTCTCTCTCTCTCTCTCTCCCTGTAGTCTCTTTCTTTCTTTCCCTGTAGTCTCTTTATACCCCTGTAGTTTGTCTCTCTCTTTCCCTGTAGTCTCCCTCTTTCCCTGTCGTTGCTCTCTTTCCCCCTGTAGTCGCTCTCTCCCCCCTGTAGTCTCTCTCCTCTTCCCTGTAGTGTTTCTTCTCTCTCCCCTCTGTAGTCTCTCTTCTCTCTCTATCTCCTCTGTAGTCTCTCCCCCTGTACTCTTTCTTCTCTCTCCCCCCCCTTTAATTTCTGGTGCTTCCCTTCTCCTCACGAGAACACTGCTGGCTTCCACTTCAACTAATTCTGCCGCTGCGGGAAGTCAGCAGTCAGACGAATTAGTAAAGGCGGATTTGGCTGCCTTCACTGCTTTAACTAGTTCCGTCGCTTCAACTAATTTGTCTCACTGCTGACTTCAGGCACTGAATTATTCTGAGTGGCCACATCTCAAAGCGGCCCCAGGGCAGACGGCCCACCGGTATTTTTCCTGGTACCCCGGTGGGCCAGTCTGGCCATGGCGATCACCAATTTAGCAGTTGCCATGGAATCATAAACTATTCAAAATGGAATAGTGTGCAGTATTCTAAAAGACACTGCTGCAATTGCACTATGGAATAGACTGTCGCATATTAATGGCAACAGTAATAGTGGCATATCAATGGGCAAATTGGCTTTGGCATATTAATGGCAAAGTAATGCTGGGATATTATTGGGCAAATTGGCTGTGGCATATTAATGGCAAAATGATACTGGCATATCAATGGGCAAATTAGCTGTGGCATATAAATGACAAAATAACACTGGCATATTAATGGGCAAACTGTTGCATTTTAACGGACAAACTGTGGCATATTTTAATAGTTGAACTGGCTGTTGCATATGTTAATAACAAAGTGACTGTGGCATATTAATTGGTACCTGACAGTGGCTTATTTTAATTGGCTTTAGTGATGCTGTAGCATGTTCTGTGGGGGAAAACAAATTGTATTATGGGATAAAGTGACACAGTGCCTTGTTCTGCAGGGCGATTCTGTGGGTCAGTGTGACACTGTGGTATGTTCTGTGTGAAAAATTGACACTGTGGATGCCAAATTGTGAGGGTGCAATATGAGTTCAAGCCTAGTGCTGTGGGTGCAAAACAGGCTAATGGCAAGTGCTGTGGGTTCTGTAAAAGTTCATAAAGGTATAAATGCAACTAGTAAGAAAGAGAGAGATGTGTATGGATATTTATTGTTTTAGAATTGTACAAATATCACCTCGCAGGGCTCTTATGTGTGGCATAATTATTGGGGCTCTTGTGTGTGGCATAGCTATGGGGTTCCTATGTGTGGTATAATTAAGCAGCTCCTGTGTGTGGCATAATTAATGGGGCTCCTGTGTGAGGCATAATTAATGGGGCTCTTGCGTGTGGCATAGTTATGGGGCTTCTGTGTGGGGCATTATTAATGGGGCTCCTGTGTTTGGCATAGTTAATGGGCTCCTGTATGTGGCATAATTTGTTGGGTTCCTGTATGTGGCATGTTTTGTGGGGATCCTGTATGTGGCACAATTTATGGGGGCTGTATGGCATATTTAAAGTGCCATCTGACTGTCATTACTAAGGAATCTGTTTGGCATGGTATTGCCAAGGATTACCCTATATGTATTGAATATATCACAAAATTAAAAGGAGGTTAGCAAACTTCCCAACATTTCCTGCTGGTAATGCGCAACGCTGGATGGCATGTCTTGGGAGCGGGCTACATGTCAAAGTGCCAGGGATACTCTACATACTTAAACTTTTGTGCATGCTCAATGCCAGGGCCACCATCAGGTGCTTACACATGCAAGAACCAGCTGTCCTGGGAGGCCTGCTGGTGCTGCATCAAGGAGGGTGCAATGGTTGCACTGCACCCAGATGGCAAATCAGACCTATGTTGTGTCTCCTCACTAAGCTCTTTCACTAATACAAGCACACAGACTCCTCCTGTCCTCTAAGAATGCTTTCACCAATCACAGGATGGGATCACATGACCTGCTGGTGCTCTGACTAATGGAGGGGTACAGGGCTGGAATGCTCCAGGTCTGTCAAGATGAAGATCCTGGACCACCAAGACCTGGTATCTCCAAAAATGATCCATCTGCCACAGGGTAGGCCATGGCAGGGAGAAGTGGGTGCTGCAGTATTATAGGGGGCATGTCCTGTGGGTGCAATACTGTGCTTTGGGGGCTATAATGACAGGTGGACAGAATTACTGGAATGAAGGGGGACAAAGGAAATATCCTAGACCACCAAGGGGTAAGTGTCAGGAGTGGGGGTTATATTTATGATGGGGAGCCCAGACCATTTTTCTGGACGGGGCGCCAACATTTCTTATGGCAGCCCTGCTTAGTGCTCATTCTCTGGTGTTTGTGACAATGAAACAGTATGCCGTGTTTCCTCTTTTTTTTTCTACTGAATGTTTGAGCTTCTGGTCTGTCCATCCAGCAGTTATTTGTGTAATTAGCTGTATGTTTTTTTTATTTGGTGTGGTTTTTTGTTTATTTTCCAAGATAGCTGTTTTATAAATGCATGTGTTTGTGTGTGTGTGTGTGGGGGGGGGGGGGGGGGGGGGGGTTGCAGATTTGTTTTATATTGTAACTTAGCACAGGAACAGGTTCATCCCCATTCATATAACTTAAAGTCTTGCGAAAGGTTCAGGAGGGTGGGGTTGGTATGGGG
The DNA here is from genome assembly GCA_036172795.1 of Pelodytes ibericus. Lineage (NCBI taxonomy): Eukaryota > Metazoa > Chordata > Amphibia > Anura > Pelodytidae > Pelodytes > Pelodytes ibericus. The sequence goes on along the minus strand of CM069862.1, from coordinate 95,928,852 downwards.
GTGTTCACAAAACTTTGCAAGTAAACATCAGGTCTAAGAAATCATATGACTTCCAGATGGTAAAGGAGGGGGTGGAGGAGAAGCAGGAAGCAGACAAAAGCGGAGATACTTAGATACAGAAATACACAGAGAGATATAGGTAGAGATAGGACCGTATATACGCACAAACAAACACATAACTAAATACAACAAACTATAACCACACAAATACACAACATGTACCACACAAATCTTCATGCAGGAAGGGGTGGTTTGTGAGACTCGAGGTACACGGTGGGGAAAATGAATGCACCTTCTGTCACCAGGGTCAGTATATCCATTCCATAAACAAGTGTCCTTTATAATGACTATAAAAAAAACTATTCTTTCCTAAGCCCAGAAAAAAATGCCCTCTTCACAAATTCTTTTGTATGTAGATAAAAGGAATTTTCCAGTAACAAAATATTTCCTGAGAGATAGTCATCCCATGTATCTGTTATGAAAACATCTAGCAAACAAAATGCATATATTCAGGTAAAATGGCACATACATGACACACAAGTCTCAAAGCCATGTATCCTAAAAATAAGACTAATTGATTTTTTTTCCAATAGTAAAATGAATGACTACGAGAAAGCTGTTGGTTCTCCAGAATAAACCCACATATGTAATTTGTGAAATGAGGGGGGACGCCACGCCTCCGGTGAGTAAGTGGGAATAAAACCTAGAAGAAAAAAGTTACAAAGGCTGAATGGTGAAATTCACCTAACCAGTTAAATCAAACAGTTAATTGTCTGAATCTGAATGAATTGCACTACAAAGTCTTAAATAGGTTGGTACATTATACTTACATAGATAAATAAAATGTACCTAAATACCCTGCCGATCTGCTGGTGGTGTGGTGTTCACATTGGGGATTTTCTAAATGTGTGGTGGAACTGGCTGATCTTCCAGAATTTTTGGCAGGTAGTGACCAAAAAAACAGATTGTCGGAAAGAGAATAGACCTGGCCCCAATAGGAGCTTTATTTCATTTGAATTTTGCACAACTAAACACATCAGATTCGACAATTATATCCTTAATCTTGCTGACCATAAAACAAGCTCTAGCAAGAAAGTCTTTCATCACACCTAAATGGGGACAAATGAAGGCTCAAAATACATTACTGGTGAACTTACCTGCTCCTTGGTGCTGCCGAGATGATCTGTTGGCAGTGGTGTATCTTGATTTTGTGCTGCCCTAGGCAGACAAAATCCAGGCACCCCCCTACCCAAGATGCACACCCACGTTACACACCTAAGACATGCCCCATCATTCAGACTCACATCAAGCTCATACTCCCATCACACACACACTCCCATCACACTCAGTCACACACTCCTACTCCCATCACACTCAGTCACACACTCCGACTCCCATCACACACACTCCGACTCCCATCACACTCAGTCACACACACTGTCTCCCATCACACACACTCCGACTCCCATCACACTCAGTCACACACACTGTCTCCCATCACACACACTCTGACTCCCATCACACTCAGTCACATACACTGTCTCCCATCACACACACTCTGACTCCCATCACACTCAGTCACACACACTGTCTCCCATCACACACACTCTGACTCCCATCACACTCAGTCACACACACTGTCTCCTATCACACACAGTCACACACACTGTCTCCCATCACACACACTCTGACTCCCATCACACTCAGTCACACACACTGTCTCCCATCACACACACTCTGACTCCCATCACACTCAGTCACACACACTGTCTCCTATCACACTCAGTCACACACACTCTCTCCCATCACACACAGTCACACACTCTCTCCCATCACACACACTCTGACTCCCATCACACTCAGTCACACACACTGTCTCCCATCACACACACTCTGACTCCCATCACACTCTCCATGGTCCCTCCATGCTGCCTGTTCGGCTTCCCGGCGATTGTGCCGACAGGTAACGTGACCGGGCGCGCGTATGACGTAAGCGCGCCCGTCACGTGACTGTCGGCACTTCCGTGTCGGCACACTGCACGGGGAGCCGAACAGGCAGCACGGTGGTTTATCTGTGCTGCCTGTTCGGCTCCCTGTGCAGCCTGGCAGGCAGAGCGATGGTGAGGAGGGATCTTACGATCCCCTCTCACCTCCGTCTCTGCCTGCAAGCGCGGTCTTTTTTTTTTTTTAAAGGGCCGCGTTTTTTTTTTTGTTTTTTTTAATTTTAATTTTTTTTTTCAGTGCTGGGGGGCATCGGACAGGATGAACAAGTATGGTTGTGTAGTAAGTCTCCAGACGGTAGCGCATTGAAAGTGCTAGAGAGGTGCTGGGTCAGAATATCTTTGTGTGTCTTAGGGACTTGCAGCAGAATACCCAGTGTCAGATGAGGCCTCTTTGAGTGGCCTCAGTTTGACATACAAAATGTAGCAAATGCTCAATTTGAGCGTCTGCTACATTTTCGGTAACTTTGCGTGCACAACATTCTGGGTTAAGGCACACTTCCATAATGTGATGTCGCAAAGTATTGCGGGATGTTGGCAAGGACCTACAGGGTATGTAGAGATCCTGATAAGGTCTCTCTACTTGTATGTTCCTGGCTCTTGATCACGAAGTGATCGGAGCTAGGAACACAAAGATGCTGGGTTTGGTGCTTTTGGATGTTAAGGAGCAAAGCACCATCTTGTGCGATGGTGTTAAACTTATCAGTTCAACAAAAAGAAGATAAAGTTTTTTCAAGAATTACACTCTGCCCAACTTTGTCTCAAAAAGCCTCCTTCTCAATCTCCAACGGCAACTACTCCTTTTTATCCCAAAACTTTACATTGCGGTAGAAAAACCTCCACCAATTGGGCGCTGTAATCGTGATTCTTTAGACTCCATGTTCCAAACCTGCAGAGTTGATGCAGTCTCCGAGTTCCCTCAGAACTGTGAAATGTGACCAGATTGGAGCTTCTAGACCAGGGGTGGGCAATTAATTTTTCCCGGGGGCCGCATGAGCAACCCGAGCACTGCTGGAGGGCCACATCGACAATATTTCAATTAAATTTTACTCAATATCTGTCTCTCCCCGTACCCTCATGTCTGTCTCTCTCTCTCCCCATTCCCTCATGTCTGTCTCTCTCTCCACTCATGCTCCATGTCTCTCTCCACTCATGCTCCATGTCCCTCTCTCTTTCCATTCATGCTCCATGTCCCTCTCTCTTTCCATTCATGCTCCATGTCTGTCTCTCTCGCCACTCATACCCCATGTCTGTCTCTCTCTCTCCCCATACCCTCATGTCTGTCTGTCTGTCTCTCCACATACCCTCATGTCTGTCTGTCTCTCCCCGTACCCTCATGTCTGTCTCTCTCTCTCCCCATTCCCTCATGTCTGTCTCTCTCTCCACTCATGCTCCATGTCTCTCTCTCTTTCCATTCATGCCCCATGTCTGTCTCTCTCTCGCCACTCATACCCCATGTCTGTCTCTCTCTCGCCACTCATACCCCATGTCTGTCTCTCTCTCGCCACTCATACCCCATGTCTGTCTCTCTCGCCACTAATATCCCATGTCTGTCTCTCTCTCGCCACTCATACCCCATGTCTGTCTCTCCCCTCATCCCTTATATCTTTTTCCATCTCTATCTTTCTGTTCCCCATGCTGGTCTCTTGTACACACAGTCATACATAAACACACACAGTCACACAAACACAGTTACACACTTCACCCTCACAGACATACATTTACACAAACACCCTTATACACACTGTCACACATACATAAATACACACACACTTCCACAGACACTTCCTTTCTTTTTTTATTTTAACCCCCCCCCCCCCCCAACAACTGTCATTACCTAATCCTCTTTGTTAATCCAAGCACAGCACAACGGGGGAAAGCTCCGCCCCCGTCGCGTTCTGTGATTGGCTGCAGGGAGGAGGACGTTCTCTATGGTGACTTGGCAGATACCCTAGAGAACGTCCTCCTCCCAGAAGCAGCCAATCACAGAACGCGACGGGGGCAGAGCTTACACCCGTCGCGCTGTGCTTGGATTAACAAGGAGGAGGATGGCAGGGAGAGAGGTCCCTGCTACAGCGCCTCTCCTCCCTTGCGCCTGGGCGCGGTGCACCCCGTGTACCCGCCCAGGATCGGCCCTGCCTCACGCCGTAAGATGCCCAGGTCTGTATCTAGACGAATTGCGGAAAAACTACTTTTGAAATATATTGTTCGACTGGAGGGTGGACGAGTGGCTCACTCTCACTGATGAGCTGGTGAATCAGCATGATGAGCAGGAGGTTCCATTTTTTGTAAATAGGTGGGAGAAAGATTTGAAAATATGTTTGACAAGGAAAGAATGGTTAAAATGTCTTGATATAGTTTATAGATGCTCAATTACTAATAAGCTGCATGAAACAGCCTTTCTATTCCTCATTTGGTGGTAAAGAGTACCCACCATGATACATAGGGTTTTCCCGCCTTAAACGATATGTGTTGGAGATGTAATAGTGGAAAAGGTTATATGCTTCATATTTGATGGAGCTTTCCACTGGTTCAAAATTCTGGAGAAAAGTGGATATAATAAAAAATAAAAGTATTCTAACTCCAGAGCTGGTACTTATATTTCATACACCAATAGCAGTTAAGCAATTCTCATTCAGCTGATTAAATGCAGCAAAGGGAGTGATACCACTGTTCTGGAAAAAGAGTGCATCCCCTCCCCTTGAAACATGGATACGTCAAGTCAATAATAAGAGAAAGACAGAGGAGATTGTTGGGGAAACTGGAAAAGAGCAAATTGGCTTGATTGGGACCATTTCTTTGAGACTCCAGAATATTTGGAACTATGTAGAGTATAGAAGAATGGGGAAGCTCTTGCTGAAATTGGGAATGAAGTGTATAGTAATGCTGGTAGTGTGTACATATGTCTGAGCGCTAACATAGGGTGACCTTTAGAACCACGTGAGCGACTAAGAATGGATGGAGGCGTGAGAATGTTGGAAAGGAGGTTTGAAACAGGTGGTTGGGTCTCCAATTGCCCACTAACGCCCCTACTGATGGGGACCAATCAGTAGGTGAGCTACTGCTGACCAGTTAGCGGTTTATTTTGACTGGCCGATGGTTGAAGGGCCTACTTGGCGCCTTTCCCCGGTGTCAAGAAACAGGGTGTCACTGGTTCCCACAGAGTTCCACTTTGCAATCTTGCTTGAGGGCTCCAGAGAATTCCCGCTGTCCTCCGGTCAGGAGGAGGCAATGGTAGCAGGGCACAGAAATTCATGGATAGGGCATTGATGACACCTCTTCGGGGAAGGTGTAACCTGAACCAAGGACAGGTTCCAAATTCTGTAGTAAGGAGACATCTAAGATCTGTTACATAACACTGTTAGGATAAAAAAAACTTTTATAGAAATTGATTTCTGTGGATCAGTCTGAATTTGTGCCTAACAGAGAAGTGAAAGGTAATATGTAGAAAACTACTAATATTATGCTTTGGCCCCAGTCTAATCCTATTGAATGTATGCTTTTGGCAGTTGATGGAGAAAAGCTGAGTTGTTTGAATGTTTTTGGAGATTGCCATGTCTCTGTTTGGTTTCCAGCAGGTATTTAATTAAGTTATGGCACTATATAAGGCTTACTCTAAAAAAAAAAGTAAAAACCTTCATTGTATACCTTGTTTCAATGCTGTGCTTAGCTGATTTTTGAGTAAGCATTATATTGTGAAGTCCAATAAATCAATTGTATGCTACATGCTGCAGTATGGTTTTTTTTGTCTTCCTGCTTACTTCCCTGGCATCCCATTTGACTGAACCCCTGCTTACAATATTAGAGCCAGTTTATCAGGCTCTCCCATCTGACTTCCAAACAGTGAAGACTCCATAGAACACATTTCCACTGTTATCTATACATAGTTAATTTATGCATTTACTTGCAATTGTGTTAAGTGTAATATTTCAAGTATCACATTTGCATCTCAACATGAGATCTTAAACAGGGGACACAGCATTTAAAGGAATGCAGTTAAAACATATTAAAAATTATCTATACATTGTGTTAGCAAAATTGCAAGCAAGTGCATAAATTCGGAGTAAAATGTGCTTTGTAGAGTCTTCTGTTTAGAACATCACCTTGTGACTTGATTTGCAAAAAAACACCATACATAGATCTCTTTTCTTTTGCATTCATTCACATTTTTTTTTACTTGTTCTGTATGGAGCTATTATTAGTATGCAGCCATTATTTCAAACATAGGAGTCGGACTTGTTTTATTCTGTTGTACAAATATATAGTATGAACATCACATAACTCTCAGACACATATTTTAATGTTACCCAGTGTTTTTCATACAAAAAAATAAAAAAAAAAATCAAACTATTACTGGCCCTTTAAAAGCAAAAGTTACACTTCTCAAAATGACCACTAGGTGCCACCCTTAGTTACTGACATAAGTAAATAAACAGTCTGGCTAGTGCCTATGCTGGTATTATCAAGAAAAGCCAAGTTGACATTACGTAGTGGTCATAGATGCACATGCTAATATGGGGCCAGTAAGTTGGATGTTTTCAAAAAACATACCATAAAATATGCATGCTTTACAAAACGATTCAGATTTAAAGCCTACTTGTACATGGGTGTAATTTCATAAATACACTTGTTGGTACATTTTTTTGTATATTGCCCACCTCAGTTCAGGGCAATATAATGTAAATGGCCAGTTTCTCATTGCAAGAGGATTTTTGACAAATTGGGTAACTGTACAGATAAATGGAAAATGATATTCAATATTTCCAAGTGTCAAATTATGCATTTTGGGTATATTAATAAAAAATGCAAAATATAGTTTTTATTTGTTTTCTTATGGGGAAATCCACGAATGAGTTCTCAGTGCCTTTAAGCAAAGGCCATTAGGATATTGGAATGGATATAAAATAAAATAAGTGTGTGTGGTGGTGGTGGGGAATATTGACTCATAGGAGGAAGATATTCTGCCTCTTTACAGGTATATGGTAAGACCCAGTGGTGTATCTTGGTTTTGTGCCCCAAGCAGACAAAATTTGTCACCCCCTTACCCATGCTGCACACCCATGACATGTCCCATAACTAGTGTTGAGCGAACCCGAACCGCACTGTTCGGGTTCGTACCGAACCGCACTGTTCGGGTTCGTACCGAACATTACGGTTATTGGACCCCGGACATTTATGTTCGGGTTGGAGTTCGGCAATTTAATGGCGCGTTTTGAAAGGCTGCAGGGCAGCCAAATCAGAAAGCCAATAGCATTACATACATATACATTGTATGTAATGCTATGGGCTTTCTATAAACCGAATCTCTTTCGGTTTATAGACTTTCGGATTATAGAAAGCCCATAGCATTGCATGCATTCTATAAAACGAAAGTATGTTCAATGGCAGTTAATGTTACGTTTGGCCAGTAGATGGCACTGTTGTAATACGAATGGTTACATTCGTGTAACCTGAAGGTGTAAATGTATCTTTCAAAGTTACTTAATTATAGACGAAAGTCTATAAACGGAATCTCTTTCGGTTTATTGAAAGCCCATAGCATTACATACAATGTAAATGTATGTAATGCTAGGGGATTTCAATAAACCGAAAGAGATTCCGTTTATAGACTTTCGTTTTATGGAATAAATGTAATGCTATTGGCTTTTTATAAACCAAATCTCTTTCGGTCTATAGAATACCCATAGCATTACATGCATTCTATAAACCGAAAGAGATTCAGTTTATAGACTTTCGTTTTATAGAATGCATGTAATGCTATGGGTATTCTATAGACCGAAAGAGATTTGGTTTATAAAAAGCCAATAGCATTACATTTATTCCATAAACCGAAAGTCTATAAACGGAATGTCTTTCGGTTTATGGAATACATGTAATGCTATTGGCTTTCTATAAACCGAAATAGAGTCCCCATTCATACGAATAGGTCAATTGACCTATTCGTATGAATACATCATTTTGCAGCCCTCTAGCCCTTTCTACTATGGAAGTATAGATGTAGGAATCCAATCTTGGCTTAAAGCGTATTTAATGCCCTTGTATGGGGGTTTGATTTTTTCTGTTCTATAAAAAGAAAAAAACAAACAAATGCGACTTAAAAACGTCTGGAACTCCTTCCCCCATCCCCACCCCCCCATTATGCTAGTTAAAATTCAGCCTTTGAACTGTCAATGGTTAACTACAGACTCTATTTTCCATAATGTTCAAATCTTTATAAACCAGGTACTGCATCTAATCAAAATGCACAACCTTAATAGTGGATCATTGCATTTTCTGGACAGCCATGTCAAATCACAGACAATCCAAACCTGTACTAGGTCACCTCTGCTTGCTGCATTTATGCATTAAATGACTGCACACCCATGTCAGACTGCATGGACCAATTCACACAAGTGGTAAAGTGATGTACATCTCCATAAAGCCATGTTTATTTTTTAGGTACAGGACTACACAATTTGGAAGGACCTTATTTAATCACACTAACATCCAGGTACTCCTTTCCCAGTGTCTGATAAACCAAGATAGGTCACTTTGCTCCTAAAAGTTTAATTTTATCCAAAATGAAAAAGAAAAAAAATCACACTGCCACCACAAATTGTTTTACAGCTTTACTGAAGAGATCATTGTAAGAGAACACATACAATGTTCATACAGAATTCAAATCCTATTTGCACAGTAAATCCATGCAGCAAAATACTGCCCTGGTATAACCATTACTGCATTAAAAATAGCAACCACTGTTGTAGTACAGCTCCAGTGACCCTATGGCCTCTTATTAGCGATGCTCCTACAATGCATCCAAAAAGTTTAGTGATTTTTATCTCTTTGTCACAGAGACCATACGAGTGTGTAATACAATGTGCGAGCAGACTACATGAGTGATCACAAAGAACAAAACAAGCACTTGTGCCCAGATCACAAAAAGGGGTTGTGCTATTAAAAAAAAATAAAAAGTTACAAATTGCTACTGGTAATGATGGTATTAAACAGAATAAAATCTGCCCCAGCAGGAAAGTCTTTTCAGTTCAGAGGTTTTCATATTCCTCAGAACTGTAAATTGCATTTACAGGTGCCTATAAAATTGAAAAATAATTTCTCAAAACAATCCCAACCGCTACAGTCTTTTAGGGTTAAAAAGGTTTAATAAGGGCTTATTATTACAGCACATGCTAAAGCATTATAACAAATATAAAACCTTATTAGACAAATACATTTTGTAATTTATAGTTTATTAGTGCAAATTAACAAGTGAAGCTCTAATTAGAAGCTCTAACAGGGAAAACTATCGGCCGTTTGGATTATGTATTATGATGAATACTGTATTCGCTCTTGGATACCTTCAAAACTCCAAACAGACAAGTTTACATGCATTTCAATTTTAATATAGCATTAAAAACATTGCTTACATTGCTTTTTGCTCCTTACACAATAGGGACCGTTATGGATTTATAAATAGTTTTGTGATTAATATACAGATATTGTGTCATTAAAACAAGCAAACATAAGCTTTTTTTGTTAATGTCAAAAAAAAGGTTTGCATTAAAGTCTTTTTCTAAAAAAGAAGTATTTGTATTTTTTTTTTTTTTTTTTAAAGCTTTCATTCTGAAAGGGAGAACACAAACTGAAGCATTACCATCTAGCATTTTATTGGAACTTTGCAGCTCACTAAAAACTTCCTTATGTAGTTGTATTCATGGAAACAGCAAACTAAATTCAACATCATAATCATCATCAGTTGGGTTGAAGCATATTGAAAATTGAAGAAAACCCATGTAACAAAAATACTGTTTAGTTCCTTGGTTTATGCTTCACAGACGCTGCTAGCAATTGGGACACCCATTTAATGTATCCTTACAATCTAGAATGTTGGAGACATCTTTGAGAGTCTATAAAAAAAAAAAAAAGTATACATGATGAATGACTACAAGCCAAAGGTCTGGGACTGATTAAACAAGGGGTTCAATATTGTAGACAGTTGAGATATTTTGGGTGAAATAGGAACTTGTAGCAATAAAAAAAAAAAATCTCACAATATCAAAAAGCTGGTCACATTGGAGACGAGGCACATTCCGAGGTCAGCTCCATATCGAACGTTAAGGTATCTAGAGATGGAAAGATTAGAACTTCATTAGGATAGAGTAGGAAAGCCTTCTATACAGATACATGTATGGTGGATATGGACCATAAAAAGGATTGGGTTTACAAATCACACACCACTCCAAACCAGCAATTGGTGGAAGAGTAGAGGTTCCAGTTTGTAGCAAGTCTAATGCAATTATTTATACCCAGTCTCTGAACAGTTCCAGCACCTAGTTTCCACACCAAAAACTGTATTTGACACATATTTAAATGATTAAAATGATCTGTCGGGATTACAAACCTCTCTGAATTCTCATAAACATACCATCTTGAGCACGTAACAGTCACCATGTGCCCATTCCTGCATGTACTCTTCTGTAACTAAAACATGAAGTCACACAGCTCTAGTAAAGAACCAAAGTGTATACTTACCAAATTGGTTTCCAGCACCGACTTCAGTCCCTTCACCTGGAAATTGCATTAGGGAGTCTAAAGTCCGAGGAGACATTGGTAGATCTATTGTACTGCTACATGTTGTCCTGTTAATGCACAAGAAACAAAATCAGTGGTACCACGGGATTTAACATTTGGATCATCCCCTCAAATCAAGGGATGAAGTTTATTCTACTAGGAGACATTTAAATTGTAAAATAAATACTCACGGTGTGACACAAATAAACTTTGTCTTCAAATATGGTACAGTGCCTGCAAACAACAAAAACTGAAGTTGTAATTTCAACAGGATATTGGGCTTTGGTCTTAATTTACAGCTTTAAATGCCATCTTCCCTTGATTGGATAACCCTTGCAGTGTTCTGTACTGATAACTAAAAACATATTGATTCAGTCTAAGCAACTTTCACCCAGATACTATTGCACCAGATTGCAAAGACAGACTCTATTGCAGTGCTTCCCAACCCAGTCAAAGGCACACCCAACAGCCCAGGATTTAGGGATTACCCAGTTGTGCAGGCACAATAAAGTTATGGAATAAACTGCCCGAAAAGGTTGTTCTAGTAAATACATTAGATGCCTTTAAAAAAGTGGGCTGGATACTTTTTTTTTTTTTTTTTTTAAATAAGCCAGAACTTAGAGGGCTCTATGTATTAGATAAGGCATTAATATGTATTTAGTGCTTGTTGATTCAGGGAGTCAAGAAAGTTTTTTTTATTCCGCACTGAAAGCAGAGTTTGAAATTTCTGAAATAAGGTTTTTTTTTTTTTTTGCCTTCTTTGCATCAATAGTGGGAAACGAGTAATCGGAAAAGGGTTGAACTGTAGGGGTCATGTATAAACACTATGCATCCACAGATTGTACAAAATACTGGCACAATAGGCATGTGCGCTATAGTATTAAGAAGACTCCCAACAAATTTTGAGAGACTGTGCCTATTGCGTAGATTTGTGTTGGGAAACCTCCAGTGTTTGGCAGAGGTGCTTCTCAAAGTGCAATAGTCATTATACATAAACGTTCTGCTCCCTCATACACTTCTAGACTGACCAGAGTCTCCAGTTACTCAAGGGGCGGGAAAAAGCAACACAAACAAAACTACATAACATTACAAGTACGATGAGCCAACACCTCCAGCCTCATCCTCAGAGTCTGACTAAAAAATAAATAAAAAATCTTCAATTTTTGGCGGTTCTTGCAGCTCCCCATTAGTATTTCACTGGTGAAATGAATGTTAACATAGACACTTTCTAACAATAACCTTATATAAATCTAAATTTAAGAGTGGAAGGGATGTAGTCTGGACTGAAAGACCTGCATGCACAGCAGTAGAACATGAGGCTCCCCATTACTATTGGTAAAAGAGAAGAACATAATTGGCCTTCAGTCAGCCACGTGACCTTTCTGGCACGGTCTGCATTCAAAGATCATCAACCTGGAAAGTCTACTACTACCTGGGTCTGTGGGTTCTGGGTGCTCCTGGCTCTCTGGGCGACAGTATTTGCCAAATGCCTCTTCTTTGGGAATGTCTGGATATAGGTAAACCAGGGGGGATACCAGGATATTTGTTGCATCCATGATTTTGTAACCCATAATAATTTCAGCAAATGACATGCTGTTCAGTTGCTGTTTGGTATACGGCTCCACAGACTGGATCTGGGTTTTACCTGGAGGGCAGGGGAAAGAAATACCAAAACATGAAGATGCACAACAAGTACACTATCGTTCAGGATAACTTTGAAATGTTCTTGAAATACAGTGTTGATATTAATGTGGAAATTGACTAGTGTAGATGGAAATTTATGATTTTTAATAAGATATTTATAGCTACAACAGTCAATTACAACAATGTAACAATATCTACACTATATTTCTGATCCATTTGATGCTGTTTTAATGGACAGCATTTGCTTTTATTTAAACAAAAAAAAAAACTTTTGAATGGCAGTGTGTACGTACACACACACACACACACACACACACACACACACACACTGTTGCGTTGATTAAATAATCAATAAAAAAAAAAAAATGTCCCAAACTTTTGAACAGTGGTGAATACAACAGGTCTGGTATATTTATACAATAAGGGAATAGAAGCAGTACCACTGATGTCTTTCTCCACCCAGGTGAAGGTGATCCCACCCTCCTTGCTGCTCTCGCTGAACCTCAGTAGGAATGTTCCAGGGGGTTTTGTGCTGAGAATTGCTCGTTCGCGCTCTTTGCTTATGAATCCCAAGATATATCTGAGGAGGTCAGACATGCAGACATGTAACTACTTCACTGTGTAGATTAAAGGATGCATAGTAGAAGCCTCATATGCCAGATAAAACATAAATCAGACAGCTGCACTATTTAGGCAAATCCTTTATACAGAGAATATTTTCTACAGTTTATAGAACAAACAAACAAACGTGATCATGGTAGCAGGATGAAAATGACTTTCAATGGCTGAAGAGCACGGTTAAACTGGAGGTAACAGAACATTTTGTTTGCCGATTTGGGCAACATGTTTTACCGAGTAAAACCTCCAGGGGTATTTCTCCAAGAAAATAAATAAATACACCCACACATTCACATGAAGCCATATTATCTTAAGATTTGATCATGCTTCAGTGAAGTTACTTTAGTATTTATATAGCAGTAGCACAGGTTACAGAATAGAGCTGTTACATGTTTATTCGGAAGTTGCTTTATCAAGATACCGTACATTCCATACTGCTGGCCTTTTGTTATGCGACACACTAATGTTACACCGATCAACAGGAAGCAGTCAGCTTCCCATTAAGTACCCAGCAGACACTGTGATTGTGCAAGATGGTAATAAGAAATGTTTCCTAATGTGTTAGAATGACACGTCTGTTCAGCATTGAATGCAAACTGGCAGATAAATTGTACAGTATTTAGGAAGAGAAACATTTATTTTCAGTTGCAGTTTTAAAGAAGCCAAGAGTCAATAATGGCCCAAATATGTCTGGAAAAAGTATTTCCCCCAGATGATACACACCCTAATCTTTATGTAGCTGGGATTTCTTTTTACAGAGAGTATTTTAGTTAGATTGAGGTACTGCCGAGTTCATTAAATTAAGCAATTTAAAACACTTACCCTTCATTCCAAAGTGCAAGAATATATTTTTTTACAAGATCAATGATGTTGTCCAACCAGACCCAGAAGGAAAACCCTTTGCCTGCCATATTTTCCTGTTCAAAGAAAGAACCATATTAAATAATATCAAAGTTCAAGATTGGTCTACATGCATCTGTAGGATTATATATCATCAGGGGGCACAGTCACATATACATAAAACATCCATAGGTTCGGTGTGCAGATCGAATTTAGGACCATTTCCTCCAGCAAGTGGATAAACATGGAGACTTTTAAAAGATATACCTATCAGTTGGTAGTAATCAACATTACAAACAGATCTGTATTCTAGAGAGAACCACTGTGAACATTTCAGTTTGTTTTGCTCATATAACTTGATAAGGTCTCTAGACAAAAGCAAATAAAAAGACCAAAGAAACCTTTATATTTCATAGTTAAAACGTAGGAGCTGTCCCCGAGGACTTTACAAGCCTGCGAGATGATCGCACTATTTGAAGTTCTGCTGAACATAACTATTTAGTCATAGTAGTTTTCAATATGTGGAAGGAGATCATTTTCAGTGGATTTGAAATAGACAGGTACACTTTGACAGGTAAGAAGTCTCATAAGCATTGCATACTCCTGTAGGTTAAAAGTATATAGAATGAAGAAAATTACTTTGCAAAACTTGGCCCAAGTGATCTGACAGCCTGAATAGTTGACGCCAGGACCTGAATAAGGAAAATAAATGGGATAGTGTTAGTCCCACAACGTCATAAAAGGAAATGTAATCATTTTTTCGATGCCAATACACACACAGCACTAAGCACACTGCCTCCCAGATTATCCCATTTATCATTACATTTTCTCGTCAGTCTCTCTGCCATGACTTCATGGGCCAATCATTAAAGTCCGCCAGTCAAAACTCATTTTAAAAAAACTGCCTATGTGTGTCCTTTTTCTCTTATTATTGCATGTATATCATTTATGCCTAGGGTTGGCGTGCACACTAAGCCTCGAGCTGTGTGCTTACATAGTATACAGGTTGGCATGCTAAGCCTCGAGCTGTGTTCCTACATACCATAGGAGTTGGCATGGACGCTAAGCCTGGAGCTGTGTTCTTATATAGTATACAGGTTGGCATACACGCTAAGCCTCGAGCTGTGTTCTTATATAGTATACGGGTTGGCATGCATGCTAAGCCTGGAGCTGTGTTCTTATATAGTATACGGGTTGGCATGCATGCTAAGCCTGGAGCTGTGTCCCTTTATAGTATACAGGTTTGGCATGCACGCTAAGCCTCGAGCTGTGTTCTTATTTAATATACGGGTTGGCATGTACGCTAAGCCTTGAGCTGTGTGCTTACATAGTATACAGGTTGGCATGCATGCCAAGCCTCGTGCTGTGTGCTTACATAGTATAAAGGTTGGCATGCATGCCAAGCCTCGAGCTGTGTTCTTACATAGTATACACCAGTATTTGGTGCTCACCGTGTACCGGTCACTGTCGCGACCTTTTGCCCATGTGAGAAAATTGTAACACACTTCTTACTTTACATACCTAATAGTTTCTCCGCCAGTGTAGTTAGTTGCTCAATGCTTAAACCCCTTTTGGTAGTTGAAGAGAACTGCCAGCTTAAGACCTCAGCCACTTGGTCCCAAGTACCAATGGGAGGTTTTGTAAAAAAGTTGACATTCTAAACAGGAAAAATCCAAAAGCAAAAATTAAGAAAACCGATACACATCCACACGGGTCAGACATTAAAGAGGAAGAAATATAATAGGAATATCTTCATCTAGTCAACTTGAGGGAATGAGTTTTGTAATTTGGTAAAACCTTCACAATGTAATGGTGATCGATTTTTGAGAATATGTTTCCGTTAAACCATGAAACCACAGACATTAATAAGATCAGTCACTACACTGAGGCGTGCAACAGCTACAAGTACAATACATTTTTATATTAAGTAATTCTTACTCTTAGAGAAATAATCACTGTAGGGGTTGGTCTAGTCCATTGGTGTTTCATGTAATTCTAAACCTAACACACCATTTGTCTAACAGTTAAGTAGTGATGCATTATCCTTTTCATGCCCTCAGTTAAAGACAATTTAAACCAGATTGTGAACTCACTTTTGGGTTGTTCGTCAGCATATTGTACCACAGGATAGATGCCCAGGCATTCGGCATTTGACAAATATTTGAAATCACAACAACTGGGAGCGAATGGGTCTGTATATAAAACATAAAAAATAGATATTACATACTGGGAAAAAAAAAAATCTACACAAACATCTTTACAGGGCTCTGTTGGCCTCTCCTTGTTTAACCCAAACATTTAAATTTTTAAACCAGACATGAAAAGTGCAATAGGTTTCTAGACTATACTGGAATTTACCCAGCTGGGATCCTCTGCTCTTAATGTAACAGGAAACATAAATGTCAGACAAGTAGGCCGGTGTAAAGGCCTTTGTAGCAGATCCTGTTCTAAATAAACAAGTTATGGGCTTTTCACTCCTAAACCTATTCAGAGAAAAGTTTGGCGAAATATCTGTAATAATTTTCTAAACACTCTTTCTAGCTAGAAATACAGTCCTTCAGTAAAAGGTTTCGAGTCTTTAAATGTAAACCTTCTCTGGTGAATTCCATACCTCTAGATCTATTTTCAAGCCCTGATGATAAACCTCAGTCTCAAAGGTAATTAGATGAAGCTCTTCTGTGACAATGAGTGATGCCTGGAGAGGGGGGGAAAAAAAAAATATTATTTATATATAGTAACCCAAAGTTGTGCGAATAGACAAAGAAGAGGCAGTGATACAAAAAGTTTAAATATTTCTGGTAATACCTTACAACTATATTGGCACAAGTGTGCAGGTAATTTAATGATGCCAGGACATGATAACTCACCTAACAAAATTGGACACGCATGCAAGTACGGTGCTGTTCCACAGATGTATATTTAATTTTTTAACATCATTAAGTATTCAGTTCATTGTATACTTCTTGTGTGTGTGTCTTGGATAAGCTTAATCTTTATGTTAATGATGAACCATTATTTCTCATATTTATTAAACTGCTTAACTTGAGAGGGATCAGATAAAATCAATCTCATTCATCTCACTGGTGTTCCTGTCCATTTTGGAGCATAAGGTGGCAGGATCTTAAAACCCTCTTTCTACACTACCGTGTCGAGCTCTGTCCCACCAGGCAGCTCAGTAAAAACTGCGTGTAGGTGCTTGCATGGGTGTGCATGTATGTCCATTTATGTATATGCATGTGAATACATGCTAGGATTACCGTATTGGTATTTTATTAAAGGACACCTATGAAAATACATAATCCAGGGCTGAAATCTGTAAATGACTGGTATGCAGTACTTATTCTACCCAGCATAGCCTGGATTATGCCTTTTTCATAGGCATTTCTGATTGAACTGGTGATATGGTGACTTTAAGGTGTGTGTGTAAAGCTAGCTATCATATAAGCTAGCACTGACCATCGCCCTGCAGTGTAGGTGTTTAACCCCATGGTAACAGAGGTTGTTTTAATACCGTGGACAAAAGCTGAAATAGTCAGCCTTATAGGATGTAACCTGCTCGGAGTGTTTTCATTTACTATACCTACGCAAATTATAGAAGGGCTTTATTTAGATAAATTATAGGATTTAAAATAATAGTACTAGAAAAAATTAAATATATGTATTATGGAAAATTGGAGAAAAACCCCCAAAACACTTATATGGGAATGGTGCAACATGGAACAGCATCCTTAAACACCAGAGCCTGTAGAATTCAAAGCCAAAAGCAGAAGAACGCCACAGGAACTTGCTAATACTGCTTTAGAGAACTCCATTTCCCTATTTATCCCTTATAATAAAGCCTGTTTGGACCTTTGTTTTTTTCTTTCTAGAAATGGCAGAAATGCAGTCCAATCACAAATGAGCAAAGCTCAATTGATGTCTGAAGATCCCCTCTGCCCAGCAGAGTGTTGATTCACCAGCCCTGTAACAACCTAAGGAAGTTCCAGATCAAAAACTTACATCACAGTTTGCTCTTCCCCCATTGCCACATCGCTGTTCTCTTAGAGTCTGCAAGAAAACAAAGCACTTGTATGTAAGACTGCCTTTACACAATATTAGCCCACCAACCAATAAAATGAAAGCTTTCTACACAGCTCATTTCTAGCACACAATCATGGTGTTAAATTGAAAGTATTTGTACATAGATTTAAAGTCAGAGGCTTATAGCTAGGATCATGGAAGGTGGAGCTGAAGAGCTAGATAACCTTTAACCTTTTGCTGTTTCACACCTAGAGGTACTTCCATTATGATTTCAGTATGAAGGGAAGAGACAGGATTTATGTCAGTTTGGCATCACCAACCAAGACTTCATATGGCCATCACCAATCCTATTTCCCTAATCTATGCTCATGCAGGGTTTCTCTATCAGGCTAACATTACTGTGCCTATTATACTCAGTTATGTGTTCATGTTTTGTCTTGTACTTTTAGTAAATTCCAATTTGTGAAAAACTAAATGTCTACATTTTTAAAATTCCAAATCCTAATACCATCACCTTTTCTAGTGCAATGCCCAAATGCTTACTTTAGATTTGCACTTTCATTGATCATGTCCATCGGGGCTATGTCATTCAGTACCTAGACTATCTTACCCACTGCACTTTGCTCAGTACAATGGATAGTGTACTAATATGGACAGATGTGGCCAAGTAACTGTTTGACCAAGTACACTTGGCACCAAAACGTTTTTTTCCCAGCTTTGCAAAATTCAGATGCAAAAAAGTGAAAAAAACCTAGTGCCACCTGTCTTGAGGTCATCTGGAGGCTAGCACACAGACAATCAGTACGGGGCTCGCTCGCTCATCTGATAAAGTTAATGCCCTCTCTGCTGGGGTCATGTGAAAACGAAGGTCTCTCTACTAGAAGCACACATGGAAAAATAAATAAAATTTAGTGGGGTTTTAAAGTAATTATTTTAGTATAAACCTATACTGTAACATGCATCTTTCCTTACCAAATGTTTGAATTCCGCAGACAAGCTTCCATTATTAGACTCCTCCATGTTCATCACCTTGGTGTTTGTTCCAAGAATATTGAACTTTCGAGAACTATAGAAGAGTCAAGATACCAAATATCTTCATCAACTCACATTTACATCATGCCCTCAATTTACACACGGTCAAGTTACACAATAATTAAAATGAGATCTAGTAAGGGAAGGTTTTTGTAACGTACACCTTTCTGAGGTAGGCCATATCGGAGAACCATTAGAATTGTTTTTAAATAATGTATGAAAGCACAAAAACCAAAAGAAGTTAAATAAATATCTATTTATCTGCTGGAATATACTTCTACAAATTATGTAAGGTTTTTTTTTTTCTATATTTGGTTTAAAAAAAATAAAAATGAATCAGTGCTCAATGACCAATCAGCTTCTTAGTGTGATATTTGTCAAATCAGCTAAAGCAAGGCCAGTGGCGCCCACCACCTCGGTCCATTCGGTTAGATATCTTTGCACCTTGTGGTATTTTGGTGCCAAAACGCTCCCTTACATGCCAATAAAAACAGCCCTGGAAATAAATTGTATACTGGCCCCATAGCATATATAGCGTCAATATTTTCATAAAAAGAGAAATCCATGTGTTTTAAAGAACACTTGAAGAGTATTACTTTAAAATAAGTTGGCTCTCACCCTCATGTATAAGCATGTCTCTGTCTAACAAAGTATGTAACTGGCGCTATTTAAACAAACTGTAAAGTTGTGGGCGTAGCAACAGTAGCAACAGGTGCATTGCTAGGTGTCCAAAAGATCTGGGAACAGAGCCCGTGGCAATTAGAAAATTAGTTTAAATATATTTATTGCTTTATGGATTTATATGACGATGCCAATGAGCAATGGGTACATATATAAGTAATGAGCAATAAATCCATACAGGATTCATATGATGCCAGTAAGCAGTAACTTCATATGCAAAGCTTTATACCAGAACACATATCTAAATGGATGTTTATGATGCCAACAAGCAATAGATGCATACATCAACTTTGTATAACATGCCAATGAGCAGTAAATACAAATATTTGGTATCTTATTACCCCAGCAGGCAGATTTGCACTCAGGACTAACTCCAGGCCCCTCATCTCTCCCTCCCCGTTTCAATTTGGGAGGCCGGATATTATGTAGGTAGAGGGGGCATGGCCCAACAAGTGATACCACTGTTTTAGTCTACAGAGGGGCACTAGCTGCACCTCTGTAGTTACACTACTGAGCAAGATGTTTATCGGGTGAAGGCAATAGAAAGCCCGAGTGAGATGAAAACATTCTGAATTATTTCCAACTTTATTTGGACAAGGTATCAAACTCGAAACAATGAATATTCTCACCCTCTTAGAGCAGCCACATCGCCAGAATCCCTACAAAATAGTAAAAAAAAAAAAGTTTGGAGTTAGTGCCGTCTGAAGGTGGAACAATTCTAATTATTGAAATGGTGAATTATTAGGCATATCATACATTAAGGACGATAAGTGACAGGTATATTTTGCATTTAAAAATCAAACATTGTGGGAAATGTAACATATTAACTTAGCACTTCCCCCCCCCCCCACTATGTAAACAGATTTCATATTCAGAAAAACGAAAAGGTCTTTTTATTAAACATCTACAATGCAGAAAAGAAGAAGAAAAAACAAATATTTTGACTAGGCCCCAAATTATGGAGCAGATGTGTTCCATGTCACAGTAAAAGGTAATGATTTACTTACTTATCAATGCAAACTTTGATTTTTAGCTGGTAGTTTAGTTCAGGGAACTTCACAAGAAGCCTGCATGAAAAATAACAAAACAAACTGTTTTTTTGATAATCTTAAACACAGTGGAAAAACAACAAACTTGTGTTTTTGTTGCAATAATAGCAATACTACATGACTAATATCGGACCATTTAGAACTCAAAATAACATAGGAACATAAGAGGCAGTAATGGATATTTCATACAGGGAATTTTTGTAATAAAAATGACTGTAGTATGGGGTACATTTACGGTCTCCTAGACTCACCCTTTTGCCTTATAGGGCGGTAGAAATTCCATGAAGTATTCTACAGTATAGATAATTTTCCACAGAAGTATCCATGATTACATGTATAGAAGCTAAAGAAACCACCTTTAATTGAACTTTTGCCAATTAGCAATAAGGCTTTGCAGTCTCAATGTCATTTTTATGGAGACTGTTATAGAGTAGAAATTCCCCATGTGTTATCTGTACATTGCATGGTTTTCCACTCACTGACTATACTTTTTTACTACTTCCCTTTGGAAAGGAATTACTATGTTTTGGTACTTTCTAAAGAAAAATCACAGAAGTACTTACTTCCTTGACAGGAGTCTTATAAAAAGACACTGATTAAACTAACCTGACTTTCGTTGTAAACTGTACTCCAGTCTTGATAACGAGGGGGCGGTCAGGATGCATTGGCATACATGGCTGTCTTTCCACTACAAAGGCACTGTGTAGAGGAAGTCACATAGATAGAATCACATTTACATCGTGTAAACATTCTGTAATGCAGCTATTAAAAAAACATTATCCATTACCCTAGTTAGCGTTATGAAACATCTTTTAATTAAAATTTACAATGGATCCGTACAATAGTTTTATGAGAGAACATAGCTACCTAAATGAAGTGAGATGCAGTTCAACATATGCATAGCTACCAACCAACCATATGATTAAAAGACTGTATCTGCCACCATTAAAACATTGTATGAACTACCGATTCCGGCACATTAAACAATTTCTGATAAATGAAAACCAGCATACTTAGCAATTAAACACTTTAAAATACTATTCGCCTCCTCCCATCTTTGAATAATGTAATAGAAAGCCATTCCCTTCTCTTACCCTCCCCCCCGCCTGTAGAACGTTCTATGCCGTCCGACTTTTTAGTGCCTAGAAGCTTGTAGGACGACATAGAACGTCCTGCATGTAACAGCTCATCGCAGCTCCCCGCGATGAGCTGTATGGAGGATCCCACTGCAGGGACTTGCAGTGGGATCCCCAGTGTCAGATGAGGACACTTTGAGCCTCAGTCTGACATAGTAAATGTAACGAACGCTGAAACCAAGCGTCAGCTACATCTCTGGCCTCCCTGAGTGCCCTGAACTTCTGGTCAGGCACGCCACTGTGACGTCAAAGTATCGTGGGATGTCAGCAGGGACCGACAGGGCTGCCAATTGTGCGCTGTGTATCTGTCCAAATCTCTGATTCTGTAAAAGAAGACATGCTATACTTTACCTCTTCATAAGGTTCCTGAACAGTTCCACAATTCTCTCCTCCAGCATGGGCCGATGTTGAATGATGGGGTCTCCCTTATACGACACTTTCTGCTGTAATTCCTCAAGCTTCTTTATTTGCTGTCGAGTTTGTAACTGAGACTCAGCCAGCGAGGTTATCCTGTAGACAAGATATTCCAAAAGGCAAGGTAAATAGGCCTGCAAAAAAACCTCTATACCCAAGTTTCTAGGCATAATGCCACAAAAAAATTGGAAACGCCATGATAAACTAGAGAACACAAAACTAACAAAAAAAAAAAAAAAAACAACAACTTTAGTGTACATAATACAAAAAGTCACACTAAATGCATTTAGTACCTAGTTTTAGGTTTCATGAGGTACACTTGGATTAGCATATTTATTTGAGCACTAAAGGCAATACCTTAGTATACACACACACCCCTCTATGTAATGGTTTCATGTACAAAAGTCATTTACTGTACTGTTCAGTGCACTATATATCAGTTACACTGTTCATATAGTAGATGAAATACTTAAATTTGGATATTCAGAAACACAGCCTCAAGTGTATAAATGTTGTACAAGTATGTAAAAGTTCTCCATGACTTACATCACTTCAGTTTACCTCATCTTTGAAACATTTGCAAAATAACATTTAACCCCTTCATGGCCAGGCTGTTTACCATTTTTTTTTTTAAACTATTGGACAATGGTGGTTTTAACATTTCTACAGTGCTTGTGTAACGTTAATTTTCTGTTTACTGTGCCCACACAATATGTTTTTAAATTATAAAAGCTTTGTTTAGATATCAATATTTGGCTTGTAAATAATAAATTATAAAAAAATAAAAATAAAAAAAAATGATGGAACATCAGGAGGAAAAAAACTACCACCTTTTACTTGAAAAAAAAAAATCTTTTACGCCTCTACAACTGCTAAAGAAAAAACCCTGCAAAATAGATTCAAACATTTGTCCTGAGTTTGAGAGTACCCCATTTTTTTCTGCTTATTTTGGAAGTTACAAAAGGCAATCAATAAGTACAAGTATAATTTTTTCCCCCTCCTTTCTCCAAGATTGCGGATAGTGACATTGTAAACTTGATACACAAAATCATTGCCAATATTGTTCAAAAGTAGACAACCCAGGGTATGTAACTGTATATTTTGACACTTTTCATGCAGTCCTTTTGGCATTAATATTTGTGTTTTGCGACATATCCAGCTGCTGCAGATCCCTCATTACTGCTGGGGGAAGGGGGGGGACAGTACAAAGTACCAGCAATCTTTTACGTAAATAAACTACCCGTCAAAAGGAGATAGATATATACACACTTGGAATAAATATTATATATATATATATATATATATATATATATATATATCTCTCTCTCTCTCAAGTCCAAATATAAAAATAGAGGATGCACTCACAGGTCTTTGGATATCACCGTTTAATATCAAAGATGTTGCAAAACGACGTTTCATGCCTGAAACGTCGTTTTGCAACATCTTTGATATTAAACGGTGATATCCAAAGACCTGTGAGTGCATCCTCTATTTTTATATTTGGACTTGATATATTATTGATGTGAGCTGCACCCAGGCACTTGTTAATGAATGGCGATTGTTGCGCAGAGTGCTAGTACTTTGGACTGTATTATAATTTAAAAAATATATAACATATTTTGGAAGAAAACCCCCCATTTAAGATAACCATAAACCGAACACATGACGGGAAGACAAAGGCAAGCGGTCCATAGTGTAATTACACTCTCCCTGCCTCATGATTGCTGTAAGTCAAAGAGAGACTAGAGCTTTAAAAAAAGGCAGGCACTGGCTTTGACAGCTATCCACATGATAGGCTGTCACAGTGACCGCATATGTCAGATGTGCAGCACATGGCAGTATGGTCACAGTCGTTAACAGGACATTTTACCCGGCACGACCAATGACATGAAAGGGTTAATATCCAGCCAGCAACTAATACAATATAGTCTCCTAACTCAGAACCTGGGCACCAACATAATAAAAAGGGTTTGACAAAAGAAGTTTACCCACCAGGGATAATACCCTACTCAGGGATCTCTTCAGGGGAGGGCTGGCAGCCTTAGGCCTGGGGGGCAAATCCAGTCAAGTGGCCCATTGCACCATCGAATCGCCTCCCCATCCACGGCCATCTTTTCCTTTTTTTTATAACGAATATTGCCAGGATTTTCCCCCACAATATGCCAGGATTTGCCATTTAATATGCTAGAATTTTCCCTTACAAAATGCCAGGATTTTGCCCCTCAATATGCCAGGATTTTCCCCCACAATATGTGAGGATTTTGCCAGAATATTGACTACTTACCTCCTTGCTGCTCCTCTGTCTCCGTCTCCTGGTGCTCTCATCTGCCCATCTTTGGCTGTAAGGGAAGCGTTGTGCGCTCCCTTCCAGCCAAGCGTCTTCAATAAAGTTTGTTTAAACTTTTTTTTTTTCAACAAACTTTATTGAATGTGCATTGGCTCTAGGGGAGCGCAGAACGCTTCCTTCACAGCCACGGACCTGCAGCACCGGTGGACAGCAGCAAGGAGGTAAGTACTGGGGAAGTGGGGAGGCCGTCACCCAGTGGTGTATCTTGGTTTTGTGCTGCCCTAGGCAGACAACATTTGGGCACCCCCCCCTACCCATGTTGCACACCTACGACATGACCCATAACCCACGTTGCACACCAGGACATGCCCCATCACCACATTTACATGCCTCCATCACCCCATTCCATACACATTTCCAATATTATTTGCCATTAATATTCCCCAGCCAATTTGTCCCATAATATGCCAGTGTTATTCTGCAATTTAATATGACTCAGTAAATTTGCCCAATAATATTCCAAGGTTATCTGCCATTTATTATTCCCCAGCCATTTTGCCCAATAATATGCCAGTCTTATTCTACCTTTTAATATTCCCCAGACGATTTGTCCAATAATATGCCAGTGTTATTCTGCCATTTAATATGCCCCAGTAAATTTGCCCAATATTCCAGTGTTATTAGCCATGTAATATTCCCCAGCCAATTTGCCCAATAATATGCCAGTGTTATTAGCCATGTAATATTCCCCAGCCAATTTGCCCAATAATATGCCAGTGTTATTTGCCATGTAATATTCCCAAGCCAATTTGCCCAATAATATGCCAGTGTTATTAGCCATGTAATATTCCCCAGCCAATTTGCCCAATAATATGCCAGTGTTATTAGCCATGTAATATTCCCCAGCCAATTTGCCCAATAATATGCCAGTGTTATTTGCCATGTAATATTCCCAAGCCAATTTGCCCAATAATATGCCAGTGTTATTTGCCATGTAATATTCCCCAGCCAATTTGCCCAATAATATGCCAGTGTTATTAGCCATGTAATATTCCCCAGCCAATTTGCCCAATAATATGCCAGTGTTATTTGCCATGTAATATTCCCCAGCCAATTTGCCCAATAATATGCCAGTGTTATTAGCCATGTAATATGCCCCAGCCAATTTGCTCAATAATATACCAGTGTTATTAGCCATGTAATATTCCCCAGCCAATTTGCCCAATAATATGCCAGTGTTATTTGCCATGTAATATTCCCCAGCCAATTTGCCCAATAATATGCCAGTGTTATTAGCCATGTAATATGCCCCAGCCAAATTTGCCCAATAATATGCCAGTGTTATTAGCCATGTAATATGCCCCAGCCAAATTTGCCCAATAATATGCCAGTGTTATTAGCCATGTAATATTCCCCAGCCAATTTGCCCAATAATATGCCAGTGTTATTTGCCATGTAATATTCCCCAGCCAATTTGCCCAATAATATGCCAGTGTTATTTGCCATGTAATATTCCCCAGCCAATTTGCCCAATAATATGCCAGTGTTTTTTGCCCCCCCCCCCCCCCCCCTCTTACCCTTTTCCCTGGTGGCTAATGGCAGGAGGACTTCCCTGGTGGCAGGACTTCCCTGGTGGCTAGTGGCAGGAGGACTTCCCTGGTGGCTAGTGGCAGGCAGCATGGTCCATCCATGCTGCCTGTTCGGCCTCCCGGCGGTTGTGCCGGCAGGTCACGTGATCGGCGCGCGTCTGACGTCAGAGCGCCGATCACGTGACTGTCGGCACTTCCGTGTCACACTGCACGGGGAACCGAACAGGCAGCACGGAGGTTTCTCTGTGCTGCCTGTTCGGCTCCCCGTGCAGTTTTGCAGGCAGAGCGGAGGTGAGAGGGGATCTTCCGATCCCTTCTCACCTCCGTCTCTGCCTGCAAGCGCGTTTTTTTTTTTTTTTTTTAACACGTTTTTTTTACATACATTAGGGCGGCCTGGGGGGCAATTGCCTCCCTGCCCCCCGGCCCAGCCCGCCCCTGGATCTCTGCTTTATATGTCCACCCCAACACATTAAAAGTGGTTTGAGCAGGAATACAGATTGTCCTGTGTGCCTCTAGACATTGCTTTGTCTATCTGACACATTAGTGTGCAGGAACAGAACTAATCAGAAATCATGTCCTGTCGGGAACTCTCTAAAGTAGGAGTTTTAAATTACAGCTCTCCCATTCTTGGTGAACTACACCTCCCACAAATCCCTGCCAGCCTTTTAACTGACAAAGAATCAGGGGAGATACAGGTCACCAGCAGCTGGAGGGCCAGAGTTTGACATCTACCATAAAATGGGAGCAGGGAGTTCTAATCTCACCAATTTTCCAGACGATCAAGACAGATATTTGGAGGTCCCCCAATGCATGCTATTTGCTGCCTCCGCTTCCAGTCTGCAAGTTCCTCATCAGTCAGGGTCTTCTGAACATACTCCATGGCAGAGAGGAGGCCAGCTAGGTCACTAATGATAGTCTAAAGATAAGCAGTAATATGAAATGGTTATAAAACAGTGATATAGGTGTCTAGTGATACACATCCAAGACAAGAGCACTTTTTTGTATCTTAACCATTCCAACGAGCAATTACATTTTTTTTTTTTTTTATGTACACTAGAAACCCATCACGATTATTTCAAATATAGATTTGTCATCGCTACAGAACTATGGAAAGAGTTGGGAAATTACAACAGCTGCTTATACAATTGG
This sequence comes from Pelodytes ibericus, assembly GCA_036172795.1. NCBI lineage: Eukaryota > Metazoa > Chordata > Amphibia > Anura > Pelodytidae > Pelodytes > Pelodytes ibericus. The sequence continues at coordinate 95,901,843 of CM069862.1, read as the reverse complement.
AAACACACTTCTAAAAATGTATTTGGTAAGCACTTCTATATATTATAAATAAAATATACGTTTTGGTCTGAAACATTGGCAAATTTTATGTAACTGCAATAAATAAAATGTATACATTTTTTTCCCCAGCAAGATCCAAGAATGCCCCCCCCCCCCTGTATAGGTCATTAAAAAAAACCCAAAAAAAAACAGCTTACTTCCCATTGCATTGTCCGCCGCTCTTGAGCCGCAAGGGGTTAAGTGACAGAATACATATTTTTACATAGATGATGAATATACTAAACATGTGATCAAGTATTTGTTTTCAGAAGCAGCTGTGTTATCCCATTAAATGACACTTGAGATATTAATGGATGTTTAATATTTTAACAGTTGTCCAAATTTAGGCCCTAGAGACAATAAAGAGTACTTTAACCAAAAAGATTACATAGAGGTCATAGACACAAAACCTTACCCTTCTAAGCTGATCCAAAGCAGTCAACATCTGTTCCAGTTGCTGCATCTTCTGTCTTGTGACAGATTGATTATTTCCATTAAGGTCTGACAGATCTGCAGTACAAGAAGTGGTTACTCCAAATCATTTATTGAAAAGAATATAAAAAAGGAAGACAATTGAAGTCATAAAAACACAAATCCAATACCACCTTTATCGGGGATTAATGCAAATGGTGTAATTGCTATCACTCAAGAGATTGAAGAGAGGAAGATAGGGAGAAAGAAAGGGAGGAAGGGAGAAAGAAAGAAAGACAAAGAATGTTGAGTGTGTGCTTGGAGCCATTTTTCTTGATGTGCAAGTAACCATCACATGACTTTCAGTGTGGGCATGAAGCACCACACTTTTTACACAAATAGTTACCGATGTATCCATGGCTTAAACTCACCACTTTGGCTTTTTAATGTCTTATAGTTGAAATCAAAGTCGTCCTGCAAGTTTTCTACAACCTTCATCTTCTGCTCAAGGTCCTGTAAGATGGAGAACAATGTTTTTCAATACAGGGCACAGTTATGCAAAGGATGTTGTTGAATGGGGTGTAAGACAAAGAGGGCAAAGGAAAAACAAAACATAACAAACATAATTTGTACCTGTACTTTCTTCCTCACATCCTGCAGGTGCTGCTCTAACATTTGCTGCTTTTCAGTAACCACTGCTGCTGTAGGATGAGAAGATGGTCCACCTTGCTACATGGAGATAAAACAGAACACAATCTATAGCAGACTCTTAATCCCTACAGACCTTCATGCTAAAATCACCATTACTGCTCCCAGAAGCACCCACAAAAGAGAGACATAAAAACTGGAGAAGTTGTATTGGGAAAAACAAAAGCAAAAAGGACACACCAGACTAGTATGCGATGCCATACATTCAATTCAAACTGAAGGGGGAGTTTGCAGGAATATATCCATTGCAGTTAAAGCTTTGAGACAGCCTGTCACCAGGAACAGGCTTACATTACAGGCACTGTGTAACATTGTATTGACTAGTAGACTTCTGGTGTAGAAACTGAGCTATCCATTTTAAAGTGGCAGTTGTATATTTTTATTGCAAACATATCTCCCCCACCAGAAAAACAAGGGTTGACTAATCCTTTAATCTAGCCATTAGGCAAAGGGTATAAAGCACACAGATATTATCCAATTAATCATTTTGCCATGCTTTCCATAAAACAGTATAGACATTTTATTCCAAAACTAATTTGGTGTGGGATGTAATTGACTGGATTTTTCCACTAAACCTACATTGCCGGTATTCATTACCTGGGCAGCAGTAGCAGCATTTTGGAGAAGCCGTCCCTCTTCCCACAGACACCGTGCCACAATTCTTGCAATTTCCATGGGTTTTTCCAGGTATCTGCTCTGCAAGGATACATTTAAAAAACATTAGCAATCACCCATTTTAAATATGATCATTTGCAAGGTCTATGGATTCCCCCCCCCCTGAAATTCAGGAATGAAAAATTAAGTTAAACAAACATCAGGTAACTATTGAAAAACAGGTAAATAGTTTGTTTGGTTTCCCTTTTGACATTAAAGTCATAAAAAGAATACCCAAGGCAATCGTTTTAGACAGTATATTGCTAGACAATGTAGCAGCAAAGGGAGGGACAGTACATGCTCCCATCCAGGCATACTGGAAAGTAAAAGGGTAGGGAACAAACAGAAGCTGACCAATACAAAGTAAAGGAAGTCAAAGTGAAAGAAGGAGCCAAATAGGATGAAAGAGACATAAACAGTTAGCATAAAAGGAAGCTGGTCAATACCATGAAAGGGGTGTAATGGTAATTAAGGGAAGTAAAATAAATAATATTGTAAGCCAATGAACTGCTAACATTGTTTTAGTTTTCAAAACTTCAAGTTTAAAGATCCATATTTTGTTTATAGAATTGCAAGCACATGCATTGTTTACGAGAAATGTCAAATGTGTCTGGTCCATTATAAAATATTATAATATATAATTTGCAGATAAACTGAAGACATTTTTCTCTTAATATGCATTCTCTTTTCAATTCTGCCAACACAAAGTTAAAATGTAGAGTATTAAAATTCAATGTTAATACACAGGAACTGAGAAACCATTGTAAGATTAGAGGCCAACTGGGGCTGAGGGAGAACGAAAATGCATGATTTTTGGTTCTTAAAAAGGTCGCAGGTTAAGATGTAATCTCTCCAAGCACATGAGAGAGTTGGAAAATACAAGTGGAATACAAGGTGTCTGTATGAGGACATACTACTGGTAGAGGTTTCACCCTACTTACTTGCAAAAACTGTTTAATCCTCCTTAGGTTGTGTTGGTAAAGGACATTAGATTCCTGTAGAAATCTACTGTATTGCTGATCGATTTCTCCCAGGAGGTTGTGAAAAACCAGTGTGGCATGGGACTCCTTACTGGCAGCAAACCCCCTAGTAAAACAAAAAGCAGCGTTATTCTCCACCCCCTTTGGAGATCTAAACGTATTTCCAAATTTCAGGCAAGGATTCAGAACTATGCCAGCACCACAATTGGAGTAGGGTAACCGCCGGCTTTTCCAAACTTTGGCTTCTCTCAAACTCTCACACCATCAAATTTTGCAACGTTCCTTATGGCAGTAGCCAATAGAACAGTACTTCAGCACTGGACCCATAAAGGGTGAACCAACATTCAAAAGTATTTCAGGATTAGCTCTGCTCAGAACCATCTGCAATTTAACATCGTACAAAACACAGAAAAATTATTCTGCAATTAGGGTAAATATCTATTCCTTACCACTTGAGGCGAGAACACAAATCAAAACCACCTTCCAAAATTTCCCTTGCTACATGTACCAACAAATATACCTTAATCAAGTTCAAAGGGTTACAGTATCCACATGTGGCACAGCTGCTATTACAGGTAAATCTGCACTGCCAAACTAACCTACAATTATTATTTCTTTTAGGCTTGTCAATTTGGTCACAAAAATACAGAGACTACAGTTTATTTTATTTTGGTTTATATTGTTTAACTTCATAACCATTAAACACAGAGTGATGGTTTACAATTGTATCAGACTGTATTAGATTGGTAACAATCTAAGATTGCGGTATATTGGATGCACGAATACTTTCCACATAAAAAGATGCAAAACTATATTATTCCAGTTACAAGGTGTTACATAACAGACCGTATACATAGCATTGTTTTAACTGTTTTTGTGTCAGTAAAATGTGTATCAGGATTTTGGATAATATAACAAATATTTATACTGCTGCTGCATGACGATGAAACCTCCAATACTAACAACTGTAACTATTTCAGATCTTTTTTGTACCATGCAAAGCAACCAAAAAAACAAACCCCCACCATGCTCCTAACTTACACTCCCTTACCCCCACTACTTGTGGGGGTAAGGGATAACTTGCATGGGTACATGAAAGAGGAAATTACAGCTAAAACAATTTCAAATGCCAAGTTTAATCTGGTCTTCAAAGTACATGGTAGATCTTGTCTTTCAGGAGATAAACCCAGTCTTGCAGTACAGGATTTCCATAAACACTCTCAATATTGCACAGTACGGCAGTGTAAGAGGTCAGATGTTCAGGCCCAGTTTGTAAATTAAAGAACGGTTTAGGGAACAATATTCTTAAACATAGACTGAATAGGACTCTAGTTCTACTCTTTTTGAATATGATCAGAACCCCTAGTCAAAGTGATATGGGAGCAAGCCTCAGACCACTTTCCATTGTGGGAAGAGAAAAGGTTTTTAGTGAGAACTGAACCAAAATGGATATTCAATCTTAATTTGTGTCATTCATTTTGTCATTTAGCTTTTAATATTTAATTTTTGTTAAAAACACTTAAACATATAATTTTCTTACATTATTTTTCATTTATCAATATTCTCTTTTTTTGCATTATTGTTCATTTCTATCTTTTAATTTGTATCTAATGTTTTCTAAATAGACACTGCTTGTTTATACAATGTATCATCTTTTTGTTTATTTTACTCATGGTTTTATTTCATTTATTTATAATTCAATGTTATTGGGCACTTGATTAACAGCCTAATTGGACCCTTTGACAATAATTAAGCCAGATCAGTTACGAACACCAGCTATCCTAAGATTACATCCAGCTGACGATACACGTTAGGACTATTACCATTGTAGAGAGAGGTGTATCACCTTTTCCTGTACAGTGTGGGAGTTTGTGAGGGACAGAGTCCTCGGTGTGTGGTGTTACACTATAACGGTGTCACATACTAACATATTACAGCGGTATTTATGACGGCTCTAATTTTTATTGAGTCAGATGAAGGGAGTACACTGGATCTCCTCCTCGTTTTTTGGAGCACATTGTATTAACCTGCATATCGGAAAGTTATTTGCCTTATAACCGATACTCCATACAATCAAACTCCCTGTTTTCATTTTACATTTGGGAACCACAGTTCTTTACCATCTATTTCACTACAGCACTGATCCATATTATTCATTGCAACAGAGTTACAAGAATCAATGTGGACCGCTCTATCACCTTTTTCTTTGATGCTTATTTTATTTGTTGTTATTATTGTAGTCATGACTGTCATGCGATATTTTTTTTTTTTTTTTGAAGATTGCCTATTATACAATTTAATAATCTTTTATTTATGCCTGCTTTTTTATGATTATATTTCATACATTTTGGGACATATAAATAGCTGTTCGGCCAGTCTTTATATGTTTCTATATATCCAGCTAGTAATATGGTTTCCATTATAAAAAAAAAAAAAAGGAGTAGCCTTACCAATCTTGACTCTCTATCCATGGTGCAAGAAACTGACGCAGCTCCATAGGAAAGCTGTCGCTGTATAGCTGATGCAACTGCTCCAAGTATCTGGTATCCAGCTGCTGCAACTGGTTCCATTGCGTCATTTTGTTACGGAGAGCTGTAGACAAAAAAGGTGGGAACAACTATTTTTAAAACAAGGAGGAAGTCAATGTATTTTTCCTAGTTAAAAAAAAAAAATAAAAAAAAAAAAATAATAATTATATATATATATATATATATATATATATATATATATATATATATAATTATTTTTTTTCTGCCTTTCATGAGCATAGCTGACACTAGATGACCGTTCATGAACAGTGAGAGAAGGGAAAAAAAAAATAAAAGTAGAAGCAGGTTCTCATGAAACCATAATATTTTCCTTTACAGATTAAGCAGGCATGTAGATTTTTTTTTTTTTTTTTAAATACAGCTTTTTTTGTAAGTAAGCTTGGGTATCCAGAAAAATGGAAAAGAAAAGGTTTCAATTCTGAGTAATTAGACAAGTTCACCATTCCTGTGAACTAAATATATGCTTTTGAACAACACTTCAGTTCCTATCCCATGTTAATATACACAGACCAGACTTTGCAGTACAGCATGCACTCAGTACAGATACACAGATACAGAAAACCATCACAAAAGAAAAATATACTTACTGTCAAAGTTCTCCTTTCCAGCTCTATCATCACAGTAGCAGGATATAGCGGAGCTGCTCAGCTATTCCTGGTCTAAAAGTTATTACTGGATGCCAGACCATCAATGCAATCACATTGAGAGAGGGGTTGTTATAATGCAGGATGTCACAATCAGTGCACATGCGCACCAACATTGCGCCCGGACATGGGCTCTATTTTGGAAAACCACAGAAACCACATTGAGTGCTGCCCTGGGAGGTTTCCTTCACACCAAATAGATACCGTATTTGCTCGAATATAAGACGAGGTTTTTTTCAGAGGTCAGACTAAGACATGGATCCAGGTCCCACGCAGAGCTGCAGGGGACCTGGATCCCCCTCTCTAACAGCAGGTGGATGTCTGCACGACGCAGACATCCTCCCCTGCTGCCGCCTGGCACGACCGCCGGGACTTCTATGATGAAGCCAGGTCCTTCCGGCTTCAACATAAAAGTCCCGGCGGAAGTGCCGGGCAGCAGCGGAGGATGTCTACGCGTATCGTGCAGACATCCTCTGCTGCCTCCACTACCCACCAGGGTATAGTGCAGACATCCTCCATGCTGCCCGACACTGCTGTCTATTATGACGGACCGGCTGTCCGTCAAAATGGACGGAGGTGTCGGGCAGCATGGAGGATGTCTGCACGTATCGTGCAGACACCCCCCAGCTGCTCCCGCTAGCCACCAGGGAAAGAATCAAGGCAAGGGGAGGGAGGGAGGGGGGAGAAAGGTAAGAGGAGGGAGGGAGGGAGGGAGGGAGGGAGGGAGGGAGAGAGAGAGAGAGAAAGGCAAGAGGAGGGAGGGAGGGGGAGAGAGAAAGTTGCAATTAAGGCAACTAACTTATATTGTGGCAGCAGGGAAGCACAATCCATGGTGGTCTAGAGGTCAGCCTAGGGGTCCAGAAGCACAGACCCCTCTTACTGCTGCTTCCATGAATCTACCCTAACCTGCCCTTTGCTCCTACCACTAGAGTGAGGTTGGATGCCATGCTAATATTCTATGTATTTAAATTTAAAAAAAATAAAAAAAAAAAAAAAAAAAACACTGCATAAAAGAACAAGATGATAGAAATTCTTTTTTTTGAAGGTCTCAAAATTCCTGCTAAGCCTATTCTAGCTTTCAGCCTTATAACAGTCACCATTTAAATGGACAACATTAATATTGGAATTATATGCAACATATATAACTTATAAAAATCCAATCCCAATATGGGAAAATTGCCAAATAATTATATTTCTGGCCAAAATTCAATCACTATACAGGTTTTTTTTTCCCTCAAAATTGCACACACATTCAGGAGTGGGGGAGGAGGATACAATATATGCTACACTTACATTTTTCAGTAAAATTCACTAACTGCAAAATAAAAACTATTCAGTGTGCCTGGTACTTTAGCATCCAATTTTTCCATTTATTTATTTATTATTATTTATTTAAGCTAAGCTTGAAATGGTGTGTATATGACTGAATATATACATCACATCTCTAATGCACTTGTACAATAGAAGCCCCTAACTTGTTAATAGGATATGGGGTCACATGCATTTTAAAAAGTACATTAATATACATTACCATTTGGAAGATGCATTTTGGACACCATACAGCCCCATTAATTGGCCATATTCTCATTATTCAAACAAAATTATACATTTATAGGAAAGTTAATTGAATCTTGTTCTGAACTGCTTCTGTATTACTGTAATAAAAATGTTAATTAAAAAAAAAAAAAAAAAAAAAAAAAAAATCAGCAGTGCAGATTTAACAAAATAATGTAGGCTTGCATGTAAATACACAGAACAGAAAATAGGCAGGGATGTGTGTTCCGGATTCCAGATGTAACCAAGTTCAAGTACTTCCAGTAATGTCCAATGAAGGAGGAGACTACCCGTAATCCATGAAGAGAACAGAGTAGAACAACACAGACTCTGCTGCTCAGCTGGAAAAGTCACACTGCCTCCCCAGCCCTCTGTCAGTATAACCTATATAGCTTCTGGTCTCTGTTGCAACTTTCAGCTAATGTCTTTGGTATTTTACTTGTCCGAGAAAGAGGAAGACATCTCTGACCTGAAACTCCAGAAGCCAGAGCTCCTGTAAAACAGTTATTTCGGGCTCCTGTTTATTCAAGGAATCCTCTGTGTAATGCAAGGAATAGCAAGCTATGAAAAGCCAATGTACAGCCATTTTAATGTTGCTGTACAAACAAATGGAAAACCATAAACTAAATACAAAGATGAAGTAAACTCAGAGGCACACAATGGGGTCAATTCATTGAAGAGTGAACTGTAGTGAATTGACTATTAGTTGTCAAAACATTGGATCCTCATTCATAGCATTGTGGAAAATAAGTTATAGATAAGATACAGATGGACCACATTATAATGCTCAGAATCCATGGACTCATTGAGAGAGCAGAGGATCACAATATGAGCCCTGAGAGCTCACTAAACTTCCACTGTAATGCAAAAGTGAGAGAGCAATTGCTCCGATGGCTTCGTATTTAAAGTTTACAGTTTTGATAGTTAACAATTCTAGGAACACATCTTTATAACTGAACCATGGACAACAACACAAAAGGGACATTTTCCTAGAAGCACGCCATGGTGGGGACAGTGAGGGTTTATCAAAGAGAGCTCACGATGTGTTGTGAGAACAAAGAAATGATGTACCCACATGCAGAATGGGGAAAAAAAAAAAAAAAAATATATATATATATATATATATATATATATATATATATATATATATATATATATATAGATAGATAGATAGATAGATAGGAGCCCACGGGATGGCAGTAAGTAGTAGAGAAATTTCAGGCATACTTCTGCAGCTTTTCTTATATATTAAAAGGGAAATTCTGGTGCAAACAGCAGCAGAGCAAAACAGAAGTTACCAAGATTATTTGTGTGCCCCATGTATACACATCCCTCCTATTGTATCCAATGTCTCAGAATAGAAACCAAGGACAGACATAAAACCCCAGGTGACTGAAGCCCATGAGACAGATGTGTCAATACGGAGGAAGAGCCACTCAGAAATACCATAGAATGAGATGTGCCTGATGTATTCAGCCATTCAAGAAAATGTTCTAGGGTTCACAGGTCTTTTAAGAAGGTCCCTTAATACTACAGTCTTAGAGACTGCAGCAGATCTTGATCAAGAAACTGTTTGTCCTTCTGAAATTTTCTAGTCTGCTAAAAAAAACAAGCAAAAAAAAAAAAAAATATCTTTGTTTAAACAAAGATCATAGTAGCTCTTGTGGCAGACATGTCTACTTGAGCAGTATGCAGATGTGGAGGGGGGGGGATGGCAAGCAGACTAATAAAACCTGTTTACTTTAACCAGAGGAGACATGTTTCTATGTGTTGCTGAAACCATTTGCTTGTTCTGTGATTGAATGGGGTAGGTTTTTAAAGCTTTAAAGGGTAGGTGGTACCCAGCAATAAAACTTAGCAATTAAATGAAGGCCTCCAAAAAAGGGATGTTAACACTTTGATTGCTGGAACTATGCAGAATGAAGCAGCTTGTGGGAACACTGATGTGCTACCATGTAGATTTGCTTTACAAGAACATGGTGGGGAGCTGAATTTGGCAACATCAGACAAAAGCATTGCAAAGTTGTTGGCAATGTGTGTTCATGTGCGAGTGGGGAGACCAGAGAACTGTATAGTGTGGTATTTTAAGAATATATTTTTATTAATAAGGCTTTGCCAGGGCAATGGGTTCAGGTAGGCAGGTATTATAATGAGCACCAATATAGTGGAGCAATTTATTTCAGGAATTTAGGATCAGAATATATATGGATTAGAGTACCACACTATACAGGCAATCAACCCCAAAGGCCAGCCCTAGCAGACAGATTGCACCCACAGAACATGCCCCCAGAACCCACTTTGTGCTCAGGACTTATTGGAGGTACCCACATATATGGCTGCAGTCTGGACAAAACAGGTTGTAATGAGCCTGAATGGATGTCACATGGCTCTGCAATCGCGAGAAGTGCAGCGCAATTCAGTTGGTGTAATCCAGGTGGGATAATTGCCCCCCTTTTCCACGCCTCTAGCAACACCACTATACGGTCTAATATCGGTTGCTGTACTGCCTCAATATGAAAAGGTCGGCAGAGTGATCACACCCACCATAATGAAAAGGCACAATGGTACGCCCCTGCTGTGGCCAAGGGATAAAAAGCAAACAATGATGGCACAGAAAAACAAAAACAAAAAAAACACACAGGAGCATGTGAACATTAAGTATTCTCTAATCCAAATATTAGAATCTATTTCCAAGTTTTATTTTTTTTCTTAGGTGTTTTAAATATTTTTTAAAATTACATAATTTGATATGATTAAAATTATGGGATCTAAAAAGGTAAAATGTTGAAGAAATTAAATATATAAAATAACATTTTATGTGAGTATAGTAAAAAGTTGTTAAAATAGCCTTGGTCACCAAGAGCTTAAAAGCACATTTATGTCTGACTGAACCGGTCTGGCAGTCATTGTGTATGCACTGCATTGACAGTATGTAGATTACAAAGAGATGAAAATTCACACACACAAAAAAATACAAAATACTATCTATGCAATTCTATTTAAAAACCTTGTCGTCAACGTCTGGCACAACTGACATTTAAGGTTTTGCAGGATTTTACAGCAGGGTGTAGAATTCATCATAGATTTCATGTATGAGAAAATAAAAAAATCTAAACCCTGGAAAAATATAAAATACATTAACCAGCATAACAAAATAGATCCTACATAGAAAACCAAACATTGCCATGACAGACAATATATGAGGGTGCAGATGATCCGTGGGGGGTAATCAGAATAAAGGGAAATTCAATAGGATCCACAGACATTCAACTTCAAATCTTTGGGAAAGAATTGTATTGATTAAAAACAATTAGTCTTCGTTAGTCCTGATCAAGGCCACACAGTTTTGCTTCAAATTTCTGTAGAAAACTACTGCATTTAATAGTTTCATTTTCACTTAGAGCCAAAACACACACACACACTTTCATGGAAGCCATCATTTTAATACAATTGGGGATGATGAAATTCCTACTCACAATAATTCTGACACTGAGATACTGTCCCTCTAGAAAACCTGCAGCGTAATAGACATAATGGCATACTTAAAGACCATGAAACAATTTAATAAAACAAAGACATGGGGGAGGGAAAAATTAAAAAAAAACCTTCACCACAATAATAAACTGCTATAGATTGCAAGCAAATTTTTATTGGAGCCTTTAAAAAACAGATTCAATGTAGACCTGGGTTGTGATAAACCCTTTAGAAGTACATTTACTCTGAAAATTAGATCCACTTTGGCAGCTTTAAAAATGGTACCAATAAATAAATACAAAAATAAACAAAGCACTAGACAAGCACTTTAAACTTCCTGCACTGTTCGTAAGTCACTGAGGTTAGCATATCTCCCAACGTCAGGACACGGGGGAAAGGCGGGGAACAGAATAATGGAGCTTGGGAGGTGGAGAGTCATTAGTAATGCGCATGCATACAAGGTTACAAATCACAATGCTTTCATCAGGTAGCATAAATATTTATCCTGATCTCTCCACTATGCATATGTTTGCCAGTTGTATCACCAGAGATGAAAATTGTTCTGCTTCAAATAAGTCTAATAAAATATCCTAACTGCCATTTTGATTGGGCAAAAAATAGCAACACTGTATATGAAGTCAAAATCACACAGAGGTTTACTGTGCTAACAAAAAGCATTGGGAGATCAAGCCCAATGCGTTTCGCTTTAATAGGCCCTGAATATGACTAAGCACTGTTAAAGTGAAACAAGTTAGGCTTTCTGGCCCACTATGAAGTTATTTGTGTAAACAAAACCACAATGTGGTTTGAACTTCTATTTATTTTTTGGACAAATGCAATTTAAAGTCAAATGTTTTGAAACATTGTCTTTGCCTCCAAGTCACTCTGTACATCACATACAGATTGTAAGGCATAGAGTAAAAAAAAAAAAAAAAGTTATATATTAATTTAGGTTCATTTAACCCCTTAAGGCCTGTGCTATATATATATATATATATATATATATATATATATATATATATATATATATATATATAATATATATATATACACACACACACACAAATCCAAAAGGGAATGCATATATTATAAGGGATGCTGCTGAGACCAAATATTGATACAAAATCCAAAGATCAGAACACTTACCTCAAAGCAGGTAGGAGAAAAACTCTTAAAGCTATAGGTTACAATAAAGCTACTTAAAAACACCTGTCTTACTAAGATAACAAAATTGGAGATTTAGTCACATATATGGCCATATGATGCTAAGCTCACCACTACGTCAAACTACTCCAATATTGGTGGGTCCTAACACTAAATACTGTTGCTTATGGGGCTTAATCTCTTTGTATGTATTACTTACCAGGGACCAAAAGGCCTTCCTATTGTATAATACAGAGACACTCCTGCAATTTATAGGGCTGGACACCACTTCATGGAGCACCTGTGATGGGGAGGGGTGCTAAACCAGAGGCCTGGTCAAAGCCTCTACTATACAAACAAATCCAAAAGGGAATGCACTCACCTAAACTAGCATATATTATAAGGGGTGCTGCTGAGACCAAATATTGATACAAAATCCAAAGATCAGCGCACTCACCTCATCTCTTTGTATGTATTAGTGTCTCTGTATTAGTGTCTATATTTATAATTTTTTTTTTTTTTTTATTAGTTGGGATAAGTGTTAGCATTTCGCTTGTATCATGGGGTGACCGGTTATCATTGGGTGACCAAAATACATCTGGTCCCAAGCATTTTGGATAGCGATACTCCAATCGTGGAAAAAAAACCCACAAACATTTTATGTTTTTTTTTTGAATACTAAATTGTGGATTATACATGTATATGGCATCCAAAGAAAGCTTTAACTGTCATTTTAAAAACTATGTATAACTAGTATGGATCCCCATTTATGCTTTGTACTTTGTGCTGTGTAAATTGCTGGCGCTATATAAAATAATGTAACTAACAGGTAATTTATATGTGTTAAATGATAAAGAGGAAAAATACATTTAAACAACCACATCAAAAATGGAAAAATTGCTCTAGTCTTTGATGCACTAAAATCTCTGGCCCTTAAGGGGTTAAATCAAATCAATCATTCTTTAAAACAAACAGTTAACCAAAATATTACAACCTTTTCAACATGTGCACTATGTAGTGCATTAAAAATCAAAGAGTGAATTTAAGTTTGTTTAATTAACGTAACCCTTTGCAATTATGTGGAAAGTGTCTTTTTTCCCCAGGTAGGATCCTTTCTCAAATCTTTTAATTTATCACCTTCCATATCGCACATTTTTCAGAATCTACACCGGGAAACGGGGCACAACCATTTAGCTTCAAGTGTTCACTATGGGGCGTCTCAAGACGTCTTGAAAAGAACATGTATTGTATGTAGAAATCCATGTCTAAACGAAGCCCTTACAGTCACAGACTATATAGGTTGAGTATCCCTTATCCGAAATGATCCGTTATCCAATGAGGTTGCCGAATTTTGCCAACTGTTGCAAATTCCACACACCTGTCAGAATGCAGGCGCACAACAGTTTATTCAGTCGCCTTATGCTGTGATACAGTCTTTCCCTGCATGCTCAGATTCCCCCATGCCTACAATGGGTAATACAGTGGCACATGTGCAGACCTGACAAGCTGACCACAGGTTCCCAAAGGTGCCTCACATCACAGAAAAAAAGTGATTTATTTGCTCTTTACAGTATTTGCATTGATATAACTATTTTGTGAGTGCTGAGAGGCGTTAATATATCTTATCGATGAAAATGAAATGTTATGCAAAATGACCGGTTATCCAAAATACATCTGGTCCCAAGCATTTTGGATAGTGATACTCCATTGTATTAGATTTCTTTTCAAACCACGGGGAAAACGTACATTCACCTGGACAAGTCAAGCCTGCAATAACATTTCCAGACAAATATAAATTTGTTGTTTTACACAGAGTAATGCAGACACATCAGTAGAATGAGCTGGAAAGGTAATCACTACACAAATTGTAGTCTATATAGGACAGAATGTCAATTTATAGCATATAAGTATTGATGTAGTTTCTGATGTAAGGAGTTCTAGTACTTGTGATTCATGCACAAAATTAAGAGAAAAACAAAAACAAAGTCTTTCCACTTATTTATGATAAATTTAGGCCTGTGTATGGGTGACATGTATAAGTGTGCTTTATGTACAAACTGGAGCCAGAAGTAATGAAACAGTTTATAATCATTGTGTCATCCAATCAATGCTACCACATTAATAAAATCAATTAAGTGAGACCTAGTGTGCTTTGGTGCATTCACATAAAGGCTCTGCTGAAGTATTCATTAAAACAGGGCTCGACAAATTTCAGGGAGCCATGGTTGTCTAAAATAACTACGGATTACTTTTTAAAAAAAAATGTATTCCTAAAAATAAAATCGGGTGGCTTTTGAATTGGTCTGTCTGACCTAAAGTCTACATAAATTTGTCAGCCCTGCATTACCTTGCTGCAAGGTAGGGGGATCACTTCTATTTCAGCCTGGTCTGTGCCTCTCACAAAGGCACAGACCATCTTCAAGTGTCACCTTTGCTGGGCGACAGGCTGTGATGAGACACCTCTATGCACATTTTTGCAGATTCTGAGCCTTCACTGGGAATACATAATAATGACGCTTCTCTTTGTGAGACCTCTGACGTCAGAATATCCAGGAAGTATGCCAAGAAGGAGAACCTGTACCAGAGAGAAAGTCTGCAAACAAAATTATGTATTGCAGCAACCAAAAATTGATATGTTCACTTTAATATGCCTTACTGTACTTTTTGAAGGAGAACTTTTCATTTAAATAAAAGCTTGGGTCTTTTCTACTTGAATGGAGACTACAGCGTAGTTTAACTAGCTGGTAGCAAATGTTTCCCAAAGGCCAATGCTTGACAACGATCAATATTAACCGAATATGCAGGTGCTAATAGAGGTTAAAAATGCTCATCGTACACCCCGTCAGAAGTCAAGGAGAAGAAAATGCTATATAAAATCTAGAAGTTATTATTGTGATCAACAACCAACTTCTCCCATGTAAACAGGTTTGTGAATAGCACTGACACCAACTATTACTAGAGAACACATTTTTAAAGAAAACAAAGCACTTTTATACACAAACACAAATTCTGTTTCAGATAACATCCAACAATCATCATCATACACATGAACCCATATAAAAGTTTGGCATTAAAAAATGCCTATAGTTTACTATTCCATACCGGATTATTGTAAGAAAGAGGAGAGCCTTGATTTAAAGTGTATCAATCATGTAAAAATGAACTTCATAGGAGGTAATATTTACTACACATTAAGCTAGCCAAATGTATATATTTTAGATTATTTTATCAGTGCATATGTTCCTACTCATTTACGCTATGCCTCTGAATAGAATCTCTGTGACATCGCTCTCCTGCAGTGTTTATCATTTGAGGCCCTCCCTAGTGAAGGATTCAGGCAGCCAGGTTGCAAGATCCTTTCAGGTCAGTATCTCTTAATCTATATATTTGCTAGCAAATAAATGATCATATCTACCCATTTCTGAACTTGTCATTCAGACATTTTGTGAATAATAAGTTCACTTTACCCCAACAATGCTACAAACATGAAAATTATGGTATTATATGAATACCAAGTATCATCCAATGCTTTCTACATGTTGACAGGATGTTGCAGGTTTCTTACTCAATGCGTTACTACTGTTATACAGATGGATAAATTAAACATAAAATGAAAAATTAGCTTACAAAATATAATAAGTACATACACATCAAACTTTATAGCAATAAATAAATGTTAATGACGTGACAAATCCCAGGTGCCAGAAATTCCTACTTCTGCTTCCTAACGTTTCTGAAAAGTCTAAGACATTAATTGGCGATGTTAACAGAGCTCAAATTTAAAAAGCAGATGTCAGACATTACACGCCATGAAATATTACAAGTTGTGGCTCTTCATGTGTTGATATGTACCATACAACCGCAGGTCACATGTGGACCGGTCGCCACCACATACTGATTAAACACATCAATGTCCACTTATAAAGCCACGCAGACACATCAGATCATGTAAAAGAAAATGGATTGTAAAGGTGATCGCCTCTCACCTGTCTCCGCCTCTAAGGTTTCTTCTTCTTCTTTACTCTGACGCAGCGAACACGGTCTCTGGCACCAACACCGGAAACCGCCTGACCCACCTCGGTATATCCCCGCCCACAGCTGCCAATCTCGTTACAGTCACGCCCACAATAGCCAGGGTCCTGTAATCAGGGTCTCAACCTACAAATAACGTGCAACCGGTCTCTCCTTTACAGCCAATCACTTGGCTTCTTTACCACGTCCCCCTTACTTATTCAATATTCATGAGTGCCAGGCCGTTTCTTAACCCCGCCTTTAACATTTGCTTTTCACAAGTAACTTGTAACGCCTGCCCACTTGTTGGTGTCTGGGATATTTGCGTGCGATGTGGCTGTTACTTGCAGTTAGTCACACTCCACCCCATTGGTTGTTCTACAAGGCAGACAACGACTGACTGCGCTGGGAGGGTAGGCAGGGTGAATGGAACAGCCTGCTGGAAATCAGGAGGATTCCTGGCAGCCTGACGTTTATACTATGCTACGTCATTGTCTAGAATACGATGTTGGAGCATAAAGTGACGGTTTGTGAAAGCTATAGGATGCTACATAATATAATGGATTCAAGAACTGAGAATATCAGTTAATTGAATATACAGAGGAACACCATCAGATATAATAGCTGCGGGATATGATATTCCCATGTTACACCTAGGGTTGCCACTTTTGAACTTCACCTTCTTGACGCAAATGAAAAATGCATACTTCAAGGTGCCACTTGGTAAATTAAAAAGTGCATCACTGACAGTGCCACTGTGTATGCGCTGAAGAACATGCGCAGACCTCCCACTTGTCCCGTTTGATGTGGTACAGTCCTGATTTTGGGGCTGAGTTGAGCGTTCTTTGGGACAAAGCTAGAGCTCAGCAGGACACTAGAGCATGCACAGGGCCAGTGCAAGGATTTTAGTCTACACAGGCGAAGGTGCATTTTGGTGCCCCCCTCCTCTGACCCGCCACGCCTCCCACACCATTAACCCTTACCCTCCATACATTATATATATGTATATGGATAATGTAAAAAATAAATACATCTAAATATTCAACTCACATGCTCTAAATGTGTCACACATTGAAACCCTTAAACACAGACACCCTTGCAGTCACACAGAGACACACCACTTACACACACACCCTTACACAGACACAGTGACACACTTACACACCCTTACACAGACACAGTGACACACTTACACACACACACAGTGACATCAGTACACACATAACCAGAGACACACTATTTTACCACTCAATATGCCAGTATTTAGCCACTCAGTATGCCAGTATTTTGCCCCTCAATATGCCATTTAATATGCCAGGATTTTGCCACTCAATATGCAAGGATTTTGCCCCTCACTATGCCATTTAATATCCTAGGATCTTGCCTCTCCAATATGCCATTTAATATGCCAGGATTTTGCCCCTCACTATGCCAGGATTTTGCCCCTCCAATATGCCATTTAATATCCCAGGATTTTGACCCCCAATATGCCATTTAAAATGCCCGGATTTTGCCCCTCCAATATGCCATTTAATATGCCTGGATTGTGCCCCTCCAATATGCCAGGATTTTGCCCCTCCAATATGCCAGGATTTTCCCCCTCCCCAGTACTTACCTCCATCCTGCTCTGTCTCCCGGTGCTCTGTTGTGCAGGTCCGTGGCTGTGAGGGAAGCATTGTGCGCTCCCTTCCAGCCACGCGGCTTCAATAAAGCTTATTGAAAAAAAAGTTTAAAAAAACTTTATTGAAGCTGCGCGGCTGGAGGGGAGCACACAGCCGCGGACCTGCACAGCAGCAAGGAGGTAAGTAAACGGGTCCTTGGGGCGCCCTAAGGCAGCCGCCTGTGCTGCCTTACGGTAGCGCCGGCCCTGAGCATGCATACTGCACATGTATAATTGTGTGCATGTGTAGTAAAGCTGCCAGTTTTAGTGACTGTGCTATCTCAGTTCCATAGAAGTGCTGATATCTGACCCTCCAAAATTCTGGGATGCATGCGCAATATTCATTCTCCAGTGTCTCAAACACTGGGGATTGAAAACCGAGACCACGGATAGTGGTCCTGATAGGGATTGTACCACTTGGGGATATGTTACATAGTTATTTGGGTTTTAAAACAAAAAATACGTAGTTCCTCAAGGTCAACCTTTCCACACACCCATATTTCACTAAAGTCCAAGTCTGGAGATTGAGATTACCACTAATCTTCACCTCCAAACTCTTAACAGACTCACCCACCTCTCCAATGCCTCATCTCAACTTTTTTCAAAATGGTATTCACTAACAGTTTTTACGAGGTTAAGAGGAGGTGAAACTCAACCTCCAAGAAAAAAAAAACTGCTAGTTTCAATTCGCCTCCCATTATAGCTTATGGAAGGCTAAAAATATATATATTTTTAAAGTAAATGAAAAAAATAACCCTCCCT
This sequence comes from Pelodytes ibericus, assembly GCA_036172795.1. NCBI lineage: Eukaryota > Metazoa > Chordata > Amphibia > Anura > Pelodytidae > Pelodytes > Pelodytes ibericus. The sequence goes on along the minus strand of CM069862.1, from coordinate 95,883,254 downwards.
GTCAATAACAGATTCAGGTGCTCCCCAAATGGCCCCCGTGACCCCTAATACATATGGGGGGCACCCTGTTATTATTAATGGGGCTGTGAGCCTGCTTATTGGCTCCCAGCACCGCCTGTAAAATTGCCAAAATTGGGGTACTGCCAAATGGCACCCAGCTCTCCTAAAATAAATGAGCCAGGGATTTGTCCATAGTCAATAAATATGGCCAGTTCAGAAAATCACATTCCCTGATGGAAAAAATATCCCCCCACACCCTGTTAAGAACGATTGAATTTAATATAGAAGACTTGAACCTGGGGTATTGGATAAAATTAAACCCTAATAAAACTCTGGATCTGATAGAAATAAAAAATCCCAAACCTTTCCCACAGATACAAAAGCAACTGAACCTCCCTGATAAAGAGATTTTTAACTACTTACACTTAAAGCACTATGTAAATGCCCATATGATAGATAAAGATGGAAATCTCCCTGATAAAGAACTTATAAAAATTTTTGATCCAAACAAAAAAAAAAGTATAGAAAACTGCCAAGTGCTATGAAGTCTTAGCCCTTTGGGAGAAAGAGGAGAAACCAAAAGCTTGGTGCAATTGGGAGAGAGAAATAGGCTACGGGGCACAAATGGAGGAGTGGTACAGAAGTCAGGAAATCAATTCACTGCCTAAATATAATAGAACCACACTATAAATTCTACACCAGTGGCACCTGGTCCCCAAGATCCTAAACAAAATGAACTCAGCCACCACAAGTTAATGCTGGAGATGTAATTTAGAACATGGTTGCGCAAGACACATATGATGGGACTGCATAATTCTTAGACCACTATGGGAGAAAGTTTTCGAAGTACTGAAAACGTTTTCAGTTTTCGGTGGTATTGAAGCATTTATTTGCAGAAGGTCTCACCGTTGCACTTTAACCTCACAAAATTCCCATTCAAGGAAAGATACCTTATTATACAAATATTGATGGCCACAAAGATCTTAATATCGAGAAACTGGTTACAGAAGGCATCTCCCACCTGGAGCCAGATTCAGACCCAAGTAATCTATCAATATAATATGGAAAAGGGTATCTCCTATCAGTTGGATAATAATGCTAAATTTGAGCATAAGTGGCCTCCCTGGACCAGGTGGCTGACACTGGTGAGTAGTAATAACGAAGGAATATAAACGTTTACAATGCAAAAAGGGACAATAACGAATAAGAAATATAAATAAGGCCCTTAAAGGGATAAAGAGAAGGACTGGGCAAGAAATATTAGTCAAGGACACCTCTTCCCCCCTTACCGACTTAAATAGGTTTAAACAACTTAACCCGGTCAACAGCACAGCTCAATGTTGTATGGTTATTTTATTGTTCTTTACTGATTATCTTGCTTATCTGGTTTTATTTAGTCTTCGTCACTTGTATAATTGTTTTATGTCACTTGAAATGTTAAAATGGACAAAAAAAAGGAAAGAGATAACACGCTTGTAAGTTCTAACTGTACCAATAGTATCATAAATGTACTTTATGCTAACATATGATAAATATTTTTGTACCTTTAAAAAAATATGGCCAGGGCTGGCCCGAGTACTGGACAATACATAATTAAATAAAATAACCCTATGTACCTGGGCTGGGCTTTCAAATGAGCCTAGGAGGCAGGGCCGATCCTGGGCGGGCGCACGGGGTGCACCGCGCCCAGGCGCACCGGGAGGAAAGGCGCTCCGATGAGCACCTTTCTCCCTCATTCTGGAGGTGCGGCCCGCAGGTGAGCGCCTGCGGTCACCGCACCTCCTAATCTCATTACAGCGCGACGGGTGCAAGCTCCGGATGTCCGGCAAGAAGAACTGAATGACGGTGTTCTGCCTCTGCAGACACCGTCCGGAAATGTCCTCCTCCCTCCAAGGAGGGGGACCAATAGTAAGACGTGCTTTTTTTTTTTAAGAAAAGAAGTGTGTGTGTTTCAATGTGTAAGTGTGTGTTTCAATTTGTGTGTGTGAATGTATGTAAGTGTGTGTGTTTCAGTGTGAATGTGTGTTTCACTAAATGTGTGAATGTATGTGTGTGTGTTTCAGTGTGTGTGTGAATGTGTGTTTCAGTGTGTGTGTGAATGTGTGTTTCACTGTGTGTGTGTGAATGTGTGTTTCAGTGTGTGTGTGAATGTGTGTTTCACTGTGTGTGTGTGTGTGTGAATGTATGTAAGTGTGTGTGTGTTTCAGTGTGTGTGTGAATGTGTGTTTCACTGTGTGTGTGTGTTTCACTGTGTGTGTGTGTGAATGTATGTAAGTGTGTGTGTGTTTCAGTGTGTTTCAGTGTGTGTGAATGTGTGTTTCACTGTGTGTGTGTGTGTGAATGTGTGTTTCACTGTGTGTGTGTGTGTGTGTGTGTGTGTGTGTGTGAATGTATGTAAGTGTGTGTGTGTGTGTGTGTGTGTGTGTGTGTGTGTGAATGTATGTAAGTGTGTGTGTGTGTGTGAATGTATGTAAGTGTGTGTGTGTGTGTGTGTGTGTGTGTGTGTGAATGTATGTAAGTGTGTGTGTGTGAATGTGTGTTTCACTGTGTGTGTGTGTGAGTGTGTGTTTCACTGTGTGTGTGTGTGTGAATGTGTGTTTCAGTGTGTGTGTGAATGTGTTTCACTGTGTGTGAATGTGTGTTTCACTGTGTGTGAATGTGTGTTTCACTGTGTGTGTCTGTGAATGTGTGTTTCACTGTGTGTGTCTGTGAATGTGTGTGAATGTGTGTTTCACTGTGTGTGTGAATGTGTGTTTCTCTGTGTGTGTGTGAATGTATGTAAGTGTGTGTGTGTGTGTGTGAATGTGTGTTTCACTGTGTGTGTGTGTGTGTGAATGTGTGTTTCACTGTGTGTGTGTGTGTGTGAATGTGTGTTTCACTGTGTGTGTGAATGTATGTGTGTGTGTGTTTCAGTGTGTGTGTGAATGTGTGTTTCACTGTGTGTGTGTGTTTCACTGTGTGTGTGAATGTATGTGTGTGTGTGTTTCAGTGTGTGTGTGAATGTGTGTTTCACTGTGTGTGTGTTTCAGTGTGTGTGTGAATGTGTGTTTCACTGTGTGTGTGTGTGTTTCAGTGTGTGTGTGAATGTGTGTTTCACTGTGTGTGTGTGTGTTTCAGTGTGTGTGTGAATGTGTGTTTCACTGTGTGTGTGTGTTTCACTGTGTGTGTGAATGTGTGTTTCACTGTGTGTGTGTGTGTGTGAATGTGTGTTTCACTGTGTGTGTGTGTTTCAGTGTGTGTGTGAATGTGTGTTTCACTGTGTGTGTGTGTGTGTGTGTGTGAATGTGTGTTTCACTGTGTGTGTGTGTGTGTGAATGTGTGTTTCACTGTGTGTGTGTGTGTGTGTGTGTGAATGTGTGTTTCACTGTGTGTGTGTGTGTTTCAGTGTGTGTGTGAATGTGTGTTTCACTGTGTGTGTGTGTGTGTGAATGTGTGTTTCACTGTGTGTGTGTGTGTGAATGTGTGTTTCACTGTGTGTGTGTGTGTGTGTGTGTGTGTGTGTGTGTGAATGTGTGAATGTGTGTTTCACTGTGTGTGTGTGTGTGTGTGTGTGAATGTGCGTTTCACTGTGTGTGTGTGTGAATGTGCGTTTCACTGTGTGTGTGTGTGAATGTGCGTTTCACTGTGTGTGTGTGTGAATGTGCGTTTCACTGTGTGTGTGTGTGAATGTGTGTTTCACTGTGTGTGTGTGAATGTGTTTTTCTCTGTGTGAGTCAATGTGTGTTACTGTCTAAGTGTGTGTACATAAGTGTGACTGTGTGTATTGCTCTGTGTGTGTATAAGGGTGTCTGTGTGTAATGGTGACTAAGTGCAAGCCCACCATCAGGGGTCCAGGTAACAACAGAAAAAAAAAATCCCCTGTGTTTAGCAGGTCCGCGGCTGTGTGGGAAGCGTTAAGCGCTCCCCTCCAGCCGGGGACCTGCTAAACAGAGCAGAGCATTAAGGAGGTAAGTTCTGGGGAAGGGTGCAAAAACACAAGCATAACGCTGGCATTTTAAATGGCATATTGAAGGGCAAAATATTGGCATATTAAATTGAAAAATACTGGCTTATTGAGTGGCAAAAGAATGGCATATTAAATGGCAAAAGAATGGCATATTGTGGGGCAAAATACTGGCACATTAAATGGCAAAAGAATGGCATATTAAGGGGCAAAATACTGGCACATTAAATGGCAAAAGAATGGCATATTAAGGGGCAAAATATTGGCACAGTAAATGGTAAAATACTGGCATATTGAGGGGCAAAATATTACTGGCATATTGACCAACTGCTCCCAACCACCCTCCATATTACACTAGACTGGGATAACATGCTTGTGAGAGTAGGTGGGGCGAGTGGGAGATATTGTCGGCGGGGGGGGGGGCAGAAAATGTTTTTAGTAAGGGACCCTGAAATTTCTAGTGGCGGCCTTGACTAAGTGTGTCTGTGTAAGTGTGACTGTGTGTATGTATGCATGACCCTGTGCGTAAGTGTGGCTGTGTATGTAGGCAGGGCAACTTTAAGGGGCCACCGCTGCCCACTTGACAGTCCCCATCCTCTCGGCGGCTATTTCCCGCCTCCTGCACTGAGTGTGCATAGAGGGAAGACTGTGCGGAGGAGACACGAAAGAGCAGCAGCAAGGTGAGTACTGGGGAATGGGGGGAGGGGGTAATGCTTTTCTTGGGAAAACTGGTGGTGGCATATTAATGGACAAACTGACACTGGCATATTAGTGGCCAAACTGACACTGGCATATTAATGGGCAAACTATCTGTGCTATATTATTGGACAAACTAACTGTGGTATGTTAATGGGCAAGCTATCTGTGGCATATTAATGGGAAAACTATCTGTGGCATATTAATGGGCAAACTGGCAGTGGCATATAAATGGGCAAACTGTCTGTGGCATATTAATAGGCAAATGCACGGGATTATGAGGAGGGAGAGACATACATGTGAGTTATGAAGAGAAAGAGACAGCAGACATGGGTGTATAGAAGGAGAGACAGACATGCAGAAAAAAAGACCACCATGGGGAGCATGAGGAACAGAAAGATAGACATGGAAAAATATATGGGGTATGAAGGGAGAGATATACATGAGGGTATGAGTTGAGAGAGAGAGAGTTATATATGAGGGTATGAGTAGAGAGAGAGTTATATGAGGGTATGAGTAGAGAGAGAGTTATATATGAGGGTATGAGTGGAGAGGGAGAGATACATGAGGGTATAAGTGGTGAGAAAGAGAGATACACGAGGGTATGAGTGGAGAGAGTTATACATGAGGGTATGAGTGGAGAGAGAGAGATACATGAGGGTATGAGTGGAGAGAGTTATACATGAGGGTATGAGTGGAGAGAGTTATACATGAGGGTATGAGTGGAGAGAGATATACATGAGGGTATGAGTGGAGAGCGAGATATACATGAGGGTATGCGTGGAGAGAGAGATACATGAGGGTATGAGGGGAGAGGGAGAAAGACATGGAGGTATGGGAAGAGAGAGACACGTGAGTGACTGACTTGGTGGAATATTATTTATTGCTCCTTGTGTACTTCTTTTCCAATGATGCTCAGCCAGACTAATGGGAGACTTTGGCTGGTTGGAAATCATGGGAACTGTAGTTAAAACTGCTAGCCAGCAAAAAGTCTCCCATGTTGCTGGCTGAGCATCATAGACATAAATAAAACCACTACACTGTTTTACGGCCAAATAAATATCTTTATTTAAAAAAAAAGCTTGTGTTGGTCCTCCATCTAAAAATAAAGTTTGTGCTCTCCACAAGAATCCCCCCACCCCAATAATGAAAAATTGGTATGCCTGGAACATACATGTGTAAAGGGGAGGGGTTTATCATATAGCCACGCCCACCTGGGGGCGCCAAAAAAATCCTGCACCCAGGCGCCCGTGACCCTAGGATCGGCCCTGCTAGGAGGCATCTGATTGTCAGGAAATTATTTATTTTGTGGCCTGGGTTTTCTTTACTGGTGGAGGGGGTAAAAACTCTTTTGGAAATTTAAGTGAATAGCATTTTTTATTGCTTTTCACTGAAGGGGGTTTGAGAGGGGAGGTCGACCTTATTATTATTTAATATCATTAAATTTAGAAGAAAAAAAAACAAGTATTCTCCCAGCTTCATAATATCAGTCATACATGTTTACATCATTCATTCTCCTACCTAACGTTGCATACCTTAGGGAGGGGGGGCTGAGGACCGAGGGGGGGGGGGGGGGGGGGAAGCTTATCAGTTTAGTCATTTATTTATTTATTTAACCAAAGGGGTGCGTTCTATCATTTTGTATGGTATATTTTTCCCTTCTTTTCCTTTTTTCCTTCTTTTTTCTTTTCCCTTTCCCTTCATAACCAGTTATTCCTTGAATACTTCCTCCAAATTTGTCCATGGTAACCAAATTTTTGTGTGTAAGTTTCTTTGTCCAGATCAAGTGTAGAAGCCCAATTCCATTGTTTTTTGGTATTCTATTTGTGCTACTATAGTTGCCCAATTCGGTATTACGGGGTTTTTCCAATTTCTAGCGAGACACATCTTGATTGCCATCCCGATATGTATAATAAGCTTTTTTTGAGTTAGATCGTAGTTATCTAGTTCTAAGTTGAATAAAAAGTTTTCAGGTGATATTTGAGCTATCGGAAAGAAAAGACGAGACAGTATTGATGTGAATTTAGTCTTCATGGACTCTAAACTGTTACATTCCCACCATATGTGGTACATGGTGCTGGGCCGGGCCTGACACCGCCAGCAGAGATTTGAATTTTCAGGGGTGTAATCGGGCCGGCTCCAGGTACCAACGATGCATTATCTTGAATTGAGTTTCTACCAGGGAAATCGTTTTCTGGAGTAATCTATATCCTCTGTACCAGTCTGTTGCTGGAATTAGAGCCCCTATATCCTCTTCCCATTTTTCAAGAGATAGTGGTTTAGTACTAAGTTCTTGTCGTTTAAGTAGTTTATTTATCCTTGAAATTTGTTTAGTTTTGGATATATTTGATGCGAATACTACTATATCATGGTCCGTGGTTAACATAGTTTTTATTGATAGAAAGTGTTTAATTCTTAAGTATGGGTATACATAATTTATGGGTAAATCGAATTTTTGTTGTAAGGAGGTAAAGGGAAGTAACTCCCCACCTTCATACAGATCTTCTAGTCCCAAGTTTTTAGGTCTGACTGTAGGTGGGACAGCAGACTTGCACAATTGATTTCGATATAGGTTGGTTAGGTCTGGAGTAATTTTTGTACCTAAATATGTCAGGTGATGTGTACACCACTTGTAAGGGTGGGATAGGCAAATAGTGATGGCCAACTCTGTAGGGATTGAGATGTTCAATATCTATGACTTGTTAGTGTTTATCTTTAGGTAAGAGAGTCAGTCAATAGTATGTTAGTTCTGATTGAATGTATGGTATAGATATGAATGGTTGGCTCATAGTGCATAGCAGATCGTCGGCAGAAGCCGCTGTTTTCTAAAGTGACCTTCCCACCTATCCATGAATATCTACGTTCCCTCGATTAGCATTTAGGAATTGTTCCAGGGAGAAGACAAATAAGAGCGGTGACAGAGGACAGCCCTGTCTCGTCTCGTTTGTATTTGATAAAGGTTGGGACAGTATACCGTTCATTTTCACCCGTTCCCATGTACAGCGCCTTGATTCACCATTAGACATGTGTGCCAAAGCCCACTTGCATAATGTTTCCATCAAGTAAATCCAGTCTACTCTATCGAGTTTGCTGTGTTCGATAAGACTGAGGACTTTCCGGCCAGGGACAAATCCAATCTGGTCTGGGTGTATTAGGTCTGGTACATGAGGGGAAATTCGAATAGCCAGCAATTTGAGGTCTGCATTGAATAAGTAGACTGGCCTGTAGCTGGGGCATAGTTTCTAATTCTTGCCCTCTTTGGGGATAATGGTGATCAGTGCCTGTAGTGTATGTGGGTGTAGTGATTCCCCTGTTAGAATGACATTGAATGCATTTACTAAGTGTTTACCAGTGATGGGGAAGAAGGGTTTGTTGTATCTTAGTGTTACACCATCCGGGGAAGGGCCTTTGCCGGTTTGTGAACTCTTTATTGCTGCCGTGAGTTCCTCTAATGTTATTAGGCCTTCCAACGTGTTGGCTACCTCAGGTGTGAGTATATTATATACATGTCTTGTCAAATAATCACGGGTGGCGTTTTCCTTAGTCGACTTTGACATGGTTGTGTGTTGTGGGTGGATGTTGTAAAGAGCTTCATAATAAAAAAAGCTATAACCATAACTTTAAAAACTTCAGCTATTTTGGTGTTTCTCTCATCTAAGAGCCACTAAACTTTTTTTCCTTTGAACTTCAGATACTACCACGACAAAATAACAGAGGTTTAAATGCAATATCAGGAAGTATTACTTTACTGTGGGGGTAGTGGATGCATGGAATAGCCTTTGAGCAGAATGTATTCAGATTTGAATTTTAGGCAGAAATTGTACAGAGAAGATAGGCCGAAATCTGTCAGCACATTCTGTGTTTCTATATAGAAGCACAACTGAAATATCCAATGACAATGGTATGAGGATAAACTAAAATGTACTTTTTAAGGTGCATATCCGTTTATATTCTGACTGACAGCCATGATGCTTTCCTGGGAATCATGCAGGTTAACGTAGACAAAAACCCTATCTTTATATGGTATTATCTTAACAAGGTCCCTCTGATGTCATTCTTTCTCTGCACTGGCAATCCCAACAGACCTCTATCAGACACAAATGGTGAGTCCCAGACTCTGATTGGTTGTACAGGAGCTGACACTTTCTTTTCTCACCAGCACCAAAATCAGCTCTGCCTAAGCTCTCTTGGTTCTATTAGTACAGATAAAGTTTAAATAATCCTTTATTTACACCCTTTATTTACACTTTTGTCCTTAATGAGATATTAACTTTTTAGTTAAGCATTTATTTCTAATCAGAACTTCCATAAAAACAAAATATTGCTAGTGCAGAGAATTTCCTGATCGACCAATGACCTTTAAATGTTTCATTGATTATATCTTCCTGTTAGAAGAACATATGCATCTCAAAGGACGTTACAATGTTAAAAAAAAAAGTTAATAAGCCTTTTTGACACATTTAACATTATTGGGAGTGCAAACTGTCAATCCTTAGTCTCTCTCCACACAGTACGCCTGTTAGGTCTGTCAAATGAAACCATCCAAGTAGAAGACAATGCTTTAATTTTTTATTTGATAAGCTGACCAACTGGCTCACTCAGTGTTAAACCTACCCTGAAATTACCAAAGGTTACATTAAGATAGGAATAGGGGAGAAATAAGAATATTAATAAAGAGGTGTCACTGTGTCAAATAAGAATAATAAAGGTTGGAATAAAACGTATGGAAGAAATAAGAAGGCAAAGAAGGCTGGTTAGGGATGAGCTAAGTATATGCACATATGATCCTATTGAGGGAACCAATGCTATCAATAGAGATTTAGAGACATCTCTCTAAAATGCCTCTCTTAGCTATGAACACGCTAGCACGGCACTTTAGCAACACCGGAGGTGCTTAGGAAGCACATGGCAGCTACCTAAGCACATGTGTGCAGGCGCTGCCGCCATTTTTAAATGGCAGCTACGATCACTCCGGGGAGTGATCGTAGCGCGCCCCTGCACTTTTTTTTAGTGTTGCACAATGCCTCTACATAGAGGCATTGTAGCAACACTGATAGCGTAAAGAAAGCGACCAGCAGTGCATGACGTGCCAGGCATGTCACCTGGCGGCAAGTCCTCGATTTGCCGTGTTGTGCCTGGCACGTCATCTGTCGTTAAGGGGTTAAGCATTCTCCTAGTTTTTACATAAAATGTAAAATGTTTGGGTTGCTGATCCAAACATTTCTTAATGCAGGCCAAATGATTATGCTAGTAGCAAAATATAAAACAGGGCGTCAAATGTGTTTTTCTAAAGTAGGCCACATGCAGAGGCGGAACTAGAAACCACCCTGGGGCCCCCCGACCCCACCCCAGAAATGCCACTAACATGCCTCCCAACTGTTCTGCTTTGTGCCTGGCCTTGTCTTATATCTATGGTAGCTTTATGCCTATCCCATGCATACTTAAACACCTTCACTGTATTAAACTCTACCACCTCTACTGGAAGACTATTCCATGCATCCACTAGCCTCTCGGTAAAGTAATATTTTCATTAGTCCCTGGCCTTATCTTATATCAAGGATAGCCTTATGCTTATCCCATGCATGCTTAAACTCCTATATACCTCTCATCCACCACCCTCTCAGTAAAGTAATATTACTTTTTCTGACCACAAAAATCATTAAAATATTTCCAGCCTTTTTAAAAGCTTGAGGTGGACCCCAAATATATGTATATAACTAGCTGCATGTATACTTATATTCAAATATTTTCATATGTAATAAAAATGTTATTGAAAAATTGTTAATTTCTATTTTTTGTTATGTTCCTCTGCACCCACATTGCACCCAAAGGTATTAATACAGCACTATACAGTACCCACAGAACTCGGCTTGTACTCATATGGCACCCACACACTTTCCCCCATAGTACATGTTATTTTGCCCCACAGAACATCCCACAGTATCACTTTGGCCACAGCCAATTTCCCTATTAATATGCCACAGCCAATTTTCCCATTATGGTATGATTAGCCTGCCCATTAATATGCCACAGCCAGACATTCAGATTGCCAATTAATATGCCACAGCCATTTCCTCCACTATTAACCTGCCCATAAATATGCCACAGCCAGTATTATTTTGCCCATCATTTGCTAGTCATATTTTACACTTCATTTGCCAGTCATATTTTTCCCATTTGTTAGTCATATTTTGCCCATTTGCCACTAATATTTTTCCCATATGCCACTCATATTTTGACCATTTGCCAGTGTTATTTTGCCCATATGCCGCTCATATTTTGTCCATATGCCACTCATATTTTGCCCATTTGCCAGTATTATTTTGCCCATTTGCCAGTGTTATTTTCCCGATATGCCACTCATATCTTGCCCGTATGCCACTCATATCTTGCCCATTTGCCAGTATTATTTTGCCCATTTGCCAGTGTTATTTTGCCCACTTGCCACTCATATTTTGCCCATATACCACTCATATTTTGCCCATTTGCCAGTGTTATTTTGCCCATTTGCCAGTGTTATTTGCCCCATATGTCACTCATATTTTGCCCATTTGCCAGTATTATTTTGCCCATTTGCCAGTGTTATTTTGCCCATTTGTCACTCATATTTTGCCCATATGCCACTCATATTTTGCCCATTTGCCAGTATTATTCTGCCCATTTGCCAGTTATTTGCCCCATATGCCACCCATATTTTGCCCATTTGCCAGTGTTATTTTGCCCATTTGCCACTCATATTTTGCCCATATGCCACTCATATCTTGCCCATTTGCCAGTGTTATTTTGCCCACTTGCCACTCATATTTTGCCCATATACCACTCATATTTTGCCCATTTGCCAGTATTTTTTTGCCCATTTGCCAGTGTTATTTGCCCCAAATGCCACTCATATTTTGCCCATTTGCCAGTATTATTTTGCCCATTTCCAGTGTTATTTGCCCCATATGTCACTCATATTTTGCCCATTTCCCAGTATTATTTTGCCCATTTGCCAGTGTTATTTTGCCCATTTGTTACTCATATTTTGCCCAAATGCCACTCATATTTTGCCCATTTGCCAGTATTATTCTGCCCATTTGCCAGTGTTATTTGCCCCATATGTCACTCATATTTTGCCCATTTGCCAGTATTATTCTGCCCATTTGCCAGTGTTATTTGCCCCATATGTCACTCATATTTGCCCATTTGCCAGTATTATTTTGCCCATTTGCCAGTGTTATTTGCCCCAAATGCCACTCATATTTTGCCCATTTGCCAGTATTATTTTGCCCATTTGCCAGGGTTATTTGCCCCATATGTCACTCATATTTTGCCCATTTGCCAGTATTATTTTGCCCATTTGCCAGTGTTATTTGCCCCAAATGCCACTCATATTTTGCCCATTTGCCAGTATTATTTTGCCCATTTGCCAGGGTTATTTGCCCCATATGTCACTCATATTTTGCCCATTTGCCAGTATTATTTTGCCCATTTGCCAGTGTTATTTTGCACATTTGTCACTCATATTTTGCCCATATGCCACTCATATTTTGCCCATTTGCCAGTATTATTCTTCCCATTTGCCAGTTATTTGCCCCATATGCCACCCATATTTTGCCCATTTGCCAGTGTTATTTTGCCCATTTGCCACTCATATTTTGCCCATATGCCACTCATATCTTGCCCATTTGCCAGTGTTATTTTGCCCACTTGCCACTCATATTTTGCCCATATACCACTCATATTTTGCCCATTTGCCAGTGTTATTTTGCCCATTTGCCAGTGTTATTTGCCCCAAATGCCACTTATATTTTGCCCATTTGCCAGTATTATTTTGCCCATTTGCCAGTTATTTGCCCCAAATGCCACTCATATTTTGCCCATTTGCCAGTGTTATTTTGCACATTTGTCACTCATATTTTGCCCATATGCCACTCATATTTTGCCAATTTGCCAGTATTATTCTGGCTATTTGCCAGTTATTTGCCCCATATGCCACTCATATTTTGCCCATTTGCCACTCATATTTTGCCCATATACCACTCATATTTTGCCCATTTGTCAGTGTTATTTTGCCCATTTGCCAGTGTTATTTGCCCCAAATGCCACTCATATCTTGCCCATTTGCCAGTGTTATTTTGCCCATTTGTCACTCATATTTTGCCCATATGCCACTCATATTTTGCCCATTTGCCAGTATTATTCTGCCCATTTGCCAGTTATTTGCCCCATATGCCACCCATATTTTGCCCATTTGCCAGTGTTATTTTGCCCATTTGCCACTCATATTTTGCCCTTATGCCACTCATATCTTGCCCATTTGCCAGTGTTATTTTGCCCACTTGCCACTCATATTTTGCCCATATACCACTCATATTTTGCCCATTTGCCAGTGTTATTTTGCCCATTTGCCAGTGTTATTTGCCCCAAATGCCACTCATATTTTGCCCATTTGCCAGTATTATTTTGCCCATTTGCCAGTTATTTGCCCCAAATGCCACTCATATTTTGCCCATTTGCCAGTGTTATTTTGCACATTTGTCACTCATATTTTGCCCATATGCCACTCATATTTTGCCCATTTGCCAGTATTATTCTGGCTATTTGCCAGTTATTTGCCCCATATGCCACTCATATTTTGCCCATTTGCCAGTATTATTTTGCCCATTTGCCAGTGTTATTTGCCCCATATGCCACTCATATTTTGCCCATTTGCCAGTGTTATTTGCCCCATATGCCACTCATATTTTGCCCATTTGCCAGTGTTATTTTGCCCATTTGCCACTCATATTTTGCCCATATACCACTCATATTTTGCCCATTTGTCAGTGTTATTTTGCCCATTTGCCAGTGTTATTTGCCCCAAATGCCACTCATATCTTGCCCATTTGCCAGTGTTATTTTGCCCATTTGTCACTCATATTTTGCCCATATGCCACTCATATTTTGCCCATTTGCCAGTATTATTCTGCCCATTTGCCAGTTATTTGCCCCATATGCCACCCATATTTTGCCCATTTGCCAGTGTTATTTTGCCCATTTGCCACTCATATTTTGCCCTTATGCCACTCATATCTTGCCCATTTGCCAGTGTTATTTTGCCCACTTGCCACTCATATTTTGCCCATATACCACTCATATTTTGCCCATTTGCCAGTGTTATTTTGCCCATTTGCCAGTGTTATTTGCCCCAAATGCCACTCATATTTTGCCCATTTGCCAGTATTATTTCGCCCATTTGCCAGTTATTTGCCCCAAATGCCACTCATATTTTGCCCATTTGCCAGTGTTATTTTGCACATTTGTCACTCATATTTTGCCCATATGCCATTCATATTTTGCCCATTTGCCAGTATTATTCTGGCTATTTGCCAGTTATTTGCCCCATATGCCACTCATATTTTGCCCATTTGCCAGTATTATTTTGCCCATTTGCCAGTGTTATTTGCCCCATATGCCACTCATATTTTGCCCATTTGCCAGTATTATTTTGCCCATTTGCCAGTGTTATTTGCCCCATATGCCACTCATATTTTGCCCATTTGCCAGTATTATTTTGCCCATTTGCCAGTGTTATTTGCCCCATATGCCACTCATATTTTGCCCATTTGCCAGTGTTATTTTGCCCATATGCCACTCATATCTTGCCCATTTGCCAGTGTTATTTTGCCCATTTGCCAGTGTTATTTTGCCCACTTGCCACTCATATTTTGCCCGTTTGCCAGTATTATTTTGCCCATTTGCCAGTGTTATTTGCCCCATATGCCACTCATATTTTGCGCATTTGCCAGTATTATTTTGCCCATTTGCCAGTGTTATTTTGCCCATTTGTCACTCATATTCTGCCCATTTGCCAGTTATTTGCCCCAAATGCCACTCATATTTTGCCCATTTGCCAGTGTTATTTTGCACATTTGTCACTCATATTTTGCCCATATGCCACTCATATTTTGCCCATTTGCCAGTATTATTCTGGCTATTTGCCAGTTATTTGCCCCATATGCCACTCATATTTTGCCCATTTGCCAGTATTATTTTGCCCATTTGCCAGTGTTATTTGCCCCATATGCCACTCATATTTTGCCCATTTGCCAGTATTATTTTGCCCATTTGCCAGTGTTATTTGCCCCATATGCCACTCATATTTTGCCCATTTGCCAGTATTATTTTGCCCATTTGCCAGTGTTATTTGCCCCATATGCCACTCATATTTTGCCCATTTGCCAGTGTTATTTTGCCCATATGCCACTCATATCGTGCCCATTTGCCAGTGTTATTTTGCCCATTTGCCAGTGTTATTTTGCCCACTTGCCACTCATATTTTGCCCGTTTGCCAGTATTATTTTGCCCATTTGCCAGTGTTATTTGCCCCATATGCCACTCATATTTTGCGCATTTGCCAGTATTATTTTGCCCATTTGCCAGTGTTATTTTGCCCATTTGTCACTCATATTCTGCCCATTTGCCAGTTATTTGCCCCATATGCCACTCATATTTTTCCCATTTACCAGTATTATTTTGCCATTTACCAGTGTTATTTGCCCCATATGCTACTCATATTTTGCCCATTTGCCAGTGTTATTTTGCCCATTTGCCACTCATATTCTGCCCATTTGCCAGTTATTTGCCCCATATGCCACTCATATTTTGCCCATTTACCAGTATTATTTTGCCATTTGCCAGTGTTATTTGCCCCATATGCCACTCATATTTTGCCCATTTGCCAGTGTTATTTTGCCCATTTGCCACTCATATTTTGCCCATATGCCACTAATATCTTGCCCATTTGCCAGTGTTATTTTGCCCACTTGCCACTCATATTTTGCCCATTTGCCAGTGTTATTTTGCCCATTTGCCAGTGTTATTTGCCCCAAATTCCACTCATATTTTGCCCATTTGCCAATGTTTTTTGGCCCATATGCTACTCATATTTTGCCCATTTGCCAGTGTTATTTTGCACATTTGTCACTCATATTTTGCCCATTTGCCAATGTTTTTTGGCCCATTTGCCAGTGTTATTTTGCACATTTGTCACTCATATTTTGCCTATTTGCCAGTATTATTCTGCCAATTTACCAGTTATTTGCCCCATATACCACTCATATTTTGCCCATTTGCCAGTGTTATTTGCCCCATATGCCATTCATATTTTGCCCATTTGTCAGTGTTATTTTGCCCATTTGCCACTCATATATTGCCCATTTGCCAGTGTTATTTTGCCCATATGCCACTCATATTTTGCCCAAATACCACTCCAAATTTGCCCATTTGCCAGTGTTATTTTGCCCATTTGCCAGTGTTTTTTGCCCCAAATGCCACTCATATTTTGCCCATTTGCCAGTGTTATTTGCCCCAAATGCCACTCATATTTTGCCCATTTGCCAGTGTTATTTGCCCCATATGCCACTCATATTTTGCCCATTTGCTGGTATTATTTTGCCCATTTGCCAGTGTTATTTGCCCCATTTGCCAGTATTATTTTGCCCATTTGCCAGTGTTATTTGCCACATTTGCCACTCATATTTTGCCTATTTGCCAGTATTTTTCTGCCCATTTGCCAGTATTAATTTGACTATTTGCCCATTACCTGCAGCCCCCCCCCCCCCCCCCCCAGTACTTACCTGTATGCTGCTCGCCGGACGTCTGCTCTGAAATGTTTCCTTCACGAAATACAGCCACCGGCGTCACTTCCGGCAGCTGTGAAGAAAACGGAGACAGTTACTATTGGGCAGCAGCCGGGGGATGCGGATCTCCCGGCTGCTGCCCGATAGTGACTGTCTCCGTGTGAGACAGTCACACGGGCAGCAATGGGGGCCAACGGGGAAGCTGCTTTGGGCCCCAAGAATTAATGAGCCCTGGGCAGCTGCCCCATTTGGCAACACTTTTTATTTGCAGGGGTCGCAAGGCAGCCGTGCCCCAAGAGGGACGGGCCCGGTCTCAGCTGCGACCCCTGCACTAACAGTAAGTATGCCACTGGCCACATGATCACATGTGCATGGGTCTGCGGTGGGCCATGCTTAATTTGGTTAATGTCTACTAATGTTGAAAAATAGCATGTCACCAATAGAAAATATTTAGCAGTAATGCAATAGCATGTCAAAACAAGTTTACGGTAACTATTTCTAACTCAATTACAAATGTGTAGGGCTAATGAGAATGTGTGTAGTTAAGGCAAATTGACCACACCTTGCTGTCAAATGGGCCACATAAGACACATAGAAACATAAGCAGTCAAATGGTTACAGGTGGTGCATAGTATAAGTGGTGGAGAATACTTTTTGTGAGTTATATGGGCCCCCTCATTAGAACTTTCAGGGCTTTCCTGTTGTGGCACAGGACACAGAGGTTTGTTCAGGAAGACGCTGGTTTTCATACATGAATGTCTGCTTTCTAGAATCTCTTTTTGATTATTTTTAAACTACCCAGGACTATCAAGACCATCAACCTTGCATTGAGACCCCTGCTGACTTGCTTGACAATAGTGTATTTACAATTTCATCCGAACACCTTGTAATGTAAAGCAAGTTGTGGAGACTACTCCTTTCCTTAGCTTTTATGTTGAAGACAATGGAGAAAAAAAGGTTAGTTGTAACATTTAAAGGGACTGTCTGTATGCATCTTCCAAATATTAATGCATATTAATGTGCATTCAAAGTACTTTAAAAAGCATGTTTTACATTTTGCACTGCTTAAATTGTAAAATTACAGCAGTTTGCAAGAAACCAGGACTGCCCACTTTAGCATAAAAAAAGTCCTTTTTTCTTTTGCTACACAAACCAATGAGCAAGGTCACTTAGAGTCCACAAAATGTATTCAATTCCAGGAGCACAGGAAGTGAATACATTAAACAAAACTTTAAATGCTCAGTGTCTAAATAATCAGTGCTGCCGCACCTGCAGTAAACATGCAGAGTAATCACTGGGGGAGGGCTTGAGTCTAATATTAAAAATGGGATTTATGCAGAATGCCTACATCAAATCACACTGGAAAAAAGCTTGTGCACTATACAAGCAGTAATCTTCATCTTGTACCAAAGTGAGTTTGGGGACTAGACTGTCCCTTTAAATGATACCCCAAGAAGGCCAAAAGACACAAGTGAGAAGTTTGTGTTTAATCTTGTTGCATTTAGATAAGGAATACAACATTTTATTTGGTTCAATGCACTGCACATCCATCTGGCATCCAAAGGATTAATGCAATGAGCAGGTATGTTTATTAACTCTCCTGTAATAATGTTCCCATGTATTAATATCTCGTCGCCAATACATGTGGCTCTTTATTTAGTGTTTATCTGTTCTTTTAGGTGAGGACAAATTCTGGCTTAAAATTCTTTTATCAATTAGTAATGCAGGATATGAATTAAAATGGCAACAATGGTCTCTAAGTGAGACAATATTTGTGTATTGTTTTAGTGTTCTTTTTATATGACAGTATGACAGTCTAGAAAACAGTTCTATATTAACGAACACAGGACATACTTGAAAATGAGAGAAATCTCAATGTATCCTTACTGGTAAAATACTTTATAAATATAATACACATGAACTCTATGGCTGTCACCTAAGACCTTTGGCAACCGAGTATCTGGAGAAATACACCTTTCCTTCTCTCTATAAGCAAGATTACTTAGAATTGCACTCATCCAATCTAGAATTAGTTTCCCCATGGTATAATTGAATCATCACTTTGATGTGATGTTCAAGTTAATAACCAATGTACTAGTTATGGTTAGAAAAGAGCAACAGGTAAAGTCATCATGGAATTAATTAAATTTACTGCGGTGCCAACCATTGCCTACTCCAGTTTATGACCATCATGGATGTATCTTATAATTTTAAACCAATCACAAATTAGAATTTGACAATGGATAATCAATGTTCTTTTTGAACTTTCTGAGACATCGTTCATTGTTGTTTTCTACATAGAGCCGTCTTCTATCACAAGGGACCCATGTTCTTAATCAGTCTTTGCTATTTATTCCAGTAGCAGTTGCTGCAAGGCCACTACTACTTTCACCACTAGGTGTTTTATTGCACCTCTCTTTACCTGTCACCATTCAAGAAGAAAATCTCATTCCAGTACTTTTATTTATATTATATTCTCTGTGGTGCTTTGAACAATCCAAGTTCTGTGTCTGTATTTCATTAGCTGATCATCGATTTAGACACATTTACTCTATAAAACAGCTCACAGACAAACCTCACATCAACCTTTACAACATTCTGCAATAACTTTCTATCATATGCCAAAAATTCGTCCTCCTCATGACAGACTATACACTATTATTTGTATGAACTCTTTAATACAGTGTGGTAATGGTGACTTTGCATAGCATTTATTAGCAGGAAATATGGTGAACCGCTCTTTAGCAAGGCCTAAAGTTGAATAACTGGCTTTGATTGCCACAGTACAATGGGCAGTGTGGAATTTATTCGTTGACTTTAAGGAGTATTATTTATAAAAGTGTCAATGTGTAAATTATGTAGTCTGCACATTTGCATAAAATGGTTCCAGCCGCAATAAAAGAACAATTGCGCCAGTTGCTTTAAAATTGAGAAATGTTATGATTATTGCTTGAAAATTTCTCCTCCAGTGCATTGTTTGATTTTTTTGCACCGTGTTTTTTCTGCAATTCCATTATGGTGTTTTAGTGTGCTCCTTTTGTTCCCTACATGTACAAAGCCTATCCAGTCAGCTTTTGGAATACCACACAGGTGTACACACAAAAAAGGCCCATGTTTGCACTTAGAACAAGCACCAATATTTATACATAACGCCCACATCACCTTGTTATTGGATTGATACTACTATTCGAAATCTTTCTACAAATGAAATCTTTTTTGCTTGCAATCAAGATTCATAAAAATAATATTATGCCGTCATGGAACAAGATGGAAGGAGGATAACGTACATAAGTTTAATACCCTGGAAGTAATACGGATCCTACACCCATCTCTGCAATATAATATAATACATTGCAAGATGCCTTTTAGTTTTTATACAACTTGGTATACATGACCCAGATAACCTTTTTGGCAGATGCCCTGGAAGTATTTCTTGGCAGAAATAAGAGGATGGTAGAAAACAATAGCTGTGATGCAGTTACATATATATTAAAATGAGGGAGTCAGTTTTATTAACTTCCATCTGCGTGTGTGCGGCCTGCTAAGTAGAAATTTGGTTATAGATATATATATATTCTTTTTTTTTCTTTTTTGGATGTGTTTTGTTAACAGCTGCAAAATTTTTTTAGAGAAAAGATACGTGTGAATATGAAAAGAAAGGAAATAAAATTGGTTTGAAATGTGAAAGGTTATAAATTTAGCTGTCCAAGTGGAAGGGAACTGAATTTTTCCCTCTCTAGTCGCTGTCACTTCTCTCAGCAAGCACAGCATCATTGTCCTCGGTGATCTGCAGAAGAGCATGGGGATCAGGACTTTCTCCTCTCAGCAGCTCAGCTACTTCCCCTTCCTCCTCGTCACCCTCGCCTCCAACTTCCACCATTTCTGTTGCCTGTACTTCGACCTCACCCTCCCTAATCTTCTTAACGTAGAAGGTGAATGGCGGCACCTTATAAACTGCTGTTTTGGAACGGGCATAGACAGGATGGTCAGGGGTGAAAGACTTTTTGAGCTTGTCCCTGGAGGTCTTTATCTTATCCCGCCTTTCATTTGTCACTATCTTAGTGCCAAGCTTAGTCATCCTTTTCTCTATGTTGTGTTTGGTTTTCTCCAGGTTCTGCTTTGTCTTTTCCAGGTTCTCTTTGGTCTTAACCTTAGTTTTTTCCATCTTCTCCTTGGAGAAAGCCTTTTTGATGTCATCAACACGCCTCATGCCACTTCTCTTGATGCGTTCAGCTCTAGACTCTTCAATGATCTCTTCCACTTCCACCTCCTCATCGGATGAAAGTTGTATATTTTCCTCATCTTCCTTGTTTTCTTTCAGCTGTTGGTCATCCTCAACCTCCTGCTTCTCTGTGTCCTTTAGAGATTTGCTGATGCTTAGCTTGGAGGGCAACTTCACTTCATCCTGGTAAAGAGACAAAGCCAAAATAACATTGGTGAAAACCATGAACCCAGGATAATTATCTCAAAACATTTAATTTTGCATATATTTATGTATTCCTGCATATTTTGAGAGAATCTAAATAGGTAATTATATTTGTTAACTATATATGATAATAGCAATATGCCAATATAAAATTATCAGTATATCACGTAACATCCAAATGGGTTACCACAGATGACAACATTTAAAAACAAGAGTAAAAAATAAATAAATCAACACACAATATGTGTGCCAGTATCTCTATGTAACTGGATTATGTTAGTCAGCTATAGTTTACAAATCGTAAATACTCCATCTAGTGGATATTAAGGTACACATCACCATTAAAGTGTATTAACTCAATATACACGATTAGTCTCGAATTGGATTCGGGTTGAGCACTTTAGCCAAATTTCACAAATGCGGCCGCTCAGTATCCCTGAATTTAGGTTCAAATCGGCAGTTCATGTCGTTCTAAAGCTGAAGCATCGGAGGCTTTACGATCGGGACATTTTTTCCATAAAAAATAGGGCTGCCATCAGGGGTTGACAGGCGATATACCTCTCACACACATATTGGCCCTGGAGGGCCGCTTGAAACCCCTTTAAAAAGCTTGTCAGCAGAGGGCATGTCGTAGGGCAGTGATGGCAAACACTTTTTGGGCCCGAGTGCCCAATTTTTGGGCAAATCTGATTTGCACACCTCAAAGTGCCAACACCCAGTGGTGTATCTTGATTTTGTGCTGCCCTAGGCAGACAAAATCCGGGCACCCCCCTACCCAAGCTGCACACCCACGTTACACACCTAAGACATGCCCCATCATTCAGACTCACATCAAGCTCATACTCCCATCACACTCAGTCACACACTCCTACTCCCATCACACTCAGTCACACACTCCTACTCCCATCACGCACACTCTGACTCCCATCACACTCAGTCACACACACTGTCTCCCATCACACACACTCTGACTCCCATCACACTCAGTCACACACACTGTCTCCTATCACACACACTCTGACTTCCATCACACTCAGTCACACACAGTCTCCCATCACACACTCTGACTCCCATCACACTCAGTCACACACAGTCTCCCATCACACACACTCCTACTCCCATCACACTCAGTCACACACTCCTACTCCCATCACGCACACTCTGACTCCCATCACACTCAGTCACACACAGTCTCCCATCACACACACTCTGACTCCCATCACACTCAGTCACACACACTCTGACTCCCATCACACTCAGTCACACACACTGTCTCCCATCACACACACTCTGACTCCCATCACACTCAGTCACACACACTGTCTCCATGGGCGTAGGAAGCGGGGGGGATGGGGGGGACGGATCCCCCCCAGGAAAAAATGTGGGGGGGACAGGTAGGGTGAAATCCCCCCCAGAACGAGAGGCAAACGGGGCCCACAGCCCCTGCTTGCCGCTTTTTTCCGGCAAGCCGCATCCGATGGATGCGACGGCCGGAAAAAAAAAACCAAAACTGACACCGGATGTGACGTTGCGTCACATCCGGTGACTGTTTCCCTCCTCCGTGCAAGAGGGAAGACTGCACGGAGGAGACATCCGGCGGGGGACACGGAGCAGATTCATGTAAGTACTAGGGAGAGGGAGAGGGAGAGGGGGTTAACTGGCACTATATTACTGGGTTCTGACTGGCACAATATTACTGGGCTCTGGCTGGCACTATATTACTGGGCTCTGACTGGCACTATATTACTGGGTTCTGACTGGCACTATATTACTGGGTTCTGGCTGGCACTATATTACTGGGTTCTGGCTAGCACTATATTACTGGGTTCTGACTGGCACTATATTACTGGGTTCTGGCTGGAACTATATTACTGGGTTCTGACTGGCACTATATTACTGGGTTCTGGCTGGCACTATATTACTGGGTTCTGACTGGCACAATATTACTGGGCTCAGGCTGGCACTATATTACTGGGTTCTGACTGGCACTATATTACTGGGCTCTGGCTGGCACTATATTACTGGGTTCTGACTGGCACTATATTACTGGGTTCTGACTGGCATAATATTACAGGCATCTGGCTGGCACTATATTACTGGGCTCTGACTGGCATAATATTACAGGCATCTGGCTGGCATAATATTACAGGCATCTGGCTGGCATAATATTACTGGGCATCTGGCTGGCACTATATTACTGGGCTCTGGCTGGCACTATATTACTGGGCATCTGACTGGCACAATATTACAGGCATCTGGCTGGCACTATATTACTGGGCATCTGGCTGGCACTATATTACTGGGCATCTGGCTGGCATAATATTACTGGGCTCTGGCTGGCATAATATTACTGGGCTCTGGCTGGCACTATATTACTGGGCATCTGGCTGGCATAATATTACAGGCATCTGGCTGGCACTATATTACTGGGCTCTGACTGGCACAATATTACAGGCATCTGGCTGGCACAATATTACAGGCATCTGGCTGGCACTATATTACTGGGCATCTGGCTGGCATAATATTACAGGCATCTGGCTGGCACTATATTACTGGGCTCTGACTGGCATAATATTACAGGCATCTGGCTGGCACTATATTATTGGGCTCTGACTGGCATAATATTACAGGCATCTGGCTGGCACTATATTACTGGGCTCTGACTGGAATAATATTACAGGCATCTGGCTGGCACTATATTACTGGGCTCTGGCTGGCACTATATTACTGGGCATCTGGCTGGCACAATATTACTGCCCAAATGAATGTGGGCAACAAAAAACCTGGCAAATGAATGTGGGCAAAAAAATATAAAAACCCTGGTAAATGAATGTGGGCAAAAAAAAAAAACCCTGGCAAATGAATGTGGGCAAAAAAAACCCTGACAAATGAATTTGGGCAAAAAAAAAACACTGGCAAATGAATGGGCAAAATAATGTAATTAATAAGTAATGATGGTCTGTGCCTTTGTAAGAGGCACAGACAAACCTGGAACGGAAATGACCACCTTCCCTGCAATGAGATATAGTGTGTGTGACTGACTGTGTGAGTTTGTGTGTCTGTGACTGACTGTATGAGTTTGTGTGTATATGTGACTGATTATGAGTGTGTGTGTCTGTGACAGACTGTATGTATGAGTGTATGTGAAAGACCATGTATGAGTGCGTGTGTCTATGTGACTGACTCTGAGTGTATGTGTCTATGTTACAGACTGTATCTATGAGTGTGTGTCTGACAGACTGCATGTTTGTATGAGTGTGTGTCTGCGACAGACTGTATGTATGTATGTATGTTTGTATGAGTGTGTGTCTGCGACAGACTGTATGTATGTATGTATGTATGAGTGTGTGTGTGTCTGACAGACTGTATGTATGTGTGAGTGTGTGCCTGGCAGACTGTATGTATGTATGTATGTGTGTGTGTCTATGTGACAGTATGTATATGTGTGACAGGCTGTATGTATGAGTATATGTGACTGACTGTATATGACTGCATGTGATTGTGTGTATGTGCTGTTGTCTGGCTCCTAAAACTTAGTTAAGGTTGTCAAGCCCTGGTATAAATACATATATTTGGGGTCCACCTTAAGCTTTTGGAAATGCTGGAAATATTTAATATTTTACAGTTTATTTTCTGGTCAGAAATGTAATGTTTGTTTGCTGAGAGGGTAGTGGATGCATGGAATAGTCTTCCAGTAGAAGTGGTAGAGGTTAATGCAGTGAAGGAGTTTAAGCATGCATGGGATAGGTATAAGGCTATCCTAGATATAAGATAAGGTATAAGGCTATCCTAGATATAAGATAAGGCCAGGGACCAATGAAAGTACTATACTGAGAGGGTAGTGGATGCATGGAATAGCCTTCCAGTAGAAGTGGTAGAGGTTAATACAGTGAAGTTGTTTAAGCATGCGTGGGATAGGTATAAGGCTATCCTAGATATAAGATAAGGTCAGGGACTAATGAAAGTATTACTTTACTGAGAGGGTAGTGGATGTATGGAATAGCCTTCCAGTAGAAGTGGTAGAGGTTAATACAGTGAAGTTGTTTAAGCATGCGTGGGATAGGTATAAGGCTATCCTAGATATAAGATAAGGTCAGGGACTAATGAAAGTATTACTTTACTGAGAGGGTAGTGGATACATGGAATGGCATTCCAGCAGAAGTGGTAGGTTCATACTGATGTATGTTTTATGGTGTACACACAGCTCACTGACTATATTTCATGTAACAGTGATAAAATGCACCTGCCTGATGCAGATGTTGTGCTGTGAATGTATCTGTTGTATACCAAGGATGCTGGTAATGTTGGTGGGAACTTGGTGATATAATATACACTGTGACAAGCTTTATTTTTACTGCTGCTATACCCGGCGAGCAAAAATGCTGTCCCCCCCAGATTTTTGGGGGTTCCTACACCCATGACTGTCTCCCATCACACACACTCTGACTCCCATCACACTCAGTCACACACACTGTCTCCTATCACACACACTCTGACTTCCATCACACTCAGTCACACACAGTCTCCCATCACACACACTCTGACTCCCATCACACTCAGTCACACACACTGTCTCCCATCACACACACTCTGACTCCCATCACACACACACACACACACACACAGTCTCCCATCAGCACTTACCTTTCTTTGGTGCTTAGTGGCAGGCAGCATGGCCCCTCCATGCTGCCTGTTCGGCTTCCCGGCGATTGTGCCGACAGGTCACGTGACCGGGCGCGCGTATGACGTCCCGTCACGTGACTGTCGGCACTTCCGTGTCGGCACACTGCACGGGGAGCCGGACAGGCAGCACGGAGGTTTCTCTGTGCTGCCTGTTCGGCTCCCCGTGCAGCCTGGCAGGCAGAGCGATGGTGAGGGGGGATCTTCCGTCTCTGCCTGCAAGCGCGGTGGTTTTTTTTTTTTTTATTTAAAGGGCCGGATTTTTTCTTTTTTTCTTTTTTCTTTTTCCAGTGCTGGGGGCCGCCCCCCAAAATTTGCCGCCATAGGCATCCGCCTAGGATGCCTCGCGGTAAATACAGCACTGCCAACACCCAGTAGTGTATCTTCCACAAGGCAAACAAGGCACTCGCCTAGGGCGGCACTTTGCCAGAGGGCAGCACTTTGCCAGAGGGTGTTAAAGCACACTTCTGGTGCTTGAAACCAGATGACCAGCCGCGCCAGTCTTTTACACTGATGCCTGCTCTTCTCAGAGTTCTTGGGTGTTAGGGTAAGTCCTGGGTGTGCAATGTTGGTGATGGGGCATGTCCTGGGGTGCTGGGGTACTTGACTAAGTCCTGGGTCTGCAATGTGGGTGCTAGGGCTATATCGGGATATAATGAAAGGAGAAATGGAGTGGGTGAAGTGTGGGCCCAGACCATTTGGTCTTTAAGTGGCCCCACAATTTTTAATGGCTTCCCTGATGAAAACCATAGATTTTCAGCTACTCTTTTTTAAAAATATTTCTTTACTTTTCATTTTCAATTTTAAGCAAACATTCCTGTATTCCAAAAAGTACAAACACATACAATTGCCGCGGTGGAAAGAGTATGAATATATCCACAACTTAAGAAGAGAGATTAGGTAGTTATCTTCAAATTGGTTATCATAATAGGTAGTTATCTTCAAATTGGTAGGGTCTCCAATATTTTATGACCACTTCCAACCTGTTTTCTTCAGTCATCCACAATCATACACAAACATTCACTAGAGACAGCAGCAGGTGGGGGGCTGAGAGGGGGAGGGGGGGATCACACATCGGTCGTCCGTCCCTCCTCTATTCAGCTCAATCCAAGGGGCCCAGATTTCATCATATTCCTCTTTGGACATTCTATTCATATAGAACCCCGCTTCCATTCTAGATTAAAGGTTAATTTGTGCAGTTATTTCTGCCCAGTTCTTAAACCCAACATTCATCCAATTCCTGGCCATAACCATTTCGGAGGCCATAAAGATATGGACCAGAAGTATTTTACCCACATGGGCACCAAAGTAGGTAAATGACCCCCATGGAGTCACAGGTGATAATGTCCTTAACTTTGAATGGTTTCCCACAGTTAGGGGGTTGGACAGAAGTAATACACTTATTTTGAGACTTATTGGTCTCCCTGCACGCTTGGCAAAATTTGCATAAGCCCACTAGTTCATTATAATAATTAGTTTTTTTTCTGGTATTAGACTTGGTATCAATAAAACTTCTTCTTATGTGGTTCCTTAAATTAGATGCACCTCTAAATATAATCCTGGTTTCTCTCCCAAAAGGGAATGTAATTGTGGATCCTTATGTAGAATAGGCCAACATTTCCTTATGTAGAATAAGCCAAAATTGAAGGACTCGCAATTACATGTTTATTTATGTATTGTTTTCAATGTTGAAATGGACTGATCCTTTACCAGATCCCTCCCTTCCACACTCCATGGAACAGACATAGAGTGTTTGACACTCCCCCCCCGCCCCCCCCCCCCCCCCAAGTTAAGACACCTCCCAGAGACTGATTGGCTAAAGGTCTAAGGGGGAGGAACTTTGTTGCCATTTTCAGAGAGAGAGGGCGGAGCTACAGACTACTTAAACCACACACGACCCTCCGATGTCAGCACCTGGAAGAAGGCCTTCAGCCGAAACGCGTTGTGCAGATCAGACGGAGGGGGACAACTCCAGCGTGTGGACAAGCCAGGCGTCAGCTGTTTTCTTCAATATCTCTGCTGGACACTTTCATTTTGGCTGTATTGCTGCACTACAAGTTTTCCTTTGCTGCTCTTCTTCTTATGTGTATTTTATATGCTCATTTTTCATGTTTTTAAGTAAGCCTTTAATATTTGCAGCGCCAATAAATTGTTTGTTACCTACATACTGCACTATATTCCTCCTTCTTCTCCACATACCCATCATTGTTACTGCTTTCTTGCTTCTATCCCTTTCCAAGCCCAGAAGATCTGCAGGGGAATTGTATTTCCACAAAGTGCTTCATACCAGAGCCGGTTATTTTAGGCTTTGGTAAATGTGATTTTTATTTCACCTGAGTTATCTCATCCACTCTCACTATAATATTGTAACAGGTTCACACATGTTTTTTGTGCCTACATATATGCCCAAATATCTAGCATTATGATAGTTGTAAAAAAAAAAAGGTGATATTGGGACATATATGTAACTATGGCCATATTAGTAAACACATATAAAAAGCGTTAAGCAGCAAAATACACGTTCAGCGTACACATCAATGTGTAACCACAAT
The DNA here is from genome assembly GCA_036172795.1 of Pelodytes ibericus. Taxonomy (NCBI): domain Eukaryota; kingdom Metazoa; phylum Chordata; class Amphibia; order Anura; family Pelodytidae; genus Pelodytes; species Pelodytes ibericus. Next base: position 95,855,354 of record CM069862.1, on the reverse strand, counting down.
GAAAGGGAACGTGTACCTATGTAGAATGATCCAACACATGAATAACAACAAAGACACCAATAGATAAGTTGGCTTATCTATAATAATTAATAATAATTTGGCTTTTAATTTTTAATTAAAGTCATTAGAAAATGTATTTGTTTCCCCCCCCCCCATAAATAATAAACAAGCCCAGAACAGAGAAGGGGTAGTCAGAAGGAAGAGCAGAGTTTGTCAGTGGAGGAGTATAACTGGGTGATAGAAATGACAAGTAGCCAAGGGTTCCATGGCCACTTTAAAGATACCACAGTATGAGTTACTCATCAGCATCTGATGAGGAGAAGGATGATATACTGGGCAACTTTGCAGCCATGTCAGTATCATCTTCCTCCTCACCGGAGTGACCTTTAACCACCTGTGCTGGAGGAGGGATATTAGGTGTGTGGACTGCAGTAGCAGCTGTACTCATGAAGCAAGCATGCTGCCAGGGCCGCCATCAGGGGGTGATGGGCGATACACCCGTAACAGGCCCGGTGGGCCCCAGGGCCTGCTTGGGCCCTGGCCCTTTACAAAAAATAAATAGAAATAGTGCAGGCAAACGGGGCATCTGCCCAGTACACACTCATTCCTGGTGGCCCATGGCGGCTGCCCTGTGGGCCCCGGGCAGAGGCGGCACTTTGCTGCTCAGTGCAGCCGTCTTTTTCTTTTCCCTGTGTCTGAGCTTGATAGGAAGAGGTCTCAGCCAATCAGGTGAGACCTTTCAACTCTCCTGAATGGCTAAGAGTTCAGAAGCCTCCCATGATTGGCTCAGGCCCTCCTTCACACAAGGAGCTCAAAGCACAGATATGCGTGTAGCAGGTAAGTTAAACAGTTAGACTGTGTGTGTGTGTGTGTATTAGACATGTGCATTCATTTTCGGACGAATGCATTTTCGTCCGAAAATAGGATTTTCGTCCATTCGTCCGAAAAACGAATAACGAAAATGCTAAGCTAACGAAAGCCGAATAAACTAATGGTTAATAAACGAAAATCATTCGTCCATTCGTAGTACTATTGCATTCTATAAGCCGAAATAGAGTCGGTTTATAGAATACAATAGCATAGTACACTTACATTCCATAAACCGAACGACTTTCGGTTTATGGAATGCATGTAAGTCTATTGGCATTCTATAAATTTATGAATGGAGTCTCTGTCTCCGTGTAGTGAAATGCCAACAGCCTATAAACCGAACGTTCGGTTTATAGGTTGTCGGCATTTCACTACACGGAGACAGAGTCTCCATTCATTATGAATGGAGACTTTGTCTCCGTGTACTTACATTAGCCGACAGCCTATAAACTGAACGTTCGGTTTATAGGTTGTCAGCATTTCACTACACGGAGACAGAGTCTCCATTCATTATGAATGGAGACTTTGTCTCTGTGTACTTACATTAGCCGACAGCCTTTAAACCGAACGTTCGGTTTATAGGCTGTCGGCATTTCACTACACGGAGACATAGTCTCCATTCATTATTTCCATGTCCCATATTGCCCATATATTGGGGCATTTGAGGTTACAGTTTTAGTAGGTTACAACCTAAAGGGCCTATTTCAGCCTTTGCTGGTTCTCGCTGAGAGGGGTCCCACACCTTTGTTTTTTGTCTCTATCAGTTATCAGGGTATGCCCAGACGTGGGTCCCTAGCTTGCTGCACCTAGAGGGATACCAGCCGTACCACACTGACGAGGCCATTGAAGGCTGAAACGTACATCTGTGGTTGCTGTATTCTTCGTGCAGAGGAGACCTGCCAGGACTGCCCTTATGGGTGGGACCAATCTAATATGCTAATGGAGAGGTTTCCTCTGTAATGGTGCAAGCGGGCAAAAAATGGTGATTCCTCTCCCAGTAGGTTACAACCTATAGGGCCAGCTATTTCAGCCTTTGCCCGTTCTCGTTGAGAGGGGTCCCACACCTTTATTTTTTTTGTTTTTACAATTTTAGTACGGCTCATTTGGTTTCAGCAGATCTCGGTGTGAAATTGGCTATGATTTCCAAATAATAAAACACATGCCGAAATACGCGTCCCAATCAGTCCACAGTTTGGAGGTACCATTGCAGTGCCTATTATCGGTGATTATTGAGTTGACACTTGAGCTTCTCAAACCATATTATTTTTATTTTAATATAAATAAATGAATTCATGAACATGAAAGTGTATTATTTAGTGCATTTATCATTATTAAAGTTATCTTTTGTGTTTTTAATTTAACTTATATTCTATCAGTGGGTCTCATCATGCTATATATCGACAAAGGTAAAACAGCACCAGAATGGTGAGGTGCTTGAACAGGGCTCCACCAGGTCCCCAATACATCAAAACAAACGGAATGGTCCGGCCAAAGGCTTGACAAAGACAGTTTGGTCGAAACGTTGCCATTGGCGGTTACAACAATAAAAATTTGATCTCACCACTATTGAGTGCTGCACCATTCTGTTTGTTTCCATCATGCTATATGAAACTAATAAAACCCAAAAGTAAAAAAAAATACTTAAAAAAAAAGCACTTTATTCATAAAAATGGCAAGTATTAGGTTCTGAGGTAGGGTCATAAAAGTATTGCAGAGCTAGGAGCACTTGGCTTCTTGCAAGTAGTCCATTTACATAAGATTAGTAGCTCAACCAGGGTAATCTTGCTACCCCAAAATTGGTGGAACAAATGGCTTAGACCAATCTAAGGTCAAGGTTAAGTAACCTCTAGCCAATACCACTTAACTCAAAATGTCCTCAAACACTGTTAGGAATAGGAAGCTACCAACTCAACCAGAGAGAGAGAGAGAGAGAGAGAGAGAAAGATGTCTGTGTGTATAGATAGGCTTGTGATTTGTGTGTATGTGTGTTTATAAATAAATATATATATATTGTTTTATAATTGTACATTAGATAAATGTGGCCCGCTGTCACCTCGCAGAGCTCCCGTGTGTCACAAAATGAATGGGATTCCATTGTGTGGCATAATTAAGGGGCTCTCGTGTGTGACATGATTAATTGGGGGTCCCATGTCAGATAATTATTAGAGAGCTCTTGTGTGTGGTATATTATGGGGCTCTTGTGTGTGGTATATTATGGGGCTCTTGTGTGTGGTATATTATGGGGCTCTTGTGTGTGGTATATTATGGGGCTCTTGTGTGTGGCATAATTAATTGGGCTCCTCTGTGTGACATAATAAATGGGGCTCCTGTGTGTGGCATATTTATGGGTTCCTGTGTGTAGCATATTTATGGGCTCCTGTGTGTAGCATATTTATGGGCTCCTGTGTGTAGCATATTTATGGGCTCCTGTGTGTAGCATATTTATGGGGCTCCTGTGTGTGGCTTTATTAATGGGGCTCCTGTGTGTGCATAGTTAATGGGCTTCTATATGGGGCTCCTGCATGGCATATTTAATAGGCCATCTGACTGGCATTACTAAGGAATCTGTTTGGCATGGTACTGGAGGGGGGGGGGGGGGGGGACGGACACCATGAGTTACCGCACAGGGTGACACAAACCCTAGTGACGCTTCTGGCATGCATACTTCCCAGTGAATCATGGAGACTGCTGGACAAAAGAACAATTGCATGTAAAAAAGGTTAGTGTTTTTTTTAAATTTTATTCATTTCCCTTTATTATTTTTCTTTTCAAAATTATCAGACATATCATTTACAAAGAATATAAATTAAGATAAGAAAAATGTAGTGTTTATTTTTGCAAAAAAAAAAATCTTCTGTTTGTCCATTACGCTAAACCTTAGTTGTATTTACCCGATTTGCTGTAATGTGCAGCCGGCTGCCAAGACAATTATTTTTTTCCATCTGCACACTATTTTCCATTCTCCAGTTCTGAGCCAAAAATACTCCATAAACACAGAAACAGTTTGCTCTGTGTGCTACATCCACTGCCCAGAAAAAAATGCAATTTTCAAGCCTGACTACAGGACTTGGGATCTTAATAAAAGATAACTGAGCTTCTCAAACCTCTACAATTCAGGTTCTTAAAGGGGCAGCTACACTTAGTTGAGCTTCAGGGCCGTGAATAGTCCAGTGTTGGTGTGAATAACTAATATAGTTTATTATTTGAGTAACAGTTTCCCACACAAAGTGGGTTGTAAATAGTTGGGAAACTAAACAAAAGAACAACCTAATACTGTTTATAGATGTATTAATGTCACTGTTCCAGTACGAGCAAACTGGGTTAGAAACATAGAGGGGGAGATATCAAACTTTGAAAAAAACTGAAACAGGGTGCATGTAGGATCAGTAAAAGGTTGGGAACCTTTAAGAGATTTGCAAAAAATATTTTTAGATAAGTGCTACATTTTAAAACAAATGTCCTTTAAAAAAAGTTAAAATAAGGGAATTTCACACATTTTGCAACATACAAATATTAAAATAGGTGGAACTGCCTGTTTAAAACATAAGGAGAATAAGTTCCCCCTTGAACACAGTGATTTTCACGTTTCAGTGCCGGAATGAGCAGAACATGATTAGTTTTTGTGGGGTTCTGCTACATTCTAATATGTTCCTGAATAAAACTGAATATTGATAATCTAGGCAAATGTCATACCAACAAGATTCCTCCGACAGTTTACAGTTCAATGGATCCACCGCATGTAAGGTGTACATTGAGTAGAATTTTCAAACTTGCAGACACATTTAGAATTCAAGATGCTTAACAATAAAACGTCTAATTATAAAGCGTTTCTTGTTTCCTTCCTGGGGTTTAATGGAAACAGTTTGCATTTGGGTTGGGCATCCTGTTGGGCTCCTACTGTTGGACTACAACCGGCTTTGCTTTGGCTAAATTGGTGATGGGACTTATAGTCCACAAGTTCTGTGTCACAGGTTGACTTCCAAATATGCTCACAGACTCACTTGTTATCCTAAACATTGCTTATATAGTGAATGTCGAACAACAAATAATGATACACTGTGTTAGCAGAATTGCATGCAAATGTATATAAAAAAATAGAGAAATATGTTTTAAATATGTCTGTGGTGTATTCTGCATATGACATCACTTGTGGCTTGATATGCAAATTAACACATTTTCAGTGGGAATATCAAGCCACAAGGTGATGTCATAAGTACACCACAGACACATTTAAAATACCCTTTTCTCTTATTTTAGGCATTTGCTTGCAATTTTGCTAGCACGATGTAGAGATAATGCAAGCACAGATGCAAGCAAATCACCATAACAGATTAGTCAATGTATTGTGCTACCCATGGTCTGATAACAAAAAAAATATTGGGTGCTTGTGTTTCCTTCAGTCTGATTTATTCTTTGTCCTCTGTTCATTAGCTACCAGGGTTACCAGTAGAAAACCACTGAAAATAGGTTTTACTAACAAGTGTAACAACACTTTTTTACTGACTTACAAATGGATACAAGAGAATAACTTAATGCTTTTTTGAATACATTATATTATGCACGTCCTCTACCTACTTACTTATCAACATTAATGACCATGAGGATACCGTTTAACAGTTATAAGGACTACACTTTCTATAATGGCAACAGTAGCTTTAACAGTCAATTCATTTACTTGCAGTTGAAAACCATTCTGACCTCTTATTAAAGGACAGCTGGCACTCCTGTAATATTTGTTTTCTAAAATAAATACTCTAACTCCTAATTATTACATTACGCCTTTAAAAATAAATCATGTCTATATACAATTCAAGCTATATTACCTATGGGCAGTGTGTGCCCACCCAGGCCTTTCAAAGTGCCTATATATGCTTGATTTTGCATGTTGTCACAAACATTGTGCAACTTGTATATCTGTAACCGGGTTGCAGAGAGAGATCTCTCCCTCGCAGCTTTGTTTGATTAAACAAGAGCCAGTCACGGGCTTCCTTTTGAACCATCCTTTTGAGCCTGTCACAGGCTGTTACAGGTATAGAAGCTGAGATGTAACACGCGATTCCGCCACCATTATTATTCTTTTATTTATAATTTCTATTGTGCAGCAGAACAATGGACAAACAAAACAAATTGTAGGTAACATAACACATGTATGTAGAGAATGGATAATACAGCTTCCAAAACTGGAAATATCATCTGAGTGTAACCCAAAAATATCTGAATACTTCAAAGCTGGCCATACTTCCAAGCGAATATTATAACGTTTAATTTTGTTGAATAAAACTGGGATAGAAACAATGCTGACGATCTGAAATAAATGAATAAAAATAATATATTAAAACCAAACTAGGTTATGGTTTTTGCGGTAATGATATATTACGATCTCTTAGATCTTAGATTAATCAAAATACAGAACAGCTGCATATAAGCTGATAAATATATAGTGAGAACTTTAACTTCTCTAGATATATATCTTAGGTTGCACAAATGGAGAAGGCCTCAAACGTTACCCATTTATGTTTTAATATACAGGCGGACATATAGCTATCATTCAAGCATTAACAAAATACATGTAGACAAAATGTAGTCAGTTAATGAGGAGGATTCTGCTGAAACTATCACTCTTTTCCTTAATTCTATTCTCCGGTACCTGGGTCTTTCACCTCCTTGTTGCCCACTATCACAGCTCTTTTCCTTCCCACTCGCTTCCACCATGCTCATTATTTTTGGATTTCTCTAGTCACCTATCACTGGCCACTAGATTATTATGGTATGTGATAGAAATCCAGGCAGAAATGTATTCACCATACTGATTCACTGACATATTGTAATTAGCTGACATTACTGACATATTGTAATAGACATATTGTCAGTTGCAAATTGCTGAAAATTGCAGTAAATGCCCACCATGAGCAGGGCTACCATTAGAAATGTTATCTGGCCTCTCACATAAACTCCCAACACTTACCTAGTGGTAGGCTAAGTTATTGCTAACTTGTTGGAGACTTGTACAAAGATCTCTCTTTTATGTTGGTGCCCCTTGCGAAATTATATGACCATACCCACTCGCCCTTTCTCTAGTCATAGCGTGCCTGATATGCACCAAACAGGACAGTGGCCTTGACCACTGCCCCCACGTCCTTCCGACAAGGTGGCAGTGACCAGCCCAAAATGTAGTCAGGAGCTGGATCTGCTAAATAATTAGTAATGAAAACCCCCAAATCATACCGTATTTGCTCAACAATTATGTGACCCAATTATAAGGCGATCCCCAAACTCTTAATTTATGAAAATATATTTTTATACTTAAGTATGTCTGTGCATAGCACAGATATATCCTCCGTGTGCCGGCCCCCCAGGTTATCCACATCCGTTATAGGGGTACCGCTGCATCCCCCTTGATGGCGGCCCTGATCATGAGCAATGTTTGTGCCTAACCCCGATTATAACATAGCTCAGCCTTGGCTTTGGGATACTGGAACAATATATAAACATTGCATTATTTATAGCATGTTACAAAGCAAGAGCTTTAGTCAGAAAAGTTTACAGTCAAACCACTAAGTACCCTGGAAGCAGTATGCTAAAGAAAAGTTATTGGGACTTTTTCAGGAGGCAAATTAGCTGTCAGATAAAATAGATATCCCATATACATTCATTTTTATTGTCTGTTTAAATATGTGTAAGGTTGTGGGCAAATAACAGTTATTCTAATTGCTCAAAGAATGGTTTGTTTGACATGTATTTGTTTCAAATATGAAACACTCAGTGAAGCATATACTATCTCAGAAACATGTTTTATCTATGGCTGCGTCTTGCTAAGAAGCTGTAATAGAGCCTATGGATGGGGGAGAGTGTTTCCATATTAGTGACATAATCTAAATATCAGATCGCTTCTCTTACACAGATTCATTTGTAGTAACCCAAGGCCTTGGCTACTCAGAGTGTTAAACAGAAGGTAATAGGAAGATGACTTGAAATGGTTATCACATTAATATCTGGTGTGGCAGAAAGATAGCAATGTCTGGAGAGACAGCTGAGTTAACGTATGTGAAGAATAGCAAAGGGAACATGTGCGAGCTGACGGTGAAATGCTGGCCTCTAAGCCATGCGTGTTAATAATGCTGTATCATTAATGCTGTGATTTCTAAATGGCATGCGTCATTAAATAGGTGATTTGCATCAGTTAGGGTTAACACGGACACCGGAGTCAGGCAGGTAAAGTTTGGTTGGGTAAAGGGGATGTGGGTTTGGAGCAGTATTAGTGTTAGGGGGCCAATACTCCCATTCAAATGAATGCCATTTTGACATAATAGTAGTATGCAGCTTTAAGATGAGCTACATTACTGGATATACCATAAAAATGATGCATGACATTTAGAAATTCTGGTATTAATATGTGCAATGATTAAAGGGTGACATTTCTAGAAAGGTTAGCCAGAAAATAATGTAATGTGAATGTTTTTTTTTCTATTCACCATTATACATCTGCAGGATATACTGTACTTATATTCATTTGAGTTGACACTTTCCTTTCACATTAGTGAGACGTGACAGATAAAATCAATGCTCATGGGGGATAAGAGGAATAAAATGGTTTTTTTTTTTGTAGAAGCAATTATGCCTCTGTCTTGACTCCATTAATGAGCATGATGATACCTTTTAGCCTTTTTTAAGTGGGACTAAACTTTTTACACTGACAAAACTCAGCCAAGCTTCCTTTGTTTTAAATTTTTCAATGTGTGTTCAATGTGTCCTCTACAAGTAGCATATAATATATTAATGAAGAGTGTATTGCTATGTACAAATCCATAGTGAAATGTAGTAGCAGGGGAAAGGTGATTTTACTGCAGCCCTGTAGCCTTTGCACAACCTTTCAATAACTATGTGGTCCCAGTATTAGAAGTAGAGCATCCATTCTTAGAACATTTTAGCCCCTTCACCTGGTCAAATCTTAATGAACAGGTGGGCTTCGTAAAACTCATCACTAGTGCAGTTACATATCCTGGAAAAATGGTATAATAGCCATTACCTCTATTACTATAACAGTAATACGTAATAACTAAAGATCTCTTCACCCCTTTGATGGAGATAAACAGATAAATAGCAAAAGTGATCACAGGGGAGTCCAGGACTTCTGGGCACAGGTACACAACAGGCAATGGGCATCCAACGGCCCCCTGGGCCAAAATACAACCCATTGGACAGGAAGGTGTGACCCACCTGACTTAACTGTCCTTATTCTCATTATCCACATAAATGTGTACTTTTGTTTTGAAAGTTAATTTAAACTTGTTTTGAACTGATTTGTATTACAGCTACATAACCAAAAGAAATAGTTTCACATAATCAAATTGTTGGAGATGTTCAAACCACCCGGGTTCCAATAGTCATATGTGGTGGGAATGTGAGCCTATAAATAAATTTGGATCCAGGTTTCAGACCTGATAGACTTGTTGAATGGTAAGCTAAATATGCTCTGTTCAATGTTGGCTTGACCAATATACATTACCCGTAAACTTTGAATTCTGAGAACATGGAAGTCATTTAAACCTCCTAATATTGAAGATTTGACAATTCAACTAGATTTCCAGGCTTCGTCCTTTATCAGAATCATGTGGATAGATTGGAGTGGTATTTTAAAAGATGGTCCTCTTTGTTACGAAGGAAAAATGATTAGAGGGGGGGAAAACCATAGTTATCAATAGAGTCTTGGAGGTGAGAATATAATATTAGTCATTATCAACCATCTTTAAAGCACACTTAAATTTCACTTCAAAAGTTAGGTATGAAAGGTGGAATGAATGGAATGTATGTAATTTAGTACATTAGGTTGAAAACTGAGTTGAGTAAGTAAAGATGTAGATTTATTTAAAGATAATGGGGGGCACAAACTGGTATAAAGCAGACTCACAGGAGCCTGCGTTATCTATGCCAAATGCGTAGACTTAGGTTGTGTCGTTGCGCAGATGAAGCAGTTGACGGAGGTCCTTCTCTCCCGTACTACAAAATGTTATTGTGTTAAGTTATAAAAAAGCACAATCACCATTTTATATAACAAACTGCGATTGTGTTTTTTTATTTTTTTTTATTTTTTTATAAAACTCTCTAAACTTTACAGTGGGGGAGAGAAGGACCTCCATCAAACACCGCAGGAGTTTTTATACATATCACCCAATTTATTTATGACTATATTTATGCCATTTTGAATTTTGCTTAAGATCATTACATACACACACCTCTCTTTGCCTAAGCGTATACATTTTAGACTATTAACTAACTTTGGTCTAAAACAGAAATCCTCATGGCCATTTTATTTCCATTTAAAATGTGTTTTCTTCAATAAGTATTTCAGGAAAGTTATATCAAGTAAAACATTGTTTTAGTGTTCATTATGAAATAAACCTCATTTCCATCAAATGTAGTCAAATTATTAACTAGCATTTTACGTGTCAACCATCCACATTCCTGTTACTACCACCACCTTCCCTTTGACCTCTGCACTCACCTATGTGTCTCCTGTCCCCCACTCCCTCTTTCTGTTAGTGACAGGGCTAATTTAATAGTCTTTTTTTGTTACTGATAAATAGCTGGCAGAGAATACAGTTTGATTGTGTCAGCGATGGACGTTGATGGAGAGAAAGTTCTAGATTTTTGTAGTGGGACAAAAGCTGCAAAATGTCACAGGGAAGAGTCTGTTTATTTAAGGTCTTCTCACGTCGTGCAGCAATGTGTACTGATCATAGGATAAATAGTTTGGTGTTACCTAATGTTAAATGTACAGTAGTATCATTCGGTACAAATGTTATGTCCACAATAACAGCGACAGACTTAATATTAAAAAAAACAATACGAGCACAGGTGACGAGTGCTTGGCCTGGACACAAACAGGGAGTCACTAGGTAGTCACTAACATTTGGTCACTTGTTGCTCAAGGCTGCTGTAAAAAAAATGGTTGTCTATGGTTGTTTTTGTGTGAAATCTGACAATTAAAATCTCATGCATCTCTATCCATATATACACGTTTCCATATCCTTTAAGGGCCACTAACCATTTCTTAACAGAAGCAAGAGTTTTTTTTTTGTTTTTTTTAGAATTAAGACTACAATGAAGATACATGCCATTTCCCCAAAACTCAGTACATTCTACATGTACACAGTATATAAATTGCTTCTATTGTGGAGTACAGCAAAAAATTACTTTACTCGTTTTAGTTAACCTTATTGTGTCTATTACAGCACTCTGCAGGATCAGTAACTGTATCTTATGTGTTTATTCACCAAAATTTGACTTTGGAGGTCGACTTTCATTTTGAGTCAAATTCGACACCAAGTTCAACTTAGAAAAAAACGAACAAACAACCCATGAAAGTCGACCTCCTAAGTTGAATTTTAGTGAATAGACCCAATAGAGTTTGCATATGTTTCTCTGATTAATCTCGAATGTTTTGCTCTGTGTGGTTGGCTGAATTGTGTGGGCTGTGTTGGCATCACTGGCAGGCTTTTAGTGATTATGCAGTGATTACAAAAACAGCTAGACAAATGCTTACATGAATGTCTGCGCTACAGTGCAAGCCAACACCCTATCTTATAGACTACGACTTATGTAGAAGGCAGAGAAGATTTCATCTATTATATATTACATTTATATATACAAACGTTTACTCTTGGGGGGAAGTATAGGTAATAAGTATAAAAAGGTTGTGATACTATCCAAATAATTGATATGCAGTTGATTTGTTCTGAGTTTTAGCTATAGGCTTGTAAAGGGTTTTGTATAGTAAAAACATCTCACAGAATGTAACACAAATAGATACCAATGATGACAAGCAGAGAAAACTTGAATACCAGGATCACCAAAGTCACTCAGCACATGTATATCAATATTTAGATTTGGATTCACTCTAAGTGACCTAATGAGATAAACTGAAGGAATGAAAGACTGTATTATAACTTGGATTCACACAAAAGTCTGACCTTACTTAATTTACCTGCCTACTTCTTCAGGATCTAGCAGATGCTGCTGCCATAGCAACTCCCAAACTGTTTGGAGAGGATAGATTTATGGAGCGTGTTGAAATCAATGAGCTCGCTTTGGCACAGCTGTTTGTACCAGTCACAGTGACATAGAACAGGGGTGACCAAAGTACTTACAGATTCTGGTTTTGCTATGGATAGAATAGAATTCAGGTCTGAAGGCCAAATTCATTAAACCCTTAAGGACACATGACAGTCCTGACACATCAGGGATGGAGTAAAAAAATCACATCAAGTCAATTGTACATGTTTACTGAACTTATATTGCTCATTGAATCAATGATTTAAGTTGTCATGGTGCACAAAACGTGTATGTAAGCTGGATTAAGATGAATAAATTAAGAGAAATTACATAATTAATAAGCTGGTTCTACCTAGCACCATATTAATGTTTACTTATATTATATATATTAATCATTTTAACATTCAGCAATCCCCTGTGAAGCGTGCAACAGCATGCAAATAACTGGTAACCATTCGAGTTATGGTGGAAAAGAAGAGAAAGGCCATGTCCATTGGAGGTTTCAGTCTAGTAGACCGTGTTTCTGTGTAATGTTTACATGTTTGCATTCATTTTACATTAAAGTTTTCAAATATGGCAGCTGGTGAATGAGAGACTGGATTTACTGCCAAACCTTGCCTCCCAGCATTGTGGGAGATGTAAATAATGACAACCAGTGCTATTTGTGGCGATGCTATGTTATTCCCAGGCCTCATTCTGGCTCTCATCCATAACCCTGTTTAGCTCACCCAGCCCTGTCTTTTTTTATATACATTCCTGTTTTGCACGGCAGCCGCCAGGTCAGAAATAGATATACTTCCCAAAATGCCAGCTAAAGCACATGGGGTACTGTCTTGGGGATGCATTTCTGAATATGTATGCATGTCAAAAATGGGCTTTATTAGTTCATTGATTTGTTTGGTAGGTGCGCTGTAAGCCAAGGAAATGTGATGGACTGGTGGCAACCTATCCTGTGGTAGCGCTAGGACAGTGGGGTGATTTTATGTGGCAGCAGGTGACTGGGCACTAGAAAGTGGGGTGAGCGCAAGATTCTAAAAGCGGTGTATATATAGTGATAATATAGAAGTGCACTAGCGCTAGTGAGGCTCTGCGAGGGTGTGCAAGGCTCCCTATTTGAGGCAAAAGAGTTTCCCGTCCACCCTGGTCAAGATTGGTAGGGCTGGTATAAATAAATGGTCATGGTTCATTACTGGGGAGGTGGACATCATGGAGTGCACTTCTAAAGGGCCAGACTAATAGGGCTGGGTATAATTTTAAGCTATGGTGTTAAAAGGTTAAAGTTCTATTGGTTGAAAATATGTGATTTTGTTATTTGGTTATTGATTGGTGTAAATAAAGAAGAATTAAAAAGGCGTGGCCTTTCTCCATCTACAAAGTTTGTTATTTCAGGTCAAACTGTCTCTGTGGGTATAGTCATGTCAAAATATAAAAAAAATAAAATGCAAGCTAAATTAGCTTAACCTGGAACATTAATAATAATTCAAGCTGCCAATGCATTTCACACTGAACTTGCTTGGGGTTAAGGTGTTGAGGGATAGTACAAAAGTATAGCTGCTGAGTATATTTCACTGAATACTGCACTTGACAATTCTCACGTTTTCACCAACTGTGATTATTAAATTAACCCGTTACCTACTCTATCAGTTGGTACGAATGTTATTATTACATCTTAAGTGTCTACAGGTCTTTTGACCCCTTGTTTCTAAAGTCTACAGCATCAAATCTGCCCTTTTAATTGGCACCTACTAAGAACATAATGGAACAATGGAAAGAGCCTTCACATTGCTGATTTTAGGCACTAAACAATGTGTGTGAATTATGGACGGAAATGAGAGGTTTCCATTAGCTAATTACTGATATTAACCCTTCAGACATAAAGGAAAAACAAAACAAAGGTTTATTTAGTTGAAAACCAAACAATTTGTACTTCCAACAGTGTAAGCTCTAATTAGATTTACTGTTTTCTAAATACAAACATACGTTATTATTACTATTTTTTTTTACAGTGAACTTCTATTCTAGTTGCATAGTATTGCATCATTAATACCTGCACATATGTTTGTCCTATTGGATCAAGTAATATTATGTTACACATCATTATTTTTGGGGGGTACAAACTATCAGCATATGTCTTTGGTGTCCTCATTGCTTACTCAGAGTTGTATATTGACCTACAATCCATGTCTATGCATGTTCCCCAATGTTAAGAAAAATGATATTAATACCAGTGCTTAACCTGCTAGTCTAGTGGGTTACATGACAGGTGTGCTAAATCCAATGTTATATCACAGATTTATGAGCAAGTATATATATATATGTATATATATATACTGTGCATTACCCAGACCTGTATCTATACTGAATCTTTTATATACTGAGTCTTTTCACTATGCATGGTCCTGTAATTGATACAAATCCCCCCTCTTTATATATATATAATATGAATATACTCATAAATAAGATGTACAGATATATAAGTAATACACTGTAAGTGACTTTTTTTAATCCTTAGTGGAAGCACTGCAGTTGGTGTGTTACCACCATTCTTCCAAGTTTTGTCTGAGTGCGTCACTGGATTAATCCCCTTTTTCCACAGTCACAGTTGCCATAACACTTTCAAAAACAGCTTTCTGTAAAATGTAAACTCTCATGCTTTCCCAAGTCACCAACCCAGAAGGGATTATACAACATTCTCTAGGTGCAAAGTGCTCTTCTAGTTATTCAAATGACGGGGGATGTATAAAATGGTATGGGGAGTGAAAAAGGGCATCTCCAGGAGAATGGTGTCTGTACATAGAAATGAAATCATTATTCATACTAGAGTTCAATGAAAAACAGTCATACAAGGAAGGCACAATAGCTCCCTGCCTCCTGTTATTTGTACAAGTCTGGCCCATATAAGGGCTTTATTCATGAAAGAGAGAATTGCTGGGAATTGATAAGGGAAATTCAAACTAAAGACCAAAGTTTAGCAGAATGGGAGAATTTTACCAAGTCAGCTACTTTGGCATTAAGTTTGAAATTCCCTTCTCAATTCCCTGCTTCTCTCCTTCATGAATAGAGCCCTAAGTATTCTGTATTCTGTACAGTGCATCAAAATACTGCATACTGAGGTCTGACTCTATCTCTGTCTGCTAATGCGGAGAGAGAGACGCTTGTTTAGACATATGATCAATGGAGAATACGTTCTTAAAATGCAGGTCTGTCAGTGTGACTGGACCAACCTGCACACCTCACAGGGTTTGTTATACTGTCATTTATATACTGATCAGGGCACATCTCTGATACCCAACTGCATGCTTTTTGGTTGGTTGGCCTTACAGGAACTGGATGACCGAGCATTTCTCCCCTTAATTATCCAGAACATGAAAACAGAGGATGAGAGCAGAGGGCACCTAATTAGAATTGTTAGTCTCCTTATCATCATAGATATGCATAGTGTCCATGGTAAGGTCCATGGCACATCATTAAAGTGCAGTATATCGTCCACCATGAACAATGTTTGGTGCCTGTCTCTGCTAATCATGATACTGCAGCACACATTCATCCTGCTAATACATGTGTGTGGTGCCCAGCTGCAGGAATCAACTGAAGACCTGAAATTAGGCATGGGGCAAAGGGGGTTTGGGAAAAGGGAGTATTGTAATGAATGAGGAGAGAAAATGGGAGGTGGGAGAGATAGAGAGAGTGTATAATTTAGGTGGTTGAGCAGGACCTGAGGGGTGATGTCTGACACAACTCATGTGCCACCAAGGGACACTGGAGACTTAAGGAGAAACCTTGCTTCAGTATCCTCTCCAATCTCATTTTATTACACAAACGCCTGTACTTGTGTTACGTAAGCTCCAACCACAACATGTATCCAAGTAAGCAGAATTTAAATAGCTTTATCCACTGTCTGCCTCATGCATTCGAAGGGGGCTGTTTACGTATACTTTCTCTGGTCTAGCTTCTTGTAGGTTTCTTATTTGTTGTCTGCTTTTTATTCTCTGTATGTGCTAACATTTGTTCTTATGTGGATTCCTATTACATTTGACTGATTTTTGTAGTATGGCTCATACGTGCCTTACATGTAATTTATCTGCTACTTATTGTGTATTTTAGGATTATTTAATAAAAGCTATTTTCTTATTCTTCATTACTAGGTGTGCAGCCACTATTTGTATATTTCTGTAACATTTGGTAGTTTGGGACTGCCTTGTGGTTTGCACCCAGCTACAGTGTTGTTTAGGTATAGCTTCATTAATTCAGTGAGAACAATTTATTTAATCCATGAACGCCAGTGGTAACGTTTCGACCTGTCGTTCTTTCTCAAGCCACTGGCGTTTATGGATTAAAGAAATTGTTCTCACTGAATTGGAGTGCTGAGTATTTTGTATTATTTTGGAGTGCTGCTTAACCAGTTCCTTTTGGTGTAGACTGCATATAAAAACCCACATGGAACCTCCAGATGAGACGTAGAGAGTTCACAGCTATGCAAACAATGGTGTGAGTATTTATGTTTTATATATAATACCCATCATATATCCTTTGCCCTGCTTCAGAGTAGTGAGCCAAAGCTATAAACACTACAGCAGAACAAGTATGTAACTGATGTCTGTGTACAAGGACCATGAATCTTTAATATTCTATTAGAAAATGGTGACTTTGTCTAATTCATTCTTTACAGTGAAGTTGGCAGGCCCCATACCATCTCTAGCAAACTCAGTTCTGCTGATCAGGGTCAGCTGGTCATTATCAGGGGTGTTCTGAGGACAGCCGGGTGCCTCGCTCTCTAGATCCTTGTGAGCTGCTTACAGATCCAATGCATGAACAGGCAGCACACAAGTGTAGGACAGGAGGGTCCGGCTCTGAGAGAGTTGCTAATGCTTGATTCCCGCAGGCATGAGGAATGCAGGGATCCTGCGTGTCTGGGACGTGAATCACAAAGCTAAATATGGGATGCGGCTCCTGCCAAGTGAACACCAATATAGTGTCTGCTTACAGTCCACAGTACAGAGCGAAAAGGGGGAACAGAAGATATTCAAAGGGGGGGGGGGGGGGGGGAAGAATAATTCCACCAAAAGATATTATGTGATCCCTTCTATTCTACTTTACATGCATTTTGGAACATAGTTTTTTTCTTGTAATCTTAGACAATCTGTGCCTGAAAATAGTTAGGGCCCCAGTCTCCTCTGGTTAGGGCCCCAGTCTCCTCTGGTTAGGGCCCCAGTCTCCTCTGGATTCTGAAGGGGACTTGGCGTGTTTCCCCGAGCTGAGCCACACTGGGGACAGCAGACGCTGTTCAATATTGAACCCTTGGGGGGGTTTTCTACCCAAAATAAGCCTAGGATGTTTCCATTATAGAATGGGATGAAAGGTTTCAGCCATGGTATTGCAATGATATCCTGAAGTCAAGCTTCTGATTGCCATTAAAGGGTTACTATCATCTTAATATGTTTAAGGGGGCACTGTTGTCTATAGATTGTCTGCAGATACATTTATTTCCAAACTGTGTTATCTGAATTGCAAGAAAATAACAGAGATCTAATCATTGGACTGTTTTGAACTGACAACTGCACAAATCAGACATTAAGCTGAGAGACAAAGATAGGCAAGTTGGAGAAATGTTCAAATCCCTTTAGCAAACTCAGATTCTTGCAGTTCACTTGTCAGTTCACCACAGTTGAAAATTTAGGGTTTCATTTTTCTAACATCACACTATCTTAGTTATTAGTTATTCTGTATGTTTTCACAAAGTTGAATGTTTCTTAACATACAGTCAACATGTGCAAATAGGTCTCACCACCTTGCAAGTGACCTACTATAACAGAGATAGGGAGCCTTCTTCTGATCTAAAGCCAGGCCATCAGGGAAGGATGTGTTGGCAAATATAAAAGCATTGAAAAAAACATCTGAATCTTGGGGCCTTCAGTTGGACAACAATGCCTCAGACATGCGGCATGAGGATTAGATGAACCAAATCACCCACACAGATCTTCTTACCACCATCTCTCACTTCAATACCCACCCACACTCACCCACCCACAGACACTCAGGGATGTGTCACTCCCTCCTTGCTCAGAAGAACATTCCCATTGCCCTTACCTCCCACACACTATTCAGTATCTCTCTTCAGTCCAAACCAATGTGTCTAAGAGCACACATTACCCCAGATCAGTCATTATAACTTAGTATCCTTTAATAACACCACAACACTGGACATACAACTGTCAGATTACTCACATACAACAACTGCCCCTAACTTTCACCTACAAAACATCTCTTTCACTAAAATGGATATGAGGGCTTACGCTGCTTACCTAATTATAATGGACATCAATATCCTTTCAACTTTACTGGGACAAAGACCTAAATTCTTTGTTTTCTTAAAATAATAAAACCATTAATAATAATAGTATATAATGGATGTTAGCGACTGTTCTATGAAGTTACAACACGCCCATTATTACAATTAATAGACAACTCCAACGCGAAAATAACACCTTTTTCATGTATAGTAAAGTCAAACAGTTATAAAACATGTATGAAGTCATTAAAATCAGATTATCTCAATTATAAATATATTTGATTTAATAACAGATATCAGATATGCAGATTAAAGTTACTCTCTAACTCAGCTCCAGCATTTGGCAGGGGCCTGTGAGGAAAAAAAAGTTATAATATTAGGTGTTTCAAAAAAGCAAAAAGCAAAGTATGTAGATGCAACCTTTACTTTTATCAGTTAGGTGTACAACTAGGAATTCCACTTCAATGAACGTCTTTCTGGAATCATCGTTTTACATGCTTCCCTGCAGAATGCAAACAGTTCTGTCGGAACTTCTTTGATTAATTGATTTTCCTATGAATACTGTGTGCTGGATGGAAAAGTTACATGTTTGCTTCAAAAGAACGATTTGTTTACAGTCTATAGTGAGCAGAAATTGGTCCTTCATGTTGATGGGTGCTATATATGAAGAATTTCCTTGAGTGCATTGAATATTTGCCGCTTACTCACTGCCTGCAGGGCTGCCATCATGGGTCATGGGCGATACTCCCATTACAGGCCCCCAGCCCTTTAAAAAAAAAAAAAGAATTGTAAAGAAAAAAAAAAGCATGGGTAAACGGGGCAGCTGCCCAGGGTCCGATCATCCCTGGGGACCTAAAGCAACTGATTTATTTTATTGTAGAAAAGAGGCTGGGAAAAACCTCTCCCATGGTTTATAAAGGTTTTGCCCAGCCTACCAAGGGGGAGGAACCGCCGCCCATGAAGGGCAATCACTGGCCGGGGGCCTCTGACTGACAGGCTTGTGATGAGGCTGCATCACCATCCTGTTGCCACAGAAAAGGAAATAAAAAAAAAGAAATGCATTTATTTATATCATCATTTAAAGTAATTTACATGTGAATATATACATGTTAAACGTTTTTTCCTATAGGGTAGTCTTATATTCAGGATTTTAGTTTTTTTCCTAAAGGAATATACAAAGTTTGGGTGGTCGTCTTATAATCAGGGTCGTCTTATATTAAATACGGTATGGGATAAAAATATTCTGGTCCTAAAAAATCAGACCACATCTGATAACCTGCTTCGGTTAATATTAAGCCTTTACTTTGCAACATTGGATTATTTGGAGAAATATTCCATGGAAACTCATTGTAGGGTGAATAAACACTTTGTGAATGAAGACTATCATCCACAAATGATTCATACAGGCGAATAGCATTGGTCTATTTAATGACCAATTACCTATTACCATGTACATTAACATCCACACATCTCACTGTGGTAGATCATATAGATTGGAATGAGATCTAGGCAATTTGGAGGCCATGCCAACACCTTGAACTCATTGTTGTGCTCCTCAAACCATTCCTAAACCATTTTTGCTTTGTGGCAGGGTGCATTATCCTGCTGAAAAAGGCCAATTCCATTAGGGAATATTGTTTCCATGAAAGGGTGTACATGGTCTGCAACAATGCTTAGGGAGGTGGAACATGGCAATTACATGTTAGAGCCCAAGGTTTCCCAGCAGAACATTGCCCAATGCATCGCATTGCCTCCGTCATCTTGCCACTGGTCAGTGGTCATATTTTTATGGCTGATCAGCATGTTTTTGTTTTTTTTTTAGCAAAAAAAGTGATTTATCCAAGCACCAGTCTCGTTTCTTCTTGAAAGGTACACATTAAGACCCATCGTTCACTATTTAAATGATACGTAGACACACATGCTTAGTCTAAACTAAGAAAAAACTATTTAACAAGTGTACCAAGCAGCATTCCAGTTCCCTGAAAGATCAATATTGACATCTGTAAAACTGTGATTTAGATTATTTTGGGAAAATAAATAGTTAATTCAAGAAATTTCCATGATGCTTGTATATGCAGTTCAAAGCAAAGGCAAATTGAAAATTATACGCACTTGGTACATGTGATGGCGATGGTGACCTAAACATACCAGTGTCTCTTATTAGATGCACACGTGTGTCATGTAGCATGTTAAAGAGATCTTTTTTTAGACACAGATGTGTATATGTGGCAGAGCTGACCTGTGTGCTGTTGCGCGCTCACATCTTCATTAGGGTTTGTTATGTCTATATTTCTCTGCTTTGTAGAGCAAAACAATTGTTTTTTTTTTTTGCAAATAATCAGTAGGGGACTTAGCATGGAGGCTGCCTGTCAGAGGATAATAATTCACATACCTTAGAAAGTACATCCCCTCTTATCCTCATACTAGGGACCAGTTTTTCTTGCTGCAAAAGGACATTCCTAGCATTTTTAGGGAGTCATTCAAAAGGATCCCTATAAGATGCTCTCTGCAAGTGTCTATATGCGTACTTTTAATGCCCAATGGATGTCCCCAGGGTTTTCTAAGGTGAGGTATGGAGATGAAAAAATCCTCTTTGCAGAAGCACCTAACTATTTTACCAAACTGGAGGTGTTGGCCATGCACAATTCAGACCACACAGTTTCCCCAGGGACTAAAGTATGCCTTTTCTGCAAGCTTGTTCTACTTTGATTATGCAAAATGAAACTTACAAAAAAATAGGGCATATCTAATACAATCCACACGCCAAAACGGTAAACAAACTAACCCTGACACGTTTCATTCAGCAGTCCAACAAGAAACATTTCTGCAGAAAGCAGGTAGAAAGCTTTTTTCTTTTTAGAAAAATGATGTATGCAAGAGAAAGCTCAATAACTATTGCTTTAAGAAGCGGGGAAAAGGGATAAATGAAATAAAGCCTTAGAGACTTGTTGCTCATATTGACAGCTTTATCCCAGTGCATGAATCATGTTGCATTAGATACTCTTGCTACAAAAAGAATCTAAAAATGGAAATGTATGTTTAGCGTTTGGTGCAGGGACATGTTCTAAAAACAATACTTGATATAAACTAGAACATCTCATGTGATTAGGGCTTTTTGTGACCAATCTGTAACATTGATTGGTCTGTGTTATCTCTCTGATTTCTTCCTTTCTTTATGTTTTAAAATATGTTTATTTCACTGGCAGTAGGTTTGCTTTTGATAAATTGCTCTACTTGAATGTAGTTTATAGAAAACAACATGGAGAATATGTAAGTAACATACGAATGTGTAAATTTTCTATAAAAAAAACCTGTTCAGATCTTAAAGCTATATAACTACACATTAGTCAGGGGCTCCTAAAAACCTCAACGTTTCGTCTATTGAACCTTGGATTGCAATCTACCTGGATGTTGCTTACCACAAACAGGGGAACTTTACATTCCCTAAGTTACCAGGCGTAGAGTATTACTGTGAGAGGTGGATGTGTGCATGATGGCATACTAACACACCTTGTGACATGATAATTCTATAACGGAAAGTGCATTACAAAAATCTTGCCATAGTATTGGAAATGTAAGCAGATACATGCTTTCCAGCTTAATTAAACGTCATACTTCATCTTTGTGACTCACACATGCCATTAGAAAGAATAAAGTAAACGAGTGGGTGGTTTTACAGAGAGAACATTCATGACTCTGGACAGTGGGTGGGAATTAGTTTGTCCCAGGGTCCTAAAGTAAAATAGGCCTGAGCAGTAATCATGTTCATCGTTCTGGTCAGGACAACACTGAAGAGACAGATGTATGCTACTCATGAATCCTATGAGCATCCATGACTGTATAGCTACCCTGTGACAATCACTATCGGCATGGTAATGTCTAACGTGCGTGTGCTACAAACACTGTCTGCTCGCAACTCAGCTTCAATAACAAATCGGTTACTACAAATAACACCAAATTAGGTGCAAAGTTAGGATGGGTTCCTTCTTACCATTCATCACAAATACTTGTGTCTTAACCATTACAGAGAAATGTCACATATTGTGGGAAATATAATTACATTACATGAATATTTAAATAACGCCAACAATTTACGTATCGCTTGGTACAGTGCATAGAGGAGAACTGTGTACTATGTTAGACAAACAGGGGCAGGCTGATACACGAGGTAGAGAGAAATAATGCTGCACTTTTGTCTTAGTTTCACTGTTTTCCAGTTACAGGGCATATTTGGTCACCCATATTTCATGGGTCAGTAAAAAAGTACTGAGATTTAAAATAACTTGTCATCACTAAAATACACACCCTGGCCTTTGTGACGTAGAGCACAGCATGCTGGGAGTGTTGTTTCTTACAGACTCACATTTTATGGATTCTTATTTTAAATGAACAATAGCCTCCAAAAAAATGTTCTGTGTATTGAGGGCCTAGTGTACAAGACTTCCAACTGGAGACACTGGCTCTGTTAAATTTCTACCTCCAGGGAAAAGAAAAGGTGAGTGTTTAGGAACGTGGACAATGTACTTATTGTCAATCTGAATGTATCTAGAGGGAGAACTAGTGAAGGCATATTAAATTGTCTAGAAAAAGCAGATTAAAGCAATCCAGAAAAACTGAATAACTTTTATGTAAGTAGACAACATTAGGTTTCAAGTTATTAAGATTTGCAAAAGATAGGATAACAGGGGAGGTCAGGCAAGGTGGACTCGACGGGTTGGGCTGCACCACTTTTTACTTCTACATATCCATTGTGTAAGCTAAGCTGTCATCTTCCTCTCCCCTCTGCATTTCTGGATCTGCGGTAAAAAGGTGTTATAGAAGTCTAGAAGAATATGAGTAAAAATTAGTGGCCAATGCTCTGCCTATCTATTATATCTATCTCCGGACTCTCTCTGTCAACATATATTTCTGTCTGTCTGCTTGTTTCTATCTCTAATGATGGGCGGTTGGTATTGCTGAAGTGGCACCACAATAATGCCCCCCTCCCACTGGGCCAAAGGCTGCCAGCTCTCCCTTGTACTGTATGCTTAAATAAAATGTTTTACTTTTTCTTGGCAACAGTAAAGATGATATAAACCAGTGTAGAAAGAGGAGCTCAAAAGGAACATTAAAAAAGTTAAGATATTTTTTTTTCAAATCCCAACATGAAGAGAGTGCTTAGTGAATTCGCTATTCCTCTGAACTTCCTAAAGCTTTCCCCCACAGATCTGTGCCACAGACTACTTCACAACTATATTGCTCAGGCATAATGTGCACCACAAGATCACACAATTAAATGATGCCTAGTATAAACAAATGGAAGTCTGTTATCCAGAATTTTCTAGGTATGTTTATAAAATGTATAAGATTATGAGAATCTGCATTATGCGTAATCAAAATTCACTGTATACTGTTAGCATGGCCAGCGCTACCATAAGGTTGTATAGGCATCCAGCACCAAAGGGGGAATACGAATTTCAAATACCACCCGACCACCCCCTCCAATCCCCACCTTCTGAGTAGCGCTGTGTAGGAGTGAGAAAGTCCTGAGTGCAAAGTGAGTGCTGGGGTAAGTCCTGTGAGTGCAAATCTAAGTGTTGGGTTAAGTCCTGTGTGTAAGTGCTGAGGTAAGTTCTGAGTGCAAATCTGGGTGCTGGCTGCTGGATTAAGTATTGTGAGTACAAATCTCGGTACTTGAGTAAGTTCTGTGAGTGCAAAGTGGGTGCTGGAGCAAGTCCTGAGTGCAAAATGAGTGTAAATCTGGGGTCAGAAGGGGGTGGTGCGGTGGGGGGCATCAAAATGCACCATTGCCTGTGTAGACAAAAATCCTTGCACTGGTCATGACTATCAAGGGATGGAAGCAGTCTTTCTTTACAATCTTAATCAAGTTTTTATTACAAAATACTAAATAAAATCACATAGGAAAAACAACTCAAGCTGGTTATTAAACTTAATCAAAGTTCAGGGATATATGAGAAATATGACCCAGACCACTGGTCCACTCCCTTTAACCAGTCACTAGTGGACAGGAATGCGATGAATATGATTTTTTTTTTAATGTTAACACATGAAAGTGTTAATGCCAATTTTCAGCAAGTGTAGTACAAAAACTAAAAAACAGGGAATATTAAACGGCTAAAATCTAAAACATATTAAGAGCATTAAAAAGTGAATAATATATCTGAAGGGTTGGCTTCCTATCAAAGGAATGTAACAGAATAGTGATGGTTAATAAAATGTTATTGAACTTAATATAACTTCATAAGATTAGCATTTCAAAATTATTTTCTTATTGTAACATAATATTTTTCTGCTTACATTTTCTGCTTTTAGATGCTGCAACCAGTGCAGCTTACAGGCTAAGAGGAGTGTGCCTTATCTACAACATTAAGTTAAAAAAGAGGACAGCGCCCCACCTGTATTCCCCAATATGGAAAGGTTGTAAGAAACAATGGATTATGCCAGCAAAAAATGCAATACAAATGTGATCAGAAAAAGTCCAAAGACCTGAACCATGATTAGGAAAAAAAAGGTTGAAAAAGCTCAGTAGCAGCTTTCTGTTATACATGCAGTCTGTGTTATACAGTGAGATGGATTAACTCAGGTCATCAAATAGTGCCTTATTATGCCCCGCTGCCATTGATAAAATGTGATTGTTGTTTAACAATATAGTCATTAAGTACAAATAAGCAGTTTGATAATGTAAGCATTGCTGGAAAAACGTGACACATTGTTAAAGTCAGCACTTCAAATATGGGTTTAGGATTGTTCATAAGGTAAATATAAAGTTTTAATGTGAATTATTTACAGAGACTATATATATATATATATATATACATTGCAAGATACAGCTGATGAACAAATCTATCCAGAATTTAGGAGAATGGCTATTATGGGTACCCTCCAGTGTATTCTCTCACCTGGTAAATCATGACTTTGAAGTTCCTGCGCCTCAGAAGTTCAGATTCATTGACTTCCAGCTTTTTTATTTGCCCTCCCTGTCTCTCCAGGTTCTGTCTCACCGTCTTCACGTTGACGCTAACCTTCCTCACTTTCTCTAACAGTTTGCTTGCTGTATTGCTGGTGTTTGCATGGGACTTGGTCAACTTGGTAAGCTCTCCTTGGATACTGCCCACTACATTTTCCATCTCCTGTTGCCTCTCTTCTAGCTGCGTCTGAGTCAATTGAATCTGGTCCACAGCTCCAATAATCTTATCCAATAGGCTTAGCACCAACACCCCATTTATCTGGTCTGCTTTGATGGGCTCATTGTCGACATGTTCCTCACGTTCCCCTGGAGGAGTATCCGGGACGGTGGGCTGCTCAACTATCTGCAGGGTTGTATCCGCCATGTTAACGAAAGCTTAATGAGGCAAAGTTTTCACTGTGTTCAAGCTGGAAAGGGAGCAGAAAGAAAAAAACAAGTGGAGTGGGATTCAGGGACTTTGATAATGCTGGTAACCGGGACGCTGGCCAGAAATAGCAAGCATGGGACGGGTCTCTGTGTGTGTGTGAGTGTGTGTGTATCTGTGAGCTTCTATGCAGAACAGCAGTGCTCTGCATAACTGTACTAGTAGGGCTGGACCTGAGAGGAGGGGGAGAGACGATATTCCCTACTTTCTTGTCATTGGCTAACTCCACCCAGAGTGTATTGGAGAAGTTGGCTGCTAACCCAGCCTCTCCCTCCTCATTCTCTCTCTGAAATGATTAAAATAGTTATAAGGGAGGTGACTCTTATCCTTGCATGCAAGCACAGGCAGTGGAATGCACCAGCAGAGGGAGAGAAGAGAACAGTCAGGCTGATCATGTTATGGGTATCTCTTATACAGTAACCTCTTAACTGAATGGAGGCATCAAAACCGCTCTTAAAACTACAAAATATCTAGTATAATTCAGTTAGTTTATACTAAATACAGTGCAGAAAATGCAACTGTAACACACAATCTCACCACTAAGCTACATTTCCATAATTGTTAACTCTCCCACTGCCAAACCAAGAACAGGTGGTTAGAAGCTGTTATGTAGTAAATTCAAAGACACTGCAAAGAAACCCCCCCTTTTTTTTTTAATTCTGGGTTCTAGGAGGCGCATCTGAGGGTATTTAGTAAAGGGTAAATGAACAAGGAAAATTACAAATGATTGTAATAAACAAAAGGCTAACTTAAAGAACACCATGAGTCACACAGGATCTACCACAGGAAGGAACAATGGGTGGGATAAAAGGTATACCTACAATCTTTTTCTTCTTACGTGCATATGCATAATTTATATTATAATAATAATATTGTATATATATATATATAAAATTTAAATATGGATCTCTAATCACAGAGAGAAAACAGTTTTCACATTGTTCCTGTTAATAAATCAAAACATTTTCTTACCGTTATCCTATCCTCAGGGCGTGTGATATAACAATCCTTCAGTGAAGAGTTCAGCATGTGGCAGGTGGGTGTGCTCAGCATAGGAGAATGGAAAACTGTACTTATTTCGGCAAATGGAAAAGAACTTGGAATCATTAACAGTCAGATGTTTCCCCTCTAGGAACACTCCCTGGGCCTGTCAGAAAATTCCTAACTGCTTGCTGGGGTTATTGGGCACCACTGATCATAAGTGTACACCAATCCCCAGATATGGTACAGCAGGTAGCAAAGGATCTACCATTTTAGGTTGATTTCGCTAAAGTATTTTTTTTTTTTTAAATCAAATGGGGCATTTTAGGACAAGACAGACTGGAGTTCAGGATAAGAAACAAACTGTTTATATCAGCTGAGCTATGACTTCCAGTGACTTTGTCAACAGTGTAATTGAACTGTCTCTGTATGAAAATAACTGACTGTATATGCAATAGAGATGCAGGAGACTACTTAAATCAGAAATACAGTCTGAGGTTTTTTACCACAATCGCCAATTGTTTATTGGTTATCTAATGGCAGCACATAAGTTTAATTAAACATTTTGCATATGTAATAAAAAGGTTATTCAGAATTAAGTCATTTCTTATTTTGCATTGCACCCAGGACTTACCCAGCACCCAAAATGCACTCACAGACTTTTCCCAGCACCCAAATGTACCCCTAGTACCTACCCCATCAACCAGATTTGCACTCAAGACTTACCCAGCACCCTCTTTGCATGCAGGACTTGCTCCTCCGCTTAAGCAGTGCTAGGATGTCACGTGACACCCAGCGCTCAGATTATGACATGAGTGAGGGCACTGTGCTCCTAGGGAACACAAAAAAAATAGTGCAGTTGGCGAAGGTGGCAAACAGCCCACTCTCAAAATGCTGCCTGGGTCAATTGACCCACCTGCACCTTTGCATGAGGCCAACAAGTCCCTGGCATGAGCAGGCATTTGGGGGTAGTTTTTTATGTTGCCCCCTGTTGGCCACGCACTAGATACAACGCTGGCTCCAAGCCAGATAATTAGGGTGTGGCCCATGGTCCGTAGTTTGGAGACCACTACTCTAACCAGATACAGATCACATGACTGTCTATTAAGCACACAACAAACAGAAAAAGAAGCCATTAAGTAAAAAAAAATTAAAATGTCATCTGCTCTACTATACACTACATGAAATTAAAGAACAGAAACAAAATATTTACAGAATTATACATTTCAATGCCTCAGAACAATTGTACTGTACCAATCTCTCTCAAGACGCTTGGTGCTTTTCAGAAAGCTTGCACTGTACTATCACTGTACTGTATATTTCCACCCACACATAATATGCAATTTATTGAAGGAAGATCGTTATAGGTGATAAGGTCAATGTGTACTCTATCCTCCCCACCACCTGCAGTCACAAATTGTTTCCAAATACATCCATTGTTCATTCAAACGTACATGCCACATTCTTCCACTCAGAAAACACACAGGCCAAGCCCTGCACCCAATACAAGACCCGTCTTGTTAGGATAGTAAACGCTAGACATAGAATTGTACGTTCCATACTTTGATGACATAATTTGCTCCTTTAATATAAAGAAAAGTTCAAGCACTTTTTTTGAGAAAACACTGGGCCATCTGTGAGGCGTACCCATCCTGCAAAAATGACATGGTTCACATTACAGGAAAATTTTAAAAATGCTATACATTGTGCTAATTAAATTGCTAACAAATGTATACATTTTTATTTACCGCTATGCCTCAGCATACAATTTAAACACCCTCTAAACCGAAGGCAGAGTAATAAATACTACAAAGATGGTCGCCGAAACGGATGTGCACGAATCAGCCCCCCACCTCTTGGTGACAATAATGGTGAAATGATCCCAGAATGTCAAAGTCATCCTTTGAGGGTGGGCAGGTGCATTCACATCTGTACTGTGTCCACTGGTATGGAAGCATTAGACAACTTTAGGTAAATATATATTTCATGCAGCTCCACATCCTATGGAGCTACATTTGTAAGTATTAACACTATATATTTTTTCTCTTTTGTACAGCCAATACTTTTTCTACACTGCAGATCATATCAAGTGTTCATATCTATTGCAAGGTGAACTTGCCATCCACATGTTTTGAAGATGATAGGGTCACTTTATTACAGACTAATTTTAAACCTGAACTTGGTAATAGTGACTGTATAGTACAAGAGATCATCCTTTCCTTCACATTCAATATGTGACAGCATAATTATATCTCCTATTATGATTCTTAGAGAAAAGAATGAAGGAGCAGTGAGAGAGAGAATGGTAGTCTTGAGGATCATACTAACATGTTAGGCCCATGAAGACATAGAGATTACAAAAGCTCTCTCCATGCCTATAAAGCATACACGAAAGCTGCAAAATAGACTGTATGTGAGCAATTACAGACAAAGTTGAGTAAAAGTGTACAAACGTTGATTAAAGCTTCTGCCAAGTTCCATTATTCATTTGTAAAAAAAAAAAAAAAAGTAGAATTCAAAGTGCCTAGTGTAGGTTAAGGGTAACTCTGTCCCCTCGCACACTGCTGGCAATGCCCACAACCAACCAGCTGAGCTTAAACTACCTTGTTTCCATCTAGTGAAAATCAGTTGTTATAAAAGTTACAGAGAGTTGCTCAACTCAAAGAATTTAGACAGCAACAGTGAAATTCCCCCTTGTTAAATTACTTTACTTAGCTCTGTTTGAAGTCAGTGGAGAGTTATCTCAGTCAGACTGCAGGAATGAAGGATTTGGAAACATGAAAACTTTAAGTTTGCAGAACACTACACATTTTCAAGGTTTCCTAAGTAATCTAAACAATATACAGACTTTTCTGATAAATTCCAGTTACTAATATTTATTAATACGCTTTGCTCACAGTTCAATGGCTCTTTATTAACAAGATTTTTATTTTAAAATACTAGCTATTAATTTCTTATGTAAAAGTCTATCATCTACCTCTAAAGAGCCTGCAACCCTTTGGGGGGTTAGAGAGGTTTTGGGGAATAGCGATATGGAGCAATAAAGTGTTTATCATTGAATAATAATACTGTAAGATGCATTGGGATTGATTTTATGGAGCTATGCTGTGAGTCAGTGACATACTAAAGGGTGAGTGG
The DNA here is from genome assembly GCA_036172795.1 of Pelodytes ibericus. Lineage (NCBI taxonomy): Eukaryota > Metazoa > Chordata > Amphibia > Anura > Pelodytidae > Pelodytes > Pelodytes ibericus. The sequence continues at coordinate 95,825,633 of CM069862.1, read as the reverse complement.
CAAACGGAGGAGGTGGTCTGCATGCAGGGTGGTGCCACTGGCAGGAGTGCACTCCACCAGTGGCACCAGTGTAGCAGCTGTTCCTGAGTTTGTTAGGGAGATCACAAGATCTCCCTAACAGAACCTTCTTCACATGGCTGCGGACAGCCGAAGCACGCAAATCTGTGTGTCTTACACTGTCAGACCTGCATCATGCTCTCATAGAACGTCAGAAGATGATGCTCTTAGTCATTATTAAAAGCGTGGAGCACATGGCAGGTGTGACTGATGTCTGAGTGTAGGAGCAGAGCTGAACTGTCAGCCCTTAAAACATACAACCCCTCTACTAAATTAAACCCCCCTAAAAGTTAACCCCAAACCTTAATACTAACACTTACCCCCAAATCCTAATACTAAAAATAATCCCCTGAACCCTAATACTAACACTACCCCAAACCCTAATATTAACATTAACCCCCCGAACCCTAATACTAATACCATATTTGCTCGAATATAAGACAAGGTTTTTTTCAGAGAAAATGCTCTGAAAAAGACCCCTTGTCTTATATTTGAGGGCGTCTTATTGTCTGACCTCAAATCGAGGTCAGACTGTAAGACTGGGATCCAGGTCCCCCGCAGAGCTGCATGGGACCTGGATCCCCCTCACTAACAGCCGGTGGATGTCTGTGCAATGCGTGCAGACATCCTCCGCTGTCGCCCCGCACGTCCGTCGGGACTTCTATGATGAAGCCGAGATCTTCCAGCGTCATCATAGAAGTCCTGGCGGAAGTGCCGGGCAGCAGCGGAGGATGTCTGCTAGTATCTGCGAGTATCGCAGCCTCCACTGGCCACCAGGGAGATTTGGGCTTTTAGTTTATTTCCTAAAGGATTATTCAAAGTTTGGGGGGTCGTCTTATAATCAGGGTTGTCTTATATTCGAGCAAATATGGTACCTAACCCGTAATAATACTCACCTTGTGCGATCCCGCGATGAACTGTCCTGCAAAGAAAGGTTTGGCGATGACCTCTCACAAGAAGAACTGGCCATTGCATCAGAGGTCACAGTGAAGTGACTGAGTTCAAGGAGCCACAATGAACCCTCCCATCCCCTGTGAGGGAGGGAGGAGAGGGAGACAGACACTGTGAGGAATGGAGGTGAGAGGGTGACAGACACTGTGAGCATGGGGGTAGAGGAAGACATACACTGGGAAGATGGGGGAATAGGAGACAGACACTGGGATGATGGGTGGGAGAAGTGACAGACACTGAGAGAGTGGAGGAGAAGACAGTTACTGGGAGCTTGGAGGCTAAGGAGGCAGGCACTGGGAGGGTAGAGGAAAGGGAGACAGACACTGGGAGGATGTAGAAAATGGTGATAGACACTGGGAGGGGGGAGGAGAAGGAGATAGACATTGTTTGGATGAGGGGAGACATTGGGAGCGAGAAAGAGATAGATGTTGGGGAATGGAGGAGAGAGAGAGACATTGAAGGTGGGGGAGGATCTGTGATGTGGGACTGGAGCACATGTTGCCACTGGACACTTCAGAATGGTTGGCGGTATTAACCCCAATTGGTGTGTATCCTTGGTTGAGCTGCAGGCATCACCCACCATGTACCAAGCTGCACCCACTGCACCACAATAACCAAGTGAACTAACAAACTATGATAGCAACAGGAGCCAGGACAAAAAAAGAAGGCAGAAGAATAGTCAGACAGGCCAGAATCGAAACCAAATATAGGGATTAAAAAACGAAAGTATAACCAAGAGTCGAAGTAAAAAAAAAGCTGGATCAAAACTGGAGAGCCAGATGGGGCATAGCTAGCCGTATAAGAAGATGTCCACATAATTTGGTTGGCTATATCGTTCCTCCAGAGAAAATAGGCACACTCCCATATGTCATAGGAAGAAACTGAAAGACAAATAATGTGCCTGAAATCTTCCGGGGCAAGAATAGACAGGTCTCGTCCTCCCTCCGAGCGTACTTTTGAATGGCCACCGACGTTTACTCTGAAACACCCGCAGACCACAAGGCGGGTTCTCCTGCCATCTTGCAACGCTTGGAAGAAAGTGAACTGGATCTGGCCTGACACCTGTCACATACATACATACATATATAAATATATGTATGTATGTATTTTTTACCCTGCTGTTAAATGTGAACCATTCTGGACTTGATCTGCAGGAAAATATTTTCTAAATAAAAAAATGAATAAATAAATACATTTTGAGTAGCAGCATTTTGGGAATGATTTGTCATCGGTTGGTTGTGCATCCATATTGGTGGATATGAAGGAAATCTTGCTAGATGAGGCATTATAACAAAACATATATCTTTGTTATAGCCATGTTCATGAAGAATATATGCAACTGCTTATGAAGAAGAGCAGAAATATCAGCACAGGATCTATCATTGGGGTAAGTAATGTTTTATAGAGCTTAAAATCCCTAAGGGTTTAATCTGGTATTTCCAATTTTTGGGCTGGTTAGGAAGATGTTGGTAATCCTAATGGTCCTTGAAATCAATGTAATGCCTCCAAATATACCCCAAATGCCGCCTTGATTACTGACCAGAGACATATATGATCGGTCCCCGAATTTAGCTACAAATTCATCTGAATAGGGTCAAACCGAAGTAGTAGCCTCAAACACCCCATCATTTCTTATGGGAGGTTACAGAGATAGAAAAATATTAGCAAAAAACTACTAAAATTCAACAAAAATATATCAAACTATACATTGAAGAATTAGTCCAGGTACAACCAACTGATGTACATTTTTGTTACATACAACACACACCCAATCAGTGTCCAAGAATATTTGTATAAAAAGAGTGCACAGGGTGTGACCAGCTTTACAAAGCAGGAGTAGCAACCATCAGCACAAATAAAAATCAAATCAAATCCAAAACTGGAGTCAGGGCAGAAGAAGGGCCAGGGCCACAGCATAGCTGGTGGCAATGGAGGGGGAGTCTAGGCCATAAAGGTATGCCTAGAGTTTCTCAGTGGTGGAGAATACGTTGATAGGAAATTGTGGCAATGTTACAATTGGGTGATAGGGGCAGCAGATAAATGAACAAAACAGAGGAGGAAGCACTAGCTCTGACAGGAGGTCGTGGATGTGGTCAATGCAGTTGGTGAGAGCAACAGGACAATGGAAGTGGTGAAGAAAAAGGTTTGTGTTGTTAAAAGGTTTGTGCTACTCATGAACAAGTTGTAAAGGTGTGTTACGTACTTTGTATGTTCACAGCATATATATGAATATAGTGTAAAACTATACATGTAGAATTGCTACACTCTGGTGCATGAGAGTTGTATTCTGTGTGTGTATGTGCAGAGTTGTCCTTTTCTACTTGCCACAGTCCAACTATTTGAAATTGAATTCGGTTATCTCAGAAAGCTGCATTTCCAGACACTGCAGACACAAGTGTGGGATGTTAGTTGGAACAAATGTTGAACCTGTGCAATGCAGTCTAACAATGGTATGTTTGTGTGGCTTGTAGACTAGAGATAAAAAAAAAAACACTCAGAGGAAACTGTTCAACGCAGCTGCCACCAAGGCCACCGTCAAGGGGTGACCCATCAGGGGGTGACAGGTGATATGCAGTGTGGGTGATGGGTTATGTCTTAGGGTGCAGGGGTAAGTCCTGGATGAGCACTGTGGGTGTTGGAGCATGTCCTTGGGTGCATGGGTAAGTCCTGGATATACAATGTGGGTGATGGGACATGTCATTTAAACCTCATTGACATGATATACAAATATTTATGCATTTAAACCTCATTGGCATAATATACATATTTTTATGCATTTAAACCTCATTGGCATGATATACATAGTTTTATGCATGTAAGGCTCATTGGCATGATATCCAAAGACCTGAATAAAATGACTTTGAGAAGGTAGGTGGGTGAGATGGAGAGGAAGATATAGGGACGGGGGAGTCCCATAAAATTTGACCTGAAATGAAAGCACATAAAAATGGTGGGCCTAAAATATTCATGGGGGCCAGGGCAAGTATCAAAAATAGGGCTTTGAGCCAACCAAATGGCTACACATATGGGTGTCAGTGCAGGTAGCTCTGACACCCTCACTATAAGAAATGGGGCTGGGAGAAAAAGTTATATTGGAGTCCAGGGCTATAATAACATTGACCCCATGTGGTCTGGTGGCTGGGCAAATACTCCCCGATCCCACTAAACATTAATTAATGGCACCCTGTGGTTTGGGGCTGAACAAAAGCCCCTGGACCTCATTAAAGATAAAATGATTGTCCCATGGGATCTGGGCAAAAGGGGGTGCAAATAGGCTCCTAGACCCCAAATGAAATAAAACAATTGCCCCCGGGGTTCTGGGGCTGCTCCAAGGCTTCTGAACGCCATTAATTTAAAATAAAAAATGTCACTACCTACCTCAGAGGAGCACTGATGCAGAATGAAATCCCTGCTCTGGGTGCCCACATTTTGTCGGCCTAGGGCAGCACAAATCCAAGATTCACCACTGGGGATAAACTTTGCTTATACTGTGAATTGAGCCTGTTTTCTTTTCAGAAGTTGGTACAGCTGACCAACGAAATACGTCATGAGGTCTCTGACTGGCGTTATTTCACTTGTAGGCTGGGATTCGTTTTCCATTCCTGCTCCCGTTTGTTGAGTTTCTGTGCAGGCTGTCCTCCTGCTTTAATGCTGACTGTGGATTCATTCTTTACATACTGTTTTTCTCACTTGTGAGCCATCACACATTGTAAGTGGTTCTACCTGCACTTTATGGGATGATGTGCAATACTACTCTATGTTGCTCCCTTCTTTTTTAGATATTGAATGATCATTTAGAAGAGCTCCTGATTCACTAGAATTATTTGGTGCCTCCCTCTGCACCTAAGTTTGTTAGTGCATACGCTATATTCTTTTCTGTGTCCCATTAGTGATAAGATTTACCACACTATCAAGCTTTTTTGTTTGTCTTATTATTCACATATATGATTCTGCGCCACTCCATAAATACAAGTTTATACTGTGAATGTACTGAATATTAAATATGAAAAGTAACTATGCACTGAGATAGCAAACTTGCAAGCAAAGATGAGAAATGTATGTTTTAAATGTGTTTGTGGTGTGTCCTGCTTATGGTATCCCTTTTGTGCCTTATTTAATTGAAAAGTAGTTCATCTGCATATCAAGTCACAGGTGATGTCATAAACAGGAGACCCCTCATTCAAGTTTAAAACATATTTTTCTCTCATTTGATGTCGTTGTTAGCAATTTGGTTACAATGCATAGCTCATTTATCATAATGAGGTCATTTTGGTAAGGGGAGCTGTGTTAAGGGCATAGTAAAATTGTAGGTTAAAAGTTAGACAAGGAAAAAAATATGAACATTTTAAAGATTAAGCACAAACTGTAGAATAAAATAGTTAATAATATATTCATGAGAGGAACCATTAGTCCAATACTTGAGATCAGAGATGGAGATAAAAAGAATTTAGAGGCAGCATAACCTACAGAGTAAACTGAAGTCACCAAGGATTAAGTTTGACTAAAATGGTAAATTTTGAATCCATTAAAGATAGATAGGTGAGGATGTAAAGATGGATCAGTCTCATCTATACTTACTTGATCGCCATAGACTACTCTACATACACCACTCTGCACTAGTTAGGGTCAATGTTAGGATTATATGCTTAACTCTGCGAGTAGCAGATAAACTTTCATCTGGAACCATAACAGGAGTTTTACAGAGAGGTTAGAAGGCACTACAGCAGTATTATAAAGTATGAGAAATAGTTTATATGAAGTAATATTTATTTGCCAGCTACCTCTGCTCTCTTTGGAAAGCAATATCTACAGGACTTGGATGTCTGCCCCACCCGGTTTCATTACACAAGCCCATAAATGATGGCAGTGAAATATACTTTTTATTTTCCTTCTCCCCAACTAATAAGACAGTGTGAACATCTGAGGAGTCCCCGGTGTTCTGACCCAGCCAGCCTCTCCCAGGCCAGAATACTGCACAGTGACTGAGACGGGCTGGAATGTTGGGAGGGAATGGAATTTCTGACTCTAATCCTTCACTCAACACTCTCCGGGTACCTTACAGAGAAGGTGCAAGTTATTTGAGGGGCACAGAAGGTGAAAACTAGCAATCAGACAAATTCCGGGCATTGCTGCAAATTGCACTCCCAAATATAAATGGCAAAGTTCAAGAGGACCTATATCGGGGATGGGAGGGGGGCACCGTAGGTGTTAATACACAGAATAATATGGAAGATGATAAATGCTGTTGTGTCAAGTTATTAGGAAGGGTAATTAGAAAGGTTATATGCTGTAAAAGGAATGACAATAAGGGCACTTGTGGAGAGGGTTATATGAAGCAATAGAAGACCTAAAGATAGGTTGTACATGCAATAGAATACAGGGTATCCATGCATCATCACAAAGCATGGGGAGCACGAGCAGCACTTCACAGGGTGGGGGCGGAGCTTCAGCTCTCAGCCAGTGAGCTCCGCCCCTTACCCACATCCAGCAGTGCTGCCGAACAGAGGGCTGGTGAGGGGGGATCTCCCCACCCAGTGCCTGTTTTTCTTCTCGTGGCGCCCCCTGGGATGTTGCGCCCTGTGCGCTTGCACAGGTCGCACACCCCTAAGGCAGGCCATGATCATCCCACGTTTCTCCCTAACCTCAACTCTGACTTCTGGATACCTAATTGTCAGCTATTTATCTTGACCTCACCTCCCTCTTCCTGACCATGACCATATGGCACTAAGCCTCAAGACAGCCCCAATTATGTACTCCAGGTTTAGGAGCCTGTTGCATCTTGAGGGCTCCTCAAATAGTACTTGAGTTTTGCAGGATCAACAGACTCACATGTAAGATTTAGTGTTTGGCAAAGTTGGACCATTAGTGAATTCACTGGTGTAGTGTGCACAGACATTACAAAATAAAATGTTTTATAAGTAAAACAGCTTTAAAAGCACTGGTAAAACACAGATGTGATAATGTAGATAATAATCCACATCAAATATCACTAATGTTCTTGCTGTTCTGGCAACACAGCCTTCTTTTCACTCAGCATTTTGTATTCAGCTTGTGTCATCTGAGGCAGAGATTATACCTTTTTACTAATTAATACAAACACTTTTCACTTTTTCTTTGGAGAAATGTAGCTGACAGGGAATTTTCAAACAATATTTTTTATATTTCAGTACACACCCAAAAGTTACTTAAAATGATTCCAGAACACGGTTTGAAATAACACAGAACTGTGTGATTAATACAGTGTAAGCTGAGGAAAGCAGTTGTATGGTATGGAGGGTTAACACTGTATGAAGGCATTCCCTTTTGGCTGTATTCCCAGGAACACTAGGTTTCCAATAACAACAGAAGGAAAATGGGATGGGTGAAGTAATAAATGTGTTTACTCCTGGATTCCACCTTGCGAAGCGGAATCCCAGAGTAGGTTTGCCCCTGACTAATGTTTGTGGAACTTGGAGATAAGGCAAAGCTAGTGATGTATTTGCCTTGTGAAGGTTCTCAGTCGATCATATTTAATTTAGGAAATCTTGGAAAAACTGATGAGGATATGAGACACTCCTAGGTTTTCCAAACCAGACATACAGTAACTATAATGAAAACTAGGCAGCCTTGCATGTTCTTGTAGTAAAGGAAGAGGTAGAACATATCATGCATTTACAAATAGAATTTTTGTTATCAATAGACTCTAACTGTCTTCCCTTTTACCTCCAAAGGATTTGGAAGCTTTAGGTGTCAGTATATATATATATATATATATATATATATATATATATATATATATATTAATCTTTTTAACAGGATTTCAGACTGCCATGCCTAATTATGATTCCTAAGAGCTCTTGAGCCTGTATATATATAAAGTTGTTTGAATGGGTTATACATATATTACATTACATTACCATTTATTTATATAGTGTAAACAATTTACGTAACGCTAGGTACAGAGCATAGAAGGGACCTACATACTAAGTTAGACAAACTAGAACAGACTGGTAGTTGAGGTAGAGATCCCTGCAAGCTTACAATCTAGAGGGAATGGGGATCCATAAGACACATAAGGGGTTGAAGAGGCCAGAGGGATTGAAGTTGTAGTAACAGTAGTGTGGATGGGTGGCACTAGGTGGCCAAAGATGAGTAGTGTGTGTTTCAGCTAGGTAGGAACTGCTAGAGGTAAAGTGACAGGTGTTCTAGTGGGTTGGGTAGTAAGCTTCTTTAAAGAGGTGAGTTTTGAGGGACTTTTTAAAATTTGAAAAGGAGGGAGAGAGCTGGATGCTCTGCGGAAGGGAGTTCCAGAGAGAGGGGGCAGCTCGGGCAAAATCTTGCAGTCGTGAGTGAGATGTGGTGATGAGGTTGGAGGAGAGTTTTAGTCCCAGTGAGGAGCGCAAAGGATGTGCAGGGAGGTATCGGTTAACAAGGGAGGCAATGTACGAAGGGGCGGAGGAGTGGAGGGCTTTGTAGGTTAAAGACAGAGTTTTAAATTTTATCCTTGAGCAGACGGGGAGCAAAAAACAAGGGGGCAAAATTGCTACTTTGTAATTCTCACTATGCGACTTTTGTTTAGTGCAGATAATGGCAGATTTGGATTGGCGGGGAAAGGGACTAATAATATGGATATTAGGGGCAGCCAATTGCCCGTCCCTGATTATAAATATTATTATATTTATAATATTATAAAATGTAGTCCAGTAAATGTCCCCTAACTGTCCTTCTTTAAGCAAGACAGTCCAAATTTTAAGCCGCAATCCCAGTCTGGGACACCATGGAATGAATTCAATGCATGTGCAGAGGTCTGCACATGTGCAGTAGTACTATCAGTTTGAGTGTGTTAATGCACATGCATGATACCGCTGACACTCCTCAACCCAAGCTTCGCCCTCCAATCTACCACATTTCCAGGGAAGAAGTTGAGAGGCACCAATGTTAATCCAAATTGAGTAGATCCTTTGGTGTGAATATTTAATATCATTTATTTTTTCATGAACAAACTCAGAAAACAGAGGTAGCTAAATGTTGCAAACTGGAAATAAAAGAAAAGCATGCAGTGGATGGAGGCTTTTATCTAACTCCTATGTCCCTGATGACTAAAGGGTCTAATCTATAAAGAGAGAATTGCAGTGAATTGAGATGGGCATTTCAATATCTCTTAAGTTGGAAAAATTCTCCCATTCAACTGCTTTGGAGAATATTTCCCACTCAGCCTAAAGTTTGATATTCCCATCTCATTCATTAGGGCGAGATACGTGGAAGGAGGGCATGAGACTTTGCGGAAAATTGGAACAGGGGGAGGCTTGCATGATCCATAAAAGATTGTGATCCACTAACGTAGATAACAAAATGCAGCTCTAATTAGACTCTAATCCACAAACTACATTTCTCAGCAAACAAAAAACATTTTTGATTTTAACTGAAATGTACAAATCTTTCCATGATATTTCTTGTGTGTCTTGACGGTCATTTCTGTCAATTAAAGGGTTAGTTATTACAACAGGTTAATGGAAGAAAGGGGTGTCAGTGACCACGAAAGGGGCATCATTCCAACCTCAATATGTAATCCCTTTCTGAGGTTTCATGGCTTAGTTCCCAGCTTTGCAGAAACAATGTAAGGAAAATGGAAATAATGAAGAGCTAAGGTTTGTTGATGCCAAAATGGATTACATTTTACCTTAAGATGTATAACAATAAAACTGCTATCCACTGATATGAAAATGATTTGCTAGCGAGGGTGTACATAATTTGAGCAAAATAAAGTATAATTATGTTAAAAAACACTTTGGCCTAAAGTTCAAAATTCCCATCTCATTTACCTGTAACAGAGACTGAATTAAAATGCAATTATCATTTCACTTTTCTTGTGAAATCAAATAGCAGAGTCACTGTATTGTTCTTCAAAATTCCTCTCCTTGGATCACTAACTTGTGAATAAAGGTCTGTTCAATGGGACTGAAGCATTCATTAGAAGAAATTATCCCCTACCTCTTTGTCATTGTGGGTCACAGTGGGGCAAGGGACTCTTTTTTGTGTACTTTGTGTCCCAAGATATACAATTTTGCCGCAATTGCATTTTGTGACGTTGCTAGGGAGGGGGCTACTGGGGCTTTTTTATTATTTTTTGTTTTAGTTAGAGTTTTGGGCTCTCGGCCGGGATGAAAGACATCATGCCGCCCTTACTCCTCTTTAACATGTGGTCCCACATTACTGGTGGATCGCACACCAGCCATATGCACTGCTGCTATGCCTCCTCTGCTGCCTGCCTGAGTAGAGCGCCCAGTGTCACATGACATCGGCAATGGACAGCAGCAACAACTCAACATGGCCAGCTTTCCAAACTCAAAGCAGAATTCGAAATTGTTGAAAGGGTTTTTTATTTGTAAAGGTGAAAAAGTGATTGGCGCTATATAAACTAGATCAATAACAGTGAACAATGCAGCAAACACTAGTGTAGTTCCTCCAAAACAAACACAGCAAACAGTGAAAAACAGAATAATAAAGTGTGGCGCAAAGCAAAAAAAATGAACTACACTTATCTTAAATCAAATAATTCTCAGCAGAAATACATGTAAACAATACAGAAAAATACAAAAATAATGTGTAATATAGAAGACAGGAGAATAGCTGGTTAAATATCCCCCAATGGAACCTCACTCACACAGTAATGAGCCTAAAAACTCTCTGAGCATCAAAGGCGAGGGGGACTGGAAGTCCTATCATCTGCAGTAGATTGTAGTTGAACTGCGATGGGAATGGTGGTCAGGATATCTTGAGTCAAGTGATCTCCCAGCGACTCAATCGATAGTATAGATGGCATCAACCGAGAAATACAGAAAATGACTAAATATAGTACAATATATCCAAAAGTATTTAATATCCCTCCAAAACTTGATGCTAACATAAGAACAGATAAAAACAGCAAAAGCATCACCAGTCCTTCCGTGAAGGAACCGTCTGGTTTTTCAACCGACATTACTATGTAACCATGTAGCTATGTAACATGGACTGTGCCAATGACATAGGCACAGACCACTCTGGAACCCAAGAACCCCTTGGTTGCCCTGACAAGTAAAAAAGCAGGCAGGGTTACATTTAATGAAACATTTATTTTGATCTGTGTGAGACAGTGTGTGTGTGTGAGACAGTGTGTGTATACATAAAAAAAAATGATGTATATAATAATAAAATATTTTTTCCAAGAGCTCACCCACAGGGTGAAAAGAAAGGTAAAACATTATTATGATAAATTTGATAAAGTTTTACCTTTTTTTCAATATGGGTGAGCTCTTGGAAAAAAATATTTTATTATTATATACCTATTTTTGGGGGTGGGAGGTGGTGCTGTTTTTTTGGCCAGAACCATTTTTGTAGCCTTTGCCCTCTTGTTGCACATTTACTTGTGTGTTGTGTGTGGAGAGCACCCAGTGCACTCGTTTGTTTACTTTATGCTACCAGACACATAATACATGATCTGAAACAGTTTGAATGTGATCAGGTTTGCTAACTCACATTTGATAATTCTGCTATTCACATTATTTATAAATGACCTGCCTAAAATCTGCAAAGCCTCAACTGTACACAAGAATGCAGATAATCCAGAGGTAGGCAGCCTTTGGTACTCCAGATGTTGTGGACTATCCATATTGCTGGAAAAGCATCAACAAAAGTGTAGTCTGGGAGACGGAGCATTGGGGGTCAAGAGTCCTGCGCAAGGCAGCCTGAGTGGATTTAGTGTGTATGGGGAGCGAAAGTAGAAATATACATAACAAAGTGTAATGATTGTACGTACTCCTATTCTAAATGATACTGAAACATGCCATTTAGAAATCAGAGGGTTAAAATTACTAGTCAACTCATATCAGCCTGTTTTCCTCTGAAAAATTACCTTATTTAATGTCTGGTTTCCTTTGAGGTAAATTGATTTACAACATAATCATTTAAGCCATTGTGTGGATGTCACAGGAACTGTAGCACACAGAAAACAATGGCAATAGCTGGCGCTATTAAAATTAAAAAAAAAAGACATCCTGAAACTTCTAGTTCAGAAATATTATTTCGTTCAGTAAACGTATTTCTCATATTTTTCCAACTATGGCATCAGAAAACAATGCAGACCAGAAAGCAGGCAAAAACACACAACTGCATCACTGTACCCAGTACGTTCCAAAACCACCCCACAACACAGTGGTGTATCTTGGTTTTGTGCTGCCCTAGGCAGACAAAATTTGGGCACCCCCCCCCTACCCACGATGCACACCCACGACATGACCCATAACCCACGTTGCACACCAAGGACATGCCCCATCACCCCATTTACATGCTTCTATCACCCCATTACATACACTTTGCCAATATTATTTGCCATTAATATTCCCCAACCAATTTGCCCAATAATATGCCAGTATTATTTGCCATTAATATGCCCCAGCCAATTTGCTCACTAATATGCCAGTGTTATTTTCCATTTAATATGCCCCTGCTAATTTTCCCAATATTATGCCAGTGTTATTTGCCATTTAATATGCCCCAGCCAATTTGCCCAATAATATGCCAGTGTTATTTGCAATTTAGTATGCCCCACAGTGCTGTATTTACCGCAAGGCATCCTGGCATATTATTGAGCACATTGGCTGGGGCTTATTAATGGCAAATAACACTGGCATATTATTGGGCAAATTGGCTGGGGCATATTACATGGCAAAAAACACTGGCATATTATTGGGAAAATTGGCTGGGGCATATTAAATGGCAGAATAACACTGGCATATTATTGGGAAAATTAGCAGGGGAATATTAATGGCAAATTATACTGGCATATCATTGGGAAAATTGGCTGGGGAATATTAATAACAAAATAATACTGGCATATTATTGGGCAAATTAGGTGGGGAATATTAATGGCAAATAATATTGGCAATGTGCATGTAAATGGGGTGATGGGGCATGTCCTTGGTGTGCAACGTAGGTTATGGGTCATGTCGTGGGTGTGCATCGTGGGTAGGGGGGGGTGCAGAAAATTTGTCTGCCTAGGGCCACTGATGCCCCAGCCAATTTGCCCAATAATATGCCAGTGTTATTTTCCATTTAATATTCCCCAGCCAATTTGCCCAATAATATGCCAGTGTTGTTTGCCATTTAGTATGCCCCAGCCAATTTTCCCAATAATATGCCAGTATTATTTGCCATTTAATATGCCCCCGCCAATCTGCCCAATAAAATGCCAGTGTTATCTGGTATTAATATGCCCCAGTAAATTTGCCAATAATATGCCAGTGTTAATTGCCATTAATATGCCCCAGACAATTCCCAATGCATCCCCCCAGCACTTACCTTTTTCCCTGGTGGCTAGTGGCAGGCAGCATGGAGTCCTCCATGCTGCCTGTTCGGCTCCCCGGCGGTTGTGCCGACAGGTCATGTGACCCAGCGCGCATATGACGTCAGCGCGCCGGTCACGTGACCTGTCGGCACTTCTGTGTCACACTGCACGGGGAGCCGAACAGGCAGCACCGAGGTTTCTCTGTGCTGCCTGTTCGGCTTCCTGTTCAGCCTGCTGGCAGAGCGATGGTGAGGGGGGATCTTCTGATCTCCTCTCACCTCCGTTTTTGCCAGCAAGCGTGTTTTTTTTAAAGGGGCGGCTTTTTTTCTCTCTCTCCCAATGAAACTAGAAGTCGTCCAGACCCTCAGGGAGCAATGTAGCCAACTTAAACTTTGCAACCCATATCTGACACTCTACTTCCCTACCTTTCTGCGGATCACAAGCAACCTCATCTTCACCTTCTTAATCCCACTCACCATGGACTGCCATCTGCTACTCCCTGAGCATCCAAAGTCAGGCCTTTAATTCCCTCTGGGACCCAAGACTAAGCCATGAAATGGCAAACCCACCTCACGCACCACGGTGCAGAAGAACAACAAAATCGTCTGGCCATATCTCAATTCACGACAGAACCCCAGAGCTACTCACATGCAACAGAACTCCTGCAGATGAATGGTATATGCTGAACTCTAATAACTACTATGGCACTCATACCCTAATCATGACCCTAAACTCACCGTAAGGTTACGCCACACTCTCTCTGGCCTTGGAGATGTGAGTACTGTGACCCTACCCATGGTGGCCCTAACAACACACCATGCATAAAGGCCTACTCAGAACTAACCAACGGCCATCCCTACACTTTCATACACATGAAGGAGCCGTGACTCCCCCCTTTCCCTTCTCCTTCTCCATCCTTCTCCATCCATGTCAGGCCCATTGGCATCCAAGCTATTTCCAGTTCTGAGCCACAGTGGGGTGCCCCAACCTTTCCCTTGCTCGGCCACAGAGTGGCACTCTTTCCCTGTTTGGCCTCAAAGTGGCACCTCTCCTACTTCCTTCCTTTATTATCTTGTTTTTATTCATTTCTGGCTTTCCTGCTATTTGTTATACTGTTGTTTCATTACAGGTTTTCTTAGTTTGCTCTTGCTCTGTTTTTTATTCCTCTATTTAAATCCCAATCACACCCATTTGTGTCTTAAGCTGTCAGCTCTTGTGCAGCTCTGTTTGGGCAACTCTGTAGTTATGCTACAGGTATGTGTCTGTGTGTCCAGGGCTGGACTGATTAGTCATGGGGCCCCCCGGGCTATAGATGGGCATGTGGCCCCCTTGTACCCGCCCCATGATTCGCCTACATGTAAGCCCCCCCCCCCCCAATAAATGGTTCTATTTATTCACATTTGAATTCTACCATGCTGAAAAGGTGGATAACTAGAACCATATTTTAAAAATATGCCAATCTGCCCCCCAAACTTTCCAGTATGACGCGCAGACTTGCCAATATGACCTCCACTTCACAATCTGACCCCCAAATGTGCCAATATGCCCCCATCTTCCAAATCTGCCCCACACTACCCAATTTGACCCCACACTACCCAATGGGATCCCAGATTTACCAATCTGGCCCCTTCTTCCCAATCTACCCCCCAAACGTGCCAATCTGACCCTCCCTTCCCAATCTGCCCCTTTCTTCCTAATCTAACCCCCACACTTCTCAATCACACCCCATCATCCCAATCAGACCCTCAGACTTCCAGATCTGCCCTGTTTCTTCCAACTATGCCTCACATTACCTAATGTGACCCCCACACTACCCAATCTTATCCCAGACTTGCCAATCTAGACCCCCAAACAAACATGCCAATCTGCCCCCAAAACTTGCCAATCTAACCCCCAAACTTGCCAATCTGACCCCTTCTTCCCAATATGACCCACATATTTGTCATTCTGACCCCTTCTTCACAATATGACCCCCATTTGTGCCATTCTGACCCTTTCTTCCCATTATGACCCCTATATTTGCCAATCTGACCCCTTCTTACCAGTATGATTCCCAAATGTGCCAATCTGCCTTCTTCTTCCTAATCTAACCCCAACACTTCTCAATCACACCCCATCTTCCCAATCAGATCCTCAGACTTCCAGATCTGCCCCACATTACCCAATGTGACCCCCACACTACCCAATCTACCCCCCCACAATACCTCAACCCCAGACTTGCCAATCTGTCCCTTCTTCCTAATTTCACCCTCAGACTTGCCAATCTGACCCCAAAAATGCCAATCTGCCCACCAAACTTGCCAATCTGACCCCTTCTTCCCAATATGACCCCCATATATGCCATTCTGATCCCTTCTTCCCAGTTTGACCCCCATATTTGCCAATCTGACCCCTTCTTCCCAGTATGACCACCATATTTGCAAATCTGACCCCTTCTTCCCAGTATGGCCCCCAAATGTGCCAATCTGACTCCCAGAATTCCCAATCAGACCTCTACACTTTCCAATATAACCCCACACTACCCATGTTCCCCTGTGCGTGTCTGTATAATATGTTTACTATTAATTTCATAGCTATAGACTTGCCTGATTGTGAGGTACCTTGACATGATTGGCAAGCTTCATCTTATAACCATAATGTAATTAAATCCTCACACTGTTTATCATCTATGAGTATTAGGTTAGTCCCTGTATTTTGGTATGTTTCCTAACCCTCTTTCCCTGAAACAACTGTGGATATTCAATTATGTTCTGTTTATATTTTCCCTGCTTTTATTGTGTTATTGTCTCCTAGCCTGCAGATATCACACTACCCTATCAAGGTTTTGTCGTAACACACATGAATATCCATACCTACCATCACCCTCCAGTCACAGATGTCCCAAACACTGGTGTACCCCCGACACAAAAAAGTGGTTGTAGTGGACACATCCTCCAGTACATGCACTGAAGTAATACCTCAAGATTTAAAGTCCCCCTGTTTCTGCACCATTGCAGTAGTTAAGATTCCCCCTCTCCAACCAGGTGGTCCACTAACACACTACCCAATGACAGAAGAGAGGCAACTGATACCCTATGGCTCTCACTATACATGTATTCTCTGTTTCTGTGTTTCTGTGCAATGTAAATATTTTGATTCTGTCATAGTTATGGTCTTGCCAATTTGTGGGGTACCTTGGCATGGTTGGCAATCTTAATCATATTGGCCAATAGATGGACTTAACCCCCACCATTCCATCTGTTTGTGTGTATGTTCACTTATGTTCCTTTGCCATGTCCTCTGTATGTAGTCTTAGTTATTTCTGTGCCTGTTTTGTAACAATTCCTTTTTTATGTGCACTATCTTTATCTGTAACCCTGTACCTTGTAATGTTTATCCTTAGTTTGGATTTTGCATTACCTTGCTTATGTTTTGTCCTGTAGCCCTGCACTCTGTATTCAGTTCTCTTCTGCCTCAGTTCATTTCTGCTATTGCACTGCCTGGTCTAGCCTGGTCTAGTTGCCTGTCCTAGCCTGCAACATCCTTCTTTTCTGTTTCACATTTGCTCGAAGAAGTTTCCAGGGTTTTTCAGTCCTAGCCATATATTGGATACAGAAGCTGCTTACATACGGCCTCGGTTAATGGCTGAATAACCTGGAGCCTCAAGCTACCAGGGAAACGCATTTACCCAGCACCAGGTCCTGTGTCTCCACATCTGCACCGTAGCTCCTGTACTCAGGTGCTCAGGGTCCCATAACACCTCGACCCCATCTGTGGCAGGTTAAGATAATAAATATAGTTCACCACATTAATGCCACCCCACCGTTACTGCTCTCAACTGATGCCGAAAAGGCATTTGATTGGGTTAACTGGCTGTATCTGGAGGCCACCCTGAGACGAATCAACCTAAGGTCCCTGATAATAAACTGCACCATGACTCTTTACTCACACTCTACAGCATGAGTTAAAATAAATGGTACCCTCTCAAATTTATTCCCAATCAACAATGGTACCCGTCAAGGGTGTCCTCTATCCCATTTGAGCTTTGTCCTCACAATAGAATCTTTTATGGCCACTGTCTGTAGTAATCCTGCCATTAAAGGGATAGATATTGCAAAATAGTATATCAAATTAGCAGGATACGCAGTGACCTTCTTTTCCTAATCACTAAACCACTCATAACCATCCCTGCCATTTTGCAAGAACTTGATAAATATGGCCTCCTCTTCTGAAAATAAACTTGATCAAATTGAAAATTCGGAACATTACAACTCCACCCAGAATGCTCCTACAAATGCAAAAGATATAACCATTCACCTGGTGCACATCCAAGCCGAAATACCTAGCTGATACTCCTCTTTGACTACTTTAATCAGCTTTACCAAGATAATTACCTACAACTCTTAAACACGATTCAAACTGACCTAAGTAATTGTGCATACCCCCATATAACCTCGCTTAGTAGGATTCAATTGTTCCTATAAAATTAAAGTAATGCCCTGCCTACTGTATTTATTGCAGTGTATGGCACACTAATTTTTTCCAAAGTTCCATACAATTTTCAAACATTTTGTTTGGTCCAATCATCCTGCTCGTATATAACACAACATTTTGATCAGACCCAAAAAATCCAGAGGACTGAACCTCCCTTATCTGAAAGGCTTCTATGAGGCCACTTAACTTTAGAGAATCAGGGAATGGTGCTCTAACTCAGAGGCGAAACAATGGGTCCAGATCGAAAAATACTACATGAATGATATGTTACAGGCACACATTTTACAGCTGAAATGGCAACGTAAGCCATGACCACACACCATACCATCATTCCTACTTTATGGACATGGCAAAGGCTAAATATATCTTGTGCTCTCGCACCCCCCTTTCCCTTGTATACCACTACTGCACAACCCTGCATTCCCAACGGCCAACAACTTAGATCACTCCTGAACCTGGCAACCTCCCTTATGCCACATGTGAACCGAATACGTGAAAATAATTAGGTAATTACCAATGACCATTGCACTACCGCCCACCGGCTGATGAAGATAACGCGTCCTGTGGGGTGTAGCTGTGTTTCTTTTTAGTGCAATATCCTAACTGTTCAATAGACCAGGCCAGGCGAACAGACCCAGTGGGTAAGGGATCCTTGCTTTAATTTCATTCTATTTTCTTGTTGTTGTCCATTTGTGGTCTTTTACTTATTTTTTATTATATCATATATCTTACTTATGTACATTTATTTCTATGTGACCACCTATTGATCTTGCAATTGGCTTTTATTTGTCATATATTTCATATGACTATTTTTCTGTAATAAATGTATATATTTTCCGTATTTACTTGTCTTTGTAGTTCTTTTTACTATATTGTCTTTGTATATATATATAGCGCTGTCTCATCTTTCACTGTTTCTCCTTTTTTGCAGTGGATCTTTCCATTGCATTCCATTATAAGACTAGCTGCTCCCACTTTATTTCACATTGAGTAATTTGTTACTCCATATATTGTCTGGGATTCTTATATCTCCATATTGCCATCTCATACCTTCCTTGCCTCCAGTGGTTAGTATCGATTGCATCATTTGTATATTTCATCCTTGTGAGTGAAGGTCACTATATACACACACTATTATTTATCTATTATTCACTAGCGCTGTGCCTAATCTTTTTTCTTTTACTTATTGTTACCAGGTATACAGCTGGTGATCCATACTGGATTACAAACTGTGCAGCTCAATAGTGGCCCTTATTAAAGACGTGCATGTTTTACCCTGGGAACATAACTCACTAAAAAGACTTTGGACACAAAAAATATTCCGACCCAGATCATTAAGGGCTGTATAAAAATACTTCAAATATAGTAGCAGAACCCAACTATTGAAATTGTTTATATCCTAATCCATAACAGTGGTCGAATATAATAGTTTTTCTTTATATAGCCAGCATCCTTTAGAGATTGTGAGTGTCATGCCCCTCTGGCCCTTACCTGCAGTTCCAGTAGTTCCAGGCATCCAGCAAGTCCCTTAAGTAATCCGCGATCGCGGAGTAGGCCGAAGCCGGGGCCTGTAGTACAATCTTCTATCCGCGATCGCGATCGCGGTAGGCCGAAACCAGGGCCTAGAGTTTCTACAAGCCCAGGATGCATCCTCCAGACTTCACCCCAATCAAGGGGAACCTATTTCCAGCTGTAGGAGGGAGGTAAACTCTGCCAAATCTCCTATTAACTCCAAGCACAGAGATAGAGGGGTATGTGCTAGAAAAGCACACCCCTCTAACATCCAATCAAGTGAGGAGCTTGTCCCACTGAGGGGAGGAGTGGAGATCCACAGCACTATAAAAACCCCTCAAACTGTTTCTTCATTGCTCCAGTGTTCCAGAGCTTTGGTTCCTGTTTGTCCTTGGACTTCAGTCTCCAGTTTCCCCTTTGTTGCTGTGCTACAGTATATCTATTGGATTTCCCGTTACCTGACCTTTGGCTTGTCTTCTGGATTACCCTGTTTGCCTGAACCCTGACCCCTGCTTGGATTACTACTCTTTGACCGCTGCCTGCCCTGATCTATTGAACTGTTTCCTGACTTCGCTTTTTGGATTATCCTTTTGTGGCACTCTCGTGCTCCTATCCTTACCAGGGTGCTCTGCCTATATATACTTGTGGACCACCTGGTAAGGGTTACCAGCAAGAGATAGCATCCCCTGCTCTATGCTCCGAAAACCTCAATCTTGACAATACACTGGAGCCAATATGGAGCTTGCAGGGATGGTTGATGCTGTTAATACCTTGACACAACAGCTTACCACGCTATCTACTACTGTACAGGCCATACAAGACAATCAAATGGTCTTACAAACCCAAATGCAGAATTTACAACCCATCCCAGTACCACCACCGGTTTTGCAACAACCAAATCCAGTACCTCAACCAGGACTTGTTCTTGATGGTGCTGCTGCCCCTGAACCACATGTTAAACTACCTGCTTGTTTTACAGGTGACCGCAGTCAGTTCCAACCGTTCATCACTTCCTGTGAATTGTTGTTTGCATTAAAACCAAGAACCTATGCTACAGACTTTGTGAAAGTGCGTACAGCTATTTCTCTACTCACAGGAGCACCTATGTCCTGGGCACACCATCTGTTGTATGAAGACAGTCCTGTGCTTAATTCCTGGGAGGCATTTTGTCATGCTATGGGTATACTATATGATGACCCTCATAAGAGATCTACCGCTGAAACTACCATGAGAGCTCTCAGGCAAGGTCGTCGCCCTGTTGAGGATTATGTATCAGACTTTCGGAGGGTTGCGATGGAGACAGAATGGAACGAACCAGCTTTGCGTGACCAATTTCGTTTAGGTCTCTCTGAATCACTCAAGGATGAGTTGGCTCGGGTTGGTATTCCTGACTCACTGGATGATCTGATTCTTCTAGTAACACAAGTTGATCAGAGACTCCGGGAGAGACGGATGGAACGTACTACCTCAACCAACCTTCCTTTTCGTTTAGTCTCTACACCACGCCTTCATTACACACCCACGTCTACTACCACCACTGAGGAACCCATGCAATTGGGGGTAACCCGTGGTCCGCTTACTGAAACAGAGAAGTCCAGAAGAAGAAGGATGAATCTGTGTCTGTATTGCGGTAATGCCGACCATCAATTTCGTCTTTGTCCTCGGTTGGCTGCAAAAGATAATCCCCATTTGGTACAGTCCTCTTTGCTCCTGGGTGGCATGACTTCTCATCTATCTCTTCTTGTCTCTCTACAGTGGACACATGACAAGGTACCACAAGATGCCATCATTGATTCCGGTGCCAGTGATTGCTTTATGGATATCAAAACCGCCCAGACATTGGGTATACCCACACGACCAAAGAAACAACCCATTACCATCCTACTTGTCGATGGCAGAGACATCAATTCAGGACCTGTCACCACAGAGACTGTACCCATCACCGTATACATTGGAGAGAAACATAAAGAATCACTTAGTTTTAGTCTGGTGCATTCTCCCTTGTTTCCTTTGATTCTGGGACTTCCTTGGCTTAAACGTCACAACCCCATTATTGACTGGTCTACAGGACTAACCACTTTTTCCTCTACCTTTTGCAAAACTCAATGTTTTCCACAGACTTTAGCTTCTTCTCTTCACATCCCATCTCCTGAGAACACTGAAATACCAACACAATATCGTGCTTTCAGTAAAGTATTCAGTGAACAAGAGGCCAATAAACTACCACCCCATCGTCCATATGATTGCCCAATAGACCTACTTCCTGGGGCACCAATACCATTTGGCCGTATATATCCCCTCTCAGAACCCGAATTAAAGACTTTAAAAACCTACATTGAAGACAATTTAAAGAAAGGCTTATCAGACCTTCTACTTCACCCGCTGGAGCTGGAATATTTTTTGTTGGAAAAAAGGACGGTGGTCTCCGCCCATGTGTGGATTACAGAGAGATTAACAAAGTCACGATCAAAAATAAATACCCTTTACCTTTAATTCCCGAATTGATGGATCGCCTCAGAGAAGCTAAAATATACACCAAGCTGGATTTACGGGGTGCTTACAATCTGGTGCGGATTAAGGAGGGGCATGAGTGGAGAACAGCTTTCCGATCCCGATATGGTCACTATGAGTATCTAGTCATGCCATTCGGGCTCTGCAATGCCCCTGCTACCTTCCAACACTTCCTTAATGACGTTTTCCGGGATATGTTGGATTCGTTTGTCATTGTATACCTTGATGACATTTTGATTTATTCACCTTCTCTGGCTACACATCATCAACACATGACCCGCGTTCTATCTCGTCTCCAAGATCACGGACTATATGCCAAATTAGAAAAATGTATTTTTGAGACTACGTCTGTAGAGTTCCTTGGTTATGTCTTAACCCCTGGAAACATCAGAATGGATCCCAAGAAGGTATCTGCCATATTGGAGTGGCCCATCCCCTCTTCCGTTAAAACCACACAGAGTTTCATAGGCTTTTCCAATTTCTACAGAAAGTTCATCAATGGATTCTCAAAAATCATCGCCCCAATCACTCAACTCACAAAGAAGAATATACCTTTTCGTTGGACTCCTGAAGCACAACAAGCTTTTGATGCATTAAAGCAGAGATTCACCACAGCCCCTATTCTTCTTCTCCCAGATCCTTTGAAACCATACTTTGTTGAGGTGGATGCGTCAGAGACAGCTGTAGGGGCCATCTTGTCTCAACGAAAAGGAGATGATGGTACACTTCATCCTGTATGCTTCTTTTCAAAACGTCTTTCTCCAGCAGAGATCAATTACAGTGTGGGTGATAGAGAACTATTGGCCATAAAAATGGCACTGGAAGAATGGCGTCACCTTCTTGAAGGGGCAAATCACCCAGTCACTGTATTCACGGACCATCGCAACCTGGAGTATTTACAAAGAGCTCGCAGACTCTGTCCACGACAGGCAAGATGGGCTCTGTTTTTCTCTCGATTCCTATTGCACATTACTTACAGACCCGGTTCACGAAATGGAAAGGCCGATGCCCTATCCCGTTTACATGGATCATCTACAGAACAAGAGCCAGACACCATTCTACAACCTGGTCATTTTCTTATCACTCATTCCTCTTTAATAAAGACTCTTAAACAACAATGTAAAGATGACTCTTATCTATCCAAATATCCTTTTTTGACCAAGAAAGATGGTCTCCTCTACAAGGATACTCTGATTTTTGTCCCTCCTGCTGTGCGAACCAAAGTATTAGAGACAATACATGATCATCCGCTGGCAGGCCATGGAGGAGTCAAGAAAACCTTAGACCTTGCACATCGTTCATTTTGGTGGCCTAAACAAAGAAAGGACATTGAACAATATATACATTCATGCGACATCTGTGGACGTGCAAAAGGGGTTAATACCAGACCTGCTGGCTTACTACAACCTTTACCTGTCCCCACAAATCCCTGGACTGACGTGACTGTTGATTTTATTGTTGAACTCCCACCATCTCAACAACATACTACCATAATGGTAGTCGTGGACCGTCTAACTAAGATGGCTCACTTCATTCCTACAACCAAACTCCCTACCGCAGCCGAAACTGCTGACTTATTTATTAAAGAAATCTTCCGCCTCCATGGCATACCACAATCCATTCTCTCTGACCGTGGAGTACAATTTACCTCACATTTCTGGTCTGCTTTTTGTCGTGGTTTGGGCATCCAAAGACTCTTATCATCTGCTTACCATCCTCAAACTGATGGCCAAACAGAAAGAACCAACCAAACTCTAGAACAGTATCTTCGTTGCTATGTTACTCACCTACAGGATGACTGGCTTCCCTTACTTCCAACAGCAGAATTTGCTTACAACAACAGCCTACACAGTTCTATAGGTTTATCACCCTTCAAGGCCAACTATGGTTATCATCCCTCCTCGATTCCTCAACTACCTGCTACAACCACAGTGCCACAAGTCACCGATAGAATCCAACTTCTTAACCAAGGATTCACTCTCCTACAAGAGACTCTAAAGAAAGCCCAACAAGCTTACAAAGAACAAGCAGATCGCAAACGTACATCTCCACCTCAATATAACATTGGAGACAAGGTTTGGCTTTCATCCGCTCATGTTAAAATGTCCTGTCCTACCACAAAATTAGGACCAAAATTTTTAGGTCCTTTTCCCATCACAAAGATTATTAGTCCTGTAGCGGTTACTCTTCAATTGCCTACCACTTGGCGTATTCACCCTACATTCCATGTTTCACTTCTCAAGAAATGGATACCAGATACTTCCCAAAGGAAGACACCTACTCCTCCACTCCCCATAATCGTGGACAACGAAGAAGAATTCGAAGTACAAGAGATCTTGGATTCTCGTATTAGAAGGGGACGACTTGAGTATCTAGTACACTGGGAGGGATATGGTCCTGAAGAAAGATCCTGGGAACCAGCTGCCACCATTCATGCTCCCGCTTGTCTTCGTGCATTTCACCGCACACATCCTGAACGGCCAGCACCTAGACGCACCCGGAGGTCGCGTATTGGAAGGGGGAACTGTCATGCCCCTCTGGCCCTTACCTGCAGTTCCAGTAGTTCCAGGCATCCAGCAAGTCCCTTAAGTAATCCGCGATCGCGGAGTAGGCCGAAGCCGGGGCCTGTAGTACAATCTTCTATCCGCGATCGCGATCGCGGTAGCGCGGTAGGCCGAAACCAGGGCCTAGAGTTTCTACAAGCCCAGGATGCATCCTCCAGACTTCACCCCAATCAAGGGGAACCTATTTCCAGCTGTAGGAGGGAGGTAAACTCTGCCAAATCTCCTATTAACTCCAAGCACAGAGATAGAGGGGTATGTGCTAGAAAAGCACACCCCTCTAACATCCAATCAAGTGAGGAGCTTGTCCCACTGAGGGGAGGAGTGGAGATCCACAGCACTATAAAAACCCCTCAAACTGTTTCTTCATTGCTCCAGTGTTCCAGAGCTTTGGTTCCTGTTTGTCCTTGGACTTCAGTCTCCAGTTTCCCCTTTGTTGCTGTGCTACAGTATATCTATTGGATTTCCCGTTACCTGACCTTTGGCTTGTCTTCTGGATTACCCTGTTTGCCTGAACCCTGACCCCTGCTTGGATTACTACTCTTTGACCGCTGCCTGCCCTGATCTATTGAACTGTTTCCTGACTTCGCTTTTTGGATTATCCTTTTGTGGCACTCTCGTGCTCCTATCCTTACCAGGGTGCTCTGCCTATATATACTTGTGGACCACCTGGTAAGGGTTACCAGCAAGAGATAGCATCCCCTGCTCTATGCTCCGAAAACCTCAATCTTGACAGTGAGATTGTGATGTTATCCCTGCCAAAACCCTTTAATAGCACATTTGTTTCATTGGAGTATATTCTCTAAACAGTATCCTGTGCTGAGTTGTAGCTCAGCTATTAATTATCATCATTTTTGCACTTCCCTTGTCAGTTTACCATAGTTCAACTTTTAGTACCTAACACTGAAGAATTTGCCCTTGTTATACAGATACATCATTATGTCAATGGAAAAAAAGTTTAATTAGATAATTATACTGATTAACTTGTAAATAATGTTTTACTTTGTGCTTCAAATCTATTTTTAAAATGGATATTTAGTCACCTGTGTGAGATGTACAGATTGGTGCAACGATAAATGCCTCCCGGCTGCCCAGCTTTGCAATGGATATTCCTGATTTGGCTCTGATCCACAGAGCTCAACCTCTGTCCCATTCTTCTAGTGTCTGGGACACTGGAGACAGCATACTGCGCATATGCTCCATTGTGTGCATGTGCAGTAACGCTGTCAGTTTGAGTGACTGCACTACCTCTACCTTCCAACCTTTCAACCAACTGCTGCCTTCTACCTTCACCAGGGGCAGAAGTTCTGAGAGCTGTCTGAGATAACAGGGGTTCCCTGTAACCTAAATGTACTGGCCCAATCATAACAGCAAACTGGGAACAAACAAGTCATAACCTGTGACCTAGATAGTTACTCATAAAGATTAACACTTCTTGATTATTTTGGTTTTAAGTAACTTTTGACACTACATTGCACTAGGTGTATGACTTTTTTTTCAGCAGTATGTGGAAGATGGGTGTCAAATTTTACACCAAAGCTTGAATATTTAAACAAAGGTGTTATGAGTACTTCCAACTGGTTTTAAAGGGACTCTGTCAACCTAAACATCTATACACTGTGTTCACAGAAATGCAAGCAAGTGGATAAATTAAGATAAAAATGTGTTCGCTTTTAATGTGTCTGTTGTTCATGACATCTCCCTGTGGCTAAATATGCAGATAACACATTTTCTATTGCAAACTAGTTAATTTGCATATCAAGCCAAAGGTGATGTCATAAACAGGAGACACAACAGATACATTTAAAACACATTGGGGGTTATCTATAAAAATAGCAGCTGTTGCTTACATATACTTAATGGGGTAAATCCTATGTACCCAACTAATTAGCGGATCCAGGACAAATAATTTATGGCACGCTAGTCAACTGACATGGGGATCTCAGAAGTACCGTGCGTTAAAGCAGGGCCGATCCTTGGGTCATGAGCGCCTGGGTGCTCGTTTTTTTGGGGAGCCCCTTTGTTGGACGTGGTTATATTACTAACTCCTCCCCTTTACAAATGTATTCATGAAATACAAATTAAAATACCAAATGTTTTATTGTAAATTATTTGAAAAAAAGAAACCCATGTGTGATTACTAATGGTGAAAATGTTTAATCACTATTGTTCAAACGGAATGTGCTAATCAAGTGTGAAAATGAAAACAATACTATCATATTATATTTATTATAATTTTATTATTTTCACATTCAATATGAATATCCATGATTAATACACATGTTCTCTCATATTCTTCTTCCCCCTCCCTTCTTGCGTGCCACTGGTCTCCTGAGCGGGCGCGATATTTGTCCCCGCCTTTGGAGGCGTGGCCGCACTCGGAGGGATGGATCCGTCTCGTGTGCTTAGGGAGTTGGACATAGATGCCGGTCTTTTGAGGGGAGTGTCTCCGAGGCGTTCTCACGCTCGTGTCGCCTCCCTCCACTGACAACAGGTGAAACAGGTTGATTTTAATTTATCTGTGTATTTATTCACCCCATTGTGTAATTACTTCTCAGACTGCTTTTGACAAAGCACCAGTAGGTGCGAAACGTGTCAAGCGTATGTTTTTTGTTCCTGTCTGTCTCCACGATCCTATTATTGATTTTACTCTTTGGATTCAAATAAAGATTTTTATGGATACTTTTCTTCAATTATATTACGAGACTCCTGGATGTTCTTTGGCTGGCACATACTTTGGACTTTCTACTTATGTTTAATGGAGCTTTGAGTAGGCTCTCTCTTGTGCTTCAGTACCTGGGATCACGTAGCACTCACTTCTAATTTACCTCTTTAAAGGCTGGAGCCGGTCGATACCTTCTTGTTTTGTGTTCTCTCATATATGCAAGAGTATTATTTAGTAGTATAACAAATTAACTGGTTTATCCCTAAGAAACTTTGCTCAGTAGACAGTATTATGTCCTATTAAATAAATTGATGGCAACCTCCCATCACATTAATATTGGGGTATCCATTATCCAGTCCAGGGCAGTCCAGGGCACTGTAAGTTTGGGTTCACACCCCACTTTGGCATTTAAGGCAAGTAAAAATACTATGCTTAAACATAATAACATGCATTTACCTGCATCTAGGGGGCTCAATCAGTGTCTGACTGGGCTTGTTGTTGTTTTTTTGTAGTGTGTGTCAACTGGACAGTGGCATCTCCAGCAATATATTTTCGGGAGGGGGGCAAGAGGATGGGTGACCACGCATAGATACACACACTCACATATACACAGTGACTCAGAGAAACACACACTCACATATATCACAGTCATTCCCAGACACACACTCCCATATATCCAGTTACTCCCAAACACACACACACACACACACACACACACACACACACATATCTCCAGTCACTCCCAGACACACACATATACCCAGTCACTCGCAGACACACACACACACACACACACACACACACACACACATATATCCTGTCACCAGGGCAGGGCCGGACTGGGAATGAAAACCAGCCCTGGAAATAATTTTTTACCAGCCCCATAGCCCCAACATCATGTCATTATTTACTTCATAAAAAGGGACAACCATGCATTTTAAAGCACATTTCACATAATATGATTTAAAGATAAGACATATGAACGCACATAGGGTTTTTTTTATGGGGAGCAAATTCTAGTGCAATAACACACAGTGTGCTGATGACATGCATATTAACCCCTTCGTGACACAAGGTGCATGCGTCCCAAACTACGCAAGCACCCAAACGTCACGATTGGTTCCTGGCCACCTGATTGGTAGCCAGGAACACTCTGGCAGAGACCCGATCAGGGTCTTAATAGACCCTGTGGGTCCCTGCAAAAAAATTGTGAGACCTCCGGACGTCACGTGTGACATCACGGAGGCGTGCCCGAACCCGGAAGTTCGGGCACAGCGTGATTTGGAGAAATGCAGCTGGTACTCACTTTGAGCACCGGCTACATTTCCCCTGTCAGACTGAGGCCACTCAAAGTGGCCTCATCTGACAGATGGGATCCCGCTGCAAGTGCCTGCAGCAGGGATCCGAAAACAGCTCATCACGGGAGCCGCGATGAGCTGTTTAATACAGGACATACTATGCCGTCCTAATGACTTTAAGGTACTTAAAGTCAGGACGGCATAGTACGTCCTAACATTATTAAGGGGTTAAAATCCAGCTAATCACACTCTGCCAGCCACAGGTGTAGAAAATACAGCTAATAAACACAGTCTGCCAGCCACAAATATTGCAAAATGCACAGCACTCCTACGTGATGAGGTGACCCTAATGGCATTAGACCAGGCCTGGTTTGCAACAATACATGTCATCACATAGGAGTGCTGTGCATTGTAGTTTTAGTCTACTAATTGTGGGGTCACCCAGTGATAAAGAGTGCTTTCCTGCTATATTTTCATTGATTATCTTATTCACTTATGGCATTACATTAGCGCACACAGGGATTGTGCCCCTATTAGGAGCAATTACTGTGTGCACTATGTTTATACCTTCCCCTCATATTTAGTCAAAACGGCTCAGAATAAAAAAGCACAATATACCAATAAAGCTGACAGTGTTAGGAGCTCTCCCCTGTCATTGTATAATCATTGTGCTTCTCCATGGAATACATCTGTCTAGCACAGGGGCACTTTAATAACATACAGGACTTGGCACAACCCATGAACCAGGACTCCTAATGTTTCAGATGGTTTTACATGCACAATAATCAGTCCTGGTTTGGCCTCCTAAAATCTACAAATATTTGTAAAGCCCTGATAACTATACGACAGGGCTTGATAAATGTAATTTAGCTTTCGGAGCAAACAAATATAGAAGGCAGACACAGCACAATCACACAGACCATTACATTCACACACACAGTCATACACACACAGTCACATACAAACAGACAGTCACATACAAGCCAGCATTTTTTTTTTTTTTTTTAAAGAACAAAAAAAGTACCTCATTGCAGGGGAGAAAAATATGTTCTTATTTTCACTGAGAAAGAGTGCAATATTATTCCTATCAGGTAAGGGCACATGCAGAGTTACACATACATTTACATACATGTACACAGTCTCTCTTGCACACAGTCACAACCACACCCACACAGTTACACAGACATCCACACACAGTGTCCCTCTCACACATATATATACACACATAGTGCTCTATCACACACATATATATACACACACAGTGTCCCTATCACACATGTATATACACACACAGTGTCCCTATCACACATGTATATACACACACAGTGTCCCTATCACACATGTATATACACTGTCCCTATCACACATGTATATACACACACACAGTGTCCCTATCACACATGTATATACATACACAGTGTCCCTATCACACATGTATATACATACACAGTGTCCCTATCACACATGTATATACACACACACACACATGCAAACACACACAAATACAAAAGTGTACCTGCTGTACCTTGTGAAGTTCTGGCTGGAGGAAGGGACACTTAGTGGAAGGATTGACAGCTGCTCTAGCACTTCTAAGGCAGGGAGAAGACTGTCCCAGGTCAGCCTTGCTCTGCTCATCCCTGACTAGGGTATAGTCAATTCTCGGGTTAATGCCCCCCTATAAACCCCCCAATAATGATAGACACCAGAATTTATGGAAAATAATTATGGCCATACTTTTAAATATGGCCATATCTTTATTAAAATAACATCATCTGTCATTACCTAGTATAACATTACCCCACCCTTTATTCACATAAACTTGGCAATGACACCCCAAAAGATATAAAATAATTTGCATACTGATAACAAAACTTGTAATAACAATATTACAACCAAACACCTAAAACACATAACACACATAAACACATATAAAGGAGGGGCATACCGAGATCCCCCTCCCACCCGGTTTGAGCTACCAACTTGCTCAGAACCACCAAACACACCAACAACCAACTGGATAACATATCCAAACATACATAAAACTCTCCCTAAAGTGCACTACCATTGCAATCTACGCCACCAGCCATCCATTGACGCCTCAAACTGGATGCGCCCCCCCCACCACGCAGCGCCAAAGCTCGCTCTAGACCTATTTGGAAACCCAGATTAAGCAAATCCAGACCCACATCATTCAGGTGAACCCCATCATACCTGTATGCCCCTGGAAGCACCTTTTCCAATTCCCAATGGCGAATTACCACCCCTCTCTGGGCCCTGATAAAGCTAGCCATCAATTTATTAATCTTACCCTTACTCTTGCTGAGCGCTACGTGATCCCTGGCATGCCTCCAACTTAATCTCGGGACTATTTCTGACCACACTATTTGCACTTCAGGAGCCACCACCTGCAGACGCAACAGATCCCTCTGCATTTGACGTACTAATTCCCTCTGGGGGATCAAACCTAAGTCATTACCCCCAGCGTGAATCAGCACCAAATCGGGGACCCTGCCCTGCAATATTTTTTGAAACATCTCAAACCAAATGTCACTCCAGCCATATCCCCTGAAGCCGAACCACTTAATGGACAGGACGTTGTCAGGAAAGCCCAGTTGTCTACCGGCCATCCGAACTGCAGCTCTCCTTTTCGCCCAGAACACATAAGAGTGGCCGACAATCCATGCGACAAGACCTGTAACAGAAACTTCAAACAGTGACATGATACAAAACCATCACCACATCAGACCCTTAGGCCTTAAGTAAGAACGGAATCGCTGAGATTCCCACTGTGACGAAGTGCCCTTCGCCACTTGGTCTTGGAGAGGCCTGTTTGCCAGCCTCCTCCCCTGTGACTATGGCCCTGGGGTGTGTGGCCCTTTAAAAATGGCCAAAAAGCTAACTTTTGAACTTCTGGGTGGAATTGTTTGATTTTTAGTTATTTTCATATTTAAAGTATGCTGATTCTGAAAATGTATGTTTTATGTGAATGTGATGCATATTTTGAAAGTTATTAATATTGTATAGAACCTGTATATTTTAGCTTGGAGATAATTGAGCTGATACAAAGGTTAACTCAATTATCTCCCAAGCAGAGGAATGTACTGTAATTACTAGGATCCAAGTATTTGTCCTATTCATTGTGTTTTCCCCAAGTTAAGACTGGATCCTATCTTTAATCCCTGTTTTTGTCACCTCTCCCATTGTCTTATGTAAGTCATTTAGTTTCCTGTGTGTATCTGAGCTGGGCACCTTTGTATCCTGAAAGGTGTGAGGCAGGATTTCCCTTTGTATGTCCTTAGGTTAAATTATAATCCTGTCATAGTTCCTTTGTCTAATCTGGTTTGTCAAGATGTTCAACTGTATATATTCTGTGTTTCTGTATCATTAAACAGTTCTGGTCAGTTCTACTCCTGATACTGTGTGTCGTCCAGTGATTGGGGAAAGTGATGGGATATTCTTGGACTGTAATGCTGGTTGTGCTGGATATTCTCTTGGATTTATTACTTGTTCCTGCATCCTCTTAAAGTACTTGGTGGAGTTTAGCTGTGAGAAATCGGCTCTCCGCTACACCCACCTCCCAATTTTCTTAATGATATCCTCTTTAAAACCCAACCTGGCCGCTTCCGTGGCTGCCCCTATGCGAAAAGAATGAGAGCCAAATTGACAAGCATCATGGCCCAACCTTGCCAAACCTTTCTTGAACACCTGCTGGAACTGAAACCTCGAGAGCGAGCTGCCGTCTGCATGAATCAACAACGAACCCCCCAGACC
The DNA here is from genome assembly GCA_036172795.1 of Pelodytes ibericus. Lineage (NCBI taxonomy): Eukaryota > Metazoa > Chordata > Amphibia > Anura > Pelodytidae > Pelodytes > Pelodytes ibericus. The sequence continues at coordinate 95,793,533 of CM069862.1, read as the reverse complement.
TACCGCTGGGCTAATAGCCAAAAACCGTGAAACCCACTGGACAGGACAGCAACCATGCCCAGGTAAGGCATGCAGCGTGATCTTACAACCTTTCCCAAAAACATCCGTCTTAGATCTCCGCAACCAGATATGCACTTTACCTGACTCCACCTGGGTATCCGATCCTTGAATCCCACCAGCTGTACGTTTGTTCGCACTTACCAGCTCCCCCACTCTGAAAGCCCCAAAGAAAGCTAAAACATAAGCAGTCGAGAATAAAACCTCCTCATAAGCATCTTCACAGATAACATGTAAAGCCTCCAGCAAGCCTTCCAGAATGGCCACCGATACTGGCCTTCTTCTATCGGGAGCCCTCTTCCCCTTCTTAAACCCCCTCAATGCCAATTTGATCAGGAAATTCTTTGTGAAATCCGGCCAACCCTTAAATTTGAACAGGAACGCCAACGCTGACATGTTACGCTCCAGTACAGCTGGGGACACACCTGCCAACATTAGCCGAAATATAAACCACAATAAGGTGTCCAATCTATCAGTTGAAGAACCTTCAGCACCTACCTGGCTCAATAAATCTTCCCATTCCCCCCAAATTTTGCTATAAGCTTTCCAAGTTGACGGGGCTAAAGATGCCCTCACCCAATGTGCAAGCACGATGTTCCTAGCTTCCACATCTCCTCCGGGCATCTCACCCCCACCTCCTCTGCCTCCGGAGCCACCAGCCGAAATCGGGAAAACTGAAACCGAGAGAGAGAATCAGCTATGACATTCAAATATCCCGGTACATGTCTTGCCCTAAAGGCTATATTGAGGGACATGCACAAAAGCACCACCCGCCTAAGGAGCCGTATCACCGGCATAGAAGAAGCTGAAAGCCCATTAATTGCCTCTACCACCGCCTGGTTGTCAGAATAAAAGACCACCCTTCTGTCTTTTAACCTGTCTCCCCATAGAGCCAGCGCAACCACTACCGGGAACATCTCCAGGAACGCCAAATTCCTAATCAAAGGGCATGATTTCCATTCCTCAGGCCATTTCTCAGCGCACCATTTACCCCCAAAATATGCCCCAAAGCCCACGCTGCCAGAAGCGTCAGTGAAAAGATTTAAATCCTGCGAAGACACCATCGCCTTCCGAAAGAAAACCTTCCCATTGAAGTGCAACAAAAAGGTATCCCAAATTTCCAAATCTTCCCTCAATGGTCTAGTAATTCTGATCAAGTGATGTGGAGCCGACACGCCCGCCGTAGCCCGAGAAAGGCTCCTACTAAAGACTCTCCCCATGGGGATCACCCTACTAGCAAAATTAAGCCTCCCCAGCAAAGACTGCATCTGCCGCAGTGTCACCTTTTTTGCCCTTTGCATCTCAGCTACGCCGTCCCTAAGGGCTGCTAACTTATCCTGAGGCAACCTGCACTCCCCAGCCAAAGAATCAATCTCAAGGCCCAGAAAGCTTAAGCAAGTGCTGGGCCCTTCCGTTTTATCAGCCGCTAAGGGAACCCCAAAACAGCCAGCTACCCATTCCAGTGTGCGCAGCAAGAAACGACAGTCGTCAGAGCCCGCCGGCCCAACGCAGAAAAAATCATCCAGATAGTGCACAATCCTGCGACTACCCGATTCCTGCCGGACCACCCACTCTAAGAAAGAACTGAATTTTTCGAAGTAAGAACAGGAAATGGAACACCCCATAGGCAAACAGAGGTCAACGTAAAACCGTCCCTCAAAACAACATCCCAATAAATGGTGACATTGAGGGTGAATAGGAAGCAGCCGGAAGGCGGCTTCTACGTCAGCCTTTGCCATGAGGGCCCCGGGCCCTGCTTTTCTCACTACATCGACCGCCTGGTCAAAGGAGGTGTATGATACCGAACAGAGGTCTCTGTCGATATCATCATTTACAGAGGTACCATAAGGGAAGGACAAGTGATGTATCAGCCGATACTTCCCAGGTTCCTTCTTTGGCACCACCCCTAGAGGAGAAATCCTAAGATCTGTCATAGGAATGGATTCAAAAGGCCCTGCCATGCGCCCCAACATGACTTCCTTCCCTAACTTTTCCCTAACCACCTCTGGGTAGGAATCAACTGAACTCAAATTCCTATGGAAACGCCCCCCTTTTCTGTCAACATGGGGAATGAAAAACCCTGTGTAAAAACCCTCCAGCAACAGTGCTGCATCCTGTACATTAGAGTAAAGGCTTAGCCAAGGCAGCATCGCGTTTAGCCGCACCGGGGTGGCCCCCAATGGGAACCACATTTCCTGCTGAAGCTGCGGCGGACCCTGCCTGACCGGACTTACCCTTCTTAAAGCAGCGCAGACTACTGTGGGAGCCTCCACAGTAGGTGCATTCGTGTTTAAATTTGCACCCCGCTCCCCACTTACAGATTCCTTCATTGAACTGCCAGCAAAACCCCGGTTTGTGTGTGGCCGACGAAGCTGGCGCATTCCCCCCGCCGACCCCTCCATGAAAGGGCGCCGCTTTTTGCGCCATCATCAATTTTAGCCAAAGTGGGAGATCAATCTGATCCCAACGCATCCCCGGGGTCCCTGCCAACTTCTGCCTAAATTGCTCGTCATACCGCCACCACGCCAATCCGCCGTAGGTGCGGTATGCTTCCCAAATCCCGTCCAGGTAGCAAAACAAAGCTTCGCATACCTCAGGGGACTTTCGTACTGTAATGCCTGCCAGGATACAAAAAGCGCGCAACCAAGTTCCAAAGGTCTTGGGAATCTTCCTATACCTCTGCTTTTTCTCTTCCTCCTCCTTCTTGGAGTCCTTTTTATCTTCCTCCTTGAGGTCAAGGAACTCCTCAAGAGGGAGAAGAGAATAAATCTCCACATATTCTCCCTTCACCACTTTTTCCCTAATCTCTGACCTCAAATGCGCCCCCAAGGGGCCCGCGAATGACATGTAACCGCCCAGCCTCGCTACCTCTGAAATATCCCCTACCTGCGCAGTATTCTCACTTAACTCACCACCCAGCAAAGGCCCTGATATTTCCGCTGCCTGCGGAGTATTAGGGGGAGCCCCTGTCGGGATTCCCTCCCCCGGACTACTGCTAACTACCCCCTTTTCCATCACCCTGCCTGGTGCCCACACTTCACCCACCCCTAGTGTGGACCCGTGTTCGTTCAATGAGTCTAACAGTAGCTGTAAGCCGTCCCTTAGCTTCTGCGTATGTGAAGTGTATTCTCTGGACTCACCAGTTGGGCCCCCAGCAGTTGGCAACTTCTGGGCCGTGTTCTCTGTCCGTCCTTCCTCCGAAATCCCTGTAGAAACTGTGTTGGCTGCCTCCGCCGGTCCTGCAGCCGTAACTCGGTCCCTCGCCACAGGTGTCGACATCCCCTAGTTCCGTCCTGCAGCCCTGGAAGAAACACTAACCCCAGCCTGGGCCGGGTCGTGAGCGACTCCACTTGGTACCAGGTTCCGTACCACCTGACTCCTGCCCTTTGACTGCCTCCCTGTATGCTCCCTGTCACTTTCCATCCTCTCCTCGGTATTATAACCCCTGACATGAGCTGGGCCGTAAGGACGCCGTGGGGGGGTAGGTGTCCGACTTCGGTGACCCCCTGGGCTACCCCGATGACCTGACCGTGGGCTTGCTCCTCTTCGTCCTGCCGACTCCCCCTGGCCCTGCCGGGGAGACCTGCAGTACCGGGCCGACCGTCCCTGTGCTTCCTGACGTTGCTGCTTCCTCCAATCTTCCCAACCCCTCCTGGGTGATGCGCCCCTAGATGTGGCCCTCTCAGACCTGTCTGCGTAGTACCTGTAGGACCGGGCCTCCCTCCTATACGATTCTGACCTGCCTCCGCTGGATTGGGCCCTCGATGAACCTCTGTCCTGGGACCTGCGCTCCCTTGCCACCGATTCCCTGCGACTGCACGGCTCACTATCCCTGATAACCGAAACCCGATTCCTCCGGTGCACTGCAAAACCTTCCTCTCTCACTGGGGACTGACTCCAAAGTAACGGTGAGGAACCCCTGGAAGGGCTCCTGGTTGTCCCTGCTCTAGGCCTCAAACCGGGTCCCAGGGCCACCCCCCGTCCAGCCTCTCTCTGTCCCGATGGGGGGGTGCCTGACTCTCCATCCTCATCCCTGTCTTCCACGATCCCCGGGGTAATTATACTGGGGCCTGCCTCAACCGGATCCCTAGGCCCTAACACGGCCGTTACCTCAGTTTCCTGGGTCTCCCACGCCATGCGGTCCGCATCTGCTCCCGGTAAGGCCGCAGCGCCGCCTCGACCTCCGCGGCCTGCTGTTACAGCTCCACCTGTCTTCCGCGCTAGGCCCGAAGGCCCGGGTCTCGCCTCCTCTGCTTCCCCCGCCGCAGGCACCGTCCCCCTTGCGGCCTGACACGGTCCTTTCTTCTGTGGGCGCTTCCGGCCCACCTGTAGCTCCGCCGCCGGGCTCCGTTTTCGCCTCCGCCGCCCTCCCGCTTCTGGACTCAGGCGTTGCGGAGGCCTTGTCTGCTGCACCGGGCGCGATGCTCCGTCTCCCGCCGCTGACATCTGTAATTCGGGCCCAAGTTGCTCCCGCAGCCAATCTGCTCCTCTGGTCCTCACAGCAGCACGGATCCCCTCCAGTAAGCCATCCAGATCAGACTCCATCATCAGATTCTTGACAGGCGAAGATCAAGTGAATCCTGCAAAACAAAAGACTAAAATCAAGGTAGGTGAATATTTTTACAAAATGACTGATCCTTAAAATGGCTGCTATCCCTTATATAGGGCCTAACTCCTCCCTGTTATAACACCAACCCACTTCCTTACCCTCAAGCCATTAACCCTTTCCTAACCCAGTCAATGCCCCCTCAGGTTGACTCTGCTGCCCCCCGGGGGCTCCCAGATTCTCAGTGGCTCCTGTTGATCCCCAGTGTGAAGCTCCAGGCCTCTCCCAGACACCAGCTCCTGCCACTGCAGTAGCCAGTTACCTTGTGCAGGCCTGGGGGCAGGGTTACAATAATATATCCTCACTCTCCATTCCAATAGGCCCAGCTTACAGCTCCCACACAGTGCTTCTAAATTAATAATTTAGCCCCAGTCTCCAACAAGACACTTGGGCTTCAGCCCAGCAATCCCCTCCCCCTAAATGTTCTCTCCATATAGGAGACATATGGTACCCCAGGAGCTTAGTAATTCCTCTGCTTCTCCCTTGTGTAGCTCCCCCTCCACTGATGGTACCTGCTGTCATTCACCTTAGCCTGCTGGGCAGGTGGAGGCTCCTGTCTCCTACCCAAGCAGCACATGTGCGCACAGCCGCTGTCTCAGAAGAGAGGGAGGGATTTACTTCTGATTGGTAAAACAGCTCACTTCTACACTCATTCTGTGTATTTTATTGGCTGAGACGGTGCAGAGGAGAAGAATTCTGTCACAGCCCCGGCCATACTTCAAAGCAGCCCCAGGGCAGCCAGCCTACCGGGGAATTTCCCGGTATCCCGGTAGGCCAGTCCAGCCCTGCACCAGGGTCGGCCCAAGACATTGTGCTGCCTGCGGCGAAAAATTAAATACTGCCCCCCCCCCCTAAAAAAAAAGATCCCACAGGCATAGTAATTTAAACTAACATGAAACTTATCTGGAAGTAATAATTTAATGCAAGAACACCTCTATATGCAAAATGATATGGTGCGATTATTGGCTGGCCATGATTAAAATGTGTACCCTAAATGTTTGAGCATTTAAACTTAATGTACAATATTTGAGTCATGTTATAGGTCAGTGGTCACATATTATGTTTTAGGGAATTGCACAGCCTATTTTCATAATAATGTTTGTTTTACCATTTCTTTCTTTTCACCTCATGGGTGAGCTCCTAGAACATTTTTTTAAAATTTGTATATTCCCACTAAAATGACCTATAACAAAATGCAGACAGATATAGCCAGTGTCAGGGGAGTTAACCCCTAGATTGCTTAACATATGTAGGCAGTGTCAGAGGAGTTAACCCCTGGATGGCTAGACAGATATAGGCAGTGTCAAAGGAGTTAACCCCTTGGTGACTAGACAGATATAGGCAGTGTCAAAGGAGTTAACTAGACATGTGCCTTTGTTTTCGGACGAATGCATTTTCGTCCAAAAATAGCATTTTCATCCATTCGTCCGAAAAACGAATAACGAAAATGCTAAACTAACGAAAGCCGAATGAACGAATGGTTAATAAACGAAAATCATTCGTCCATTCGTGCTATTGTTGTTGTTCGGTTTATAGACTTTCGGCTTATGGAATACATGTAATACTATTGGCTTTCTATAAACCGAACTAGAGTTCCCATCCGAACGTTGTTCGGTTTATAGACTTTCGGCTTATGGAATACATGTAATACTATTGGCTTTCTATAAACCGAACTAGAGTCCCCATTCATAAGAAATTCTTATGAATGGGGTCCCCTCACACATGCTTACTCACACTGACATACACACAGTGCTGTATTTACCGCGAGGCATCCGTGCATAGGGCGGCAAATTTTGGGGGGCGGCAGTGCCCCCCAGCACTGAAAAAAATAAAAATCTGGCCCTTTAAAAAAAAAAAAACCACCGCGCTTGCAGGCAGAGATCAGAAGATCCCCCCTCACCATCGCTCTGCCTGCCAGGCTGCACGGGGAGCCGAACAGGCAGCACAGAGAAACCTCCGTGCTGCCTGTTCGGCTCCCCGTGCAGTCTGACACGGAAGTGCCGACAGTCACGTGACGGGCGAGCGTATGACGTCAGCGCGCCCGTCACGTGACTGTCGGTACTTCCTGTCGGCACAACCGCCGGGGAGCCGAAGAGGCAGCATGGAGGACTCCATGCTGCCTGCCACTAGCCACCAGGGAAAGGTAAGTGATGGGGAAATGGGGGGATTTGGCCATTAGCAGGGGCATATTAAATGGCAAATCACACTGGCATATTACTGGGCAAATTAGCTGGGCACATTAAATGGCAAACCACACTGGCATATTACTGGGAAAATTAGCTGGGCACATTAAATGGCAAATAACACTGGCATATTACTAGGCAAATTAGCTGGGCACATTAAATGGCAAATCACACTGGCATATTACTGGGAAAATTAGCTAGGCACATTAAATGGCAAAGCACACTGGCATATTATTGGGCAAATTGGCAGGGGCACATTAAATGGCAAATCACACTGGCATATTACTGGGCAAATTAGCTGGGCACATTAAATGGCAAATCACACTGGCATATTATTGGGCAAATTAGCTGGGCACATTAAATGGCAAATCACACTGGCATATTATTGGCAAATTGGCAGGGGCACATTAAATGGCAAATAACACTGGCATATTATTGTGCAAATTGGCAGGGGCATATTAAATGGCAAATCACACTGGCATATTATTGGGCAAATTGGCAGGGGCATATTCAATGGCAAATCAGACTGGCATATTATTGGGCAAATTGGCAGGGGCACATTAAATGGCAAATAACACTGGCATATAATTGGGCAAACTGGCTGGGGCATATTAAATGACAAATAACATTGGCATATTATTGGGCAAATTGGCTGCGGGATATAAAATGGCAAATAACACTGGCATATTATTGGGCAAATTAGCAGGGGCATATTAAATGGCAAATAACACTGGCATATTGTTGGGCAAATTGTAAGGGGCATATTAAATGGCAAATAACACTGGCATATTATTGGGCAAATTGGCTGCGGGATATAACATGGCAAATAACACTGGCATATTATTGGGCAAATTAGCAGGGGCATATTAAAAGGTAAATAACACTGGCATATTATTGGGCAAATTGGCTGGGGCTTATTAATGACAAATAACACTAATATGTTATTGGGCAAATTGGCAGGGGCATATTAAATGGCAAATAATACTGGCTTTATATTGGGCAAATTGGCTGGGGGATATTACCGGTAAATGGCAGAATAACACTGGCATATTATTGGGCAAATTGGCTGGGGAATATTAATGGCAAATTATACTGGCATAATATTGGGCAAATTGGCAGAGGCTGATTAAATGGCAAATACTGGCATATTATTGGGGAAATTGGCTGTGACTTATTAATGGCAAATAATACTTGCATATTATTGGGCAAATTGGCTGGGGCATATTAATGGCAAATGATACTGGCATATTATTGGGCAAATTAGCTGGGGAATATTTTCGGCAAATAATATTGGCAATGTGTATGTAATGGGGTGATAGAGGCATGCAAATTGGGTGATGGGGCATGTCCTTGGTGTGCAGCGTGGGTTATGGGTCATGTCGTAGGTGTGCATCGTGGGTAGGGGGGCTGCCCAAAATTTGTCTGCCTAGGGGAGCACAAAACCAAGATACACCACTGCATACACACACATGTTCACTCACACTAACATACACACACACTCACACTGACATACACACACTCACACTGACATACACACACACTCACTCACATTGACATCCATACACACATTCACACTGAAACTTACCTGCTGTATGTATCTCTCTTTGCTTTGAGCTCTGTGTGAAGGAGGTCTCAGCCAATCACGGGAGGGTTCTGAACTCTCAGCCAATCAGGAGAGTTGAGAAGTCTCACCTGATTGGCTGAGACCTCCTTTAATCAAGAAACACAGAAAGAAAAAAAAAAAGACAGCTGCACCGAGTGCCGCCTCTGCCAGGATGCCGCCTGGGGCAGCTGCCCCACTCTGCCTCATTATAGGACTGGCCCTGCCTCTCACTCGCAGACACACACTCACATATACCCAGTCACTCGCTGACACACACTCACATATACCCAGTCACTTCCAGACACACACTCACATATACCCAGTCACTTCCAGACACACTTTCACTTACAGACATTGACACAAGTATATACAGTCACTCACAGGTACACACATATAAATAGGGGGATATTAAAATGCAGCTCCCTGGTAACAGGGCAGATCCTTATGCATACCGATTTTCCCAGTAGAGCAATCAGATGTTTTTCTGTACAACCCACACAGATCTCTGCCTGCTTATGTTAAGCTGGACTCTCTGCCCCAAAATAGTTTGATTTTGAGCATCGTGTTTTCGCATGACACCAAGCAATCAGGGCAGGGCCGTCTTTAATAGTGATTGGACCCTGGGCAAGCATTTGCTTGGGCCCCCTGGACCCTGCCCCCTCCCCTGCATGCAATCCCGCCATCCATCGCAATGTTACCTCAACCCCCCCCCCCCCCACACAAAACATAAAAATAAGCACACACACAATTGGACTTTTCTTGCAGTGAGTATTTTTATTGCATTGTATAAAATGTGTATATTACGTGTATAATTACAGTGTATAAACTGTTTTTTGGATACAAAAAGTGTATATATGGCTGCAATATGTATACCATCTTACTATGCAACACTGCACTACAACTACTACACTACCTAAATGACAAAAATATACACAGATATTAGAGAGCACTTACATATGTTCATATATATTTATAAATATCTATACACATCTCGCTCTCTCTCACTAGTTGCATTTATACTTATATGAACTTCTTAATATTATATTCAACTATTTTCATTTGTAATAAACATGTTATTGAAGAGTTGCATTTCTTGTTTTTATTCCCTTTTTCTGCACCCACATTGCACCTAAAGGACTTAACACAGCCCCATAGAGTAGCCACAGCACTTTTCATGCACCTATATTGCACCCACAGCACTTGTCATGCACCTAAATTGCACCCACAGGACTTGTCATGCACCTATATTGCACCCACAGCACTTGCATGCACCTATATTGCACCCACAGCACATGGCTTGCACTCATTTTGAACCCACACAATTTTGCATGCTACAGTGTAAATTTGCCCCACAGAACATATCACAGTTTCACTTTGTTCCACTGAACTACCCATGCAGAAAAAAGCCACACTGTCACTTTCCCTCATAGTACATGTTATTTTTCCCCACCGAACATGTCACAGTCACTTTGTCATTGCATATGCAACAGACAGTCTGCCCGTGACACCGTTTGTCCATTAAATATGCCACAGTCAATGTGCCCATCAATATGCCAGTATTATTTTGCCATTAATATGCTGTATTATTTTGCCATTAATATGCCACAAACATTTTTCCCATTAATATGCCAGTATTATTGTGCTATTCAGATACCAGTAATATTGTACAATTAAGATGCCCCATCCAATTTGCCTATTAAGATACCAGTATTATTGTACCATTAAGATGCCATAATTGTTGTGCCATTCAGATGCCAGTAATATTGTGCCTTTCAGATGCCAGTAATATTGTGCCATTCAGAGCGCAGTATTATTGTGCCAGTCAGAGCCCAGTAATATTGTACCATTCAGAGCCCAGTAATATTGTGCCAGTCAGATACCAGGAATATTGTGCCATTCAGAGCCCAGTAATATTGTGCCAGTCAGATACCTGCAATATTGTGCCAGTCAGAGCCCAGTAATATTGGGCCAGTCAGAGCCCAGTAATATTGGGTCAGTCAGAGCCCAGGAATATTGGGCCAGTCAGAGCCCAGGAATATTGGGCCAGTCAGATGCCTGTAATATTGTGCCAGTCAGAGCCCAGGAATATTGTGCCAGTCAGAGCCCAGTAATATTGTGCTATTCAGATACCAGTAATATTGTGCCAGTCAGAGCCCAGTAATATTGTGCCAGTCAGATGCCTGTAATATTGTGCCAGTCAGAGCCCAGGAATATTGTGCCAGTCAGATACTAGTAATATTCTGCCAGTCAGAGCCCAGTAATATTGTGCCATTCAGATACCAGTAATATTATGCCATGCAGATACCAGTAATATTGTGCCAGTCAGATACCAGTAATATTGTGCCAGTCAGAGCCCAGTAATATTGTGCCAGTCAGAGCCCAGTTATATTGTGCCAGTCAGAGCCCAGTAATATTGTGCCAGTCAGATACCAGTAATATTGTGCCAGTCAGATACCAGTAATATTGTGCCAGTCAGAGCCCAGTAATAGTGTGCCACTCAGAGCTCAGTAATAGTGTGCCAGTCAGAGCCCAGTAATAGTGTGCCAGTCAGAGCCCAGGAATATTGTGCCAGTCAGAGCCCAGGAATATTGTGCCATGCAGAGCCCAGTAATATTGTGCCAGTCAGATACCAGTAATATTGTGCCAGTCAGAGCCCAGTAATATTGTGCCAGTCAGAGCCCAATTATATTGTGCCAGTCAGAGCCCGGTAATATTGTGCCAGTCAGATACCAGTAATATGTAGTCAGATGCCTGTAATATTATGCCAGTCAGATGCCTGTAATATTGTGCCAGTCAGATGCCTGTAATATTATGCAAGTCAGAGCCCAGTTATATTGTGCCAGTCAGAGCCCAGTAATAGTGTGCCAGTCAGATGCCTGTAATATTGTGCCAGTCAGAGCCCAGTAAAATTGTGCCAGTCAGAGCCCAGTTATATTGTGCCAGTCAGAGCCCAGTAATAGTGTGCCAGTCAGATGCCTGTAATATTGTGCCAGTCAGATGCCTGTAATATTGTGCCAGTCAGATGCCTGTAATATTATGCCAGTCACAGCCCAGAGCCAGGAATATTGTGCCATGCAGAGCCCAGTAATATTGTGCCAGTCAGATGCCTGTAATATTGTGCCAGTCAGATGCCTGTAATATTATGCCAGTCAGAGCCCAGTTATATTGTGCCAGTCAGAGCCCAGTAATAGTGTGCCAGTCAGATGCCTGTAATATTGTGCCAGTCAGAACCCAGTAATATTGTGCCAGTCAGAGCCCAGTAATAGTGTGCCAGTCAGATGCCTGTAATATTGTGCCAGTCAGATGCCTGTAATATTATGCCAGTCAGAGCCCAGGAATATTGTGCCAGTCAGAGCCCAGGAATATTGTGCCATTCAGATACCAGTAATATTGTGCCAGTCAGATGCCTGTAATATTATGCCAGTCAGATACTTGTAATATTGTGCCAGTCAGATGCCTGTAAAACCTGCCAACCCCCCCCCCCCCTCCCTTTCCCTAGTACTTACATGAATCTGCTCCGTGCCCCCCGCCGGATGTCTCCTCCTGCACGGAGGAGGGAAACAGTCACCAGATGTGATGCGACGTCACATCCGGCGTCAGTTGGTTTTTTTTTGGTCGTCGCATCCAGCGGATGCGGCTTGCCGGAAATAAACTTTCACAAGCGCAATGCGCTGTGAACGCGGCAAGCAGGGGCTGGGGGCCCACGAGACAGCTGCCTTGGGGCCCCCAGGAGTAACTGGGCCCAGGGCAGCTGCCCCGTTTGCCCCGCATTAAAGACGGCCCCAAATCAGGGTGGTAAAAAGAAAATGCATTGTAGGAGCTGGCTCTGGGGAGAGGATAGTCAGCATACACATAGTCACATACACATAAAGTCACACTTATATATGTGCAAATTTCCATGACATCAAAACTACGGAGCATACAAGGTTATAAACTTATCTTCTAAATATTACATTGTGTCAGTGTGTCATTTAAAAAATGACACACAGACATCCTTAAACACACACACACAAAGACATCCTTAAACAAACACACACACACATCCTTACACACATCCACATCCTTACACATAAACATATCCTTACACACACACAGACTGCCTTACACACACAGACAGCCTTACACACTCAGATTTTTTTTTTCTTATACTACATATCTTTATTTGGATTTATTAGGTTATAAACTTATCTTCTAAATAGTACATTGTGTCAATGTGTCATTTATACAATTGTTTGATAGTAAAACAATTGTTTTACACGCACAGCCCTACACACACACACACACACATCCTTAAATACACACACACATACTTACACACACACACAGACATCCTTACACACACACACCCTTACACACACACAGACATCCTTACACACATCATTACATACACACACACACACACACACAGATATCCTTACACACATCCTTACAACATACACACACACACACAGACATCCTTACACACACACACCCTTACACACACACAGACATCCTTACACACATCATTACACACACAGACACAGACATCCTTACACACACACACACACACACGCAGACATCCTTACACACACATACATCTTTTATACACTTACAACATACACACACACACACACAGACATCCCTACACACACACACCCTTACACACACACAGACATCCTTACACACACACACACACACAGACATCCTTACACACACATCCTTACACAGATTGATTGTCTTTTTTTTTAACCAAAAAAAAAAAAGTTGTGATAATGTTTGTCCCCCTCCCTGTTCATATACCGTTCAGTTGCAGGGAGGGATATGGCGCAAACTGTGTGGGATAATTTATTCAGCAGCACTCAGCTTACTTCTCAGCTTACTTCCAGGCGCTCTGACAGTATCAGAGCACAAGGGGGTGGAGCATGTACCTCTCACGCTAAACTCAGACCACAGAGGTGCGGTTACCGCAGCTAAACTCATGCGGACCGCACCTCCGTGTTTGGCAGCATGTTTTGCTCCCCTGGCTGAAACAGAGGAGGCTCAAGATGAGGAAACCAGGTGCCCAGCATGAGCAAGTGCGTATAGCAGCACCTGCTCTGCATGCCAGCGCCAGTATAGGCGCCCCTTTTTTTTAAACTATGCAGCCCCTGGGCGCGGTGCACCCCGTGCACCCGCCAAGAATTGGCCCTGCATTAAATAACAGATACAGTGGTGGGGGAATTCGATTGGATTGCTGTTATTCCTTACTTCCCTGTTAAAAATAAGCTGGGAGACTGGGGGATATAATAGTCACAACCAGTCACATAGCGCACACTTGGCTTCCAAAACAAAAATAATTAAACTGCTGGCCCCATAAAAAAAAGACAAAATAAAACCAAGTGACTATGGTCAGCGCCATGCTCTCCAGAAGAGCAAGACTCATAATGAAATACAACACCAGGAGAGGTGGTATTTCAAAAATCTCTAGGGGGCTTCACCATGTCCCAGGTAGGCAGTGTTTTCATACCAGCCAATAGTAGGGCTCCTGGGCTAGTAATTTTTCTTTTTCTTTTTCTTTTTTTTGGACACTCAGTCTTCTCAGGTCGCCATAGTGTTCCTTAGCATTGTAACATCATTGTGTCATTTTTATTGTGTATCTCTGCTCATTGCTGAGTGCTCATGAGAAATTAGCATGCTATTATTAGTGGATTCTAAGAAACAGCCATGTTGTGTTATATCAAGTGACATAAATAAAAGACAGAAGAAAACGTATTAGATGATTCACTGGTAACGAACCATATCATCCGTGATTGCTAAGATGCCAAGTATTCCGCAAACTATTTATCTGGTTATCTAAATCTTCTAAGTCTTTGGGAGAGTAAGCTTGAGTTACCCATTGCTCGCTTGCAATAACTTTTTGCTTTAGTGACCTCTTCCACCTTGTTTATTTTCTCTTGCGTTTAGTATCCCCAACCATTTGTTCCACATTTGATATTTTGAGTTACTGAGGCAGAACTGGGAGGTTATGCCTTTCTCCATCTTAATCTGGAACTGTACCTGTGCCCAGATAGTTGCCCAGCCTATTACCTCTGATGACTTCCAATTCCTTGCTATGAGTAGCTTAGTGGCTGCCAAAATATGGAGCAGTATTATTTTTTTTTATCTCTTATCATATGAGGGATACTCAGATGTAGAAGAACCGTTTCGGGGGTCATAGGAACTTCTCTGTCTAGTATTTTAATTATTTTCAGGAAGACCGCCTTCCAAGTAATGGCTATCATTGGACACTCCCACCAGATGTGTTTATAGTCACCTTTAGAAGTTCCACATCTCCAACAAAGTTTAGGAGTGTCTCTGTACATTTTTGCTAGTAAGGATCCCCTATTGAAGAGTTTATAGCAACATTCAGAAATGTTGAGGCAGTGCATGTATTTATTTAAGTCCGCCAAAGCTCTGTTCCAGTCCATTAAACTAATCTCCGTGTTTAGATCTTGTTCCCATTTAGCTAGTGAGGGAGGGATATATTCCTCTCTACTTGATTTGATATATTTGAGGCATTGTGTGGTCAAGTTTTTTTGCTTGTCTTGCTGTAGCAGTTCTAGCAGTTTCTGTGGTTTTGGAGAAGTATCAGTTCTGTATAAATATTTATTCAGAAAGTCCCTGATTCTTATATAGGTAAACAATTCATTTGTAGCTTGTAGCTGTAAATTGTCCATTAACGCCGGTAGGATGTTCACGGGTAGTTTTTCGTGGATCTTATTTCTGTTTCTGTGACTAGACCAGCACTTGGTTAAGTGATTTAATATCAGACTGTTTTCCCTCATCAGCCTGCCTTTACCCTCCCTATTCCTCTGGCCAGCAGTTGTCTACTCAGTCGGGTTTTTTCCCCCGACCATATGAAGTTAGAGAAGTAGGATTGAACCAGCTTCAACCAGCTTTGGGGAACGTTCAGTAGTATCATTCGGAAAATGTAAGATAGTTTAGGCATTATATTCACCCTTATGGTGTTTATTTTCTCACTCCACAGTGTTTCCAGGCTCTTCCATTTCTTTAATTTATCATTGATTTCGCTAAGCATAGGCATTATGTTCATTTCCATCATTGTGGATGAGTTCGGGCCAATCACACTTCCTAAGTATTTAAAGGATCTGTTTGTCCAGTTGAAATGATACTCCATTTGAAGTTCTGTTAAGACGGATCTCTGGACATTTGCAGTTATGACCATCGTTTTTCCTAGATTCAGTTTATAGTTGGAAAAGGCGCTGTATGTTCTAATAATCTGCATCAGTTCTCTCAAGGATGTCTGTGGCTCTCTAATGATGATAAGAATGTCATCTGCGTGTAACATTATTTTCAGTATTTCGCTCTTAACTTGGAACCCCCAGATCCTGGAGTTGTTTCTTATATCCTCTGCCAATGAGGGGCGAGAGCGGGCAGTCTTGTCTGGTTCCGTTGTTTATTTTGAACCAGTTTGATCAAAACCCTTGTTTGATAATTCTGCCCGTAGGGGACGAGTATAAGGCCATGATTGCCGTCTTTATTTTGCCCAAAAAAACATAAGAGTTTAGGGCTTTTTCTATAAAATTACACCCCACCCTATCGAAGGCTTTTTCGGCATCTAACGATAGAGTTAGGGTGGGGGTCTTGTCTCACCATTCATAAAGGTTAATTTTTCTACGTATGTGACTCAGAGATGTACGGCTTGGTATAAACCATACTTGGTCCTTCTGGACCAAACATGTTATCACTTTCTTGATTCCCTCAGCTAAGACCCCAGAGTATAATTTAGAGTCCACATTCAAAAGTGAGATAGGTGTACAGTTGGTAATTATGAGTCTTGCTCTCCCAGTGATTAAGCCAAAGTGGTAAATTGCGTGAGAAAATGACTGCTGTGTCCTCATGCTGACCTGATTTTATGCAATTATAATAAAGATACCGATTTTTTTCTACTGTCAAAAGGACTCAAGAATTCAACTATGATGTGCACTATGAAAATCACTCACTATCTTGTATGCTGTCTCAATAAGAAAAAAGCCTGATTGGAGCACCAGCTGAGAAGGCACCAGAATCGTTGGAGTAGGAGGTCAAATGATCTCCTCTCACCAGTTCTCTCTACGAGGGAGGCTGCTGGATGTCTATGTGCTGCCCAGGCACACAGAAATCACTAAGGCTGTCTCTCGTGCTCACCACTCGACACCAGGGATGTGGAATTCCTCAGGCTGTCTCTCGTGTTCAAAGGTTGCATGGCTACTAAGAAAGATTCTACTGTGATTAACTCATCAAATGAGGAGGAGAATGATGTAACAGGCAAGTGTCCAGTCATGTCAGTATCATCGTCCTGATCTAGAGTAGCCACCTTTTCTTAAAAAAAAAAAAATACCAGTCATGCTATTTCCTCCTTAGTTATACCATTGTTGTCAAGCCACTTTGTAACCAGAAAAATAATGCCGTGTGGCAACACTAGGTGAAGCCATGTATTCCAGTATTATAATAAATACGCAAGCCAATACATATTTATTTATTTTTAATGGTTCCAACATTCTTTGCCTTTGTCCTTGGACATAATGTGGAGCATTATGACCCCACACATAAAGCTTCAGACTACCTGGTTCAGATAATGGGTGCCTGTAGCTCTTTTTATACTGTTAAGACTGTGTTATGTGTTCTAGACATACACAGTTTAAATGTAATTATTCCTGTGCAGCATGCAATATACTGTGCATTGGCAGAAGTAATGCTGGGACAGACC
Organism: Pelodytes ibericus; assembly: GCA_036172795.1. Classification (NCBI taxonomy): domain Eukaryota; kingdom Metazoa; phylum Chordata; class Amphibia; order Anura; family Pelodytidae; genus Pelodytes; species Pelodytes ibericus. The sequence goes on along the minus strand of CM069862.1, from coordinate 95,776,377 downwards.
CAAATTCTCAGGATTGAAAAAACAGGACTGTCCTGGCAAATTCAGGACTGTGGTCAACTATGTGACAATGGACAAGCAAAATTCCCTGCCAGGTGTAGAGTTGACATGTAGAGTTGCCACCCTGGACATTTTTATTGGCCACATATAAGTTTTGCATGCTGCCTTGCAGTGTGTACAGATTATATGTGACCAGAAGGAAATGAATTAACCCCTTAGTGACATGACTTTTTTGGCTTGTCCGACGCTTGGTGACATGGGCTGTTTTAACATTTCTGAGGTGTTTGTGTTTTGCTGTAATTTATTTCTGTCTCATTTAGTGTACCCGCACAAACTATATATCGTTTTTATCGTTATAAGAAGGGCTTTCATTTGATGCCATTATTTTGATAATAGCATATAATTTGATGTAAAAAAATAATAAAATATGGCAAAAAAATTGAAAAAATAATTTTTTAATGACTTTTATTTGAAAAATCGTATACTCATGTACAAGAGACAACAAAAAAACACTGCTAAAAAGTTTCTAATATATGTCCTGAGTTCAGAAATAGCCCATGTTTTTATGTTTTTGTGCTTTTTTATTCATGTTACAGGGCCAGAACTATAAGTGGTGCAAAGCTATTTTAAAATCCTTTCTTTCAAAATTAGCGATAGTGACATTGTAACACTGATTTCTGTACTAAATCCATGAATGACCCCCAACATGTACATATTTTTGAAAACTAGACAACTCAGGGCATTTAACTTGGGGTATTTTGACACATTTCATGTAGCCATTTTACCACCAATCTATGCCAAAGTTTGAAGCAAAAAATCTTTTTTTTAAATTTTTCACATATATTGCAATTTAGGTAAACATTACCTTAAAATGTGAAGGGATATTTCCAAATAACACCTCAATATGTGTTCAGCAACATCTCCTGAGTACAGGGATACCACCCATGCATAGGTTTGTTGGTTTGTTTTGGGGCTAAAAGGCCACATTTAGGGGGTGCGCATTTTGGTTTTCCAACTTGGAATTCTGACATGCAGAAAACTTGTGCCCATGTCCCATTTGGGACATTTTTGAAGCCAGAAAGTGTATTCTACCCCACAAAACCATATATTTTTTTAAACTAGACACCCTAGGGTATTTCAAATGGTAGTATTTTAACACTTTCCATGCACTAATTATACTACCAGCCTATGTCAATGTTTTGGGTAGTAATTTTTTTTCACATACATTGTACTTTGGGCATGAATTCACAGATCCTGTTATATGTCAGTGCCAAACAACACCTCAATATGTGTTCAGCAACATCTCCTGAGTACAGGGATACCACCCATGTATAGGTTGGTTAGGTTATTTGGGGGTTAAAAGGCCACATTTGAGAGGTGCGCTTTTTGGTTTTCCAACTTGGAATTCTGACGTGCAGAAAACCTGCGCCCATGTCCCATTTGGGACATTTCTGAAGCAAAAAAGTGTATTCCATCCCACAAAACCATATATTTTTGAAAACTAGACACCCTAGGGTATTTCAAATGGTAGTATTTTAACACTTTCCATGCACTAATTATACTACCAGCCTATGTCAATGTTATGGATAGTAATTTTATTTCACATACATAGTACTTTGGGCATGAATTCACAGATCCTGTTATATGTCAGTGCCAAACAACACCTCAATATGTGTTCAGCAACATCTCCTGAGTACAGGGATACCACCCATGTTTAGGTTGGTTAGGTTATTTGGGGGTTAAAAGGCCACATTTGAGAGGTGCGCTTTTTGGTTTTCCAACTTGGAATTCTGACGTGCAGAAAACCTGCGCCCATGTCCCATTTGGGACATTTTTGAAGCCAAAAAGTGTATTCTACTCCACAAAACCATATGTTTTTGAAAACTAGACACCCTAGGGTATTTCAAATGGTAGTATTTTAACACTTTTCATGCACTAATTCTACCACCAGCCTATGTCAATGTTATGGATAGTAATTTGTTTTTCACATTCATTGTACATCGGGCATGAATTCACAGATCCTATTATGTGTCAGTGCCAAACAACACCTTAATATGTGTTCAGCAACATCTCCTGAGTACAGGGATACCACCCATGTGTAGGTTAGTTAGATTATTTGGGGGCTAAAAGGCCACGTTTAGGGGGGGTGCATTTCCAACTTGGAATTTTGACATGTAGTCAGCCTGCGCCCATGTTCCATTTGGGACACTTTTGAAGCCTGTCAAAGTATTTTACCCCATAAAACCATATATTTTGGAAAACTAGACATCCTAGGGTATTTAAAATTGTGGTATTTTAACACTTTCCAAGTGCTAATTCTACCACCAACCTATGTCAAAGGATTGGGATGTCATTTTTCCCCCACACACATTGTAGTTCAGGCAGGAATTTTCAGATTCTGGTATTTGCCACTGCCAACCAACACCTCAATATGTGTTCAGCAACATCTCCTGAGTACAGGGATACCCCCCATGCATAGGTTTGTTGGTTTGTATTGGGTCTAAAATTCCACATTTAGGGGGTGCGCAATTCCAACCTGGAATTTTGACATGTAGTCAGCCTGCGCCCATGTTCCATTTGGAACATTTTTGAAGCCGTCCAATGAATTTTACCCCATCAAACCATATATTTTTGGAAAATAGACATCCTAAGGTATTTCAAATGGTGGTATTTTAATACTGTATAGGTACTAATTCTACCACCAGCCTTTGTAAAAGTTTGTGGTAGTACTTTTTTGGGAGTTTTTTTTCCACATGCATTGTACTTCAGGCATGAATTCACAGATTCTGGTATATGTCACTGCCAAACAACAACCCAATATGTGTTCAGTAACATCTCCCGAGTACAGGGATAGCACCCATGCATAGGTTTGTTGGTTTGTTTTTGGATAAAAGGCAACATTTGTGAGATGCGCATCTCAAAATTCCAACTTGGAATTTTGACATGTAATCAACCTGCGTCCGTGTCCTTTATGGGATATATCTTTGAAGCCAGCCAATGTAATTTACCCCATCAAACCATATATTTTTTTATCGGTAGACCCCCATCACTACTTGTGGCAAGGGCTCAGCAGCCACCGATACATCGCTAGATGATGTATCAGAAAGCTGAATAGGGTCAAAATCGAACCCTGAGTCCGCGGCCTCAGAATCAGTGCGTAAGCAGTGATCTCGAGCAAAGAAGGGGTTAATAGCTCTTAGAAGAGCCTATCTAGTACTGTAATACATTACAGTACAGAGAAATTAATCCATAAAACAGTGCAGACAGCAAAACATACTGTTGCTGTGCAAGATTACTGCTTACACAGTGATGAATGGCAGGGAAGGGGTTAATACACAGTGAAAGACTTTCATAAAACCTGCCAATTTTATAAAATGTTATTTTATATCACTAATACTGATCTGTCTCTTTCCGTCACAAAAATGTAAGTGAGGAGACGGAGGCAGATCAATATTTGTGAATATTGATCCGACTAATTTTGATCTGACCAGGGCGAATGGTGAGCTTAATTGAGAAATCACCAAACCGCCTTTGCCACTAATTCGCTGTTACTGATCGCTATGCGCTCAGGCAGCTTAAAAAAAAAAAATCTCAAATATTTTTACTTTACATGTAATCCCCTAGCGGGTATGTGTAAAAAAAATAAATAAAATAAAAATATGCAGACAGATAAAAATTGCTTTGGCGTCAATATCATTGCGTAAGCAGTGATCGACGGCAAATAAGGGGTTAATAACTCTTAGAAGAGCCTTTTTAGTACTGTAATAAATTACAGTACAAAAAAAATTAACCCCTAAAAAATGCACAAACAGCAAAAATAAATGCGCTGGTGTGCACGATCACTGCTTATGCAAGATCAGTGGCAGGGAAGGGGTTAAACGCAGGGAATTGCTTTAGTAATTTTTTTTTATTGTTTTATTATTTGTGTGTTGTGTATTTATTGTTTTTTTTAACTTTTACTTACTTTTAGAACTTTGATCTGTCTCTCTCCCTCACTAAAAAAAATGTGAGGAGAGGGAGGCAGCTCATAACTGGTCAGATCAATATAGAGTTAATATTGATCTGACCAGTCAGTGGGGATGTTCAGCAGAGCATCCCCACTGCCTGTCAGTGTGCCTGGCAGTCACTGATTGCCTCTGTGAAGAGGCAATCGTGTGACAGCCAGAGAGCACAGGAAGCAGGTACTTCCTGCCTCCTGTGCTCTTGCCCTTAGAAGGGCAGCGCCATCTTGGTCACTTAGTGACCAAGATAGTGCATTTTTTTTTTGTGTTCCTGATTGCCTCGACTTGCGAGGCAATCAGGAACACTTTCTGAGCATAGGAAGCGAAAATTTTGCTTCCTATGCTCGTTTTTTAATGCCCGTCGTTTTAAAGGCTCTGTGCCTTTAAAACCGGCATTTCGATCGCTCTCCGGAGCGATCGAAATGCCGACGGGCATTTTTTTTTAGCATTGTACGATGCTTCCACACGGAGGCATCGTTACAATGCCGCTTGAGTGCTTTCAGTGCTCGTTTTGACACAGGACGGACTAGGTCCGTCCTGTGTCACTAACGCCACAGGACGGACCTAGTCCGTCCTGTGTCGCCAAGGGGTTAACTGATCAGCATAGTTCTGTGGGATCCACTATAGTTAACTGATTTCCTTCTGATCATATATGACTTATACATAATGCAAAGCAGCAGTGGTTAATGACTCAGTTGGACAGAATATTTTGTAATGAAAGAATGTTTCAAAATTGTTAATTTCTCTCTGTCTTTCATTTATACTATATGATTAATAAGGTCAATGAGAAGGCATCAAACAGAGGTAATGGGAAATATTCACTAAAAGGTGAATAGCCCCCAAAATGTTCATGTCAACAATTATACTGCTGAATAAAGACACACAGAGAGAGAGAGAGACATGGGAGGGAGAGACACAGAGAGGGAGGGAGAGAGACAGAAAGAGAGGGAGAGACACAGAGAGGGAGGGAGACAGAAAGAGAGCGAGAGACACAGAGAGGAAGGGGGAGAGACACATTAAGAGCGAGAGACACAGAGAGGAAGGGGGAGAGACACAGAGAGAGAGAGAGACACGGGAGGGAGAGAGACACGGGAGGGAGAGAGACAGAAAGAGAGGGATAGACACAGAGAGGGAGGGAGAGACACAGAAAGAGAGGGAGAGAGACAGAAAGAGAGGGAGAGACACAGAGAGGAAGGGAGAGAGAAAGAAAGAGAGGGCGAGAGACAGAAAGTGAGGGAGAGAGACAGAGAGGAAGGGGGAGAGACACATTGAGAGTGAGAGACACAGAGAGGAAGGGGGAGAGACACAGAGAGAGAGAGAGACACGGGAGGGAGAGAGACACGGGAGGGAGACAGAGAGGGATAGACACAGAGAGGGAGGGAGAGACACAGAGAGGGAGGGAGGGAGATTCATATAGGGGTGAGGAGAGGCTGCTGAAGTCAGTCATTGCAAACTCACCGAGTCAGGTAAGTCACGTTGCTTGTGTAGGGCTCAGGGTGGCAGAATCAGACCCCTGCAACCCAGCAAAAAGAATAGAAAGAAGAGGTCTACTTCTAAGCCATTCTACGAGACTGTCCCAAACCCCAAAATATATACTGTAAACAAAAACCTTAAGTGATACTATGCCAAGAAGCCAAGCACCTCAGAACCGGGGCTTTAAAGGGAACATGTCTTAAATTATAAAAAACAAAACAAAAAACATTTGGCTAGATTTAAAACAAAATAATCTTTATTAGGTTATGTAATTAAAAAGAGATGTTAAACACTCCAAAACAATAGCCCATCAGTTTAATGTGCAGCAAGGGATTTTAACTGTGCACGATAAGTGTAACGTTAACCTGTCAGCTGTGCTGATCTTCCAGTGGGACATACAGAAAGCGGCTATATTTTAGTCATACATAAACTGATACAGTGTCATTTCCTCTTTGTTAGTTAGAAGTTACCACTGTTCCATGTGATTCATCAGCAAGCCGAGCAGATTAGATACTACATGTGTGTCACGGTACCTGCTGCTCGCTCTTTATGTGATGCAAAAGGAACAGCTAATGATTCTCACAATAAAACTAACCAAATAAGAAATGCCACCACTACTAGGGTTGCCACCTTTCCTCCAAAAAATACCGGCCATGTGTGGGCGGAGCTACAAGAGGGAGGGGCCATGAGGGGTGGAGCCACAAAGGGGCCGGATTATCACTGACATGATATATATTATTTGTATATCATGCCAGTGAGAAGCGTGTGTGTATATATATATTTATATATCATATACACACACAAGCTATCTCTCGCAAACAAGCTTTCTCGCACACACACACACACACGGTCTATCACACACACAGACAAGCTGTCTATCACACACAAGCAGTTTCTCAAACACAGACTGTCTCTTTTGCTCACACACAGACTTTTACTCACTGTCTCACAGACACTCTCACTCTCTCTCTCACAAACTCCCCCTACAATATGTCCCACCCGCCCCACCTACCCTCACAAGCATGTTATTCTGGTCTAATGTAATATGAAGGGTGGTTGGGAGCAGTTGGTCAATATGCCAGTAATATTTTGCAACTCAATATGCCAGTAATATTTTGCCACTCAATAAGTCAGTATTTTGCCACTCAATAAGTCAGTATTTAGCCATTCAATAAGCCATTCTTTTGCCATGTAATATGCCAGTATTTTGCCCCTCAGTATGCCATTCTTTTGCCATTTAATATGCCCTTCTTTTGCCCCTCAATATGCCAGGATTTTGCCCCTCAATAGCATTTAATAGCCATCTAATATGCCAGGATTTTGCCAATTAATATGCCAGGGTTATGCCACTCAATATGCCAGGGTTATGCCAATTAATATGCCAAGGTTATGCCAATTAATATGCCAGGGTTATGCCACTAAATATACCAGGGTTATGCCAATATGCCAGGGTTATGCCACTTAATATGCCAGGGTTATGACAATATGCCAGGGTTATGCCCCTCAATATGCCAGGATTTAGCCACTCAATATGCTTGTTATGCCAGCCTCTTCCCCCCTTCCCCAGACCCCAGTACTTACCTCGTTGCTGCTGTCTCCCGGTGCAGGTCCGTGGCTGTGAGGGAAGCGTTGTGCGCTCCCCTCCAGCCGCGCGGATAAATAAAGTTTGTTTAGCCCCTCCGCGGCTGGAGGGGAGCGAACAATGCTTCCCTCACAGCCACGGACCTGCACCGGGACTCGGGAGACAGCAGCAAGGAGGTAAGTACTGGGGTCTGGGGAAGGGGGGAGGAAAATACCGGGCTTTGCCTGAAAATACCGGCCTGAAGACCCTAAATACCGGCTGTGCCGGTAAATTACAAGTGGCAACCCTAACCACTACTAGTGATTATTCACAACTCGTATATCTGAGCATCTGCCTGCTCCAAAAAAATACCATCTTTGCATATCAGTTATACCGGTACCGGCTCTGATAGCTCAATTACCAGCTGATCAGGTAAAATACCGGCCTGGTGGCAACCAAATCCCGATCACCAGACTGACTTCCAACTATCTGTGCTGATGGAGGGATGTTAGGCCTGGAAATTGCCTATGGAGCAGCAGTATGCTCAAATCTAGCATGCTTCAGGTCGATGAGGCATGCTGAGGTTTTCAGCTCTAGCCTTTACACTCCTGACAGAGTGCAAGATGTCCAGATGTGCACTAACGACCTGGTCTAGCCTTTCCATTATCTGGGCATGGAACTATGATTGGCTGCCCACCATCATGGTCAGTTCCTTGTTCAGGTGTGCCACACCAGCAATCAGACCATGGACAGTAGCTTTGAATGGCATAATTGGAGGAAGGGTAGGAGATTTTGGTGGGGCTCCTGATGTGCTTGGCTGATCTTGACCACTGGGATCCACAACCTTAGGGAGGATGCTTGCCTCCCCCACAGATGTATCTGCAGAAAACGAAATTGAGATGTTTGGGACATTTCAATACAAAATGTAGTCATCACCTTTTATTTATTATGATGGAGACTGGGTCAGGAACACAGAAATGACAGGAAACCAGGAAACAAAGCAAGGACAAATGAGTTACTGAGACTAGCTGCTTAAATAACTGCAAAAGGGTCTGGCTAATAGCAGTGAGGGGAGTAACACGCCAGGGAGGCGGGGGGTGGACGGTGGATGAAAAACACCTTGGGAAATGAAAGAAAAACAGGAGACTGTATTAATAATAAAATAGCTTTATTAACAACAGCAAAAACTGCACATCAGTCATAATAGTAATTAAAATGAATAATTAAATATTATGAACAAGAAACAAGAGAGAAACACACTGCGCCCAATTGTGGTGGAAACAGCTGCAGCAAATTCTACCAGTGTCTCACTCCTGGCAATAAACAAATCAAAACAACACACAAGTGAAAACGTGCGCTGTGACCCAACACTTCAAAACACACAACTCAGGAAAAATAAATAATAAATTGTTACCCTTAAAGTAAATCAGCCTTAAAGTAAATCAGCTCAATATTCAATCCGAAGGGAAAAAAATAAAACAAAACAGAACAGAAATAATATAGTGTAGTATATCACATAAAAGGGCTGATAACAAATAATAAGTGAGAACACACTCACATCTTCCTGAGCAGAGATCTGCTCAGTCTATACAGCATCCAGGGAGCCCACCAAGGGGTTTAAGATCCAACAGGTTCACAGAGGAATCCTATGCAGCTTATTCAGGGTAGCAGACCCAGAAGGTACTCCCAGCGGTAGTATAAGAGAGGGTAAGGAGGAGACTATTTAGCTTCAACGATTTTAATACCAATAAAAACATATAAAGAATCTTACATTCAAAGATCCACTTGAACAGTACATATATAGAGTCCCAGTAGCAGTCTCCTCTTGTCCACAACGCGTTTCACCCCCAAAGTAGCTATAATCATAAATATTATGAACCCTTTTGCTGTGGATGAAATATGGCAACGTCGTCATGTTTCCTCAGATGACATCTCCCACACATAGTCCAGTATACTCATTGTTCTGCTTAACCAGTGACGAGCAGTGCCTTCTCCCACAGAGTTTCTGGCCAATCCAGGGGAAACCCCAACTCAATGCAGCAACTATTTTAGATTTGTTTCAGTTCAATAAAGTAAAAATGTTAGCTAAAGCTAACAACTGCAGGAACTCCAGGGTAATGGATGCTCAAACATTAATGGCTCCCAAACATCATGCACAAGGCAGAAATGAAGGAGGTGATGTTGTTGAGTATAATATTTCGATCCCCACACAGCATGAATCTTCTAAAAAAAAAAAAAGTAATAAAAAAAAAATGTGCAACATGGTTCTGTGTCCAAACAGACAGAAAACAGAGAAAGGAAGAAAAACAAGAGAAAATGGGCAAAAAACAAATATTAACTTACTATACACAAAATGGTTGATGTCAAATGAACTTGGCCCATCAGTACTTCCATAGTTGCCAACATCGGCCATGTTTCCAGGGACACATATTTGTTCCACATGCTGCAGAAAAGAGCATGCAAAGTGCAGCCCAGCAGTATGTCGGATGGATTTACACATAGACAAAATCCAATTAATTAATCATGGTAGGTCCTATGAGATCTCCACCATGATTAATTAACTGGATTGTGTCTATGCGTAAATCCATCCTACATACTGCCGGGCTGCACTTTGCATGGTCTGTCTGCAGCATGTGGAACACATATGTGTCCTTGGAAACATGGTCGATGTTGGCATCTATGGTACTTCCCCTGCTAGGCATGTGTCCTTCATATAGCAGAACATTACATCTACCTTCTCATTAAAGTAGGACAGCAAAAGTTGCATCATCTCTCTGACATCTTCAAAACAACCACTCAGTTCACCCTCATCACTTTAAATGTTGTTGCAGCCTGAAGGAAATTTTTAGTTTTTTGTTCAAAGCAACCATATTTAAGTAGTTCAAAAGTCCTTTCCCCTTCAGATCCACATTCCTTCTGAAAGTTTCTTTACGGCCAGTTCTGGTAAGATCCTGGAAGTCGACTGCCATGCCAAGCTCGTTGAACCAGAATGGCCATTCCTCTGAAAGGCATTCCCTTCACATGTCAATTATTCTATTCACCAAACATGCTTTGTGTGTCTGTGACATATGAGCAGTAAATTATGATTTTACAGTGAATGTATTTTTACAACCAGTTTCTGCACATGCCACAGTTCGCCCCTCCACTATTTGCTCTTTTAAGGCATCTAGGACAGTTCTTCGCATTGAGTTCATGGCTGCAATTTGAGCACTGACAGTTCAGCACAGCTGTTTCGGCACTTAATTGTCAGCGCCAAATACTAACCCTAATAAATTAACCCCTCTTACCTTAAAACTCCCCCTTAACCCCAAACCCTCACTCTCAAACTAACCCTAGTAGTAACCCTAACCCTACATTGATCCTAAAACTAACCTGCACCCCCTAAACTTAACCTTCTTTGATGGAGTACCTGACAGCTATGAACTGTCAGGGCGCTCTAAGTCCTATGATGAAGCGGACACAAATAACTCTTCCATTCCTCTTTAAAGTGGGATAACAAAAGCTCTCATAGTAACAGAGGATTCAGACACATTGTGAACATGATAGACATGAGATTTAAAAGCTGCATAAGAACAACATTTTTGTTTGCAGTCATTGCTAATACATTTTAAAAAAACAATGGGGCCCTACGATGCAGCATATAACCCCTTAATGACTCTTTTGTTTTACTGCAAAAAAAGATAGGTAAGTTTTACCCTACTGAAAGAGTTTAGCATTAATCATGAAACCCATAGCATTATTATTATGACTGCAAAATATGTCCTTGCTTCAGTAACTGTGGGACTATAGAGCTATTCACAATCATAGTTGCCAACATCGGCCATGTTGCCAGGGACACATATTTGTTCCACATGCAACCTACCATGATTCATTAATTGAATTGTGCCTGTGTGTATATGCATCCTACATACTGCCGGGTTGCACTTTGCATGGTCTTTCTGCAACATGTGGAACAAATATGTGTCCCTGGAAACATGGCAACTATGCACAAGGCAGTGGTTTTATCTTCTAAAATACTGAATTTCTTGCTGTGATAGGTCTTGTGGAAAGTGTAAATACTAATGGAGTAGTATGAAATTATAGTAAGAACATGTACAGTAGGGTGCAGCACATTTCTGATACAACATAAATCTGATATAAAGACATAGAAAGAGGCAGGAATACACGATAATCAATGTAAGTAGAATTTATTACAGTATTAGCAAGTCATCTTCTGCTTACAGTTATGAGTCTATGTAAAGGGTAGGATCTGCAGAGATATGAACAAGATGGAGAAAAATTTACCTGTGACCCACAGGAAGCTGACTGTACTTCCTGCTGTGAGTCACTTCCTGCATAGGAGGCCATACTATGTCATCCTGATTTTAGAGTACCTAAAAGACGCTAGGATGGCATAGTACGTCCAGCGTTAAACCGCTCATTGTGGCTCCCTGCGAAGAGCTGTGCTCGGAACCCGCTGCAGGGATCCTACATGTCAGAGTGGCTTCAGACTTTGAGTGGCCTCAGTCTGACATGGAAAATGTCCATTTTACCTAATCACGCTGTGCCCAAACTTCCAGGTTCGGGCATGCCTCCACGATGATGGTTTTGGTGCTTGCGTCATCTGGGACGCAAGCACCATGTGTCATGAAGGGGTTAAAACAAATCACCACTGTAAACATGACTGTACACCCTCAGTCAGAAATATGTGTTTGTCATGTCAAGTAGTCATGTATTTCAAGCCTCAAGTAAATTAGCTGTTCTCTTAGCAGTGCTACAATTTGAATCTAGTAAAAACAAGTGTCTAAACAGACACAACTGTTTTTTTTAAACTCTTCATAATAACATAATTTTACTGTACTTGAACATATTCTCATCTGTAACGTATAACATTTACATTTGAAACTTACAATTCCTTTCTGTATATATGACAAAATTTGCCTGACAATTTTTTTAACACTTTAAACTCGTAATTTTAAGTATCTTGTTTTTCTTTTTGTATTACAGTTTTTCTGTGTTTAATCTGTAAATTCTACAAATAAATATTTATTTTTTAACATATTATTATGGTAAAATTAACAGTTTGGTTTAAGATCTTACAATTGTACTTTTATTATTTTCAGACTATGTATGTAATTTTAACACATTATGATTATATTTTTTCATACACTGTAAAAAATATCTGTGAAATGAACTGTAAAATGCTGTAAAAACATCAAAATTGTGTAAATTGAAAAACAATATTTTTCAATTTACACAATTTTGATGTTTTTACAGCATTTTACAGTTCATTTCACAGATATTTTTTTACAGTGTATGAAAAAATATAATCATAATTAAATACACTAACAAATGTCCATTAGACATTGATTATATTTTTTCCATACTTATTGTATGATGTACAATGAATAAATGTATACATTTTTTTTAACTTTATATAGTTTCCTTAATTTGGTGTACATTCTCTCAGGAGTGCTTTCTTTTTCGTATATTTCATTCCGATTTTCCTTGGTATCACCCCTAATTTTAGCCCTCAGGTAGGAGAACCACCAATTTATACACTGTTTTTAGGTTATTTGGAGCAATATGGTTTCTTTATTTTTGTTAATGAAAAACAAAATATAGGCTGGTCTGCAGTGTTAATTTTTAACCAGTGAACAGAAACAAGACGTGGGGGATAACAAGTTTAACACATAACACAAAGGATAATTTAATTTGGTGCCGAACTAGTTAGTGACCAATAGGGAAGAGGCGACCAGGGAGCGACCAATCGCCAATGAAGGCGTGGTCTAGGTCCAGACTTGCCGGCACCGAGGGATTCAAGTCTGCCCTTTAACTGGGGAAGCAATCAGCACAGCGCCGACTAGGCCCTTTAAACGAGTGACCAATCAGCACTGTGTTGGACATTTAAACTTGTTTAGGGAATATGGCCGAACGGTTATACCCCACTACCCAATCAGAGAACAAGCAACATAATTCACCTCTAATTCGGCTAGTGAACCTTTAAACCGCCGACCAATCAGCAACGTGCAGACAATTCAAATGTGGCGAATTCTGCAAGAGACTGGGCTTAACCTTTATTGAGGAAATTGGTCTCTGGCTGGTCATCTGAAATAGTGATAGTGAATATAGCCCTTTTTCGACACCGATACGGGGAAAAACACACAATACTTGGCCCAGACATAGGCAACTTAAACAGGGTAAAATAGTTTGTCGCGGGGACTACTGATAATGATTAGAAAATTGATTATCTTCTGGTTACATGTGATTCATACATACTGCCTGGAAACCCTTGGGAAATCCATATTCCAGGGCTGTTGTATAATATGATCACTGAAGAACATTGGTGTAAAGATCGTTTCTGGTGACAAATGCTCTCTAATTTAGATGTATTATAACACTGAATTACATTAGAAAAAAATGTACCTGATAGTTTCAATATTGTAACAGGTGCGTCCTTTTTGGGGTAAGTGAATGATGGTTTTGTTTTTTCATCTTCAATAATTTTTATTCTCTACATCCATGGTGTAAATCAAATGATCTCTCCTTTCAAGGCATATAACCTCTTTTTTTTTTTATAGCCTATGAATAGACTTAGTTACATCAGCGACATGATGTGAATCACATGATCCCTCCCTTCAATGCGGTAGTCCCATCCCCCGTCCCTTCAGGATAAATCTCGTCACGTGATTCAAAAGCTTAGCCTGTCCGCCATATTAACTACGGTCAAATAATACAGGCAACATAACTACTAATAAAGCCGCTATTGTAATAACGTAAAAATTATTTATTTAATAACCAGGCCAGTGGTGCGTTGTGATGGAAAAGGCTGCAATAGATACTACACGCTTGCCGTAAATACTAAACAATAAAAACTATTAACATAGGTGACGCAGTGACATAGCTAATCATTTTTCTTACTTCAGACATTCGTGATAAGTGTTGTGTATTTTGGACAGCGGGCGACTAATATCATAGTGGGAAATGCCTTTACTAAAAATGGCGACTGGGCGGTGTCAGGGAACGTGTCAGTGACGTAACGGGGCAGGGATACCGACAGGAGAGGAGGAAGGGGCTGCTGCTGATGCTGTGATCTTCGAGGTGAGGGTATTGCTTATTATATTCTGAATATATAGGTTTAGTTTCTTAAATAATCATAGGTTTTGGTCTCAGATTTTCATTGTTAGGGACCGATTTATGATCGCTATGGAAATTCGTGACGGAATTACTAAAATTAATACATTTCTAATTCATGTGTCACCCACTATAGTCAGTCTGACACTGGTAGGGATATTGGACATCTTGAGATTAGCCATTACAGTGAGACTTGCATTTATAGAAGGCTGGATCTGGGGTTTTTTCTATGTGTTATTATTGTTAGCCCATTTTCTGTGTGCAGTACTTTACCTGGTTACTAGCATTATATACCTGGTTACTAGCATTATATACCTGGTTACTAGCATTATATACCTGGTTACTAGCATTATATACCTGGTTACTAGCATTATATACCTGGTTACTAGCATTATATACCTGGTTACTAGCATTATATACCTGGTTACTAGCATTATATACCTGGTTACTAGCATTATATACCTGGTTACTTGCATTATATACCTGGTTACTTGCATTATATACCTGGTTACTAGCATTATAGAGTCATATGCAGACATATTAACTGGTAGTAAATTCAGGCTATCTAATACCAGATATATTTACATTGTGTGAAGGATGCAGTGATGAATTTCTTAGATCTTTGCTTATTGAATCATGTTATAATATTTAATCTATGTTTCAGTCCATGCCACTGATGGATTTATATAAATACATATATGTATATAAACACCAAAAGTATCGTGCAGTGTGATCTGTGGTACAATTAAGGAAGATGTGTATTTAGCATCTGGATGAAGTCATACTTTCATTCCAAGGATATCATTTTAGCACATTGTATTTTGTGCATTAAAACTTACACTTGTAAGACATTTGAAGAATAAGCAGAAGCTTACTAGGTGAACTAAAGGTGTGTAGCTGCAGCCCAATACAGTGTGAGATGATGATGACAATTTTTACCAAGAAATGTTGTTTCTGCATGTTTGTTTTATTTTTTTGTTTTAAATCTATTTATTACAGTTTCCATGTAAAAATTAAGCAATGCGGTATATAATAATAACACTGAAACCAAAGGCCAACAAACAGACTGGTCAACTATAAGATCAAAAGACTGTGTATCAAGTGTTCTGTCCCAATGTTTCTGTCAATTGGTATGCAATCATTTTGTGCATTAAATTATTATTTTTTTTACTTATATTTTTAAATGATCAGATAGAATGGCATTTGAAGACAATAATGAAACTTTGTCTCTTCACTGGACATCCAAGTGCACGGTTTTACCTAAAGAATATCCAACGTATAGTTATTATAGTCAAAGAGTTATTGTCATAGGCTACGGCACAATAGATATATAATACACCAGGATAGTTAGGATAAGATAGTAGAACTTCATTTATTATTTAGATATCTGTAGGAATGACACCAGAGCTGACTGTCTGTGACCAGCATTTCACTTTGCCTGCATTCTATTCTATTTTGTGTATTTCAGGTTTCTGGGCTGTCTGTGAAGTATTTCTAGGTCAAAGTGTCCTAATGGCAGTGAGCCGTATAACTGGTCATTTTTTTTTCTTAAGGCCAAACTGTACAAGTTGCAGCTAGTGACAAGTAGAACTGGTCTTCGCTTCAGACCAAATTATAATATGGACAACTATCCATCCATAATATACGATATATGCAAAAGGAGATGTTGACTCTGATTTTTGTTATGTACTTTTGATACTACATACATGGGAAGCAGGAAACCCGGTCAGGTTAGAAACATAGAAACATAGAATGTGTTGGCAGATAAGAACCATTCGGTCCATCTAGTCTGCCCAATTTTTTTGAGTACTTTTATTAGTCCCCCGTTCCCGGTCTTATAGCTAGGATAGCCTTGTGTCTATCCCTCACATGCCTAAAATCCTTGACTGTGTTTACCTCTACCACTTGGTTGGCGACTGTCTCTCTCTACTAGTGCAGAGAGACCCTTGTTTTCAAAGGGGGTCAACAGGGAGACCTTAACTAGGCACCAGACCACCTCTGCCTCAGCTTGTTGGGTTTACTTCGGAGATTGCCACAAAGTAACATTACTAGATTGGACATTTCCATGGCACAAAAGAAACTTGCTGTTGAACTGCAAATGATTTTGCCATTAAAGGAACACAAAACGTTATATTTAACTTGTGCTTCTTATACAGAAGCACAAGTGAAATATTAGTTGTTCCTTGTGTGAAGATAAACTGACATGTACTTTTGATAGTACATGCCAGTTTATCCTTTGACCGACAGCTGCCATGCTTCCATAGAACAAACATGTAATAAATATTCATAATTGTGCATGTTTAATGTAATATACACCACCAAATAATTCCACATGCAGAAAGTATATGCCTGAAGATGGCCTTGGAATTTGTATATTTTCCACATAAATTAGAGAATCGTAGAAAATTTTAATTGTATCTTGCATGGTCACATCTCCTGTATGTTAAAAATTAGAATGATAGATTAATATTTTGGATGAGCCTAAAACTTGTTATAAAGATCACTTTTGTTACTGAATGGGAAGTATGACTGGTTTCTTTTTTTGGAGAAGTGGTTATTAGATATATCTAGTTTCCTAGCTATACAAGCTTCACTTTGAGTGAAAGCGCACATATCTATTAATTAACTTCTTGTGAGAGAAGACATTGTATCTGTCCATGTCTTAGTACTATCACTAAAAATGTTATGAATGGAGATGTTTTCTCTTTGGTAAGTTATGCTACTCTGTAAATGAAGACATTCAACACAAATATATCTTGTATATGTATTGTAGAGAAGATTACATTTCCTCAAATGTATTTTTGGCATACAGAAAATGTTTTGTTTTTGTATGTAAAAATGAAGAAATCTTTTGATTTCTATTTTGTGGTAAATTTTAATTCTGAAACGTGATGTTATATTTTGGACATAATAGTGTATATTTTCATGACACTGTGTGTTTAGTTACTGTAGAACAGCTGATTATCAATATTGGAGTATAAGGACCCCTGACTTGTACAATGTTTTTCTATTTTGTTTTACATTTACAAAAATAATGACTTGCTTATTTCGAATTTTCGCTAGTAACAATAATACATCAAGATGGCTGCTCTTAAGTATTTAAAGCAGAGCTGCAAATGACTTAAAAAAAAAAAAATACATATACATATACAAATATTTTATTTTGGGCTTATTTGTAATGTGCATTATAAAATTAAAAAAAAAAAAAAAACGCATTTCCACTATTTCTAAAACAAGTGCCCTTCTCATCAAATGTACATGTTATCTATATGGAGACAAATATTCATTAATTATGTAATAAAACTGATATTCTTACAATTTCTAATGTTGAAGCCTGGTGAATATGGCCAACATTTACAAGTGCAAATACTGTCATAAAAATAACACCTAAATACCTGGCAGAATCATTATTCTATAAAAGGTACAGGAAGGGTAACTACATTGATGTTTCATTCAAAAATGCTTATAAAAGTTAGTGCTCTAAAAAGTAAAATGTAAAAAGTTTGATCATCCTTTCCAGTAAAATAAGCTGATAAAAAAAAAAAAATTCTGTGTTGTTGTCAGATCAGATGCTTAACATGTGATGCTTCTGGAGACCTGTGAGCTATTTTTTTTTTACGCCTGTGGCAGTCCCAGAAAATAGGGCTTTCTAAACATTTCATTTGACATCAGAACCACACAACACATCTCAGATCTTCCTGTGGTTATAGTAATTTAGGTTTTTGCACTGCATATTCAAGTTGAGGTCTTACCAACTGACATAATCTTGCTCCTGCCATGGGCAGCTTTTGACAAAGCACTTACGTGCGAAATGTGTTGAACATTTGCCTAAAGTGATTACCAACCAGCATGTCATAATTTTACATTTGTATCTGTACTTATACTATTTTTCCTCCTTTGATTTTAATGGACCTGAAATAAAAAAAATAATTTAATACACTAAAGTCTGAATCGTTAGTGCCCACGGACTCTTGTTATTCTGTACTCCAGACAACTTTTGTCCAGGTTGTGATTTTTTAATTTACGGTAACTCTTTGCATTCTATCTTTTAGCCAATTACATACATGTACCGTAAGCCTATTTCTGTCAATTTGGGGAGTAACCTTTTGTGCAGAACCGCATCAACAATGCTTTAGAAAAGTCTGAATAGATCACATCCACTGCCACACTCAGATCTATATTTTTACTGACTTCTATAAATAGAATGCTATTAACTTACTTTGACAACATTTATCTTCCAAAAAATCTTGTTGAATGTATACGTTTGGCAACCCTTCAAATAACTTCCCCACTACAGATGTCAAGCTCACTGGCCTGTAATTGCTCGATATACATTTTGATCCCTTTTTAAATACAGGCACCACTGCATTATTTCACGAAATAATGGTCAGTTATTGGTCATCTGGCCCTGGGACCTTTTCTACTTTAACAGTATTTAATTGCTTAAGCACTTTTACCTGTGTCAGCCAATCCCATGTGGTTAAAAAAAACAAAAAACCTAAACCCAAATACGTTTTTTTCTTTCTTTCATGTTAATTTAACTTTCAGTGAAAGTCTGATGCCACTGAGTTGTGCATTTGTGGTGTTAAGTGCTCTAATGGAATTTCAGATTGGTGGTCAAAATTAAATATTTTCATTAAAGAGATCCCAAACCTCAATTTACTGTACAACACGTAGGCTGTGTCTAAAATGACATCTCTCTGGATATAGCCAAACAATGTGTTGACTTAGCTGCTGTTTTAATTTCCTTTTCTTTCCAAGTATGTGTTTACCGACTCATTCAAATGATCTCTCTACTTGGGGAAAAAAGCAAGTTGGATTTCCATGCTGTATATGAACCGGTTCCATCAGCGTTCAGCCTGACAACCATTGTTTGAAATGACATCTGCTACTCTTTGACTCACTTTTCTTATACTGGTTTTAAAAGAACCCGAGAAAAACAACAACAATCATGTATATCATTGTCTGTTCGGGTGCTCAAACTTTTAGTGATCTACATAGCATTTCACATACTTTTGTCCATATATTGTATTGGGACACCTGACCAACACACAACAGGGAATTGTACATTTTTTAGAGTGTTTAACTTTGCATTGCTGTTTATCAGTGTTATGTCCTTTTTTTTTGTTTCATATTAAAAATATTTTTGCCACACAAGTGTTTGAGTGCGACACCTTGCTGTATGGTAAAAGCATATTAAATGAAAATATGTAAATGTACTTAGACATAATAACATTGTTGTAGCTGCATAATGGGGGATCTGTGTTGGTACATTTCCCTCTTTGACTTTAAGTTTTTTGTTGGGCAAGTGCACTCAGTGTGCAGTTTATGATAGTCTAGTGGAGGTGTTTCAGACGGTGGTCCTCCAGCTGGTAATGGACTTCATCCTATAATTCTCTATCACCCTGAGAAGCTGTTGGGCAATATGGGAGATGTGCATGGGCAACAGCTCCCCCAGTTTATCAGGGTCATTTATAAAATTCTAAAAATGGTCCTGACAGCAGGAAGATGCTGTTGGTTTCCATAGTAACTGCTCCAGTGTTTTTTGCCTCAGTAAGTATTTTTATAAATAACCCCCACTTTTTTAGTTCAACCGTCTGACACCCTTGTTACTTGGAAAAAAGTGTTTTTATTAAAGCTCTGTTGATTTTAAACTATGGATGTATATGTATCAGTAAAATCCTTTCCCGCTTCTATATCTATATTTTTTCTGATGCAATAACCTATACCTTAGCTGGGGTGTTTTCAACCACGGTGCTTTTGATTTAAATCACTAGTCCATAAGACTCCGTTTAAATCATGGGTTTTTTGAATGTAAAGACTCATTCTTGCTGGCAGTAAGAACATTTTCAAGTAGCTGAAGATTTCATATTTAGTAGTTACCATATGTCTGGGTTTTGTGGGTAGCAGTTTGTTTTAAAGATTAACATGCAGCATAAATCATTAACATGCTGCATGTTAATCGTTAAAAAAAAAATGCTTCCAATGCAGGTTCTGGTGAGGAGGAATGGCAGCCTATGTCTGTGTGCTGCACAGACATCTTCTTGTTTTGCCTTGCGGTCCCTGCATGCGATACTTAGACATGCAGGGAGTGCCAAGCAGACACCAGGACACTGAGTGCAGTGCGTGCTGGGGCCAAGTCCCGTGAGTACAGTGCGTGCTGGGGCCATGTCCCGGGAGTGCAGTGCATGCTGGGGCCAAGTCCCGGGAGTGCAGTGCGTGCTGGGGCCAAGTCCCGGGAGTGCAGTGCGTGCTGGGGCCAAGTGCCGGGAGTGCAGTGCGTGCTGGGGCCAAGTGCCGGGAGTGCAGTGCGTGCTGGGGCCAAGTGCCGGGAGTGCAGTGCGTGCTGGGGCCAAGTGCCGGGAGTGCAGTGCGTGCTGGGGCCAAGTGCCGGGAGTGCAGTGCGTGCTGGGGCCAAGTGCCATGAGTGCAGTGCGTGCTGGGGCCAAGTGCCATGAGTGCAGTGCGTGCTGGGGCCAAGTGCCGTGAGTGCCTTTAGGTGCTATAGGTGCAATGGCAATTTAACTAAAACAATAACCTAGCATGCACTGAAGTGGTAATGTGTACTTTGTTTGTACAAAGTTTTGCAGTACAACAATGGGATAAAGGTCTTTTCCTCAATGTATTAGTTCTGTATATATAGATTTGCAATTTACAATAGTTTGTACATGGATTTTCAGAACATCAATGGGATTAAGGTCTTTTCCAGAATAGGCTAAAATACTTCACTTTTTCAACTACTTTTTTGAAGAACTTTAGTTTTGTTTTTTCTCCAAATCGGCTATAGACAATATGCAGTGTGTTTAAGTTTAAAGTAAAGCTTTCTGTGGTACATTGCTACAGCTGATTCTTTCAAATTTGCATCTAAGAATTTATGGGTTTCATTAAACGTTCCAGCTGGGCGTTATCTGGGTTAATGCCATTCTGTTAGTGTTGGCTAAGCTTTTTACCCTCCATCTGTTATGGGCCTTACTTCTCAGGATGGTCAAGTGTCAAAAATTCGCTTCACCCAGTACATAGGTCCATTACAAAAATGCAATCGTAACTTGTCTTTATGTAATTTCACTTACATATATTCTCTCTCTTATATTCTCTAGAAGGTCTAAAGGTACAATCAACACTCAATAATATGTACAAATGGGGCAAGAAGTGTTACAATTATTTGTGTTATTGACCTTCAGATATCTAGATATTTATGTATTTGTATATATGAATGTGTGTGTGTGTAATATATATATATATATATATATATATATATATCACTTCTTTTTATTTAGTGCTTTCAATTTATATTTCTAAGGTTAAGCATCAGTACAAACATCCAAAAAGATGGGGGAGCTTTTCCGTAGTGAGGAGATGACCCTTGCGCAGCTTTTCCTCCAATCAGAAGCTGCATATTGCTGTGTCAGTGAGCTCGGAGAACTAGGAAAAGTTCAATTTCGAGATGTAAGTATCATGAATGATTGAAGCAAATATGTAGCAGTAAAGACACAAGAACAGGAGAATGTCAGTGGCACCAATGTAACATTAGATGTCTTTTGAGTTCACAATAAGCAGAAGTCATTTTTCCATACATACAATTTGTGCTTCTGGTGATTAACATCGTATCTTGCCTATTACAGTATCCAAAATAATCACAGTGTTCAGCAACTCAGAATGTTCTGAATGCCAAAAAAAGTAAATGGTATGGTCAAATGAAGGGCCCGATGTATCCTATTCTGTGGATGTGCCTCTTCTCCTCTTCAGTCCCCAAGATATAGCTGTCTGGCTTCTGAATTTTAAAACTATTTGTCAACCCCTGTTCCAATAAAATCTAATTTTAAACCCTCAATGTAATGTGATTGCAATACATCGCCAAGTTATTATAGATCCTAACATAAAAAGATCGCAGTCGATAACATTGATGTCCAACTAGCCTAAAAGTCTTCATACTAAAGAATTTGCTTCAAAATCTCCCAGTGCTTATCTACCTTTATGCCAGTCTGGTTTTACCTTTCTCTGACTTTACACTATGGCAGCCTGTTATAGTTGTTTGGGCCATTCCAATATATTTATATATATGTGTGTGTTAGTTAATGTATGTACATGAGAAGATGACTGCTAGTACTAAAAAAGAAAAAAAGTGCAGCAAAACACAATAATGTACAAATAAATAAGTAAAGTGTTGCATAGTGAAAAAATAATAAAATTGATACTTATCAACAAACAAAGCTCGTTTTGTCATTTTTTTAAAACTCAAAATGTGCATAAAAAATGGAACAATTAAATATATATGTGTGAATCTGTAAAGGTAAAATAAATTATATTCCTGTCGTCCCCCCCCCCCCCATTCATATGTACCAGAGCCTATGGCACTGACTCTGGTGTGAACTGCAAATTGGGACTTCAGTCCCACCATCCACACAGAAGCAATATATTTGCCAATGACCGCTATGCTGATTTATACTTCCAGAGAGTAGAGAGAGAGTAATATGTACAAACAGATTATTTATTTATTTATTTATTAGCCTGCATTTAGTTAGGTTTACTTGAAAAACATTAAAAATGCGCATATAAAAGGATCTTTAAAATTTGCAGTGAAGCTGAGTACAGTTGATTTCCACAGTCCATCACAACACCTACAAGTTGCTGGTGATCTTCATGATTAACACGGAATATTATTATTTAATTTCCCGTTCACCTCCCTATCTCAGCAAATACCTCTGGAAATAGTGAACGAGCTACCTGAGTGAGAAAGTTGCATGTTTAGGTAGAAACATCAGAGGTGAGCTAATCCTTTTATTGATTTGAAGCAGAATGTCTCTCACTGTGGAAACTGTGACATTTTACATTCATACATTGTTCTATGAAAACAAAAAAAAAACATACTGGCAAATGTATTGTGTTTTAAAGTTTAGCGGCCCCTTAAAGGGGAAAGAAAGGTTAAATAATCATCTAATCATTACCCCTTTTCTGATATAAACTTAAGTCTGCCTGCATAGGAAGAGCTGATCTTGTTACAGGCCATGCTGACTGAGGTCTCTCTGGTTGAACGGTGTTTTTCTGCTAATCCAGAGAGACCCATGTTTTTGCATTTAATAGACGGGACCTAGGTAGGTTAAAGCGTGGAAGGTGCTGGTTGAGAATAAAATGGCGTGTGTCTCTAAGCACATTATATTGTATCCTCATTTTTTTATATGCACAAGTGAAAAAGTGTAATGGCTCTTTAAGAGGGATTCACCTATATTTAGTCGGGACACATCACCAAATGTAGTCAATGGATTTCTTCTCATAGAACACGTTCCATTTTTTATTATCATCCCAAACTTTCATGAGTGTATGGAAACTCAGCGCAGTTTCTTCACATGTCAAGCTGATAGTATAAAAACTTGCCACTCATTTTAGTTCAGTGCAGCCATATTGTTGATCAAAATATTTGGTCAAATGAACAAATGGCGACCTTGTCTGATTTTGTCATCTGTGTCTAAACTGTACAGTCTGTCAAAGCATACAATATAACCGAACTACAATCTGATGATGCTTGCATAAACAGTTTGCCTCATTGTTTTACATTTCTCACAGACAAACATCTTTTTTTGCAGTTAAATCCAGATGTCAACGTTTTCCAACGAAAATTTGTCAATGAGGTGCGAAGGTGTGAAGAGATGGACCGCAAATTACGTAAGAATGCCATTGGGTAGATTTCTTTTTACCATCTATATAGATAGTCAGATTATAGACAATGGGAGTTATGTATCAACAACTCCCACACTGTATAGTGAAACCAATAGGCAAAATCACAGTTTATTATATATCATTGTATTTGCTACTTTTTGTAATCCATCCCAACACTTTACAGTATGTGAGAAGAATCTGCACCACACACAGTTTGATGGAGGTTCTCCAATACTAACCCTAATATCTCTTTTGTTCTAGGATTTGTGGAGAAGGAGATTAAAAAGGCAGCTATCCCGATTCTTGACACTGGAGAGAACCCAGAAGTTCCATTTCCACGAGACATGATTGACCTTGAGGTAGATTCTCTTGTTTTTCATTATGTTCATTTAATGGTGAAGGATAGACTTTAGATGATAACCTGTCTGCAGAGATACATTTCCTAGTCAGTGGCTATTTTAGTATTGTCTAAGTTACTAGTAGTAATATGAGACACAGAGTATACTTGTAGTAATAAGAGACACAAAGTATACCTGTAGTAATAAGAGACACAGAGTATACTTGAAGTAATAATAGACACAGAGTATACCTGTAGTAATAAGAGGCACAGAGTATACTTGTAGTAATAAGAGACACAGAGTATACTTGTAGTAATAAGAGACACAGAGTATACTTGTAGTAATAAGAGACACAGAGTATACCTGTAGTAATAAGAGACACAGAGTATACCTGTAGTAATAAGAGACACATAGTATACCTGTAGTACTAAGAGACACAGAGTATACCTGTAGCACTAACAGCAGAAATATGCAATGTCCGTCATAATTCACATATTTCTGTGCCAAAGTGCATTAATGGATGTTTTATTTATTTATCATCTGTTAAAATATTCTCTTCTTTATTGAGTGTTCAGAGCGCAGGATACATTATTTGATGCACTATAATAGTACTTCAGAAGAATATATTATGTTATTTTAGTATTAGAGCATACATTAGCAAAGACACATCTTACTAGTACAAAGGTGTGTGTATATAGCAGACAACCAGCTAAAGGTAGTAGAATTAGAGGAGGCCAGGCACCTGATGTAAAACAATATTCTCTCCAACAGGCAAATTTTGAGAAGATTGAGAATGAGCTTAAAGAAATCAACACCAATCAGGAGGCCCTGAAGAGGAACTTTCTTGAGCTCACTGAGCTAAAATACATTCTGCGCAAAACCCAGCAGTTCTTTGATGAGGTCAGAGTTTCTATTCTTCCTGATTCCTGAATTATGTTACCAGTTAATAGTAAATTACACCCATAAATGAATCATTTTTGATGGGCGGTGCTGCATTTTGTGTGTCTATAGTTATCAGGATGGATTTGATCACTAGTGAAGACCCAATTTAAATCATGATTTTTAAATGTAAAGACTCATTCTTGCTGGTAGTTATAATCTTTAATATTTGTAACCAGAATTTTATATTTAGAATACCTGTCAGATTAATAAAAAACTATAGCAGAAGTGATGTTAGTTTAATAGTTTAATCACTCATATTTTGAGAACTATTTATTCTTTTATTTAACAAAACAATAACATTATATAGCATACATATTCTTATTTTTGCTTAAACATCAATGTTTATTAACTGAAGTGGTGATTTGCAGAATAACAATGGGATTTAGGTATTTTCCTGAACTTTGTATATTTTATACCTTTTTTTTATCTCAGCTTAGATAACTTGAATTAGTTTACCAAAAATATAAATATTGCATGAATATACAGCCTCATGGTACATAACTAAGCTCTGGTTCATGCTGAATAATCTTTAAACTATAATTTATCTTAAATAGAAAACTATCTTTAGATAGATTTTTCCTCCAATAGCATTTAAATAAAATAAATTTGATTTAATTAAAAAAAACAATATTTTTAATTTTTTTTTTATTGTTTTTAATCCACCCCGATACGCGTGTAGAGCACGTTTTTATAAACCACACAGGTCTAGTATTACCGCTGGATGACATACCATGTGACTGTAATATTTTGGGTATCACTGCCCATAATGCACAAGCACTTTTTTTTCCAAATATCCTTAAATAACTGCACTGCCGAGATAATGTCCTTGAATGTGTATGTATTAATCATTGTTTTTCTCTCCCTCAAACACTGTAAATCAAACGTGATGGTTTCAAAATTTTCCATGAATAGTCTTAGAGCGTGCATGGGCAAAATAATTTGAAATACAGTCTACTCTGATTTATATTGAAAATATTTGTGTAAGCTCTTCTTTGCAAAAGAAGACCACATTACTTTTTTAATGTTTCTAGGCTTATTTAGTGTCTGTGCACAGATTTCGTCCCAACCAACCATACTTACTGCAACTCATGAATTATTGCCTAAAGGAATTACACTAAAGCAGTCTTGGGGTCTCTCTTATAAAAAAACAAATAGGTGCAACATAGATGTTGTAGACTGAAAAGGCAATCATTAATCTGTATATACTGTTGATTAAGACCAGAATTTCTGCCATGCTCATCTTCCATATTTTAGTTTAGACCGCTAACTCATAGATACAGACTTCTATTAACTAATTATGGACTGTTTTAAATCATAAGTCATAATATAACGTGTGCCCTGCTAACTGAATTGCAGCAGTCTGTTTGAAGGCCATTCTCTTGTTGGGAAATAACTTTTTTGCTTTGGAATGAATGGGATTAACCAGTTTCTGAGCAAACAGTGGTATGAATATTTGTGATGTAGGGAGGTTTAAAGATGGTGGGTGTGTTGTATTGTCATATGAGTTCAAGGTAAGTGCCTATTAAGCACCCACCACCATTCCCTGACCTATATGGAAGCAAGCTTATCTGAAAGTGGCACATTTTTTGCCCGGGTCTTTATTTCTTTGAACTGTTATTTGTTGCATCATACAGATAACGCTGATTGGTAAATAGGTTGGTGTTAACAATTTAATCAGAATATATTTTGTTGTTTTTAAAGAAACGGGTTAATGGCATGCAGGTGGTATCCTGGCTTCTTCCCTGTACATTCCTACTATTTGCCTTTCCTTGTCTCTTTTTTTGTCTTGTTTGTAAATCTTTCTATCCAGCAAGCAGGCTGTATCCTTTTTTAACTGTTCTTAATGAGCAATACTTTAAAGCAAACAGAGAGTCAAGAATTACTCTCACTAAATTCCCATTTCCTATGATTTTAATCTATTTACGTTGTTAGTTTAACAACCATACAAACTGTAGACCCTACAGGGTTGCAGCCACTATTAAACAGTGCTTGAATATTGCTAGTTGACTAAACCTTTATTGTTTTTGGAGTGATAGTGACACCTCTATTTGTAATTTTGCAGGCATAACACTAGGCCTTGAGGCCTTTCAGTAGAGTAATCTGATGCTTTGTGTGAATATCCTTTGTACTAACGCAGTGTTTCCAACTATATTCTCTTTCTTCATTGATAGACAATTAATGTTCCTTTTGATCTTGGCCTGGTAAAATTTCATATATTGGTTTTAAAACCCAAGGACTTAATTGGACACATTTTTATGTTCTGGAAGCATATTCCAGAAACCTGCAATGATGCATAAGCAAATTAGCAGCTAGCGTTCTGGCCATTGACATGTAATGATTGCAGTGTATAATATATTGTTAATTCAGGATACAGCCTTCTTATTTTTATCATGAGAATCCTGGTTATTTGTGGAATAGTAAATATCATTAAATGTTGCATTCAAGTGAATTAAGTGTTCTCTGTGTTTGTGATGTTTTTCCTGTAGTTTTTGTAGTCATTTCAATCTGACAGTTAAAGGACAATTGTAAGCAAAATATATAATGAAACAGATGGAAACGACCTTATTGTATCACTTTATCAAGGGGGTTGGCTTTTTTGGTTAGATGAAGGAAGAGCTGCCCCATCTGATCCTAGTTTCTAAACATGTCAACATACTCTAACCTTGATAGAGCACAGAATGCTCAATATTACAGTTTTTTGTAGTACCTAAGCAAGATTTCAGTTAAACATAACTTAATATACACATTGTCCTTTAACTGTTAAAATATCTCCCACAGTGATGTAATCCTGTAATTATTGAATGAGGGAAGAGGTTGGAATAAAATCTGAGTTGAGTAAGACACTGTATCTGACTCTTTCCTGTTTGATCACTGGCAAGGAATTTATTTCAGCTGTAATACTGAACAAGCAGAATAATCTCCTCTACTTTCCATGGTTATCCCACTTCTTCCACCATTTTCTCACTCCTACATTTGACTCAGTTTGTTGTATTCTTTCGATGTTCTCCCCCTACATTTAATATTAAGGTTTCCAGGCACATTATTTTGATTTGATCGCAAATCCATTTCATGCAGGGGTATTATTTTCTTCATCTTTTGTAACTGTAGGACTTGGCTGCCTTTTTTTCCTTTATCCTCGGGTAAGGATATAGTATGGAGGAAAAAACAATTCATGAGCCTTTTCTGTGGATAATCACAGGCCTTGATAAGAGTAACCCTGCCAGTTTCCCATAATGAGGCTGCCTGTTCCATCCACTTAAGCGTGTGTGGATTAGAGTGGTAGCTGAAAAAAATATAATCTTGCTATATCCTTTTTTAGCAGCCTCTGTGTGTGCTCTTAATGTTTCATTGGCTTTTCCATCTCATTTTATCATAAACTTTAGAATAAAGAAATACATATTCTGCTGTTAAGACTGGTTTGGGCTATTTTAATTTAAATGTGACATTTACTAGAGTGGGAATCGTGACTTGTACTGAAGGGGTGTATTGAATAATACCTTTATATTGCATATACTATAAATACCTAAAAGGATAATGTTTAAAATATCTCCTGGACTCCTTAATTTTAACATTGTGTTGTTTTAATGAATCATTGGGAATGTTAAGTGTCTGTTGTCTATTTTCAACCTTACCCTCTGTTTGTGATGGAAATCTTAAGCCACTTGGATATATAATGAGTTGTTTCTCATTTATTTCAAGCTGGAGAAAAGCTATTTCCACACTTTCATGTTCCAAAGCTATGGTTGATGTAGGGAAAAATGAATACTTTTTTGGATAAAAACTTCTGGATGCAAAATTTTAGAATTTTGTAACCTGGAGTAATCCAGAAAGAGAGTGTTCATTGAGGAAACTGCACCCAGAATCCTTTGCACCATGCACCCTTTCCCTTTTCTGTAGCTCTCAGTTGCTGATGGTCTACTAAATACCTCCTTCAGGATCTATGTATTAAGGCATTAATATATATTTTTCCTTTTTTGTACTGAATATTCACTTTTATGAACTACATATATTGTTTTTTTTATATCAAATCTGCTATTGGAAAAATATATAGCATAAATTGAAACATAATCAGTTTATAAGGCTGCAAAATGTTTTGTCCAAGATACAGAGACCTTATATGGATACAAGCAAAATGTAAAAAAAAAAAAAAAGTACATGGGAGAACCTGTTGTCTCATTATGGCAAAATGGGAAAGAGACAGATTAATTTGGCAACCCTTGGACTTAGGCATCCAACTAACTGTTTTTGGACTGCAATTACTATAATTTTCTGCCCTCCTTGAAGGCTGTTTGGGATTATAGTATTTGTAGTTCTGCCACAGCTGGAAGATCACAGTTGACCACCTAGGCTTTGGAATATAAATCTCTTGTTTACAAGAATAGAGCGCTTTCAGACTTGTCAGGACTGTTAAAATTCTAAATGTCTTAATATATAGATCCATCTGTTTCCTCAGCTCTATATCCCTCTGTCTGCTTCTCTTGCCTGCCCCATGAGGCCCCTGCATGCCACTAACTGATTTGATTAGTTATTAATTGGTTTGTGAATTCAGGCTCAATTGCATCATCATCAGCAGATGGCGGATCCAGATCTACTGGAAGAATCGTCCTCCCTTCTGGAACCGAGTGAGATTGGAAGAGGAACCCCGCTGAGACTTGGGTAAATATAAGACGTACACTACACCTGACATGTTTATCGGTCCTCTACTGCTATCTCTTTGCAGATAAAAGGTACAGATTGTGTAAACCTTATAGAGTTACATAATAATATGTTAATAAATAACCTGTTATATGTAGACAGCAGGTTTCTCATCACATCATTTCTTGATTCCATTCAATTCTGTTATGTGTTCTCTTTTCAGTTTTGTGGCTGGTGTGATTAACCGTGAGAGAATCCCAACATTCGAGAGGATGCTGTGGCGGGTTTGTCGAGGCAATGTCTTCCTGCGTCAAGCAGAAATCGAAAACCCACTGGAAGATCCAGTGACGGTACACCAAAACCAACTTGTGTTTATTAATGAGCATGATGGTTATGGCTGGACTGAAATAGGCAGAAGGTTAATTAAAGGCATAGGGTTATAATTATTAAATATGGTCAACATGTGACAAATGTTAGTCAAAAAAAAAAAAAATTGTGTATACTGTAGAAGTTGCATGCCATATTTATTCTCTACATGCTCTGATAATAGGTAGGGTGTTTCTTCTCCAGAGAGAAAGCAAAAACCCCTCTGTTTTATTGCATTACTTTACCATTTATATAGCGCCCACAATTAATGCAGCACTTCCTACAGAACATAAATAGAACAGACTATGTTAGACTAACAGACTGACGGTTACATGAGTTACAGAATGTTAAACATAGGTTATTCTCCACACAATAATATGGCCGCCTCTGCATCACTGCTTAGTTAATTTGTCCCATGTTATGATTTTTCTTAATCGGCTATGCAGATTCTTCATTGTGCAGACAAGGAAGTTTATGCAGAGTGAGATCAATTGTTTCTGATTGTCAGACTCACTTCCTTACGCATATCACAATATCCAACTCACAAAAGCAGGAAGGTGTCTTGTCTATCTGTACATTGGCAGCTGTGCTGAGACTGTGCACTCTAGTCCTGTTTTTCCTTATTTGGGACTTATCCAGTCATATTCTCAATAATTATGTTTCTTTGACAGATTTGACAAATAAATGATGGGATAGAAAAATACAGGTTTTAAACACACGTAACCCAATCTACTGAGTCTAATTACACATTCCAAACCCCTTGCAAAGGTATGGCAACTCGGAGCCCTATGAGAAGAGGAATATTTGGTAAATGCCTAGTTCGCTTGGGTTGAGCCATAAGTCATCTTTTGAGGTAGCCCAACTAGAAAAAGAGCAGAAATTGCTTAGGAGAGTTTTTGTGCTGAGCAGCACAGTTTGCACATAGGAACCACTGTAGGTTTGTACCCTGACTGGATGAACTGTGTTGACCCTTTAGGACAGAGGCATGTCTCAGATATGCCTCTGTGAATAAACCCCTCATGTAATATCACAGACCTCATTTGATCTTTGGCTGTACTTTTATCCTGGAACCTGATGCCGTTTACAAACTCATGACTTATTTAGTCTTGTACTGGGTGTCTCTTTCCACAAAGGAGCACAATTCTTATTCTACATTTCCTTCCAGCTGACCTTTTTGTCATTACTCTCCTGTATTGTTGAGTGCAATATTTTGGACGTGTTAGCAGATTTTTACAATACATTTTTTTATTTTGAACGGGGAATCCATATTGAAGCCAGCAAGTTATTTTTGTAATTTTTTTTTACTCTTGTACACTGTGTTAGAAAAGTATAGCTCAGGATCTGGCAAGCAAGACACATGTTCTGTGCATGAGTCATTGTTATTACTCTGCTTATCTGCAGAGAACAAATGGTGGGCAGTGCCCAAGTCCATTCCAGATCAAAGCGGTACCCTTCATGCATTGAGTTGCCTGTCTCTGAAGATAAGGCATTTTTGTGGCACCTTTCCAAAGAACATATTAGATACGCCCCTGTTCATTGATTGCATCAAATAGTCTTCATTAAGATATCCGGTCATGCGGTATGTTAACGCGTTTTGCAGGAATCGTGAATTGCACACAACCACTGTGGATTTCTCCTTTTCTAGAAATTAGCTATATGTAAAAATAAAAACCTAACCTTTAGAATTTAGACATTTTCACTGTGAACAAGAAAAAAAAAACAGGCATTAATTGTGGAGTTGGAAAATGTGTTATTAATGCCTGATTTTTGCAATGTATTTATTAGTATACTTATTAGTGCATAACCCCATTTTGTCTCTTTCACTGTAGAAGACGTTTTTAATTGGTCTTGGTTTTGAAGCTCTGCTCCATCCAGCCTGTAACATGTTTTCACATCTTGCAGGGGGACAGTGTTCACAAGTCTGTTTTCATCATATTCTTCCAAGGAGACCAGCTAAAGAACAGGGTTAAAAAGATCTGTGAAGGGTAAGATATGTTATATCACTTTTGTTCACAATGGTTTTGGTTGCCTGGAGCGGGCGGCTTACACTGTTGTTCATCTGATGACAATTGATTATATTAAAGGGACTGTATCACCTAAACATTGTTTTTACTGTGACTGTAGAGCATTACAAAATATTGAAAATGATCTATACATTGTGTTAGCAAAATTGCAAGCAAAGGGCTAAATTAGGAGACAAATGTGTTTAAAATGTGTCTGTGGAGTCTCCTGTTTATGACATCACCTGTAGCATGGTATGCAAATTACACATTTCCCACTGAAAAGCAGCTCATTTACATACTGTGCCACAGGTGAGGTCATAAACAGGAGACTCCACAAACATATGCTCTACATGCACAGTAAAAACAATGTTAAGGTGATAAAAGGGGTCCAGTAGATGGTGATAGAATAGAGAAACACAAGTGCTAATTAAAAACAAATTGGTTTATGAAAGAAAAAGCACTTATTGATTAAAAATATCTATAAAATGTTGAAAGCTGACCATGTGTTTTATTAGCATTTGCTAATGGTTCAGCTGCTTCTAAGATGTCTAATGTTGTTAATAGAGCATTGTTTATGTTTGGATGTTGATTGCACAGCTTTTTTTTTTTTTTTTCAAGTGGCAGTTCCTCTGTAACCTTTTAGTAACATCATGCCTTATTTGTGATAATATCAATAATATTTAACCCTCTTATACATGCGAGATATTACGATTTGTTGCAGATTTCTTTCATTATTTAAAATTCAAATCAAGAGGCTAATTCTTAATAAAAAAAAATGTTCCCCCTAAATCCATACACTCCAGTCTCTGTAACAGTCTTATTGCGTCTCAGAAGTTTCATATTGCCAGTTTATGTTGTTCAACAGGTTCCGAGCTTCTCTCTATCCTTGTCCGGAGACACCACAGGAGAGGAAAGAAATGGCAGCTGGAGTGAATACAAGGATTGAGGACCTTCAAATGGTAATACTTTAGTGCCTTCTTTATTAAAGCCTAATTGCCTGCACGCTTCTAGTCTGATTCGATGGGCATAGAATAAATTGCAATATGTGTTTGCATTTTGGTCTAGTGTATCCGCTTTCTGTTTGGTATATATTAAAAATGTATAGAATAGACACTGCTCATATTTGCATGGAAAGTTTATAAAAAAAAACACACATTTTACACATTGTATGGTTCTAGATGATCCAGAAGTGTTTCTTTCTCCGATGGTTTCTGATTAACTTTCTGATAGATTAGTCTTTTCCTCACACTGCAAGACTTTGTACCCTTTTTTTAAAAAAAAAACATTGTACAAAAATTGAGGAGTGGAAGGTGGCATAGCTTGTACTGCACATGTTTAATTTCTTCCTTAGTTTATTAACAAAAAAACAAGCATTTTAACTAAATATATATGTAGTCAGATCATCCAGCACGATACTGATTTAATTTTTGCTGTGGAATTAGAACCCTTTCTGCATCCTTCGTTAATGTTGCACTGTTTGCCACCAAGGTTCTGAACCAAACAGAAGACCATCGCCAACGTGTACTGCAGGCTGCTGCCAAAACAATCCGAGTATGGTTCATCAAAGTCCGGAAGATGAAGGCCATCTATCACACACTGAACCTCTGCAACATTGATGTGACCCAGAAGTGTCTGATTGCTGAGGTTTGGTGTCCAGTTACTGACCTGGATTCCATCCAGTTTGCTCTCAGAAGGGGAACTGTGAGTATCATAATTATTTTTCTTATATTTTTATTATGTGTTAAATACACCTCTAATCCTCATTAGGTTTTAACCTTAATAGAGTTGTGTTGTTGATAAAAACATTATTAAGCTTACCTCCCATGTCCAAAAAATATTGAGGGTAAGTACCACTCTTATCTGTTATCTTGGTGCATGCAAACCTAAATAAAGGGACCAAAGGGGTAAAAAAAAACACACCGTGTAATAAATGTTGGTGATAAAACCAGGTTTGTGAAGATGGAGAGAATTAAAGTAATGTACCCAGTGCACTGGTAGTTCTTAAGCTTACGTGTGCCCACACAGTGGAAACCTTTCCACCACATATTGGACTAATCCAATCTATGATGGTAGTCTAGTCCAAAAATACCAGTCACTTTTGAACTGATTTGCCATAATGTAGCATTTTAAATTAATTAGAAGTTTGTTTTCTTTAGGAGCACAGTGGATCAACTGTCCCATCTATCCTGAACAGGATGCAGACCAACCAAACCCCACCAACCTACAACAAGACCAATAAGTTCACCTATGGTTTCCAGAACCTCGTGGATGCTTATGGTATTGGCAGTTATCGAGAAATAAACCCAGGTAAATTGATACGAATTATATGTAATATATTACAGCCAGGTATACAGCTTCAATGTTTGCGTTTATTGATATTATTAAATGTGGCCCTTTTCTTGTCCCAGCTCCGTACACTATCATCACTTTCCCTTTCCTGTTTGCTGTGATGTTTGGTGACTTCGGCCATGGGATCCTGATGACGTTGTTTGCAGTGTGGATGGTTGTGCGGGAGAGCCGGATTCTTTCCCAGAAGAATGATAATGAGGTGTGGTACCAGACCAGGCACTAAAGACATATTTGTTGAATAATTCTCTCTAGACACATAACATAGAATGTTGACTTTCAGTCAATGTTTCTGTGCAAGAGCAGTGAAGCATTTGTCTGAACTACCTTGTGTATGTGGTGTCCCAAAGCTGTAAATTATTTGTTCTACTCTTTTTCACAGCTCTTCAACATGGTGTTCAGTGGTCGGTACATCATCCTATTAATGGGTGTATTTTCCGTCTACACTGGTCTCATATATAATGACTGTTTCTCCAAGGCCCTCAACCTGTTTGGTTCATCATGGAGTGTAAGGCCAATGTTCACTAACAAAGAATCAAATTGGACGTGAGTATTGGCTCCCCTTGCACACTAGGAGCTTGGAAAGACTGTAATGGTCATATTCATTTAGTCTGCCTGTTTATTTCAATCTTTTTTTCTGTTTATCCATAGAGAAGACTTGCTTAAGCATGTAAATGTTCTGCAGTTGGATCCTAATGTTACTGGAGTGTTCGGTGGACCATATCCTTTTGGCATTGATCCAGTAAGTGCAATAAATGTGAACATAATTATATGGTAGCATTCCATTGCGATACAGGTTATAATTAATTTTTGAAAAGTATGAAGATGTTGGAGTAAAAAAAAAGTAATAATTTTGGGGAAAAAAATTGATTTATTTTCTCGGTCATGTATCTTCAGGGAGGTGAAAAGTATGTGGTATAAGGGCTGTAAATACACACTATATATATATATATATGTGTGTATATGAACTCAAACATAAAAGTAAACCACACTGTAAATAAATTAGAAATTAATGTTCATATATAGTGCATAACAACAGTGACTTGGTCACAATAAATAAGCGCACAAATAAATCCACAAACATAGATCTGCAAAATCAGTAAAGTGGCCTGCAAAAAATAAGACGCACTCCCTAGTGCAATAATGTATAGGTCAGTATATGTATAGGACAAGTGGGTCTCAGATTCAATACATTTAAAAGGAATATTTGCCACTGTCATCAGAACTGGAGACTCCATTCCCCTCAACTTACTTTACATAGGACGAAAGAACTCCTGCTTCAGTGGTATTAAAAGGTTTATTACTCCATGAACAGCAGGGTTACAGCAAACTACATTTCCAAACTTCCCTTACACAGTCCTATATCACCAAACCTCCCTGTGCCTCGGGATTAGTCACACACTGCAGACTACAGTGGTTCGAAATAATCAAAGAACAAGCCCAAAAGCGTTTTGACTATTACTCAGACTTCATCGGGATTAAGAATAAAAATCAGCCCTGGAAAACATTTTCACCAGTCCAATATTGTATTGCGATATAGCGAAAACCGTAAAATAAATAGAAATAAACTCATGCTGCACTGTGTTCCACAAAGTAAAGCCTTTAGCGAGCCTTAAATAACCCCAGATCTTATGTTTCCATTCACCCAGTGATGCATGTATGCTTTGTGCAGCTCAAGGCCCGAACCATGGTTATATTTTGTGTACAGGTTCAGAAAGGCAGCACAGTTTTAATTTTGGATAGGGAAAACAAGATGGTGATGGCTAACCAAGGCACTGCAGATGTTTGGGAACTACAAATTACATAAAGCTTGGTTACTCATTAGGCTATGTAGTTCTCAAACATCACTAGTGCCAAGGTTAGCCATTACAGGTGTATAATAAAAGTATCTACACCTGCCTAGTCACAGACAGTGGTACTGTATAGCACTTGCCAGCATTTAGTTACCCAGTTACATACATTAAGCAAATCAATTTTCAGATGGTGGATACTATATCATAGTTATTATCAATAAATCAGTCACAGATGGTAGCCTAGAATAAATATTGTCGGCCTATAGTCTTCCAAACACCAATAGGGGGATAGCAGTTATTGTAAGCCTATAGCCTACAGATGGTGGCATAATGTAGTTATTGTCCTCCTATAGTCTTCCAGCCACAGGGTGTGGTATAGCATAGTTATGGTCAGCCATTTAGTGTGCCAGCCACAGGGGGTGGTAAAATGCAGTTGCAGTCAGCCAACAATGTGCCTACCACAGAGGATTGTATAGTGTAGATATTGTCAGCCAGTCATTGATAGCAGTATACAATAATGCAAAGGAATGTATCTGAGTACAATTTCCATGATGCTCCATCAAAGGGCACCAATTATGCTTGGTAAGCAACAAAGGAAGAACAGTACAGACCAGCAATTAATAAGATGTGGACCATCATTCCTGAGATGCCCTGCCAGCCAAAAGACTCCAGTGATGCTGACTGAGCATCACCGAATATATTGTCCACACCAGTAACATTACTACTTATCCGGTATCCATGTGTTTCAATTATCTTGGGAGACAAAGAGGGAATGAGAAGGTGTATCGTTGGCGGTGTCTAGTGTAGCAGTGCAGGTCTGGTCTTTCCAGCAAAGACCAGTTACTGTCTCCCTAACTCTTCCATGGCCTTGTGTAGCGCTGGGGCAGAGTTATAATATCCCCACTCTGCTGTCACGCACCACTCTTGCACACAAGGAGAAGCTGGTCTGTGCTGGAAGTAAACGAGCGGGAAGACAAAATATAAGACAATAAGGCACCATGCAAAAAAAACCATGCTAAAGCAGTCTCCGGGCTGGGCAGTCTAGTGGGAAATTTCTTGGTTTCGTGGTAGGTCAGTCTGGTCCTGGGTATCTTGATCATCCTGTATGCTTCATGGTATAGTGGAAATAATAATACCTTTACCTCCATAATGCGTTCAATGTTACAACAACTTTTATTATTTTGTACGTTTAGTGGCACTTTAATACTTCTAAACTGTCTGTGTTTTATTTTACAGATATGGAATATAGCTACTAATAAGCTAACCTTCTTGAATTCCTTTAAAATGAAAATGTCTGTGATTCTTGGCATTGTACACATGCTTTTTGGAGTAACCCTTAGTCTCCTGAATCATATGTGAGTACCTTTTTGAAAGCTACAACCTTTTCGTTATGTAAGATGCAAAAACATAATTTATGTAGCAAAGTATTCTCTAACTTAAGTCTACTCCACTCTTAAGAAAAATATTCTGTGAACACCCATGACTGGGTTCCAAGTTTGATTCCACGGATGATGATATCTGTCCTTCATCCTTCGAAAATAGATAAAATGTGTACAATTAAATTTGATCATCACTGACCGTTGGGCAATACTAACATACACAGTGTGAAAGCATTGTACACATCATTTTGACTCCAATGTATGAATGCTCCATGTAGAATAGAAGTCAATAGAAAAAAATCCTTATCCCACCACTATTTTCTTTCAGTCTGGATTTTATCTTCTTTATATGTATTTAATACTTTACATGCAATTCCCAGGCAAAGTAATAAAACATGTTTGATTTTCCACATGAAGCAGTCAGACATTTATTTGGAACCTGAGGTTTAAATCATTGTGGTTTTTCTGTTTCAGTTACTTCAAGAAGCCATTGAACATCTACCTGGGTTTCATCCCAGAAATGATATTCATGAGTTCTCTGTTCGGATACTTGGTCATCCTTATACTTTTTAAATGGTGTGCCTACGATGCATCTAACTCCATGACGGCCCCCAGCCTCCTTATTCACTTCATCAACATGTTTCTGTTTAACTACACGGACAAAACCCTTCCCATGCTCTACAGTGGTCAGGTAGGGGCTTGTTTTTTGGAAATTAAATTTGGAGATTATTCTTTGTTTCCTCTGCCCACTAAATTGACACTGATATTTTGTGGTACAGTTGATTTTATAGAATGAACTTAATCCAGTTGTGACCCAAAGTATGTTGTGCTGGGGATTGTTACCAGGGTCCATGCATTATCAAACATCTTGACCTTAAGAGACTGAATCATTAAAGGACAACTGTAGCAAATAAATGAACCTATGTTTTTTTTATAAAGATTGTATCAAGTGTAGAGGAGTTAGATACAAAATATTTAATGAATGAATAGAAATAAAGTACCTTATTTAGCCCTCTTTGCTCTGTATAGCTCTCTCAGGGAGCAGACATGTTTAGAATCTTGGGTCAGATGTTCACTTGCTTTGGTTCAGATAAAAGAAGAAGATCTGACCCAAGATTCTAAAAAACACGTGTGCCCCCTGGTAGAGCTATTTGGAGGAAAGAGAGGGCTCAATAAGGTTCTTTACTTGTATTCTTTCATTAATTGCATTTCTATTTAAAATGCCTACACTTACAATCTTTCAATTAAACACAACCTAATTTTTTGATCCATTTGTCCTTTAAATGGATCAGCTGAAATGAGAGTTCTATGGTTCTAGGCAATAGAAGCGTAAAATGGAATAAACACAGAGCAGTACAAGGAATTGTATGGTTTATGCAGCTAAGGTAACTGAGGTATGACGTTGCATAACAAGAGTTGGTTGGTGCAGTTCTACAGATCACCAGGAGGGTGTTATGTAATATTAGCATTTTAAAACACTATGAAATAGTTGACCAGGAAAAATAATGGAAATATGCATAGATTAATGTACATGTAGCAAAATATAGTATGAAAGAATTTGATTGAGTTAAGTGTAGATATAGGTAGATGTGTATACTCACATCTCATTCCCACCAACTGCAGTAATCACCCCTGTCACCATGTCTCTGTGCATCATAGGTGGGATTGCAATGTTTCCTGGTTGTATGCGCGTTTCTCTGTGTACCCTGGATGTTAGTGTTTAAACCTTTGCTCCTTCGCCACCAATACCTGCGGAGAAAGCATTTGGTGAGTAACTGACTATGTTAACATTCATTATCTACTGCTCTGCTACAAATGTGTGAAATATACTGAACATACTGGCAGTGCAAAGGATAGTTGTGCTTCCTTGTGTCTATGCTAGGAGTCTTATAAGCCATGCAGACTTAAGTTTCATTCTTTTGATTGAAAATCCCTTAATAAAATGTTTTAACGTTGCCCGTAACAGGCCGTGGTGACAACACTCCTAGAACCACACTAGTCATAGTTTCAAGTGGCTAATGAGATACACACTGCCTCCAACTGTTGCAAATGTGATTTCATATGCGAGTTTTACCTGGCGGTTAAAGCAGAATGACAACACAAAAATGTTTAGGACCAACCTCCCCACAAGCTCCCAAGAAATGGACATTATAAACCGTCCTCAGTGAAATCATACAGTTCCTTCCCTTTCATTTCCGGTTCCATTTTTTTGTCCATATCTAGATGTTTTACATGTTAATCCACATACTTTGCTCCACAGGTTTAAAGTAATTTCCTCAGCTGTGGTTATTTTTGGCCAAACCAGTCTCCAGCTAGTAGAATCTTAGTATTTTTTGTTTCCAAGATGGCTGTGTCTGCATTGGCTGTAAGGCTCTTAGAAAAAGGGATTTTACTTACCAACAAATCCTAGTAAAGCCAGTGTTACATTCTAAATTCTTGTTGTTATTTCTGTACTAAACCTTTATGCTTGATAAATCTGTAATATAGGCTTGTGTTGCAAATGTATATTTGTCCCATGTTCATAAATAAGCTAGTTAGACAAACAAAACTTGCATTGGCAAATGGTTGTACAACAAAATGTATCAGTGGGTAAACTATATTTTTTTTGGACACATTTATTTTTATTAAGAAGGATATATATTTCACATATTTTTTAATATAATACTTGCATAATCAGAAAATAACTGTGGTTATGAGTTTGAAGTGGCAGGTTCGCCTACAGTATCAGTATCATGTACCGTAAAGAAAAACAAAGAAATCTGATCATGTCCCCCTTAAAGTATGTAAATAATAAGAAGACTGTTGTTCTGCCCATTATCTCAAGCCCCACCTACTTGTTACATCACCGTGCACTAAGCTGGCTGATACTATCGCACCCTGCATTCTAAGTAGCAGAAACAGCTGAGTTCCACAGAGGGTGATTAATTACGCAGTAATCACTAATGGTCACACATATTCAGAGGGGAGCATAAAAACTGCTGAGGAGGTAGCTCGCTGATATCACTGTATTTTGAGCCCCCATGGAAATTATTTTAAATATAAGCATACAGAAGAGCTGCAATTTGTTTGAAAGTAAAAATAAGTATTTCACATACATTAAAAAAACCTGTGCAACATACATGAAATAACTGGAACTGCTTCATTTAAGGAGCTCCTCAGAATGAATGACTTTCACATAGTTATGTTCTACATCATTTTTAACTAGCAGGAAATATTGTTTTAAAAATACAAATATGTGAAAAAATCTTTGTTAATCAAAATAAAAATATCTGTTCTTCAGTCATGTATATATATATGAGAAACATTTTACCGTAAATAGACTATCAACCTAAACAATAGAGCATGATGAAAAATTATCTAGACGTTGTTTTTTTAAAAAAAAAATGTCTATGATGTGTCCTGCCTATGACACCACCTGTGGCTTGGTATGCAAATTAAGTCATTTTTAATGGGACATGTGTAGGTTGCATGTAAAGACACAAGGTGCAGTCTTAAACAGGAGTCACCACAGACACATGTAAAACCATATGTTTCTCTTATTTTATGCATTTGCATGCAATTCTCATTTTTTATTCTCTTATGTAAATTTACAGTATAAGTGAGGTTTAGGTTAAAAGAGATCCTTTAATCCGCATGATGGGAATATTTTCAAGATGGTTCAGCAGTTTCAAATAATACTTTTTAAGCGTTTTTGCTACAGCTCTATTTGCATCAGCCTTTTTGGAAACCCATCTTGCCTCCCTCTTTTTCCTAATTTCTGTACCAGTTATAAATCACGCTGGAGACATTTGTTAACAGGCAATCTGATGTGGTGAGATGCATGCTGGCGCATATTATGCTGTAAGCAATCTGTGAAACTGATTAAACATTTTCAAATGTTTAAAGTACAAGTACACTACATAGTTTTTCCATGTAGCAAGTCTACCTTAATTGTTACATGTGATTGCAAGTATGTATGTGTAAATTCAAGTTCCCTGTTGTGCATTCCATGGAAGGGATCTTTATACTGGGCTTTCAACAAGGTGTCCCATAAATCTGGATCCATAAGAGAAAAACAGATTACAAAAGCTGTTCAAAATGTCCGCCGTTGTGTGGCATGCACAGGTGAAGACGTTTCCTCGACTCTGCCAGAACAAGTGTGATGACATCCACCCGAATTCGCTGACATGCCTCCATGATGTGTTGTTTCAGTTGATGTCCGCTTAAGTCCTATGGTTTCAGACTTATGAGACACCCTGTATACATATATTTAATAATTATACTCCATGTCATACTCCCACTGTACAGAAACCTTTTAGGTTCATCCACTTGATATTGCAAGGTGGAAGAGCCAAAGATTAAGTGTTATGCACATCACATGGCCAGTAGTAAAACTAACGTTGGATTGTTTGTATGAGGATAGGCCGAACTTGTGCAATCATAGCATTAGACTCATACAGATTCCTGGGTGGAATGTGAGGAAGTCCAGGAACCCTTAGGACAGATAGAGAATATTACGTTATTCATGGACAAATAAGTCTGCTCACTAAAATTCTGAATTATAACCGCTGATTACTATCAGCTTTAAAACATGTTCTAATTCACTTACACCCAAACCGGAAAAAAAAAACATTTCTATATATATAATAAGTTGGCTTTGCATTTGATACATTTTGAAAGTAGATGTAGATGTCCCAAAGACTGACTTTAGTAATATGCCAGGAAACTGGGATATCATCATTTTAATATAAGCACACACATATAATTATATATATAGTTTTATTTGGATTGTGTAAATATATACAAAACGTCCGATTATACACACACCCATGAGGTAAAGGGAATCATTTGTGAAACTAAAATAGATTTGCGTCTTGAAAAGTCTCCATTTACTGGAGTTGAAGAAGTACAATAGAAGTGGCAAGTTTACTATTTTGGAGTGGAATACCTGATTTTATAGTTACTCACTTCTTTTCACTTTAGGAGTCATGTGGAAGGCACCTCAGTCACCCTCAATGTTGCTTCTTTACATTCCTTTCTTAGTCGCTTATCTTGCTTTCTGACTTTCACTCTGAACACTGTCAGCCTCATAGTTACAGAATTTACATACTAAACTTATCCAGAACACAGATTCTTGGAAGGCCTTGAAAAGGTTTTATTATAAACACAGCCACGTGCTTTATTAAAAAGATTAACTTCACACATAGTTGCTGAATGCAAATAGTCACCTATACAGGTTGAGTAACTCTTATCCATAATGCTTGGGACCAGAAGTATTTTGGATAATGGAACATTTCAGATAACTCATTATTATCACCAATAAAATATATTAAAGCCTCCCTGCAGAAATACAGTAGGATCAATGCAAATACTGTATAGAACAAATAAATCACTTTTACTATGTCAGATTGTCTGACCCCCATGCTTGCCCATCGCACCCCCAGGCTTGCCCATCTGTCCCTCAGACTTTCCAACGTATCCCTAGACTTGCCAGTCAATGTGAGAGTTTGTAACAATGCAAAACCTTATGCAAAAATATTTTTTGAATTATGGATTTCGGATCTACGGATAAGGGCTACTCAACTTGTATAACACTAAGAAAGAAAGAAAAAATAATATTGAACGTTTTGTGAAAATATATGATCCTAATTTTTTATGATAGGCTCCCTTAACTGCTTTGTAATCCTCCTTTTCAAGACGGTTGATGGCAATATAAAAAGGCCACTTTCAGTACACCCCAGTATGTTCTCTTTCATGGGTAGAATGAAGTAGACTTTTTCCTGTTCTCTTTTATAAATTAATAAGGTTAACATCACAGCCATCTTTTGGGATAAGGAGAGAAAACACCCTACTTTTTGTGTGTGTCCTTGCAAGACCTCTTTTATCACTTAAGAGGCTAGTGATAGTAACGCTATTAAATTATAAATCAGGGTATTTCTGTAAAAAAATAATAATATATAGGGTTATTAAAGTGACTAGCATTCTGCTTTGCTAATGGCTATAATGGGTGGGTAACGGCACTTCATTGCAATAGACTGTGTTCCTCCACAGCTTGAAAGGTGCAATAGAGTGGGTGGTTTTTGATAACATAAATTGCGGTTGGTAAATTTTGAGGGGGGGGGGGGGATGAATTGTGGTGACTGGCCAAGGGTCCCAACCCTGATTTATAAACACCCCTCCCCCACCCACTTACCCAGGGTACGCATAACTTCGGAGGCATCCGCGTTGGTAATGGGCCCACAGAGGAAGATGCCGAAATAATTCAGCACGACCAGCTGTCCATGCATTCAGAAGAAGGAGAAGAGGTAATGCCCGTATACATTGCCCCTTTGCTGCCTGATGGGTTTGTAATACATTACACATTGCCTGCAATATATTGCATAATCCTCAAGCAGTAACAAGGTTGAGAACCTTTAAAGCAAAGGATCTCTGATGATGTGTAAAAATTGCTTTGAAATGTCAGTCCCTCAAAAGTTGTAAACCTATCTTAATTGATAACTATTTAATGACTTTAGTTATTGAGCATATAAATGAACAAAATGTTAATGTTAAAATTGTGATTTATCTGTGGTCCGATAACCTTGAGAAGACAAATCTCAAAATCAAAAGTGACCCCCCCACCTCTAGATTACCCAGTTTTGCCAATTATAAATATGGCTACACTGTAGCAAATTCTGATTTGTATAAAGTTACCATATCAGCTAGTCTTTTCTTTTGGCAGTACATTGATTTATTTATGTGCATTCAAAGAACCAAGAATTTTGGTAGCAGTGAGCAATTTGATCCCTGCTACAGGACCATAGTGTCACCATTTTCTCAAAGGCCACACCATTTCACCAATCTTTTCCATTACTTAAACAGCTGATTATATAAAATACTAATACTAAGCACATATTTAAAGATCCAGCATCAACTTAATATGTCCACCATTCCATTTTTATTTAACTGAAATGCGTTTAATTAATTGATTCAAAATCATGTTTTTAGAAAAGTAGATTTGATAAAGCTTTTTTTTTTAAACCACAAATTATACGTTTATTTGTATGTTGAAATTAAATTTTAAGAGGGACTGAAACTTTAAGGCTGATCTAACATTTTCTCGATAACCTGAGTTTTCTTTTTGTTT
The DNA here is from genome assembly GCA_036172795.1 of Pelodytes ibericus. Classification (NCBI taxonomy): domain Eukaryota; kingdom Metazoa; phylum Chordata; class Amphibia; order Anura; family Pelodytidae; genus Pelodytes; species Pelodytes ibericus. The sequence continues at coordinate 95,731,671 of CM069862.1, read as the reverse complement.
TTGTTTTTCACTATTTAACGTGGATTTATGTTTCCAAGCCTGCCGTGGAAGAAGTGGTAAGAGCACAGTCCGTTGTGCATGCAAATAATTGCACAGTTCATACAGACTGTTGTAATTTTTTTTTTCCTTTACACAATCATGATCATTTTATTTTAACCATTTACAGGCTGCAATTTTATTTCATTTTTAACATTAGCTTGGCGTGCTTCGCAAGATACTCGAAGTTACCTGCAATCTTTATTCAAAATCATGTTCTGCTAATAAATGCTTTGCCATGGCTTCTCTGGCAGGGATATATTTAAAAGTGCAGTTTTCCCAATCATTGGTGTGTTTTAAAAATGAATCCATTTTATAGAAAAAAATCCAGAATTATTATTTTTTTAATTATTGTTTTTTTCAAAAAAGTCTGTCAATAGGTGTTTTAAGTGAAGATCAATTCAAGATCCCCTTATTTTAGGATTACCTTTAAGAAAATGTAATAAAACAGTTGTCTGCACAGCTGACACTTATAGTGGAACTGCACTTTTAAATCATTAATGCCATTCGCTAAACACTATTGAATTCTACACATTAATATGTACACATGAATATTTGTATAATTATACTGTATGTAATTTGTTCGGATGTGAATTTAGCTGCCTGTGTGTCTTGTAATTGTGTGTTCACTCCAGTGCTGTGTATTTGTTTCCCAAATCAAAAGTAAAACATACAAATAAAAGGTTTTTAAATCTCTATATCCCAACTTCATCTCTTGCCCTTTGGAGGCGTCAAACTTGTTTGTCATAACCAGGAAGATTATCCCCTAACTGCTTCATGAATTCTGCCAAACAAAACTGTGACGCAGTTTTTAGTAGAGACAGAAAGTCGCAGGCCAGGGCGGCTGGCCTGCTTCACAGAGAAGCATCTCATCTGCGATTATCAGCGGATAAACTGGCATGTACTATTAAAAGTAGAAAAATAATATGTTAGTGGTGGATCATGTAAACTTACTTGCTTCTCAAAAATAAATATCTTATCCATATGTGGCTGCCTACACAGATATACATTTCCTGATCAATTGATACCTGAACCATGATGATCAATTTCATTTTTAAAAAGCTGTATTATTTAAGGATGGGCAAGGTGGGTACCTTGTTCAGTACGGCACTCTGGCTAGTGTTTGGCCATATTTATGCTTCCAGTGAGGTGCACATATCTTAGTATGACATGATAGCTTAGTCCCCTTTCCTTTGGTGAAAGAAATATTTGTGGATTAAAATATATATGGTCTCAATGTACACAATGTTTGTTTTTCTTTTACTTTTTTTTACATGGTCATTCGCGTACGGACCATGTTCTTTTATATTTAATTTTAAGATGTGAAACATTTAAAGCGGCAGCATGTTAGAGATGGTCACGCAGCTACTTAAACTTATTTAAGGTTTAATGTGGGATTTTCTAATCATATTTTCAGTAAACTGAAAACAGCAGAGTTAAGAGTGGGAAAAAAGTACATCTCTGCCTTGGTTGTGCTTCCATCTCTACTAACCTGATTTTGATTTTTTTCCCCTTGTCATTTCACCACAGTTCACTGTTTCATGAGTGGAATAAATAAGTAGACTGTGTGAATTTGCTCAGAGAACCTTTAGTCTCTATCTTGCCAGTTTTCTAAATATTTTTTTTCAGCATGACCTGGTAATATCTAAATGTGGAGATGATCTCCTCTCCATCACTTCTGCCCACAAACTATTGAAATAACATTCAAAGATAGACCAGATTTAATCAAAGCTCTCATCGTGCCTTAACTCTTTTTACTTTTTGCAGCCTTCATTGCCACAACAAACCTTTGTAGAGCATATGGTGTATGACCATCAACACCCCTGTTTATAAGATACTGCTCCTCTCAATGACTGATGTGCAGTATCCAATACTTTATGTCCCGCTACCTCCTTGACGAGATTCTTTAGTAGTTATCTTTGAGGAAATGGATAAGGATGAAACTGAAGTTGATATAGCGGTCCAGTCATTAAGTACAGATGCACCTATATTCTGAGTGTACGTGGCCCCCACTGCTATCATTTTAGGATGAAAAAAGATGCTTTGAGATTACAACCCACAATTTCTGGTTCCAGAATGCCCAAAAGAATTTAATCCAACACTGGTGATCCTGCTTCTTTTTTAACAACGGACTATCCTTCTAGAAACTTTGGGAAATGTACCAAGAATTGGTGGAACATCTTCACCCTACTCATCCTCCCATTCTGGTTCTGGGTATTTGTAGTGGTCACAATCACACATCTTTCACTTTTCCTGTTACTACTTGGCGGGTAGTCAGTATTACATTCTCACTGTCTTTGTTTCTCCTGCAGTTCAATTTTGGGGACGCAGTGGTCCACCAGTCCATACACACCATTGAGTACTGTCTGGGTTGTATTTCCAACACTGCCTCATACCTGCGACTATGGGCTTTAAGTCTGGCACATGCACGTAAGTAACACTGCGTTCTCTATAATTTTGTGAATAAAGCACATCTCTGTAAGGCACAAACTAGTGATTTAGCATACTAGAATTTGTATTACACCATGTGGTACCTTATAGCTAGGTGTCAACTTGACCAATGTATGTCGTGCTATAAGTTCTCTGTTTTTAATTTCCTCCAGAATTGTCTGAGGTGCTCTGGACGATGGTAATGCATGTGGGCCTACACGTCAAAAGCTTTGGCGGAGGTTTCCTGCTAGTCTTTGTGTTTGCAGCATTCTCTACTTTGACTATAGCCATCCTTTTGATTATGGAGGGACTCTCAGCTTTCCTTCACGCCCTCCGTCTTCACTGGTAAGTGTTTATTCTCATAAAATCAGCAATGCAGTTTTAAGTCCGACATGGGAATTCTAATGTCAGGATTATCATAGTTTGAGAACACAATACTCTACATTAATGCACATTAATCACGCAACACATACTGCCAATCACAGAAAGGCTGCTTTATACATATAGCACAGACAGGATATAAACAGAAGAAGATGCAGCTGAGTTATAGTTGATACTGTCTGTTAACACTTATTAGGCCTGGTTAAGTTGCAGACAGACAACATTTTGGAAATGGCTAATTAGAGTGGATACAAATTCCCCACTTCATTTAAAAACTCTAATAAGAATAATTGTCTGTCACGGACATTTCAAGTCCCAATCCTCATTTGTTCTTTTGGATGCTATGTCTGCTGTTTTGATATACTAATGTTTTGTTAATCCTTCTGCTGCATTTTCACACCCTGACTTTTTTTTCCCTTTAGTATTCTCAACTGTTAAAACTATTGGTTATAACATTTTATAATGATTATTGTTGACCTCTAGCACTAGCGCTGTGTCTATACTTCATATAGTGCTCAGCAAGCCTTTTCCTCTGAGCTCCATGTGCAACATAGTCCACAGCATCTGGAGTGGCAGAGGCTAGCCATCACTGTTCTAGATTATGGACTTGAATGTGCATTCCTTTGGTGGGGTGAACAGCAGTTAGACTCATTGTGAGTGAGTACTTCAAACTGCATGACTTGGCACTTCATCAAGTGTCCAACTAGATTTGGTGCTTGTGGAACTACAAGAATGAGCCTCTGTCTAAAGTGTTTAATTTCTAGCTGCACACATTTACTCAGCTGGATATAAAGCCCCCTTATACATCAGTGATACATAAAAGAAAGGAATGCCACTAATATCAACAAGGGCTACACATCTGATTGACATAATTGCTTCCAGAACCAGACACTATGCAGTTTTGCTGTTAAAGTTAATCCAGAACGTTTATGGTTAATTATTAATTTTTAATATGTGTAAGGAATTGTGGAAAATAATGTGGAAATAACATTCCACTGTTAATTCCTTATTTCCCCATGGGCATGAAATCCTGCTTACAGCATGTTTATTGAAAACACAGTGCATCCTGTATTCTTTATGAGAATAAAGCTCGTCTTCAGAAAAAAATAATGTTAAATCCTGCTAAAACTTTAACTCTTCTTAAATATTTTAATTAAATATCAATATGTTTTTAATTTAATTATATTTAGTTAAAACTATCTCCCACCCCTTGAGTTTCCATATGCAGCTGTTCTCTACCTCTGCTGTGTCCTCGCTGTAACAATCTGTCTCTCCCTCACCTCTGTATACTGATTAGCTGTGGGATGGAGTGAATGCAGGGCTGAGTGACCTCTTGTTTAATGGGTTTCAGAACACATCATCCTTAAAGGAACATTAAGTTCCTAGCTAAGGTTCCCCCTGCTGATCTCATACAAAAACAAGGGTCTCTCTCTGTGCCTTTAAGCGGTGGATTTGGGGATTTGAAAGAAATAAAGGCACTGCTTAGAGAGTCAGTTCCAAAAAAAATTCAATTAGTATTGTGAAAGGTGGTTCACATCAGGAGACTCCAATTGTCCATGTGCAAAATATCTGCTCGTGATGTAGTTGCCGTGGGATGCACTGACCTGGTGTCTACATCTTTGGAGGACAGACAATCCACAGAAGATGTCTTGTCCCACAGCATGGCCCTGCCAACTTTATTCAAGGAAATAGGTAGCATCATTTAAGAGAAAATGCTTTGGTAAACTTGTTGTGCATACTTTTGAATAATCACGTGCCTGAAACTAGTGTACAGCAACCTGCTAAGGTGTATGTCTTCCTGGTCATAAGTAAAGGTGTTTCAAATAAAAACATAAAGGATGTATCTTTCCTGCCATTTCCCTTTGTTCCTATATTGTATTTCCCCTTTAACATGCAGAATATCTACAGTCGCTTGCTGGTAGTTTTATGTTCCCTTTAGAGAAGGCGACATAGCATGTTCCCCTGTCCCCAGCACAGTGATTGCGTGAGTCTGGATTTGGTCTAATTTAAGCTGGGAATCTCAATGAAACCTAACACTGTGACTTGTGCACATGTATCGATGGCACATAGCAGTCATTCCTCTGGTCTGTGGAAGAATCCTGGTTGGAGACTATTACGCCCTTTCCCTACATGCTTGTTCTGCAATCTCCGTGTGCAGCAACTTCAGCAGCTTCTTTCACTGGATGATGAATGAAGATGTATTTCATATTCAGTTTGCTTTTTATAGGGATTGCACCTACACTTACGATAGTAGAGAACTTTTGATATTTATGTCTGGAGTTAAAGGGACAGTCTAGTCCCCAAACTCACTTTGGTGCAAAATGAAGATTACTGCTTGTATAGTGGCTTTTTTCTAGTGTCATTTGGCGCAGGCTTTCTGCATAAATCACATTTTTTATATTTGACTCATGGTCTCCCCCAGTGATTACTCTGTATGTTTACTGCAGGTGCGGCAGCAATGGTTATATAGACCCTGACCATAAAAAGTTTTGTTTTAGTTTGTCCCTTTCTGTGCTCTTGGACTTGAATAAATTGTGTGGACTATGATGGACTTGCTCTTGTACACAGTAGAATCTCTTAACAGTGCAACACATTGTCTGATGACATCACTAGATAGAGAGGATATTCCATTCATTTGAATGATATTATTCTCATTGGTTCCTGCAGAAAAAAAAATGAAATTACTTTTACTCAGCTAGTGTGAGCAGTTCTGGTTTCTTGCAAACCGCTGTAATTTCACAATTTCATCTAACTGTACGTATTTTATATTTCAAGCAATGCAAAATACAAAACATGAATTTGAAAGTACTTTGAAAGCACATTAATATGCATTAATATTTGGAAAATGCATTTTGGGCACTAGACAGGCCCTTTAAGTTGGTTCTTAATATTTTATTTAACCCAGCTCAGGCATTTCCCACTGTTCAAATCAGTTGTGTTTTCTTACTGCTATTGGAATCTTCTTGAGTTCTATATTATGAACAGACACAATCCTGAAGATATTTTTTAGGGAGAGTTATTAGCAATAGAAAAAGGGAACTGCTCATGCCATTGTACAGAGCAGTGGCATACCTCCCAACTTTGCCCCCGCGCAAATCGGGACACCTGGGAGCAGAGTCTGGGGAAGGCGGGACACGGGGTGGAGTCTGGCGAGCGGTGTGTCAGTGCTACCCCTCATGTGCGGTAACACTGTCACCCATTTTTGATTCTGGCTTCTGAAGCCATGATCGCTACTGCGCTTGCGTGCAATGCAACCACAGGGAATTGCATTCTCCAGTGTCCCAGACACCAGAGAATGGTTACTGAGTATGTGCAATACTCAGTAACCATTCTCTGGTGTCTGGGACACTGGAGAATGCAATTCCCTGGTCCTGAGTCCCAATGTCCCACTGAACTCTTCCTCTGTCCCGAAAAGCGACACAGAGGTAGAGGGCGGCGGGAAAGTGAGGACAAGGCTCACAAATCGACACTATCCTTGGGAGGTATGCAGTGGTGAGACCTCACTTGGAGTATTGTTCACTGTACTTGATACTTTGGAGAGAATTCAGAGAAGGGCTACTAAACTGGTTCAAGGATTGCGGGATAAAACTTACCAGGAAAGGTTAAAGCATCTTAACATGTATAGCTTGGAGGAAAGACGTAACAGGGGGGGATATGATAGAAACATTTAAATACATAAAGGGAATCAACACAGTAAAGGAAGAGAGTATATTTAAAAGAAGAAAAACTACCACAACTAGAGGCCATAGTCTTAAATTAGAGGGACAACGATTTATAAGTAATATCAGGAAGTATTACTTTGCTGAGAGGGTAGTGGATGTATGGAATAGCCTTCCAGCAGAAGTGGTAGAGGAAAACCCAGTGAAGTAGTGTAAGAATGTGTGGGATAGACACAAGGCTATCCTAGCTATAAGATAAAGCCAGGGACTTATAAAAGTATTTAGAAACTTGGACAGACTAGATGGGCCAAATGGTTCTTATCTGCCGACACATTCTATTATCCACAAAGACTGTTTTTGAAACTAAACCTATTTGAGCACTGTTGAGAGCAAGAGTCGGTGATTAACATCATGTTCACGTTCTTTTATCAAGCATGTTCTTGGAATTCTAGGAGTGACCATAAGACCCTGTTAGATGGTGAAACACTGCCCCCACTGGCAGCAATGCTGTCACTTTTTAAATGTAGCTTTTCAGTTTGCATGGTGGGTTTGTATATGAAACTTACTGTAACTTCTGGAAATCCAGAAGGCTCTTGTAAAAACCATGGAATTTTAGGTTATTTTTATTCTTTATGGGCAAAAGCAATACACTTAAACTTTTGCATTTTTGTTTATTTTTCATGTGTAAACCATAAATAGTATTCCCTATTTTACATGTATATACAAAGCACGCCTTTAAGTTCCAATCTAGAATATGTTTGTGTCGACTACATCTGGCAGCTGTATTTAATATTTTGAACTTGGGTAGCCTGCATTTTCAAATGTACTTTGTTTCGGCACAGTGCAACTTGGAATCAGGAATATTAAGTAACACTTGAGAGGAATTTGCTGTGTGTGAGAGTACCAGTTGGTAACATGTTCTCTTATTGAGCGACATATCCACCTCCTTACTGACCTTAAACGTTTGCCTTGGGTTTAATTAATTAACATCAAATAAATGACAGTGTTCCCCTTTAAGCTATCAGCTTGCCATGCAAGATTATCACACAGCGTTTCCGTGGCAGGGAGCAGAGATTTTTACAAGGATCCCACAGCAGGAGGGGGAGAGAATCAGTTACTCCAATCTCCATGTTGTATGAGAAGTAGGGGTAGTTTTTTTGACTGTAGTATCTAGTGTTTTATGTTCTTGTTAATGAGTTTCTAACATTTCAACACAGTAAAGGAGGAGAGTATTTTTAGAAGAAGAAACTCTACCACAAGAGGACATAGTCTTAAATTCAATGGCAAAGATTGGAAGAAGGAACCATTTAGATTTTAGCTCTCACAACAAATTTTTGTAGGATTTAGTAAAACATTGCTTTTTCTGGGTCTCAGATGGGTCTCACATGGACCACAGATAATAAATGAAACCTGTCGTCCATTAAGATCCTGCAATGGTGTTAAAGGGAGATTTAGTTCAAATGAAATTTTCCCTAATGTGAATCTAACGCTGGAAATCTGTGGCAAGCAGTCAGCATTCTTACCCTGGTCTGTGTTATTAAACTTTTCTCATGCTAACAAAACCGAATGGATAGGTTTCGTAATGCTACTCAGAGATGTTAAAGAAAAACTGTAAAAAGCAGAGCAGAGGCTCTTTTGTTGGCGGCAGTTCCCATGATCCTCCACTGGAAATTCCTGCCAGAGATTGTAGGAGTTTAATCACCACAACTGCCGGAGCGTTACCCGTTACATTGACAAGCTGGGGCTAATTGTCACAAACAGAACCCAAAGCCAAGATAACACACGGAGATCATAAGAGTGATATATATTTATAAGATTATATATAATTATAATATATATGTTTTTAGCTATGTATCTATTTTCAGAGAAGATCTCATAAGCAATGGGAAATGTTATTCTATTTAACTAAAGCACTAAAAACATGTTTTATTTTTTCTTTTAGGGTTGAATTTCAGAACAAGTTTTACATGGGAACAGGATTCAAATTCCTGCCATTCTCTTTCGAGATTATCCGAGAGGGCAGATTTGACGACTGAACTTCTCTTACCCGCCTTCCTTGGACCTCCCCAGCCCATCAGCTGTAATTTGTTCCTGTAATTGTGCAATTGTTTACTAGTGAAAACTTCCTGTGTGTAAGGCTCACTGTGCTTCCCAGTGTTATATTAGCCCTTGTGTCTGGTCATTAGCAGATTTAAAATACATATTTCTCAACAAAGTTGAATCTATAATTTTGTCAGTCTCCTATCTTTGAGGGACACACTCCATTTATTTGTACTATAATAAGACAAATCTTAAAACAATGGAAAGATCCCATTTATCTTCTCAACTGTGCCCAGATTTATCTGAAAACGGGTCATTACCATCTCCCCCCCCCCCCTTTTCATTACCACTCCCCCCCTCCCTTTTCCTTACCACTCCCCCCCCCCTCCCTTTTCCTTACCATGTTCCCTCCAATTCTCTACCTCATTATTTTGTGCAGTAGAAGTGATAACTTTTAGCACAGATGGCTTTTGGCTCTCCTGCTTAGCCCATGACAAGTGAAGCACTGGCTGAGGATGGCGGGATTTGCAGTCCTATGGTATCTGCAGGTTGTCCTTTTGAACATACATGTAGTTATCACATGTTTTAATTTGTGCAGTAAATAAGCTCACTGTAAGACACTTTTAAAGCATGCTGCCATGTCTGAATTTAAATCCCAGATCATTTTATATATTTTATCCAGACATTTAGAAATTACAGAATTTCGGGGAATGAAACATGCTCTGTTTGTCACATTAGAGATTTTCAATATGAAATATAATTTAACAGTGTATTCAAATTTTTCTCAATTTCTTCCTAGTGACCCCCTGTTAGGTGCACATATCAACAGAGATGGAACATTTAAAAATAAGAAAACACTACTAAAATGATCTGTAAATATTAATAATGAGCGTTTTTAAAAACGTTATGAGTCACCTATTTATAAGGCCACAGGCTGTAGAAAAGTATCGTATAATACCTCAAGCGCCAAAGGCAACAGAATTTTGCAAAGAAAGGGTTAATGGATCAGGAAGGATCTCCCCACATCGTAGCCGGAAATGGTCACTGTCCCTATATGTTTACACTAGTGATTTTAGACATTGCTGTAACTCTATCACTGCTGTAAATTCCGTGAATGAAGTCTCCTTTGTGCAAATAAACCATTAATTTATGACATCGGAAATTGTTGTATGTTTTTATTTGCTTATATGCGTTAAAAAAAAATGATGTGGGTTATTTATTTTTTTCCTAAGAGGCAAAGCTTTAAACACAGATTAAATCCAAAATTTGATACATATTTGATATATGATATATATAGATCAGTTGATATGGTTTCTCATGGTATGAAAAACAAGACTAGGGCGATTCAGTTTGTGAAGCTGTGGCTTTTGTGAAGGAGCTAGGTCACTTCTAGTGGTGTGTTGGTTTGTCCATTATCTGTTGACATGCCTAACACAAACTTTTAAGCATGGGTATTATTTCCTACCTGTACCCTAATCATCCTCATTTTCTAAATTGCTATTTTTTTCTTTCTAGTAACTTGTATAGATTCTACATTAACTCCACTTACTGTCTGTAACTGAAGATATCTAGGTTATTCACCTGGTGTTTCATTTGCACTTTCCAAGTACAGGTGATCATTGAAAACCATATTTACATATGGCTTTCCAGAAACCCTTACAGCGTTGGTAGCACTTCGAGTTTAGGAATTCTGTGGGAATAGGAAGTATTCTGGCTTGTCTGGTGTGTGTTTAAGATTTGTGTTTAATAATGCCACTGATACCCCTTAATTTAATAGAGGGGTTTTACAACTACCATAATTTATGTTGTGTATGCCGTTTGATACACTTTAATTGTATGTTTCACCCAGATGCCACCTAAGTACTGAAAGTGACAGATTGAGAATACAAAAATTATATACTTTTTAGTAAATGCATTCATTTTAATAATGACCTTTGGATATGCATTATAAATACGGTTGCCACCTTTTCTTCAGAAAAATACCGGCCATGCTACTGTCCCCATAGACTTAACGTTGTCCTAATGCCAATTTTCTACCAGCCTGCTGGAAAATTACCGGCCGGTTGGCAACCCTAATTATAAATATAGGCCATTTACAAGCCAAAGCGTTCCTTTACTTCTTAAATATACATCCTATTAAGCCACCTGAAAAAAACAGAACTTGCATGTATTCCTTTCCAAATTGCTTCTGAATGTCTTCTGGGTGTCACTTCCCCCCTTGAGATTGAAGGATTAAACTGCCATTGTATTTGAGCTATGGACGAGATATTTGTTAGCATCATTAGAACAAACTAATGTTTCTCCCACAGAACCAAACAATAGTTTGGCTGAAGGAGAGGAAGGTTATAGCCTCTGATTAATTACGTAGGATTACCCAGGGGGAAATCAGAATGTGTCCCTGAAATTCACACATTCTAATAATAGATAATTGACATCCACTTATAACGGTTTTAAATCATGTGGAAATATCATACTATGTTGGCAGAAAACTTTTTTTTTTTGTCTTTGTGTATACTGTTAATGAGTCTACAACTGGCGTCCAATCTCAATTTGTCTGGAGCCGACTGACCGTTTTCGTCATTATCCAACACATTGCCATACTGTAGGCAACCGTGCATACCTGAGCCTTTTCTGCAAGAGAGCTGGCCTCTCTTGCAGTACTGTGATGTGAGTGTAATAAATAGTCTTCTTTTATAACAATATTGCATACACTCCTATATTCTGAGATTATTGTAAATAAATAAATAATAGTACTATTTTTGTGATTATGATTCATTTTCACTATATAGTGCAGTTAATGAAGAATTGTGATGGTGAAAAATGATGGCCATTATTAGAATACTTTTCTATTTTGGTGCAGCTGGTGCATTTGTTCTTTGATAACAATTTTATATATATATATGTGCAAATATTATTTATTACAGCTCTATCAGGATGATTAGTTCTATAAAATACACTAGCAGTGGAAAGAAGGATGTGTTCCTCCCAGAGATGCTTCAAAGCCCTTTGTAGACCCTGGGCCCAATTTTTCTAATATATTTGCCCCAAACAGCTTGCTAGGGCCATATCATTTCTCAAATAGCTTGTCAGGGCCATCTTTGTCTACAGCTTGCCAGTGCCATATTTGCTATCAAACAGAATATATGGGCAAGCATGCTAGTGTCATGATAATACTATAGCTCAGGAACACTCGGTCCGTCCTACATATGTCTATATAATACTGATTAAATTATTTTTATCCCGGAAAATTGGAATGCTTAGATGAATTCATCTGAAAAGATATGTCCACTTAGGCATGACATATGACCTGATGATTTTTATCCAACACCACCAGGAAATTTCTAGGGTTTTCATAGTCTGTCTTACATTTGCACTAATTCCTAAATAGATTTCTTTTTTTTCACCCAGACTATATGCCTTTTCTTGGATATCTGTTTTACACCCCTTAGAGGCATACTTAGATAAGCTATTGCTATCTCAATATTTAATTTCTAGTTTGGGACAGTCCTATATTTTTCGATTTCATTCATCACCTCATAGAATTTATCGCATCTTCCAAAGTAATCAATACATCTTCAGCATATAGATGTATCTTTATACCGGCCCGAAATGTTTTTATTCCCTTAATTGCCTGATTTTCTCTTGTGGCAATAGCCAATGTAAAATATAAAGAAGAGGTGACAATGGGCAACCTTGCCTCGTACCATTAGATATCTTAAACCACTGTGGTATAGAGCTTAGCCCTTTTCTGGATGTGGAAACATAGGTTCAGTCCAAATGCTTCCAAAGATTGTTTCATAAATATCCAATTGACCTTTCAGCATCAATGGTGCCAAAAATATATTTTATGTTTCATGCTTAAATCAAAGACGTTGATCATTCTCCTGATATTATTAACAGACGATCTACCCAGGACATAACCCACTCGATCTTTCTATATTAGTGCCAGGAATATGTTTTATTCTGTTAGCCCGCACCCCTCATAGATTTGTCTAGAATGCAAATAAAGGCAGAGGTCATGTCTTTACAGATATTATTTGTGAAACAAAGTGTTACATTTCTTACATCTCCCACCTAAGGAGAGAACTTAAAAAAATAACAAAGCAAGGTTATTCTAGTCCCTTTCGTCCAAAATATTGCTCCTCTCCATCCTCTATTGGGGTGGCTTATTACAGCACCAGTCCCTTAGTAGTTATTATCAGGGAATAATGACATTTTATGCTAAAAGCGTTATTCCCTTACTGCAGCACCAGTGCTTTAACTCAGTATTTCTGCGGCCTCCATTGCAGTTGAATAACATGCCGTATTTTAACTCAAACTTTTGCCACCCTTAATGGCCAGTATTGCATCTATCCCTGAAATGCAATATGCAGCCTTCAGTGCAGACACTTGAAGATAAGGGCACAAATGTAAGGCTTTACACTGGCAGAGTGTCTGGCATGGAGCCCTCATTAGTAAGTGCTGCCCTTTACAATTTCCTCACATGGTTGCAGCACCCTGAGCTGGGACGTGTAACCCCTTCATGGCAGGGATCCCATGTTCTGCCATTTTCTCCACGATTGCAGATGTCCCCAGGAAGTGTGCAGAAGGTCATCTCTGTTTTGTTTTATTCTATCTCATACCTATTTTAAATATTTGTTCCCTGGACACAAGTGGAAGAACTAAAAGGGTTCTGCAACTCCATGTGACTTCGTGAGACATACATTTGACATTTGACTTACAGAGAAGTGTGTGTATATATATTTATAACTAACTATTGAAGAGTGGAAACAGACATATGGATGCTGCATTTATAATATTGTGCGTGTTCTGAATTCAGCCTCTTGTGACATTTGCACCAGATGGATTGTGTGTGTCATATGGGTGAAAGATACAAACCAGCACACCATGGCATTTCTTCTCCTCCTTTGTCTAATTTGCCTCCCTTGTACTTGTGTATCGTGCTCCACCCTTAGCTCTTTATCTCCCTCACCTGTCCATATTCATTATTCAAAATGACTTTTTGTTTGATGCTATGAGGGCTCATATAATGCTCTTACAGTTCATACTGTGAGATTTGCCAGGGTTTTGTGGCAAATCCTTTTATACCAAGTGAATTCATAATTTTAACAGGAGATCTAAAAGAAAAAAAAACAATGGCATTGTTCTCTTTGAACTCAAATAAGGCAATGTGAATAACATTGAATCATGTTCTTATGTAATTTGGAAGGAATCAGTATTTTATAGGAAGTGGTGTGCGTGACTTTAGCCATCTGAGTTCCTCAAATGAGTTTTATTTTGTGGTACTTTGGAGAATACACATTAGGCAGAACACTCATTTAAATATATAATACACACAAAGTAGCTTAATGAAAGCATAGAGGTTTTTATAGAGCAGGGGCAAGCAAGTTCAAAACTGCACTTTTCACCTCACACTTTTTGTTGTTGTTGTCCGAATGGAATTTACAAAGATTTGTGGGCTCCTGAAGCTTTTGATAGATCTATGTGCCAAACAAGAGGAGTTTTATTTTATTTATGAATTATTTTACAATATTTGCCTTTAAAGCATAGCATTTTGCGCGATACTTTCCTGGGCATGGATCCAGTGATTCTTGTGAAATAAGTATCCCAATACAGGAACATCTGATAAACATGGTCTGTAAATGTACCACTGCATATCTATGGACTAGGGAGAGGATACACTGTGCTTCCACACATGCCAAATGATTCCTCCATTGTTTTATTAAAAGCATACAGTTGTATTCTCAAAGCTTTCAAAATACAGGCAGGGGGTGGAACATGTCCATTTTTGCATGGTTATACATACAAAATCTAATCATGTTTGAGCAGTGAAAAGTTAGGAATAACTTATTAAAATGTGCTGTGCAGTATCCAGAAGGATATCTAGGCTAGAGTGGCTAATATATACTGGTATATTTGGGTCTAATCAGATAACTCAATTTCCAAACATTTTTCAGGTATTAGGAAATTTTAAGCAATTTAACTTGCATTTTAGCCCTTTAACATGTTGTGAAACTTCTACCAAGCAATTTGTTTATCATTTATCATGTCTGGCAGCGAGCGCATTACACAATCCTGCCAAATGTGTGTTTATGTTATATGAAGACTCTTCTCCTTCCTTCCCTGCCCCGCTACATTCCTTTTACTGACATCAAATACCAGACCCACATTCCGTACAGAGTGGGTGTGCTGTGCGTGGGCAACAAGAGGGCACAAGTATGCATCTACCAAAGGGCACAGATTACTAGTCGGTCATCCAATGTAAAGACCTATAAGTGAAAAGACTGTTTACTGCACAGTACTTCCAGTCCACTGGATGAGAGAGACTGTATTGAGTTGGATCTCAGGTCTTATAAGGGATTATGTTGTTAAAACAAATACATAGTAATTTCATAAATAACCAACAGCATTTATAAAACAGTTTTTAACATAGTGATCTAGAATATGCATTGGTCCTAGTGCAGAACAGAATTCCATGCAGTAACATACAAACAGGCCCACACTTAGCAAAAGTGTTCACAGATTTGTAATAAGCCAGGCATAGTATGCTAGCACTATATTAATAAAGCAACATATTTATACAGTTTACTTGGGCTGTACTATTCTCATATGCCACTAGAGTCCTTTGTATTTAAAACATTACTATTTTAGGAGAATTCTTTCTGAATAAGGGAGTGTACCCATGGGAGCCTCCTTTACTAAACCATGTATATTTACAGATATTGTGCATGATCTGCATGTCAGTATGTTCAGATAAGGGGGGAGTATTCTGAGAGCTATGAATTCTCATTAGATGATAATCACAAGACACCCTATGATTTAACCCTGTAGAAATCTCTTTGACTATTTATTTATTGAGAAAGTGTTTTACCACAAAGGATACAATGAGTATGTAATCTAACAACAGGTACATTATGTTTTTAGAATTTGGGAGACACTAATTTTCAAGGATTTTAGACTCGTGAATGATTTCACAGATTCTGGGAGTCTATTCCACATATGAGGAGCTCTGAAAGAGAACGTGCCTCGACCGACTTCCTTTTTGTTGTGAGGGGGGAGCTTTTCTGGAGAAGTGGTTATGTACTAGGCAAGCTAAGTGGAGAGTGTGCCTGGCAAGTGTCAGTCAGTTTAGTTATTTTAACATTTCTCAGTGATGCATATTATAATTGCATTAGAGGACTAGAGCATTGGACAAAGTGAACAATTGTTATAATCGCATGGCACAGTGCATTGTAAAGAGTGTCAACTTCATACATCCATATAGTCCAAGTCTGGCATTAACGTTTGCTGCACAATATGTTTCCTTACAGGGGGATCTAGGTTAGATTTGTTGAGAGAGCCAGTGCCAGTTTGCTTAAATTGTGACCAGAACGCATTCCGATAATGGAATAATTCTAGAAGGTCAGCCATGATGGGCGCCCCTTACTTTCACCCTATGGAGCGGGCAATGCTTATCACAGACCTGCCTGGACTCAGATAGAAATATTCAGTTGTAGAGTTCAAATCCCATATTAAGTTCAACTGCACAGACAATTGTTCAAGTCACTTAGGAAAGATTGGAGTTGAAACTTCCTAAAACATCTTCTAAAAAAAATTACTTTGTTTTCACACACAGTACAGACTGCTGGATTCTTTGGGGGCCAGATGAAAGGATCCAATCCAACAACTCTTTGGATTCATCCGAGTAGAGAAAGGAATATGTTGGGTTAGGTCCAGGGCTGGACTGGGAACAAAAGCCAGCCCTGGAAAAAAATTGCATAGCAGCCGCATAACATAAAAATATTAAACCAGCCTCATAGCATAATATTATTTTTTGGTTTGTAAATGGGAAAAGCAGGCATTTTAAAAGCACATCTGAAGAGTATGTACACAAAGTTATATGAATTGCCCTGTGCAGAGGTGTATATCAGGGCAGTGTGTAAAACATAACTTTATGTACATACTGGCTGGATATATTGATGTACCCTAGCACCCAGTTTGCACTCAAAGGGCTTGACCCCGCACCCATATTGTTCTCACAAGACTTGCCATAGTTATTTTATTGCATACAAAAATAGTAAAACAATGTAATGGCTATAATCCTGGCGAGGACAGCACTGGGTGCCTGATGCCGCACATGTTTTACGCCTGAAGGCACTTAATCGTATGCACATGAGTATGAGTATCCACAGCGCAAGAAAAAGCATTCCAGACCTCTACAGTATACAAATACATAAATGCTTTTAATAAAAATATCCTATTTAAAATAAAATAAATTATACAGGAAAAAGAAATACATATACATTAGACAACTTCCATACAATAGACATACAATGCATAAACATATATGCCACTCTAAGTGGTCAGCATTTAAATGTATAAAACAGCGTTTTAGAGAGGGGCTAAATAGCCACAGAAAGTTGGTAAGAAAGTTTTCTACTGGTAGGTAATCACCAACAAAAAAGACCAAAAAACGATAACATACACACCTCCTTCAGTGAGTATTTGACCTGGCCAGGAACTATAAGGTGCAAAACATTGGAAGAATACACACAAGAGATGCCACAAGGGATGTGTTTCGTTCCTTCTTCAGCCGATTGACATACGACTCACATTGTAACTTTATTACCAACTTTCTGTGGCTATTTAGCCCCTCTCTAAAACGCTGTTTTGTATATTGTATATGTATATATATAAAATTTACAGAAGGACAAGTAATAACATGAATCAGTGAATAAACATACACACATGAAAAAAGTGTAAAATACTGAAATAGTAGATGTAAAAACTTGCTCCTTGGTTCAGTTGCCTTGTAAACCTGAGCGCTCAAAAATTACTTTAACAGACCTTGGAACTGAGAGAGTGAACTGGAAAGCTCAAGTTAGATATGAGTTGAACTTTGTTTTTTACTTTGAGTTTGTCAAGCTTTGTGACAGGCCCTACAAGTCCCAGTCATGGACACAGCTTGCCAAGCCCTGCCTTCCCCTCTCTGCCAACCAGCTGGAGGGAGAATAATTGTTCCAAGGCAGCTGCCTTTTGGCTGGGATTTAGGGTAGCCTGTTGGGCAATTGCCCCCATCCCAGCCCACACCTGCCTTTAGGCAGCTACAGAATGATGTCCCTTAGCAGTGATATTTCCTACTAGACCCCTCAAAATAAGCTTTTAGGAATTGTGAGAGCTGTCATAAATATTTTTTGAATAGCACTTATGTATTGTATAACTTTTCATCTCAACAACTCTGCCCTTTTCCTTGTTACTGTTGTTTTTTCATTGTCACATCTGTGGTAAAGTATTCTATAGTGATTATACAGACAAGGTAAATTGATGGCCCTCCTCCAGGCCTAGGGCTGGTACCTGAGTTAGTGACCAGTTGCTTTGTCAAGGGCGCCACCAGTGAGTAACATCAGAGACCAGTTCTTGGTCTGTCAGACATGCAAATCCTTATTAGAGTTGAGCGGACACCTGGATGTTCGGGTTCGGCCGAATTTCGAAAAAATGTCCGGGTCCGTGCTCGAACTTGACCCCGAACCACATTGAAGTCAATGGGGACACGAACTTTTGGCAACTAAAAGGCCTCTAAAAAAGTCCTGGAAAGGGCTAGAGGGCTGCAAAATGAAGTAAAATGTGGGTAAGAGTAGGACAAGTGCCCTGCAAGCAAATGTGGATAGGGAAATAACTTAAAATTACATACAAATTACAAATACAACTGAGCCATAAAATAGCACTAGAGGGAATCTTTGATTTTAGCTTTGGAAGAACATAAATCTAAATCTAAGTCATGGCTGCCAGGAGGATCAACAGAATTATCCATTTGAGAGAGGGTTGGAGTGCAGGGTATTCTCTTTCAGTTTATACTAAGTGACCCATAGGTTGAGGAGGCGGTGACCGTGGTGGTGTAGGTGGAAGCGGCGCTGGAGGAGGAGGAGGAGGAGGTAGCCAACACTGTTTTTTATTTGTTTTTTTAAATTGGGGTAGCCCCCAAAATATTGGGACATGCCCCAGCTGCGTTGGCGACCTCTTCCTCTGACTTCGCCTTGTGCTTCCATTGAGCCCCCGGTGTCATTTTGGAATGCCCTCAGCAGCGCGTCTACCAGCGTGCGCTTGTAGTCTCGCATCTTATGATCACGCTCCAGTTATGGACTTAAGGACGGCACGTTGTCCTTGTAACAGGGATCCAGCAGGGTGGCCACCCAGTAATCAGCACAAGTTAGAATGTGGGCAACTCGGCAGTCATTGCGTGGGCAACTCGGCAGTCGTTGCGCAGGCACTGCAGCATGTAGTAACTCATGTGTGCCAAGCTGTCCAGAGGCAAGGACAAGCTGTTCTCTGTGGGAGGTGTATCATCTGTGTCCTCCGTATACCCCCAGCCACGCTCCAGTGATGCCCACGAGCTGCGTTGGGTGCCACCCTACTGTGAACACGGTTCCTCCTCCTCATCATCATCCTCCTCCTCCTCCTGTTCCCTGGCTTGACAGTTGTGTACCTGGCCTATGCTGGTGCAGGAACCCACCCTTCAAGCCACTTGTGAATGACTGGCCTGATAACAGTGTAAATGACCCCTCTTCTTCCTCCTCCTCAAAAACTGTGCCCTGGCTTGACAGTTGTGAACCTGGCCTATGCTGGTGCAGGAACCCATCCTCCAAGCCACTTGTGAATGACTGGCCTGATAACCGTGGAAATGACCCCTCTTCCTCCTGTGCCACATCCTCTTCCATCATCACCCTACAAAGAGGCACCAGCGCAGCATAAGAGGGAGCAGGGTGCAAAACCGTAGCGGCCGTCCCCTAGACAGTACGCCTGCTACTGCCTACCGCAGCCAGGGGCCGAGCACACCAAAGCCAGCTCCAAGGAGTTCCCTGGCGTGGCAGTTCTTTAGACAATTAGAATTTTTCAAAGTGCTCTGTAACCACAGTATTTCACTGTTCTATTTGACTCTCAGATATGAAGTGCACCACAAGACGCAAATGTACTATTTACCTCCCAAAACTATTAGAATTTTTCAAAGTGCACTGTAAGCACAGTATTTGACGGTTCTATTTGACTCTCAGATATGAAGTGCACCACAAGACGCAAATCTTCTATTTACCACCCAAAACTATTAGAATTTTTCAAAGTGCTCTGTAAGCACAGTATTTGACGGTTCTATTTGACTCTCAGATATGAAGTGCACCGCAAGACGCAAATGTACTATTTACCACCCAAAACTATTAGAATTTTTCAAAGTGCGCTGTAAGCACAGTATTTGACGGTTCTATTTGACTCTCAGATATGAAGTGCACCGCAAGACGCAAATGTACTATTTACCACCCAAAACTATTAGAATTTTTCAAAGTACGCTTTAAGCACAGTATTTGACGGTTCTATTTGACTCTCAGATATGAAGTGCAGGACACAAATGTAATATTTAACACCAACAAATTGCAGTATTTAAAAATGCCTAGATGTTGCCCACTGAGCTAAAAGAACAGGATTAAAGTCATGTGCCTGGCACACATGCAGTTGGAAGTGCACTGCACTCTCTGTGGCACTGGGCTCAGGGCAGGGTACAAATATGGAGTATAGCACCCACTAAAATAATCACTGTAATTTGAATAATCGCTGTAGTTTGAATAATCGCTGTAGTTTGCAGATTCAACACCAGATTTTTTTTTAATCTGTCCCTCACAGCTGCAGCATCCTCTCCCTACACTAAGCTCATGTGATGTGCGGTGACCCCAGCTTATATATAGAGGCTGGGTCACGTGCTGCACTGGCCAATCACAGCCATACCATTAGTAGGCATGGCTGTGATGGCTTCTAAGGGCAAATGAGTCAAAGGCTTGTTGATTGGCTGCCCTGCAGCCTTTCAAAACGCGCCATTAAATCGCCGAACCCCGAACTCCAACCCGGACATACAGTGAAATGTCCGTGTTCGGGTCCGGGGTCCAAAAACCGTAATGTTCGGTACGAACCCGAACAGTGCGGCTCGGGTTCGCTCAACACTAATTAAGAAGTGAAACGTGCAAAATATTGCAGAAACACTGTTACACAGGTCATGTTTAGCTTTTTACATAAAATCTATGACTTTCTGTTAATACATACCAGTTTTTAAATTCACATGGGTAAATCATTTCAACAAAATGCAATAGATTTTGACAATGTTTAATACCACAGGGACCTCTAGTGTACATATTTATACATGCACCTCCATCACACTGAAAGCTCATTCACTTTATCCCAAACCACTTGACAGGTGAATATAACTCTAGAACTTAAATAGCTGCATATTTAAAAATAAACAGTCAATATACACACTATACAGGCAGAATGACATGTGGAGAGAAAAATAAAAATACACACAATAGTGTAATGTGTTTTTAAGCCAGTGAAATTAAAAGTGTATTTTATGCGCTCACAAAGATAATTGAACCATTAAATATAATTGAGCCATTATTCCTGTGGAAGCTGGGACATATAAACCCAGTGAAATGTGTTGAGAGGCTCCATTTGGACCTCTTCTGGGATGCTACTTGTGGACTCCACACCATTTATTTGATGCATTTTCTGCTCACTATAAGTGTACCATCTATATTATATTAAAGCTGTTCTAGAAGGCCTGTAGGATTTACCTGATTTATTTGAAACACTATTTCATCTTTGTTTCTGAGTGCATAAAATACACTTATAATTTCACTGGTTCACAAACATATAACACTATTGTGTGTGTTTATATTTTTCTCTCCACATGTCATCTTGCACCACATTGTATATTGCTTGTATAGTTGCCAACATTGGCCATGTTTCCAGGGACACATATTTGTTTCACGTGCAACCTTCCATGATTAATTAATTGGATTGTGTCTATGCGTAAATCCATCCTACATGCTGCTGGGCTGGACTTTGCATGCTCTTTTCTGCAGCATGTGGAAAAAATATGTGTCTCTGGAAACATGGCCGATGAGTGTCACATCTTCCCCCACTTTTTATCACCAGTTAACAACAAATACTGACATTGAAAAAAAGGCCCACTTGAACCTACTGAAGTCTAGGGCAGCTATGACATGCCAGTTTATAATATGTTTGTAAAGCGGTTGTTTTTTTTTCCATTTGTGGGATCTAAAGGTAAGTATTTTTTTCCCACTTAAATAAAAAATATGAATAAATAATAATTAAAAAAAATAGCATCATACATTAATTGAATACATGAAATAAAGTAAATGAACATAAAATAATATAAAAGAAATATTTTATTAAAATGCATATATGAATGTAAATATACTATTGTAAAATACATCACTATATTATAACTGTACATTGTATATGAATATTGTTATGTTTGAGATATGTTAACTTTCATTCTTTTACACTTTTATGATAAATTCTCCAACTAAAATATGGATAATTGAAATGCCTGAAATTCAGCTATTGTAGAAGAATTCACGCCATTTTGGGGGCTTTTGGCCTTTATTGACTAGGGGGAATCCTAGGTAAAATTCTGTAATTCGCTTAGAAGCTCTGATCTGTCCTCATTTCAGGCCAGATCACTCTATATTGAGTAGGTCCCAAAGTGTTTTACCAAGCAAGTTCAAGTAAATTATTCAGAATTTAGAATTTGGCTACATGCTAACAATAAATGAATGTTGTGTTATGGCTATTTATACAGATAGCTTACTCTTGCGTGTCTGGGCAATTCTGTTTATACATGGCACATTGGTGTAAGACTGATTGTCTTACCCTTTCAATATTTAGACGGGTGAGAATTCTGTTTGACATTCAGTACCATTCTGTATTTTACTGGAAGGCCAATAAAAATATATGTCTTGCTTCCAATATTAACCTCTTAGTGACATTACTTTTTTGGCTTGTCCGACGCTTGGTGACATGGGCTGTTTTAACATTTCTTGTGTTTTGCTGTCATTTATTTCTGTCTCATTTAGCGTACCTGCACAAACTATATATCGTTTTTATCGTTATAAGAAGGGCTTGCTTTCTTTTGATACCATTATTTTGATAATAGTGTATAATTTGATGTAAAAAAAATAATATAATATGGCAAAAAAATAAAAAAAAATTGCTTCCTATGCTCGCTGTGCCTTTAAAACCGACACTTCAATCGCTCTCCGTAGCGATCGAAATGCCGACGGGCATTTTTTTCTGTATTGTACGATGCTTCCATACGGAAGCATCGTTACAATACCGCTTGAGCACTGAAAGCGGAAAAACTCTGTTTTCAGTGCTCGTTTTGACACAGGACGGACTAGGTCCGTCCTGTGTCACTAACGCCTCGGCACACATGACGGACCTAGTCCGTCCTGTGTCGCCAAGGGGTTAAGTCTATGGAGGCAATACAATAGCTGTTGTTGTTTTTTGTTTAAAAGAAAAGGTGTCACCCCTAGTCACTTTTTAAAATGTTAAGTACAGACTTTAGGCCAGTGGTGTCCCGAGGGAGGTGCGGGGGGTGCGGACTGCACCGGTTGACACCCCCAGCGGGGGTGACACCCGTGCTGCAGGCATCCCCCCACAGCGCATTGCGCTGCTGAACTTTTTTTTATTTTTTATGGCAGCCGCATCCTCTGGATTCGCTTGCCAGAAAAAATAAAGTAAAAAAAAATTAAAATTCTGTCCTCCGAGCAGGAGACGTTCAGGGACACGGAGCAGCTGCCAGGCGTTAAGTACTGGGGAAGGGGGGAGGAGGGGGGAATAATGAGCATAGTAACTTTAGCATCCTAATGGGCAAATTGGCTGGGGCATCTTAATGGCACAATATTACTGGCATTTGAATGGTACAATAATTATGGCATCTTAATGGCACAATAATTATGGCATCTTAATGGCACAATGTTACTGGCATCTGAATGGTGCAATAATACTGGCATCTTAATGGCACAATAATTATGGCATCTTAATGGCACAATAATTATGGCATCTTAATGGCACAATATTACTGGCATCTTAATGGCCCAATATTACTGGCATCTGAATGGTGCAATAATACTGGCATCTGAATGGCACAATAATTATGGCATCTTAATGGCACAATATTACTGGCATCTGAATGGTGCAATAATACTGGCATCTTAATGGCACAATAATACTGGCATCTTAATGGCACAATAATTATGGCATCTTAATGGCACAATAATTATGGCATCTGAATGGTGAAATAATACTGGCATCTGAATGGCACAATAATTATGGCATCTTAATGGCACAATATTACTGGCATCTGAATGGTGCAATAATACTGGCATCTTAATGGCGCAATAATACTGGCATCTTAATGGCACAATAATTATGGCATCTGAATGGTGCAAAAATACTGGCATCTGAATGGCACAATAATTATGGCATCTTAATGGCACAATATTACTAGCATCTTAATGGCACAATATTACTGGCATATTAATGGCACAATATTACTGGCATTACTGAATGGTGTAATAATACTGGCATCTTAATGGCACAATAATACTGCATCTTAATGGCACAATAATACTGGCATCTTAATGCCACAATAATTATGGCATCTTAATGGTACAATAATTATGGCATCTTAATGGTCCAATATTACTGGCATCTGAATGGTGCAAAAATACTGGCATCTGAATGGCACAATAATTATGGCATCTTAATGGCACAATATTACTAGCATCTTAATGGCACAATATTACTGGCATATTAATGGCACAATATTACTGGCATCTGAATGGTGTAATAATACTGGCATCTTAATGGCACAATAATACTGCATCTTAATGGCACAATAATACTGGCATCTTAATGCCACAATAATTATGGCATCTTAATGGTACAATAATTATGGCATCTTAATGGTCCAATATTACTGGCATCTGAATGGTGCAATAATACTGGCATCTGAATGGCACAATAATTATGGCATCTTAATGGCACAATATTACTGGCATCTTAATGGCACAATGTTACTGGCATCTTAATGGCACAATAATTATGGCATCTTAATGGCACAATAATTATGGCATCTTAATGGCACAATATTACTGGCATCTTAATGGCCCAATATTACTGGCATCTGTATGGTGCAATAATACTGGCATCTGAATGGCACAATAATTATGGCATCTTAATGGCACAATATTACTGGCATCTGAATGGTGCAATAATACTGGCATCTTAATGGCACAATAATACTGGCATCTTAATGGCACAATAATTATGGCATCTTAATGGCACAATAATTATGGCATCTGAATGGTGAAATAATACTGGCATCTGAATGGCACAATAATTATGGCATCTTAATGGCACAATATTACTGGCATCTGAATGGTGCAATAATACTGGCATCTTAATGGCACAATAATACTGGCATCTTAATGGCACAATAATTATGGCATCTGAATGGTGCAAAAATACTGGCATCTGAATGGCACAATAATTATGGCATCTTAATGGCACAATATTACTAGCATCTTAATGGCACAATATTACTGGCATATTAATGGCACAATATTACTGGCATCTGAATGGTGCAATAATACTGGCATCTTAATGGCACAATAATACTGCATCTTAATGGCACAATAATACTGGCATCTTAATGCCACAATAATTATGGCATCTTAATGGTACAATAATTATGGCATCTTAATGGTCCAATATTACTGGCATCTGAATGGTGCAATAATACTGGCATCTGAATGGCACAATAATTATGGCATCTTAATGGCACAATATTACTGGCATCTTAATGGTGCAATAATACTGGCATCTTAATGGCACAATATTACTAGCATCTTAATGGCACAATATTACTGGCATATTAATGGCACAATATTACTGGCATCTGAATGGTGCAATAATACTGCCATCTTAATGGCACAATAATACTGGCATCTTGATGGCACAATAATTATGGCATCTTAATGGCACAATAATTATGGCATCTTAATGGTCCAATATTACTGGCATCTGAATGGTGCAATAATACTGACATCTGAATGGCACAATGATTATGGCATCTTAATGGCACAATATTACTGGCATCTTAATGGTGCAATAATACTGGCATCTTAATGGCACAATATTACTAGCATCTTAATAGCACAATATTACTGGCATTTTAATGGCACAATAATACTGGCATCTTAATGGCACAATATTACTGACATCTTAATGGGCAAATTGGCTGGGGCATCTGAATGGCACAATATTACTGGCATCTGAATGGCACAATAATCATGGCATCTGAATGGTGCAATAATACTGGCATCTGAATGGCACAATATTACTGGCATCTTAATGGCACAATATTACTGGCATCTTAATGGTGCTATAATACTGGCATCTTAATGGCACAATATTACTGGCATCTTGATGGGCAAATTGGCTGGGGCATCTTAATGGCACAATATTACTGGCTTCTTAATGGCACAATATTACTGGCATCTGAATGGCATTATATTCCTGGAATCTTATATTAGGCATATTAGGCACATTGTCTAGGCTTATTGAGGGCAAAATAATACTGACATATTATTATTGTGTGTGACATAATTTGTGGGGCTCCTGTATGTGGCATATTTAGGAGCCATGTGACTGGCATTACTAAGGAATCTGTTTGGCATGGTATTGGAGGAAATCCAGGAGGGTGACACCATGAGTCTCTCTCTTCTCTCTTTTACCATGTTTGTTGACTTGCTCGTCAGCCCCATGTATGTCTCTCGCCTCTCCTTTCCCATGTTTGTTGACTTGCTCCTCACTACCCATGTATGTCTATTTCTCCCTTCCACATATGTCATTACCCTGGGAAGACACAGGCAGCATCAGTTCTCTGTGTTAGACTCATCTCTGGCAGCTCTGCACCTGCTCCCCACATGTAGTAGCACAAGGCAGCGCTGACTTCTTCATCCATTGCTTCCTTAAGGTGCGAGGAGCCTTAAAAAAAAAAAAGGGTGGCCAGGTGCAGCGCAGTTTTTAAAAAGAATTCAGTGGCTGCTCAGCAGGCCATCCCCTTTCTCCTCTGATCACCGTGCCACTGCCTGGGAATGGCCCTAATTGCCCCAATTTGTATTTTACTAACAGGCTAATACAAATATGGCTTGTTGGCAATATTAAGTCTATCAAGGCAATAGCATAACTTTCTTTTTTTTTTTAAGAAAAGTTGGCAACCCTAGTTATTTTTTCAAATGTTAAATCCACTATACATGTATGTAAACTGTATCAATTAAGTATTACAACGTTAATTATTCTGTTTCACATTTATTTAAATACACGCATATTTGTTTGGTTGTATATATAGATATACTCTTTAAAAAGATCTATTAAATTGAGCTCCCTTTATCCAAAATGAAATACATTTGAATTTTCCTTAAACTTATGTATATAAATCCATTTACAAATGGCAGAAGTGATACATTAATAAATAAAATTACCCATGAATTTCAAGTCATACTACAGCAGAAGTGTCCAACATGTGGCCTTTCTGACTTAACTATCCTTACTATCTTAACTATCTAGGGATTCTCTCTATCCCTAGCAATAAGTTGTTTTATTTGAGTTATGTTGATTTAAACTGGTTTTGGACTGGTTTCGTATTATTATTCGTAAAGTTTTTCACTCTTGATATAAGTAACAAAATGTAATGCAGCCCACATAACACACATGCATTACTGAATATGCCACCAACAACAGAAAAATCTTGCATGCCCCTTTTCTACAGACTGCAATTTTCCTATGGTTGACACTGGGTGGCGCTCTAATACTGTTTGTAATTGTGCCAGACTTAAATGCAGTGATATCTGTCAGTTATATAACTGAGGGAAGCAGGAATAATTAGGGAAAATTATAGCCCTTGATTAGCAGGGAATTGTTAGACCTTTAGGGCAGCAACTGCTGTATTTCCAGTTTGACTTGGAGTTGACAGGATGTACTGTGTCTTCCCAAAATGTTCTGTCTCCAAAAAGCAGCAGGGAGTTGCCAAATGCTCCCCAAACTCCCATTTATCACCCAGTGACACCTGCAATTATCTAATGGCCACAGGGCATGTGCAATGCACTAGGACAAATCGTCCTTCTATATCAGAACTAATACCTTAGTTGCTTTCCGAGATCAGAGCAATAAAGCCTTGGGCTGTCCTTAGACTGTGCAGATGCACATGCCTTTAACACTTGTATTCAAATAGGACATGTCACGTGGAGACTGCTAGAACACCAGAAATTTCGTTTAAAAAAAAAACACAATTTCCCTGCAAGTTTTTCACTGACTTTATGCAGTGCTAAGGGTAAAATAGAAATTGATTTAGGGCTGCAATCAGGCTGCCCTGGGTGCCCTCAGCGAAAGAAAGTCTGTGAGCTGTGCACAGACATCCTAATGTTTGAAAATATATTTACTAACAAAACTTTTTTTTCCTATAGGTTTGCCTTTTATTTAGCCCTTTTCTTTTTGTCACAAATTTAGTTTTTTGGCAGTCGCCTAATAATCCGAATAGCCTTATTATGGTATGTTTTAGGGGTTTTCACTATGTGGTGCCCGTCAAGTAACCGGCACTACTATACATTCAGGAGCACTGTCTCTTTGCTGTATCTGGGGCTGGACACAGCAATGTCTCCTTGTTGGTGGTGCGTGGGAACAGCTGCAGCTTTAAAGACCGTTGTCCTATTTTGTGCGTATTCAGCACACTTTGAAAGGAGAGGAAGGGTGAGCAGATGCGCTCATATCCTTCTACACTCTCGTTAAGCATAGTGTACCAGCCGGAAGAGTACCATATTTGCTCGATTATAAGACGACCCTGATTATAAGACGACCCCCCAAACTTTGTATATTCCATTAGGAAAAAAACTAAAAGCCTGAATATAAGATTACCCTATAGGAAAAACATTTAACTTGTATATATTCACATGTAAATTGCTTTTTTAATAAAAAATTATGATTTCAAAACATGTATTTCTTTCCCTTGCCCCCATTTTTCTCTCTCTCTCTCCTCCCCTTAGTGTTGTCTCTCTCTCCCTCCCCTTCTCTGTTTATGCACCCCCTCCCTCCCCTTGTCTCTGTCTCTTCCAACCCCCTCCCTCCCCTTGTCTCTGTCTCTTCCAACCCCCTCCCTCCTCTTGTCTCCGTCTCTTCCAACCCCCTCCCTCCCCTTGTCTGTCTCTTCCCCCCCTCCCTCCCCTTGTCTCTGTCCCCGTCCCCCCTTGTCTTTCTACCCCCCCTCCCTCCCTCCCTCCCCCTCACCTTTGTCTTGGACCCTGGTGGCTCGTGGGGGAAGCTGGGGGATATCTGCACGATACGTGCAGACATCCTCCATGCTGCCCGACACTTCGTCTATTATGACGGACAGCTGGTCCGTCATAATAGACGGAAGTGTTGGGCAGCATGGAGGATGTCTGCACATATCGTACAGACATGCCCCGGCTGCCCGATTCTCCCTGGTGGCTAGTGGGGCAGCAGTAGTGGGGATGTCTGCGCGACGAGCGCAGACCTCCCCTGCTGCCGCCCGGCACGACCGCCGGGACTTTTATGATGAAGCCGGAGGTACCCGGCTTCATCATAGAAGTCCCGGCGGTCGTGCCGGGCGGCAGCAGGGGGAGTCTGCGCTCATCGCGCAGACATCCCCTGCTGTTAGAGCTGTCTTATAGTCTGACCTCAATTTGAGGTGAGATTATAAAGCGACCTCGATTATAAGAGGGGGATTTTTCTGATTTTTTTTTCTGAAAAAAACCTTGTCTTATAATCGAGAAAATACGGTACTTTTTCTTGTGTCAGACAATGACCTGTGTGCTATAAACATAAATCATTGTCCATCGGATTTTCCTTGGTATAAGAAGAAAGAAAATATTACGTTAAACACTGAATTGGGTTTGTTCTTGCTGTCCTTAGCTATAATATTTTCAGTCTCCAATTTAGCTAATTTAATCACCTTTTTGCAGGATGTGATTGCATATTTGGAAAGATTGTTGGGACGTGTGCCAAGAGGAAAATGGGGAGATGGTAAGGATATAAACGTATGTATTGGTATACACGCTAAAACTGCAACAAGCCGGACTAATCAATGAATGGCAAAGGTTTTATAGCATCTTTGTATTACACAAATGACTCTGTGGATCCTTTAGCTTTAGAATTTTTGAATGATACTTTTTTTGTTTCATTTTTTATTGCATGATTTGCCTTACTGGTTTTAATTTACTCATTTTCTATTTCTTTCAAAGGGTATACATATCTGTGTATATTTTTTTAGTTTGAAGGTATTCCACTTTCCTTCTGTGCTTTTTCCAGAAAAAATGACCTCTCTGTCAACAAGAACAAGGGATTCATTAAACCTGCTAAAGAACTTGGATGTTAGATATAAGCGCCTTATTGTTTTCAGATCCAGAGATGTGTCCCCTCTAGTTGTTGTAGTCTGTACTAGTTGAGACAAGAAACATACTGCTTTCAGGTGAATTAGCTGTACCACAAGTCTTATCAATATCTGGAAAATGAAATTCACCAGTGATTAAAGCAGCAGGTAGTTGTGTAGCCTTATCAATTGGTGGTAAAATCGGAACCTCCTTATCAATGCTTATGTTAGATGGTTTATAGCATATATCTACAGTTAGCATACTACCATTTTTATTATGTGTGCAAAACTCCACGCATAATGTTATCCAATTATCACATGTTACATCATATAGCACCTGCGTAGCGCTGGCCTTTAATTCAGGATTTAGATATACACATACCCTTCAACCTTTTTTTTTATATTTAATCTGTCCCGTCTTTTTAAAAAGTGTCTAACTCCTTAAATTTACAGATTAGTCACAGGCTTCAACCCATCAGGTCCCTGTGATGCCAATTCAATCAATCTTATAGTTCCTCACTTACTAGTTCCTCCAGCTCCCCATTTTGTTGGTCAAGCTTCTTACATTTGCAACTAGACTTCCAAGGTTATTACCAGTTCTTGGTACCTTACTTGCCAAAGAATTCTTGACCCATTTCCAGTCTGCCACTCCCAGCATTGGAAAATACACAAAAAACAGGTTGGAGTGCTGAAATATTACACCACTGTGTAATAATCATTAAAAATACTTAAATCTGATAGATCTTGATAGTCGACCAGGTCTGTTCTGTCCATTACTCAGCTGTTAGAAGGCTCCCTTACTCATGATCATATTCCCAAAATGAAAAGAAGAGATATGCATAGTGTGTACTGCTTCCTCAGATGGACCCAAAATTTCCACAAGGTATTGTACTCAGTTTGAGTGAAGCAGAAAATATACTGCACATTATTAGTGTATATTTCCAATGAAAAGGGTCTTTCGTTGTAGATATGTCTCCACCATACAGCATACAACATAGAAGGAACAAAAATAGTGTAAACCTTTTTTTAATTCAGATAAAACAATAAAATAAAGCTTTCATTAACATGAGGTGACTTCTCTCATGAATTGTGCATTTTCTGTTCAATCAAGGCTGTGTAATGGAACCCGCACCTCTGGTTGTCTTTTGAGCTGCTACTTTTATTGTTTTACATTTTGTCATTGGCACCTGAAGACATTTATCTTCCCACTCCCAGCATCCGTACTCAGACAGGCAAATCTTCTGAGATGGACTCTAGATCATCAAGAGCTGTGTTCTTGTACTAGCAGCATTCCTGATTAAATACACCAGACATTATATAAATATTTATGTCTTTATTTACAAAAGAAAATCCACATTAACAAAGTGACACAATTGCACAGAGACAAAAAATAAAATAATTCTTATCTATACAAACAATAGATACAAGCCTATTCCAAAGTCATTTCATTTGTGTGGTTTTTTTTTTAATAGCAGGGTGTCCAGTGAGCAGATAACATTCCTATAAGGATTGTATAAAATAAGCACTGTGAAAAATACAAATAAATAGATTTATAAAGCATTTTCTTTAACTCTCAAGAAACCAACTTTATATAAGATAACGGCATCGCTCCCAAAATGGTGGCTGTGTGGTAAAAATACGCTGATAACAGGTGCAAATGGTAATGTCAGTATTAAAGGGACACGTCACCTTATTTGTAATGCATACGGTGGAGAATGTTTTATTCATGTACATAGTTGCATGTTTGAGCATGCTAAAAATAAAAATGCAAACTTTAGGTCCGTTTACAAACATTCTGAGCTTTTTCAACACAAACAAAGGACCAGGTGAATCCAGCCCTGGCAAATACATTCCAAAAGATTTGTTTTAAAAGTAAGTATTGCAGATATATTTTAATAATGGTACATTGATTCTTTTTTTTTTTTTTAACTCAACTTTGTTAAGTATAAGTTGTTGGGGTTTTTTTTTTTTTTAGGGGGGGGGGGCATACTTTTAATATCACTATGAAGAAACTGTTAAGAACAGTACAAAATAATGTTTCAATACAAGTTTGCTCTACATATGTTGCATTTCCTCTGTTTCAGCTGAGTTTGGTAAACTGTTTTATTACACACTCTTGAGGTCCAAAAAGCAGACACCAGCTCAGGAAAAGTTCCTGAGAGCACATTCAAATATAATTTATTTCCCCTTGTCTACTAAAAGCTTTGCTGATGTCTAAGAACTTGTATCTCTGGTACACTGAACCGTATTAAACTGAAAGCCAGTTTGAAAAAATCTGATTTTTCAAATCCAGCTATTAATGCCTGATCTTTATACTGATTATTGTCTGTTCAACAAAGTTCACTGTTTAGTGAGTAGACTTCATATAGCGTATGTATGTTCATATTAATAGCGTAATAACATAATAAAAATATTACTGAAAGGGACAGGAAGTTAGTATTTGTGACATGGATAATAATACCCAACAAAGGGATTGGCAGGCAAAGGGAAACAACTTTTTTAACCCTTGATGACTAAATTGCCTAGAGTGTCCCCTCATCCCCCAGAGTCTACAAGGGTTTATGTTCATCTCTGCCCCTGAGGCAGAGCCTGTTAGGAGGCCGGCATTCGCTGACACACATTACATAACTCTGGTGTCTGGAGCTCACTTCTTAAACATACATAGTTTAAATGCAATCCCATTTATGTGTAATGAAATGCACTGTCCATAAGTAGCAGTTATGCCAGCTTAGGCTGTAATTTGATGGGACAGTACCCCAAAACTTGGACTGTGCTGTGAAATATGGACAGAAGAATCTATGTAACTGTGATTCAAATATCACAAGTGAACTGCCATATGTGTAACTTAAAGGATCACTCCCAACCAAAAAAATGAAAAGGTTTTATTATTTGTATTTTGTATTGTTAATTTCAGATATTTCATTTTGATTTTGTTATGTGAGTTTATTTAATAAAATATTTAACAAAACAAGTGTGACTGGGTGCTTCCATTTTGTGAAATATAGTGTTTTTGGGTACCACCCCCTAGTGACTTTACAGTACAAATTTCTCACTTTGGGTCTTGGGACACAGGATGCAGTTTATAAGTCAGAATTCTGATCATAGGCTTGCACTGAATGGGAAGCGTAATGTAACTATTGCATCACAAGGGGCAGAGTTATAATCCTGTTTGATCAGGTTAATCTCCTCTCTTTGTGTTGGAAGGCAGAAAAAAACAGTTGTACACATTCACCTAGTCCTGCCCACTATGATGCACAGGAGCCAGTAAGAGAGCAGGGGAGTATCTTATGACATTATCATGCAGGCTTTGGCAACAGTTGTAAAGCGAGTCTGGATGGAAGATTTTGGACAATGTTGCATCATGGGAAATATTCACAAAATGAAGCCAGGACATAAACACCTCATTCTATATTTCCTTTTATATGCAATTAATTCAATAATATATTTACAAAAAAAAACCCAGTGGCATATGATTTATATATGTGTTGGTTTTAAATTACCAGGTTATCTAGTTACTTCTTATGTACGTGGTAGTGTCCCTTTAAGTAACATATCCACACTGCTTAAGGAAAATGGCCACACATCGACATGGTCTTGGAGGGCCATGTCGATTTACAAAAAGCATCATTAGGTACTAATATTTTGGCCCATCAGTGAAGTAATCAACTGTTAGCTACAAAAACTGATAAATTAATTAACAATGTTCTTGGAGATATATGTGTTTTATTGTTGTCATAGAGAAAAGACTCAGGTTTGTTTTTACTTTACTTTAACATTTTACGTGTTTTAAATAAATACGATAATGAACATTGGGCTCCTATAGCTTGTATGTTTTTAAAATTGGAGTTTCATAGAAATATAAACCTTTCCAGATTATAATTTTTCCAAGTGCAATTAACAATCTTTCTCTAGCTAGTTGCCATTTGTTCAGAATACTATTATGCATCTACAATGTACCTTTAATAAGGTTAGAACCTGGACTTCGTCTACACTTCTGATAGGCTTGCATGTTAAACTGGAATATTGTCACCAAACTTTGGTCTTCAACAATCTTCCAAAGGCGACACGACCAAAGCATTCCACAGATTAGGTGAAAACAAATTTCATGAGCTAGGCCTTCAAAGGCCAGTTTGACTTAAAAAGTTTCCAAAGTCCTAAAGATGCAAAAAGGCAACAATATGCCACATATGCCAAAAGTTGAAGGTGCCTACATTTGGGCTTCAACTATCCTCTATAGAAAACAAAGCCAAACAAAGTAAAGCAGCCATATTTTGGCATTAGAATTGTTGGAAGGCAATAAAGTCCACCTCAATCCTGGCATGACCCGCTTTGGTTTAAAGCCACAAGGTTCTAATTTTCAACACACAACCTCTTGCTGAATCTCCTGGAGCCCTGTAAATGGTTTCCTCACACCGTTGAGTTCAGTCTCTATGGTATCCCTGCATGGACAATGCACAGTGTAGGATGCCAATAAAACTATTTCATCTGTGGCATCAGATGTCTTCAATTCACTTTCCTTCTTCTCAAACGTGTTCTCCATTAAAGGTTCAGGTTCAAGTTGTGAGGAGACCCATGGGTGTTTGAGACACTGGTCTGCTCGAGCTCTTTTCCTGCAGAAGATAAAGAATGTGACATTGATTAGTACAATATTTTCCATTGTCTTTGATGATCAACAGTTGAAGATTTTTGTTATCAATAAATTTCTACCAAACCAAAGAACAATTCTCTCCTAGATCCTACACCAGTTATACAATATAAGTGCAGAATATGAACAATCAGTCAAGGAAAATAGGCCAGATGCCCATGGTAAATTTTATGACATCCATGATCCTTACAAACAACCTCAACATTCAAACCCACCATCCTCCAACAATTGGACTCAGACTGTTCCATACTGATTCCTGGGCTTTTTCAAGTTCTACGCACACACATCTACAACATTCAGACCCACCATCCCCCAGCTGTCTCTTCCATTCTGATTCTTGAGTTCTCCAAAAGCCATACACACAGCCTCAACATTCAAACCCACCATCCTCCAACAATTGGACTCAGACTGTTCCATACTGATTCCTGGGCTTTTTCAAGTTCTACTCACACACATCTACAACATTCAGACCCACCATCCCCCAGCTGTCTCTTCCATTCTGATTCTTGAGTTCTCCAAAAGCCATACACACAGCCTCAACATTCAGACCCACCACCATCCCACAGCAATGGGACTCAAACTCTTCCATACTGATTCCTGAGCCTTTCCAAGATCCAAACACACACAGCAACATTCAGACTCCCCAGCAATTGTACTCAGACTCTTCCATACTGATTACTGAGCTATTCTTAGAGCCATACACACAACCCCAACATTCACCATTTACTATCCCCCAACATGATGTACATGTTTACTGTATATATAGGATTCATAATCTCCTCTTTGATTCCATATAAAATTAATGTAGTCAACAGTCTCTGTGTGTTTATTTTCTTTTTCTTACCTGGGGTTCTTAATCAGCAAAGACTTGATGAAATCCACAGCTTGGTCAGAGATCCCCTCAAACTCATCCTGTGAGTATTCAAGATTCACTTGGGAAATATTCAGGAACGTCTCTTGTTTGGTGTCTCCAAGAAATGGCGACATGCCAGTAAGCATGACGTAGGTCAGAACACCAACACTCCTGGAATCGAAAAAATCAGTCAGGAAGAGCCACTTCACATGGGCTCTCTCAATGAGTCCATGAGTCCTCTCATTTGTAGTATTATGTGTGAAAATGTCTGATTCTGTTTGAATTTCTATGACTTCAGTACAAACAACAATAGCCATTTCACCATAAGTGCTATGTGTAGTTTATGAGTTAAACTACTTAATCATATTGGGGTTATGGCTACCGGCAGATAAGAACCATCCAATCTAGTCTGCCCAATTTCTGCTTAAAATAATAATAATAAAAATTGAATACTTCCATTAATCCCTGGCCTTATCTTTCTCTAGGATATCCATATACCTATCTCATGCATGCTTAAGTTCCTTCACTGTATTAACCTCTACCACTACTGCTGGAAGGCTATTCTTTGTATCCTTTGCCTTATCAGTAAAGCAATACAACTTGATTGTTTTTAAGCCATTGCCCCTCTAATTTAGGATTATGTCCTCTTGTTGTGGTAGATTTCCATCTTTTAAATACACTCTCTTCCTTCACCACGTTGATGTTAATATCCTTTAACCTTGTCTTGTAAATTTTATTCTGCAATCCATGAACTGTGACAATAACATGCCTGCTTTCAAAAATAAATACATTTTAAAAAATTCACAAAAGGAAACTCACCACATATCTGTCGCAGTGCTTATTGGTTCATAGTTCAGCACCTCAGGAGCTGGGATAAATAAAAATGATCATGTTAGTTTGTAGCATATTGAATGAAATTAACAGGACAATAAGATTTACTGTAACATTTATCAAGCTAATGAGGCTTTGTGAACTGATGCAAATGTGGATGTTTACTGGAAAATGAATGGAAATACACTGCTAGCAGACACAAAGTGGTAGGCCCCATAATCATGTCACGGTCAATTTAAATGAGACATATGTGAATAACATTCAGTATATACAGCAGAAGTAACTTGGTTTGTAGTCTAAACATGTTTTGGTATCTATAAAGGATTAAACGTTGTGTCTGGTTATATCATAAGGCTATATATATATATATATATATATATATATATATATATATATATATAATGATATATATAAATGATATCAGATATATATAATGATTTATAGATATATAATGATATATATCATTATATCATTACTGCTGGGTTATATTCTACTGTTCAAAAGTTTGGGTTCACTTAGAAATGTCTTTGTTTTGAAAGAAAAACAGATTTTTTTTTCCACTAAAACAAAATTGAGTGAATCAGAAATACAGTGTACATTAGAGTGTCTAGTTTGAAATAGAAAATAAGTCTTGCAGGTTCTTAACTGGCAGCTTCATTAAACAGTACCCTCAAAACAGCAGATACTGGCTTCTAGGAGATTTGCAAAGAAAAGCCATATTTCAAACTGGCCAATTAAAATAAAAGATTAAGATTGGCAAAACAACACAGACAGTGGACAGAGGAAGACTGGAATGAAGTGTTATGGACAGACAAATCCATGCCTGAGCTGTTCGGATCACAAAGAAGAACAGTGAATTGCAGACTAAATGAAAACATGCTGAAGGAATGCTTGTGCCGATGATGGTGTGGGGATGTTTGGTGGTGGCAAAGTGGGAGATAATAAATGTGTCAAAGGGATCTTGAAGAAGGGAGATGTGAGTAAGTAAGAAGTGGCCATTAAGCCAATCCAACTGGTAAGAGATGCTTCAGGAAGTATGTCGTAAAATCTCTTGACAAACTGACAACTAGAATGCCAAAGGTCTGCAAGGCTGTAATTGTTGCAAATGGAGGATTCTTTGATGAAAGAAATATAGTACATACCCACAAGAAATCTTATTTGGTTTTCTATGACTTTAGTACACCAGTGAATACTCGAGCTCCCAGCAGAGATGAAAGTTGAGAGGTATGATAATGAACTTGCAATTAATTGCTCAGAATTCCCATCAACCATGAATCAGATGCTGACATTAAGAATTCTGTTACACTCACCTACATACTCAGGTGTTCCTAGAATCTCTCGGACTTCTTTAATGCTATCCACCTGTCTGGACAGCCCAAAGTCAACAATACGAATATCGCCCAGGGGGTTACTACTTGTGAGTAAAATATTCTGTGGCTGTTAAAAAAAAATTACAAATAATTGCCATTGTTATATGAAAAATATTAAATACATACATTTATCAAAAATCATAACATAACAATTCTGTGCAGCCATAAAAATATAATAATGATTTTTTTGGGGTATGTACCTTTAAGTCTAGATGGACAACATTGCTTCTGTGTAGATATAATATCCCTTGAAGAATCTGCCGGATCAGCCGGATGACATCCTTTTCTGTGAAAGCTTCATCCTGGTCTGCCACACACTGATTAAATATTTCTCCACCTGCAGCACTGGAAAGGAATGACAAAAATGCAACTGTGATTAACCAGGACCGTTTCAGTGACTTACTTATGTCCAATGCAGAATGCCATGTTTTAAAGAATAGAGGCTAATACATCTCACCAATGCAATCCGTAGCATTAAAATAGCATAGGTATGTTTTTATATAACATGAGTACCTGAAATTAAATAGACCATAAAACTCCAAATGTTTTGAATAATTACAATCTGTTTTACTGGGCAGCATTACTGCTGAATAGAGCCAGCTGACTGGTTCTTCATACATTAGAATATACTTGCTCTTGTACACAGCCTGATCTCTTAAAGGGACTGTCTAGTGGCCAAAATGCATCTTCCTAATATTAATGCATTTTAATGTGATTTCAAAATACTTAAAAAATGCATGTTTTACATTGTGCATTGCTTAAAATATCAAATACTTACAGCTAGATGAAATTGTGAAATTACAGCAGTTTGCAAGAAACCAGGACTGCCCACACTAGCTGAATAAAAGTAATTTCCTTATTTATTTATTTTTGCTGCAGAAAACAATGAATGGAATATCCTGTCTCTCTAGTGATGTCATCAGACAATGTGTTGCATTAAGAGATCCTACTGTGTATAAGAGCAAGGTCACTCAGAGTCCACATAATGTATTCAATTGGAAGAGCACAGGAAATGACTAAATGAAACAAAACTTTATATCCTCAGTGTCTATATAATCAGTGCTGCCTCGCCTTCAGTAAACAAGCAGAGTATTAACTGGGGAGGGCTTGACTCAAATATTAAAAATGTGATTTATGCAGAATGCCTGCATCAAATCGCACTGTAAAAAAAAGCCTGTGCACTATACAAGCAGTACTCTTCATCTTGCACCAAAATTAGTTTGGGGACTCAAAAAAGTAATATGGACTTAACCTGTAACATGGTAATGGGTGAGGTGTTTAGTTTATAAAGTGGTGTACAACGTTAAAACAAAGAGAAATTAGAGTTAAAATGGACTGCCATTGATCATATTCTAAGGTTACTGAGACACAATCTATATGTAATGCCCAGACTGCAATCTTTCAAAACTTCTGTCTCTTTGCGTAAGACAAGAATATCGCTAGAGACTATTCTTAGAATAATAAAAGCTATAGTTTAAAGTGATATTTGGAAATTCAATTCTGTAGAAGACTTTAAAGGCGCATTGTCATATTTATATATAAAAAAAAATAATGTGGGGATTTCCCTGCCTTTTCAAAGTATACGATTAAGACAAAAGCAGGTGTGTCATTCATGTCTATGTATAAACTAAAAAAACATACTTCTTAATATACACTGTTAATAGAGGAAGCAACTGCTATAAGCTTAAAGTAACTTTTGGCTTCTATCCATTCCATCTGGTAGATAGTAGTTTTTGTCAGTACAGGTTGGAACGTGCTGAATGTTCCTTAATCCTGTGTCATTTAATTACATTTGTACCTGAATGGAAACACCTGAATAAAATGAATCCCAGATCCATTTAAAGCAAATTAAATGCTGCAGTACCGCCATCTGGTCAGGAGGTAGTGCTACATAACTTTTTTACTATCCCCAAGCTGCTATGCAAAGCTCTTTGTAGGTGTACATGCAATAAGACCAGGTGTGGTCTCCAGCTGGTTGTGAACCAAAAAACAAACTTAGTTGTAAGGGATTTAGAATCAGCAAATAGAGGGTCACAGTCGGATGTCCAGATAGTAGGATATGAATGTTTAGGATGTTAGTATATGAATGTGTATTAAGGATGTTAGTATATACATATTAACATATTAACCAAAATGTCAAACCTGATCCCAGCTGCAGCCCCTGCAAAACATGGCCGTGTTTTCCGTTTAATGGAGATCACAAATGCAGAATCGTAAACAATCGTGAATCATAGTCACGAATGGATTAAGAGTCAAACTCAGCAAGATGTTCAAGGTTGAGTGTGCCAAACACATGGGAGCCTGAACTCATCTACCCATAATATCAGGGAGATAGAGAACTAAAATGTCTACACAATACAGACCAATTTGGTCTAAAATAGTTTTTTTTTCAGCATAAAGCTTAGCATTTTAATTTTGGAAAAAGCAGGTACCTGATTGGGGAGGGGGGGAAGGGTTCGGAAGCATTTTGCCATCCTCTGGACCTCAAAGGAAGGTCTTTTTTTTAGTATGGAGGCCTCTTATGACCATCATTATGAATCTGATTGTATTTTACTTACGGTATGTATAAGAAACATGAGGAAGGCCAGACATGAACGGGGCAAATATCTTTTGAATGTCTGTTTGATGTTATAAGTTATATAATGGGGCAATGGTACAAACAGTATTAGCTCAGACTCAACCATACTCCCTAGTAAAATATTTTCTTGTCTTTTTTTTGACCCATTGGGCAGTGAGAGCATTGTGCAATGTGAACAAGTACCTATTGCATTGATATCATGTTGTCCTCTGTGCTATTAAATACACATGCTTTTTGAGCTATGGATTTCACTTGAAAGTAAGGAACAAGTTAACCTTTTTTTTTGATGAATAAATCTTCTGTTAGAATTTGATCTGAGAACACATTCCTTTCACATGTGTCTGCACGTTTTATTCACCTTCAGTATGAAGGTCTGGGGCATAAGCCCCACTGACAAGAATCTGATTAAAAACATATAATTTCACACAGTTCCTCCCATCTAGCTGCTGTCATAGTATCATGGAAGCATCAAATAATAAGCCACAAAAATGCTATGTAAGTAATATGCAGCATTCCTTTTATAATTTTTTTATTAGGTCATGGCACTGTGCCCACAATGCTTGTATATTATAGTGAAGGCACTCATGATCAAAACATAGCTATAATGACAAATGTCAAAACCCCACTTGTGGCTGTGGAGGTCCAAGAAAGTTGGTATGTCTTGAAAAAAGTAAGTAAAAGCCTTAAAATATCACCAAAATCAGGATTACATAGATATAATAAAGTCTAATTCCCCAGTGGTGAGAGACAGATTTATTATTTTACTTGGCATTGGTGTTAGGAGAGATATTCGCAATAGTAGCTCCCATGTAAACAGATATTGTACAAGGTACATACATATTTTAGCTGTGTGTTGTATGAAGTGGTCTTTAAATAAAAATCTAATCATTATTTCTGTAAGTTTTTTTCCCCAGGCGAATAACTAAAAGATGTGATATGATTCATTGTATTTATTAGTGTTATTAATTGTGTCTTCTACTGTTTTAGATAGAAACTCAGCAAAGTAATACCAAAAGGCCTTTGTATTCCTCACATGCACTGAACTAGTTAACAGGCAATGCTTCATTAAAGATCCATTTCAGGCACAAAAAAATAAAAATAAACTGATTTGTTACTTGAACTCTAAGCAGATATCCCTCTCAATAACATTTTATGAAATGTTGCCATTGTCTTGCTATTAACCAGAATAGATCTTATCTTTAACTACTGTCTGTATCTGAAGGACTACAAAAATACATTCTGCAAGTTAGCACTCTAAAAGATCTGTTCAAATGCAAACCTGTAGTATGCATGCTTACAAAGAGTCAGTCATATCAGGGCCCAGGTAAACCAACAAATATTAAAGTGAAAACATATAGTGTATTCACTTTGAGTGCAAAATTCACAAATATTGTGTTTCTTTTGTTAATTCTCTACTGTGCTTTGTGGACCGTAAATATAAAAACCGCACATGCTGCAGAGATGATCATATGCGTTGACCGCGATTACATTTAGAGTCCTTAAAGAAAAGCTCCTGCTTAAAGGTCTGATCACATGACTTAATGTGCGGCCTGTGATAGTTTCATATCTCCTTTTAAGGTGATTTATGAGACCTTAAACTCCTTCATGAAGTCACAGTCTACAGCTTGGGCAGGATGTGGCTACCTACAGCTGAGCGCAAGCTACCGATGTAGTTCTTTGTATTTTTCTGAGAAAGATGACTGGGTTTTAGTGCTGTAAACGCTGGCGGTGAAATTATTTTCCGTAAGTCACAATAGAATACTGATTTACAGGTGAATTGTTAAACCATAGGTTACTTTCTGATGCCAAATCTCTTTCAGTACATTTATTAGAGATGCCAATTGTGTCACAGTTACAAAATGCATCTATTTAATACACTTGCCCTGAAAATCCTTCTTATACTCTATTTAAAATTGTTTTTGCAACTCCATGACCCTAACTTTGACAGAGCTATTTTGCCATTAAGCAAACGCTAATTCTGCTTGTTCCTTTTGATCACTTACCATAAACCTAACTCCCTCCCCCTAATCTTAGTGTCCTAACTATAACCTGTTTCTCTAATCTTCATCTAGAGTATTCTCTAGACCAGGGGTCCTTAAACTACGGCCCGCGTGCCACATGCGGCCCGCCGAGGACATTTATGTGGCCCGCGGGGGGTGCTGCCGGCACCCACCCCGTTTACTTTTTTTTTCTTTCTGGCAGCCGCAAAGGATGCGGCTGCAGGAAGAAAAAAAAAAAAAAAAAATTCACCGCGACCGGATGTGACGTTACGTCACATCCGGATCCGGTAACTGTTTCCCTCCTCCACAGGAGGACACCGCGCGAGACGTCCGGGGACACAGCAGCTGGAGGTAAGTGATGGGGAAGCGGGGGAGGAGGGAGGGATAACGAGCACTATTCCTGGCCTCTGACTGGCATAATATTCCTGGGCATCTGAATGGCAAAATATTCCTGGGCTTCTGAATGGCATAATATTACTGGGCTCTGACTGTCATAATATTCCTGGGCATTTGACTGGCATCATATTCCTGGGCATCTGACTGGCATCATATTCCTGGCCTCTGACTGGCATAATATTCCAGGGCATCTGAATGGCATCATATTCCTGGGCATCTGACTGGCATAATATTCCTGGGCATCTGAATGGCATAATATTCCTGGGCATCTGACTGGCATCATATTCCTGGGCATCTGACTGGCATAATATTCCTGGGCATCTGAATGGCATAATATTCCTGGCCATCTGAATGGCATCATATTCCTGGGCATCTGACTGGCATCATATTCCTGGGCATCTGACTGGCATCATATTCCTGGGCATCTGACTGGCATAATATTCCTGGGCTCTGACTGGCACACTATTCCCATTGAAATACTGGTAAGTTTGTTGATTTAACTTTACTTTAAATATTGTATTTGTTCTCGTTTTGTTCAAAATAAGATATATGCAGTGTGCATAGGAATTTCTTCATAGTTTTTATTTTTACTATAGTCTGGCCCTTCAACGGTCTGAGGGACAGTGAACTGGCCCCCTTTTTAAAAAGTTTGAGGACCCCTGCTCTAG
This sequence comes from Pelodytes ibericus, assembly GCA_036172795.1. Classification (NCBI taxonomy): domain Eukaryota; kingdom Metazoa; phylum Chordata; class Amphibia; order Anura; family Pelodytidae; genus Pelodytes; species Pelodytes ibericus. The sequence goes on along the minus strand of CM069862.1, from coordinate 95,688,513 downwards.
ACACTAAATACACACAGTTAGATGCAGGTTTACGTGGATTTAATAATGGTTAAGAGAACAATTCAATCTGTATACCATTTGATAGGCCTAAGTAACATTTGATTTAAAAAAAGGCAGGTTGAGGTTTGACCACAGCTTTCTTGTGCTATAGTGTATGGCTTCACAAATGCATATACAATTTCAGAGCCAGCATGGATATTTGAGAAGGAAAGGCTCTATACATTATAAAATATCACCAAAATCAGGAGAAAGGAGTAACGATTTAGGAGTGTTGTCTACCAGGCTTCTGGGATTTCTGGAGCCCTGTCATAGTGTATCAGACAAATGTTTGCAATCATATCATGATTTATTAGATGGACCCCTGAGTAGTAAATTCCTACTCTATATGAGAAAAACTCCAATCTGTATCCAGTTTCTTAGAAACTATAAGCAGGATTACATCAGGACAAAGCGGTGGTTGATGCAGTGAATTCAAGTAACTTACTATTCCATCACTAGGATAATCTCACTGTTCGTCTCATACACCTCGTGTAGGTCCACTACATAGGGAGAGAACCTGGCCATTTCCAAGATGGCAATCTCATTCACTATGTCACTACGACAGTCTTCCCCTTTTCTGCGTTTTCTCAGGAACTTGGCCGCATACTCTTTTCCTGTGACCAGTTCCACACACCGCTTGACCACTGCAAACTTGCCCCTAGGAAAGAAAGAATGGATTTATACATTTATTAAAATCACTGAACATATGGCATTTAAATACATTTGTTTTGATGAATCAATAAGAATGTTTCAAAGAGTTCACTGAATTATTTACATTTTCTAGTTATAAAACCTCAGGTCAGAATACCATCCGGCATTGTCATGATAAATAATGGACACAACATTATACTTGGGCATTCGTTTACGGATGAAAATTGATTCCTTCGGAGGTCAACTCAGGACGCTCTTTTTTTCAAAACCCAATTAGATCCCTTTTGTGATCTGAGTAGCCCTTAAAGTTCTATAGGAAGGACTTATTTCATGCCCTTTTTGGCACCCAAAGGCCTGCCGAAAGGTAGACATGAAAGTTGACCACATCAGATTTGCCCTTAAATTCGGGCTACTCAGAGATTACCAAAGTGTATGGGGATGACTTTGGCTTATTTTGGAGCAATTGCAGGAGAAACTAGATTACATCTCCATAGAAGTCAATGGGTGGACATAGGCTATTGTGTAAATAGCCACAGTCCCCAAAATGGCCTGAAATTAAATAAGATCTTAATAATAGTTTTTTAAAAAAAAACAAGATTGGCCAGAAATAAGCCAAAGTCCTCCCATTGATTTCTGTGGGTGGACATTGGTTATTTCTGTAATAGCCAAGGTTCTCTGGAAATTGTCTTCTTCTGTAGAGAGGGCTGCAGCTTATTTAATGCACATTGTGGCACCCACAGGGCTGCCAAAATGTCAGCACGAAAATTGACCACATCAGATTGGCCAATTGTTGTGTCAATTAGAGAGAACACTTCCGTGGTCTCTGACTATCCCGAATTTTCATGTAAAAAATTGGAGCTTCCTGAGTCGACCCGACAATGAACTGCGGCAAATTCCAGTATGTCTGAATGGAATTCCCGAAACCAACATAATGGTGTTGTAAATAATGAATTTAGTCTGAAAAAAATGCTGGCCTCATTAGTTACCCTAACATGTGCAGCTGCTTCTTTGTGCAAACTGGACCTTTGCATTGTTGTAGTGTTACAAACGTGTGTTCTTACTCTGATTCTGGCTGCCTGACTTGCTGTTAGATGCTCTTCTTGGTGCCATCCTATTGAGAAACCATAGGGCCCCCGTGCGAAAGTTGCTCCGCCCCCGAATGCACCATGTGCCACGCTGCCAGCTTTGCCAACAATTTGTCAGTTCCAACTTTGTCCCCTAAACATCTAGTGTCATCTTTGAAAACATCTTGGATGCCCTAGACCTAGATATAACATTAACATTGCTCCATCACACTGCACAAACCACATTAAGAAGCAGTAACATTATTGTAAATTGATAATTATCCCCTCAAGTATTCATAAGAGACAGCACAGCTACAGTATATTGTGAACTCCTGAGACAGCTGGACTTGGTAGCAACTCTACCTAATCACTGCAGAGATTGTAACAGCTTTAGTCCTGGTCTTAAATAAAAAAAACTTATCTGTAGTCCATTCATATTTAACTTGACAGATTTTTTTTTTAAAAATGATGGTAATTCTGAGAGCTTTTTTTACTTTTTAACACAGTGTGTGAATTTCCCATCATAAAAGAGGAAGTACTTGTTTGCTTTCACACAACTCATACGTGCTGTGCACATCTTTAGGCATGTTCCCCTTTTTGTGACAGGCAGCTTGGTGCCAGGACTCTTCCAGTAAACTGAGAGAGTTATTATTGTTTTATATGCATGGCAATGTAAGACTCCAATACGTGAAAATTGCAACTGCATCACACACACACTTGTAGTGTTGGGTTAAAGGGCACTATGAGGGATTTTTAAGGCAGGCGCAGATAGAAGTGTCAGAGAAGTAAATATACATACTGCCACTTTTTGCACCTGAAATAGTGTTGGCACAAAGAATGCTGCAGGATTGGTGCAGGTATCACAACTGACTTTTGATTACTAGGTTGATTAACAGGCACTATTTCTGTTAATGAAATATTATGTGTGGCCATTTGTGACTAGCATTCACATTCAATGGGTTCCCTGGACTTTTTCTATCTTGCTATTGAATGTTGGCACATTACATTAACAAACCCACTCATCTAACCTTGCTTTTTCATTTACAGCCAGGAAGAAAAGCATTTTAATAGTTTACAGATCTTTCAGCCCAAATACAAAATTCAGCATCTGTGAACTCTGATTATAAAGAATAAATAATCTAACCAACAAAGAGTCGGTTATCAAGAGCGTCGGCCTATGTGTGGTTTGAATAATCACCTGGCAGGAGGAAATGAAAGCCAAATGGGAGGAAATCTGTACTTGGTATGTTGCATGCTATTTTCTAGAACACTAAACTGGAAACACAATGCTACATCAGACTATTCACGCCTTAAAATCACAATCCTCAGGTAATACAAGAGTTATTTGTTAGTTATGTATGGTGAATTGGGAAATCAATGATGGATCTGCTACAAAACAGATCACAAATCTCCAACCCATTAGCACGTTACTAGTAATCAGGGTCGGATTAAGGCATGGGCTTTAGGGGCTGCAGCCCAGGGGCCTAGGCAAAATAGGGACCTCGAGGACTGCAGGCGACTCTGGCCGATGGGGGGGGGGGGGGGGGGGGGACAACTTGCCGCAGAGGCACTGGATGGGGAGATCAGAAGATCTCTCCTCGCCAGCTCCCTGTTCTCAAGCAGGCAGCATAGAGTCTGTGCGCTGCCCAGGCGCACAGACACATTTCCAACTTTTTTCCTGTAAGGTTATCTTATATTTACTGGGGGCCTCACAATACCTGTAGCCGAGGGAACTACAATGTCTTAATCTGGCCCTGATAGCAATGGCCATTTTTTGACTGGAATAAATGGTTTTCATATCTGCTTTGGCTCACTGTAGCTTTAATGGTCTAGTGCAAGGCTTGCAAACTTCAACCCGAATTACAAGTCTTGTGCGGAAAAAAAAATTACAGATTCTAAGGTGACACCTCTACTATAGTTTTAGTTTTCACCCTCCTCATTTCATTTTACATTTTATTCTCTTTCCAATTCAGTGCAGTCTCCATGCCCATATCACTTTTCCATCTCCTCCTATAAATGTCATGCCCTCTATATCAGTCAACCCTCTTTGCAATATGAGTCCACCATTTATATTACTCTCTCACTCTCTCTTTTAGCTCATTAACCCTCTGTCCTCTGTTCCATATTTGTCCTTTTACCCACAACCACATTTGTTCTTTTCTCCCTCACAACATAGGCAGTGAGAGAGTGTAACTTTTTAGTTATAGTCAAAGATTTGTCATCCCTGTTTTTTGGGGAGGGAACAGTAAAATTAGAGCCTTCAACAATGTGGCATTCTCTACCTTGCTTGGTCATCTGGCTGTGCAGGCCTCAGTAAAGGCCCCAGTAAAGTACTCTTTTGACAGACATGTAATTATTGAACACACACTTTAGTAGAGATGGTTACAATATGTAAACTCTGAAGGCCAGTGTTCACCACAATGTCCCCAGATAAAACTGAACTGTTTTAAATGTGGCTGTGCTGCTTCCAGTTTGCAATTAAGGAGACAAAATCCTTTTAATTGTTGCAATCTGTATAAAATACCAACCATCTTGCTTGGCTGCTACTACAACATCACTGTATATGTAACACAGGTTCTCACAGTAAAAATCCTCTCTCAACCTAACCACACATTTACTGTCTGTCTGGAATGTGTTTACATTTATTGGCTGTAGTGAATAAAATAAGGGTAAAGAATTACATAATGGTCCATTGTTTAGCATTTTAAAGTCAAAGAAAAAGTACAGCCTTGTGCAAAAATTCAAATCAGCTAAGACTAAGTGTAGTTAATGGGGCTCTTAATTTGCCTGAAATAGAGTAAAGCTTTTAGAAACACATGGCTGTACAGTGCTGATAATAAGTAATACTGGATAAAATGTCTCTAACATGCCTAGATATTCTGACTATAATCCCCCACTTCAAAAAGATTATCTACACTCCATTCTCAGCCATTTAGTTTAGCCAGGTGCTGTAGTTTAGAATAACCTTGAGATGTTCAGACACGCCAGGAGTCTGACTCCATAGGTAAGAATGGCAGACCTTATCTCAGAATGGAGCCAGATTGCAACCTATCTATTGTAACGGCAAACATCATTAGATATCTTGCTATGAAGGAGTGAACAGTCTTAACTATTAAACACCCTTTCTCTTACCACAATACTCTGCTAAACACTTCACTGTGTGATATCTGACAATGTGAGTGTACTTCTTTTAAAAAGACCTCACAGTCAAATGTTGTGGCCTGAAGCAATTAGACAAGATTAACATAATTTTCACTTGAGGATGAAAACTATAGTACTCAATACATACTGGTACTATACTGTTCATTCTGTGTGTCTGTAAGAAATAGGGTAAAGATCTCAAGGTAGACCCACATTCTCATAAGCAGCTTTTTTTAGCCCCTTTTTGTTATCAAGTTTAACAATTTCAGTGTCCCTTCTATGCTTTATTTCCCCTCCTGCCCTTTCTCTGTCTCAGTTCCCCCAACCATAATTGCTTCCTGTACCTCTCATATAAGCTCTTTACTTTTGCCCCCCCCCCCCATTTTAGTATCCCACTCTATGTGAGCTTACACCTCATTTCAGCTACCCTTCTATTGCAGTTCCATTTCTTGCCTCCATATCGACTCTACTCTGATATCTACATCGCTTACATATCAGTATGACTACTTAAAATCCTATTTATCATTAGCATTGATGTCCAATTAGTGGAGCACAGGTCAGATGTAGCACTCAAGGTTTTTTGTGTTGCACTCTATCCTGGTTCACAAGCTCATAGTTCATATTTTGTCCAGCCCCAAACCTAAGCTTGTGCACGAATGTAGCCCTCCACATTACAAAAGTTGGGCAATACTGACAGGTGCTTGTGGGTGCTAAGAATGCCACTCCTTTAAAATAAATTAAAAGCTTGTTGGCAGAGGCGCTGGCTGGGGAGATCAGAGCGCAAAGGTCTTGTGACCTGCCGCACTCAAACTTTAGTGCGCACAGGGAGCGCAAGGGTAGCACACAGACACCAAGCTGCCTGTCACTAGACACCATGGAGCTATGGCTGCTGGCTGTGGTAAGTCCTGGGTCTGCAATGTGGGTGATGGGGCATGTTCTGGGGTAAGTTCTGGGTAAGCAATATGTGGGCGATGATGGGGTATGTTCTGGGGTGCTGGTATTAGTCCTGGGTGTGCAGTGATGAGGCATGTCCTGGATCTGCAATATGGGTGATGAGGCATGTCCTGGGATGCTGGGGTAAGTACTGGGTGTGCAATGTGGGTGATGATGGGGCATGTTCTTGGGTGCTGGGGCAAGTCCTGGGTGAGCAATGTGGGTGACAGGGAATTTCCTGGATGTGTAGTGAAGGTGCTGGGGAATGTCCTGGGTGTGCAATGTGGTGTGCTGAGGCATTAACTGGTTGTGCAGTGAAGGTGCTGGGGCATGGGCTGGGTATGCTGGGTATGTTGATGGGGCACGTCCTGGGGAGCTGGGAAATGTCCTGGTTCTACAATGTGGGTGGAAGGAAGAGCACCAAAATTTATTCTGCCTAGGATAACACAAAACCAAAATAACACCAAAAGTAAATACTGCTCCTTAGGGTGGATTGGTGGTCCACAGATCCCTCTTTTTTTGTCCTCAGCATAATCCCATGGAAATCAAGGGTGTATTGTGCCCCGGAGTGACAGGTGTGGTGCCAGTCCGGAGCACACCTGTCACTCAGGGGCACGATGTATCTTGTATATTTCCACAACGTCCCAGAAATACACGAGATCCATCCGGGGGGCTGGCGGCAGCTGTGAATTTGGCAACAGAGTCACTCACTCCATTACCAATTTGACCAGCACTAAAAGTATATGAATTGTATCTCCGGGGTTTGTGTGCTCTCTGTTCAGAGCACCCAAATTCCACAAACAGACAGCGTGGCTCTGTGCTAGGTGTTTAAAGAGACTATCTCAACTTTTCTTTATACAGGTGTATTAACATGCTTTACCGTTAGAAAACGTTCAATAATATCTGTTTGAACTGTATCATGTGTTTTTATATATTTGTAAATATTGTTTTTTTTGTGTGTTTTTGTCTGTTACAAGGTCCTGTAGATGTCCATCATAAGCAATGTTGGTGCCTATCTGTGGTTGCCAGCTATGTGGTTTTGAACACAGTATGTGTCATGGGACACAGTAAAGTCATGGGACAGTTGGAAACCTGAAATTCAGTGGCTTACCCTGGAAATCCAGGACAACTGTTAGTGGACAATGTTTATTTATACCGTATTTGCTCGAATATAAGACAAGGTTTTTTTCGTCTTATATTCAAGGTCGTCTTGTAATCTGACCTCAAATCGAGGTCAGATTATAAGACTTGGATCCAGGTCCCCCGCAGAGCTGCAGGGGACCTGGATCCCCCTCGCTAACAGCCGTTGGATGTCTGCGCGATGTGCACAGACATCCTCCGCTGCCACCCGGCACAACTGCTGGGACTTCTATGATGAAGCCAGGTCCTTCCAGTTTCATCATAAAAGTCCGGGCGGAAGTGCCGGGCAGCAGAGGAGGATGTCTGCCCGTGTCCTACATACATAAAAGTCCGGGCGGAAGTGCCGGGCAGCAGCGGAGGATGTCTGCCCGTGTCCTACATACATCCTCCGGCTGTCTCCGCTAGGCACCAGGGATATTTAGGCAGCCGGGGGATGTCTGCACGATAGTTGACGGAAGTGTCGGGCAGCATGGAGGATGTCTGCACGTATCGTGCAGACATCTCCCGGCTGCCCCCACTAGCCACCAACGAGAGACAAGGTGAGAGGAAGGGAGGGGGGGACGGACAGAAAGACGGGGCAGAGAGAGACAAGGGGAGGGGGGGGGGCAGAGAGAGACAAGGGGAGGGAGGGGGGCAGAGAGAGACAAGGGGGGCAGAGAGAGACAAGGATAGGGAGGGGGGATAGAGAGAGACAAGGAGAGGGAGGGGGCAGAGAGAAATAAAACTGGGGGAGAGAGAGAGACAACGCTGGGGGGGGGGGGGGGGAGAGAGAGACAAAGCTGGGGGAGGGGGAGAGAGAGGCAGCATTGGCACATAAAAGGAAATAAAAACAAGAAATGCATTTTTTTAATATCATAATTTTTATTAAATATTAAAAAAGCAATTTACGTGTGAATATATACAAGTTAAACATTTTTCCTATAGGGTAGTCTTATTTTCAGGCTTTTAAGTTTTTCCCTAAAGGAATATCCAAAGTTTGGGGGATCGTCTTATAATCAGGGTCATCTTATATTCGAGTAAATATGGTATCTAAAACACACTTCCCATAAAAAAAAATCTCACATCTTTGGCTTTTTCAAACACCAATCCAAACAAAAATATTTTAATCTTACTATCACATGACCATTAGCAATCCTGCTCGGAGGCTATTGCACAAATGTATCATTCTTTGTCCTAATTGTTACAGAAAAAAAATTGTGATTTTCTTTCATTCCTAATAGGACATATATTTAAATATATTAACCTTCCAGGTTAAGTGTAGCCATCTGTAGGCTTCTACATGCATAACAAGTAATACAGACAACATTTGAGTGAGTTAATGTTTTCCACCTGTGCCTTTCTGAACCATAACCTGAAATCTTCAAGGTCAGGCAAGTGGAAATGTAACAAATTCGATTAATCCTAAGGGTTTTGTGAAATAATTTGTTAATGTGAAACGGAAAGGGATGTAAAGGACATAAAGATTTAGGTATATTGTGGATAAACCAAAAGGTTTGGCAGCAGACATTATCAGCGTATTATATTTGATATTAGGGCCTATTTGTTGTATTAATTTGTTTATAAGAGAGCACCAAGTGAATTCAACTCCAGTAATGTGTATTTAAACTGCAGTAAATGTGTCTATAAATTAGTTTGTGTAAATAAATGACAGCTATTAGGTGGTAGAATATATAATAACATTACATTCAAAAACAACCTATGGATTGGATTGCCACTTAGCCTGTATTTTAACTGGCTTGATGCCAATATTAAGTCTGTGGAGCAAAACAGCAAGGGCAATATTTTTTGGTCAAAAATGTGGCAACCCTATCTATGGATAGGAGGTAAACATTTCTGCTAGTTTAAATACAATTCTATATATATATATTGTGGTTGTATTTTGGGGATTTTTTTTTAATGTTTTATGTATCTTTTCAGCCAAAGATACATGATTATCTGCAGCTAGTTTTAACTACAAATACAAGATAAGCAAGGTGCAGTTTATGTTGCCCATGTCTAGCTAGCCATAACTTTCTAATCCACTGTGCACAAGCAGCAAACATAACTGGACATTCTATGTCTTGACCCAACAGACAATACCTCAAAGAATGTTCTTGCAATTCCGGCAATATTGGTAGGAATGTATATATAAATCTGTTCTGTTACTTACTATTTGTATGTTTTGTTTGCCCCTTATACACAGATGGCACTCGGAATTCAGTTATTGTCCAGAGGGAGCCAATCAACTAGTCAAGGAGGGAATGCCATCAGAGCTACCTTGTTTAATTAACTAACATATATGAATTATACACACTGCAGGGCAGCATTTCAAAGTTGTATCTGTGTACCTCAAAAAATGACATTTGCCAATCCTAGGACCATATGAACCTTTAGCTGTTCTAAAGCAAAACGCGTAGTGCGGGATTACGTCACAAGGAAGCGTGGCTTATATCCTAACACGAAGTGCGGAGCAGAAGTTGAACACGCTGTGTCTGGGAGATCCCCGAAGCACTCTGGCTGCAGTGCCAATGCTACTTTTTCTTACTGTAAGAGTGAATGTGTGTTTGTTATATTATTAAAAGTCCCCACTAATTCTTACATCTCTGCGTACTGTCTGTCTTCTCCATTTTTGGCTATTTCTGTCGGACGCCAAGTATGTGACTACCACTGATACAACAGCTGACAGCGGGATAATCTGAGCCATAGACGGTTTTCCGTAACTTCATTTTGGGACCCATGTATCCTATGCTGGGAAGTATTATACTACAGTATATCACTGTCTAGATGTGCGCCACCTTTATTTCCTTTTTCCCTATCACGTTATTTACACTGAAGCAGTAGTGAAGCCTGCGTTATAAGCGTGTGCTGCACTTATAATCAAACATAGGGGTTAGAGGCTTATCAGAGCATCTCCTTATTAACCTGTGCTAATTAGCACCCATTCTATCTAATTGGCCATATGATATGACAAATGTATAGAATACAAACATATTTACATGTTTTCTTAATTAAAAATGCATGCACTTCTGTTCTCATAATGTTTTAGTCCGTACATACACAGTTGCAACTTCCCTTTAGTATGAACTCAAACTGCATGTGAAAAATCTAAATGGTTCCTACGTAACAGGAAGAATTAAAAGCACAACAGAACTGAAATACATGTAATCATTTGGGACATATTTTAAGCATTTAGCACTACACAGTTTAAAAAGCCAGACTGAAATTGTACAATTGCCTAACTCTGGTGTGTTGGAAAACTATTTTTCATGAAAAGTCTGTCTGGTATTAACTGGATGCCTTATCAGTAGAGTAGGTTACGGGGTCATATTTCAGACAATATTTACAATTGCACTCTATATTATGTTTGCTCACTCTAATGCATCTGAAAAAAGATAAGGATTGTTTTTAAATATGCCATTCATGCATTTAAATGACTTTGCCTCTCTCTTGCCCCCTTCTGATTCGCCCCTGCCCCTTTTAAACGGATAAGGTGCTGGTACATTTTGTTTAAAGTCTATAAATGGAGCAAACATAGACTCTGAAGGTTTTTTCTGTTGTTTTAGTTTCAAAGTATCTTGACAAGTTGGGTTATAAGGCAAGGACACATTTCAGTGACGTGTTTTTTTTTTCTTCCAAAATGGACCCATTAAATTCAAGACTAATCCCATGTTGTCAAACAAAGAACCTGATGTTTGTTTTGTGAACTCAGAATGGAAATGAAGTATATTTGTGCAGTTTTACAATCTAATCCCTCCTTCCTAACCCAGTAGACTAAATCGATTCCAATCTTAAAAATAGCAATGACATGGATTATAACTATTTAACATTTTGGGGGTTTACTTAGTATTTCAGATACAAAGTTATGAGGCAAAATGCATTCCCTCGGAGCTAACACTGTGTACATTTATGGCAGCCCATACATTAGCGCCCCACAGATACCGTTCTCTGCAGCAATGTTATAATGATAACATCCACCAATGAGATCAGCTAGGGTTGCCTCCTTTTCTTCTCCATTGACTTAACATTGGCATCATCCAAATTTAATGACCTGCTGATAAAATACTGTCTGGATGTCAACCCTATGGTCAGCCCACCGATGACATAAGACAGGGTGCCTATAATCACCTTCTTTAGTTATTGCCTCTTGGGTGAATAAACTATTATGTATATAGTAATCTAAAGTAGATTAATAATTTGTTGGCAGGTATTAATGTTATTCTCAAAGAATGTTTGCTGTACCTGCTCTGGAATATTGTTGACTTTTGAGATGTTACCATCTAGTGCCTGGAATCACAGTTATATAAGTATTATAGCTTTGTTCCATTCATATTTATGCTGTGCCACAGTACTGAATGTTCAGTCCCAGAATGCTCCATCAGCTGTCCTACTTTAAAGATTTGTGTTCTTCTCAATTAAATTCAGCATCTCATAGAAGTAATAGGTGTCGGTAGAAAAGATACCCTTCAAACAAGCTGTCTTCGAGTGATACCAAAGATCTTTCTAAACGAGCTGACGAGAGACCCTTGTAATTAAAGATCTTCAGTAACCTCATCTAGTGACATGACAATAACAAACTGGTCACTAAAGATTTCTTTTTCAAGCCGTTACAACTCAGATGGGTCTCAGTTACATAATAACAGTCAGAATGTAGATCATGAAAATGAACCAAACTTTATGTCATGTACTAAAAAGCGCAAATACATTTCATGTGCAAATCTAGTTTTGATATGTGATACTTTGCTAATTGTTAACACTTATGTAACAACTGTGAATAAAAAGTACATATTTGCAAATATTTAAACTGCCCATTTTTATTTACACTTGCTATAAGCCAATGTAGTTTTCACTTGCAATTTTCACAACAGAAGATGAGCAAAATGAAAAAAATAATTGTTGCAAATTGCTCTTTACATGTGTTTTTTTTTTTACCTATTTTGGGGTGATGCGGGAAGTTTAGCATATAACCCCATAAAGTTTGCAGAACTGTAAAACCTGTAGTTCTAGAGTCTGCTTTCTGTCCTATGAAGTGTGAAATGTCACTCTGTCTTACAAGATGCTTATTTCAGGCCTTTAAATATTTAGTGACATTTACATGAATGCTAAATATTCTGGAAAACTCTATAATTTAACTGAAGCAAACAAAATATACCTCTGCAATACATCTGTCATTCCTCACATTTTGGTGGTGATCATAAACAAACTAAGGATTGTGCTCCTTTGCCTTGTTCCTGCACCCTTGAATTGCTGTGCACTAATATGTGGTCAGTTTCTGGATTATCCCACTTGGTGGCCATGCAAGTAGATTATATGGCTTGAGTATGATGCTCACCAACTGAACAGTATAATCAAGTGGTGCATTTTTAGTACCCAGCAGTGTGTGAACCAGGTTCAACGCTATTGATTATTCCTAATATACTTCTAGAAAACAGCTACATTTTCTCAACAGTAGGTACAAACAAATTAATATTTGTCAGTGTTGCTTTTTTTAACTGTTGTACACAGGCATGCTCCAGGCTTAATGTTTATAATGTATATGTTCATTCTTGATATATACCATGTCTCCCCCTCTCCCTTTGATGCACAAGCAGCAGGATGCATTCTGTGAATACAGATGCTCCGATTCTTGATAAGTTAGTGTTCTGGGTCATGAAAGGCTTTGCCCAAATATCTCAAACCTCCTCCACCCTACTGATAATCACAGGCTGTGTGTGTGTTATCCTTAAAACACCTCCTGGCCTACATCTTTCATCTTGGGCTTCTAAAGAGATTCTTCAATTAATGTCCTGATCAGTAAAGTTTGTGTTAGTGCATTATCAGTGTTTTCGAAGAAGATGCAGGTTCAGCAAAATGCCAAATTCACTTGCAAGACCTCTGTTGATAAACAAAAAAAAAAAAGGTTTTTTTTGATACCACAGTAGCATTGCAAAGTAGCATTCCAAGACTAGCACAACTCCGCTGGTATGAAAAATGTATGTTATATTATCTTGTGGTTATTCCGTGTGCTGGTTTTCAATTGAAGAGTAGCAATTGGAATCACAGGACAAGGGTCTAGAAAGCGGGACATTCGAAAATGATGAATTAGAATAATGAAGGGTCCATTCTAAGTTGCTTCTGTGAATTTCTATATCTATTATAATATTTCCATATCCTTGTCTGACAATGACTGACTCTACCATTGTTTGATAGGACAGTGTTTTGCCAATATTAAACTGTATTTCGTGTGATTACCCACCTATTTCGGTGACCCATTTACACATGCAACCCTGAGTACTTTGTTTAAACAAATATGTAATATGGTATGGCATCCATCATTACAGATTATATCTCTGACTAGATTTTTAATATTTTTCTCAGACACAAACCGGATGAGGGAGCACAGTCGATTATAAAACTGACCACTTCCTTCTCCTCTGCTACTCTATATAGGAAATATGTTCATTATACAAAGAACCACATACCACATTCGTAACAACAGCTCAAATTACAGCTGCTGCTAGATCAACAGAGGGCAATAGCATGGACTGTATAAACTGGGAAGAATAGCAGCTTGTATGATAAAGGTTTAATATGGAGGTAGGAACATCATATAAAGGCAGAGTATTCCTAGATTAATTACAAGAATTACAATTCAAATTTGAACAAGTCTTAGGAAGAAAATTGTTCTCTATAATTGTCAAATATGCCAAATATGGACATAACATTGGGGGTTATGTATCAATATTCTTACACAGTAGAGTGTTGGGAAATACAAAAAAGGCTTAACCGTGATTTATTGTCGATAATGGAGTTTGCACCTTTTTTATACAGTGCACAAAAACTTTAGTGTTTGAAGCTAGAACCTCTGGCAAACATCATTTTGTGTAGGTTCTCCAATACTGATAAGGTGCTAAAAAGTAACTGATTCTTTTAAATTGGTAGTGCCAGCAGAAATATTACCAGCCCAATCTGGAAGTGGAGGATTGGCACATGGCGTAGACTACCAACATTTGTCAAGACTTTATACATAGGTGCAAGTAAGTAACCCTCATTGTTTTCCCGCTTCTTAGCTCTTCAGCATGAGATCCTGTGTGTAATTTGGGCAAAGATTTTTGGAACATTACATGGCAAATATTAATAATCAGTTTCGCTTATAGTCAGTTTCTCACACAAATAACTTGTAAGTGCATACTCCTGTGACTTGTGTTTGAACGCATGGTTTGTTTCTCTGTGCACACTTCATGTACTCCTCATTGGCCCTGTCAGAAGGGTATGTTTGTTTGTACTAAAGCAACATTTCTCATGGAAATGGTTTCCTAGCTTAGAATTTATATTTTTCTTTGCTTTCCCATGAATAAACTAGGGGAGTTATTTTCTATTTACAGAAAGGGTATATCAGGGCAATGTATTAATATTTCAATACCTTGTAAAAGACACATTATAGTATAGGGTAATACAAGGTCCATTCAATTTGCTAAACCAGAAAATAATTCAGTGATAGTTTAAGGGTTAAAAGATCACACGCTATTAGTATAAGATCTGTTTTGTTACCAAATCCCTGGAGAAAACCAAAAAATGTTGAACATGAAAAGAGGCCCCAGCCTAAGAGGGGCTGTCAGGATAATTTTGGCAGCATAACATTCTTGATTTCCGTGGGGAGGAAAGGTCATAAGCATTAGAGAGACTGAAGGCCTGAACGGCAACACGGAAGATAAAATGGCTGCTAACTGACAAAGTACTGTGTGTAAAAACACATTGAACATGAGATAATACTTTTTCATTAATAATTTGTACTGCATGAAAAAAAATTAAATTGGGAAATGTAAAAACCTTAATGTTTGTAAATAAGAAGCTAAGAGGCTACACGTGACTCAGAATATTCTAGCAGGAAATAAACAAATGTAGGTGTGCTAAGTTTGTCGCAGGCTCAAAATAATAAACATGTGTAAATGATGCCTACCGAACACGTGAGAGTTAGGCTAGAACAATGTAATTGACTATACAGTGTACACAAAAACAAAAACACAAACCGTGCTTCTCACCCTTATAAAGTTGGCTACAATTATATAAACAATATAAAAGAGATATAAATACATTTTGTTATATGAATTGGCCAAAGCATAATTAAGTTCACCAGCCACATCAAGGCACTCTCTCAATAGGGTGAGAACCTAACCTCACCTACTATATAGTGGGCACACAAAGCAGTTTATACTGCTACCAAAGCCATATTAATGTGTTGGAGGAGGTGTAATTAAGCCTCCTTCCAATTAACTCTCCCGCCAAACAAATATTAATATAACAACCTCAACTATGTGCAAGCAGGGAAAAGAAAAATGTTGGTACGCTAATCTTGTCACAAGCTCATACGATATACATGTGTAAATGAGGCCTACTTCATTCTTATTTCTTTTAACCTTTACAATTCTAAAGGAGTGAATAAATTATTAACTTGTAGAGCGGTGCTAAACATTCTGCAACTAGAAGGTAAATGGTAATGGATGTGTTATATCTGTATGTTGTAACTTAGTAGTGAGTTAAAGATTCTGCAGACATATGGTAAGGTGACAATTAGTATACACATAGAAGTATGCACTCATATGCACCAATGTGTAATAGAATGGAGAACTTATTATTTTTCAGTTACAGGCACCAACGGGCCACTTAGGTCGGTGCTTCACAGAAGAGCAGGTGATTAGGAGAACATTGGAGGACCTGTTTTGTGACAGTAAACGACAGTTGATGGGTCAAACAGTCATTGTCTAATGATCTAATGGAATCTGCTTGAAATTCCGATCCATCAGATCACAGAAATGTGTTACAAACAGTGGCAGAGCACCTGCACTGTGTAATTCTGGGGGTTTGTGTGCTTCTGAGCAGAGAGCACATAAACCCCAGAAATACATCCGAAAGACGACGCTGTGCTGAATTCGGCATCAGAGTCACTCACTCGTATTCGAATTTTCGTGCTTGTTGAATTGGCAACAGAGTGAGTGACTGTTGCCGAATTCAGCACAGCGTCATCTTACGGATGTGACATTGTATTTCCGGGAGTTTGTGTGCTGGCTGTTCTCAGCACACAAACCCCCAAAAATACACGAGTTTGTGTGCTTCTGAGTGACAGGTGTGCTCTGGGTTGGCAGCACGCCTGTCACTCAGGGGCACGATACGCCCCTGGTTACAAACAACTTAGGATAGCATTTCTCCTGTAAATGTATAGCTAAATAGCTACAGGCTCCATATGAGCACCTGACCGTGCTGAGATCCCATGCTAGCATTCCCAGACAGCCAGTTGCATTCTGTTATTGTGTGTTGTGCTAATAAAATCAGTGTGGCTCCAGCAAAACCACAGGGACCTCAAAAGCAGGATGTCCTCTTCTGACTTTTAGGTAAGGCTGCCCACATCCAAAACTACAGAAACGCAGCATATAATAACAAATAGAAACTCTATTATTACTACTTGCAGGGCTTTTATTCTTTGATGACTTACAAGTGTTCACTATTGCCACGTTTTTAAATAAATAACAAAAGCCATTACAGGTGACTACAAACAGAAATTTCTATTTCCGCTCATATAAAGCACTGCCTGATCTGTTTAACTAGACTGTTTAATGCAATAAATACATTTCTACATTTCTTTCAGAACAGTGGGAAATGACTGGACATGTAACATGGAATATCCAAACATCCCACCTGACATGTCATGTAAACATACACATCCCACTACTTACAAAGGCCAAAAACAAAGGTCAACTTTTTAATGTGGAGTGCAGCATTCATGAAAGCATTAGTTTACTTGGGGAAATACAATTGGATTGCCGCTGCAGAAAAAGGTTTGAGGGTTACAGGTGGCAGGTGGGCCAAAAGTTGGCCCATCAATGCCTTTGAGCACAGATAGCCAACAGGTAGCTCTATACCTCACGTGGAGTGTAAATTACAGTTCATGGGAATTTAAGTTACATGATGCTTGACAAGCCAGACTATAGTCATACATCAAGGAAGGTTAAATTTTAAAACAGTTGAAATACTACCTGTGTTCAAACCTTGTGAATCAATCAATACATTGCAAAATGGGTCAGTTTTATACACAGTCTGAAATCTAAATAGATTTAGCAAAACACATAACCTCCATGATATGAAAATGGTGCCATAAATGTGTTACTGTCTTGTAATCAAGTCATAGTTTATGGAACTAGTTTAGATAAACAAGTCCAGGTAGACTTTTCAACACTATTGCTTTGGAAGCATCATTACACAGAGGATATTTTTGTGTGTTACTGTACTTTCCTCCTTAACTTAGGTCAGTAGACTAAAGCTAAGTATGGCTTCTTAAGTCTATCGCCTACTTTCAGAATGTATAACGATATTGTTGAACTTTATCCATATTTCAGGCCTTACACATAGCAACATAATCAGATAGATTGAATAACAATATGGGGACTATGAATTAACTTCATGTTGCTAAACAGTGGCCAAGCAAATGCAAAAAAACCACTGGAGTTTAATGAAAGGGCAAAGAAAACCCAGCATGCCATGTTTTCTTGAGAAGATCAGATGTTTGAAACAAAACATTTCCATCATCTAATTCTGTTACATGCTGGAATACAACACACTCAGATAAAAAGTCTGACTTTTAAAGGGGCAGTTCCACTTGCAGTGTGCAAGAAAAAAGTTTAGGATCAGTACTGCCTCATGTAAAGTAAAGATATCCTAAAAACTGCAAATAAAGTGTAATATATTGACTGATGTTTCTATTGCAAAAGTCCTGCTTATCCCTCAAAACTCTTTTTTATTGGCTGACACTGAATTTTGAACTACAGGAAAACTGTAATATGTGTTAAAGTAAAAATATGTCATATATATTAGAAACTGGGACAAAATCACCTAGGTCTGTGCAGAAGCCCATTTTAAAGAAAAAACTGATAAGACAATAGTTTTTTTTTTTTTTTTTTTTAACCTTACAGTACTTACAGTTTTTCCAGACACTGTTGTCGGAACTGCCCCTTTAATGACTGGAGAAAAAAGATCTGATTTGCATTCCCTGGCTAGACACAAACATACTTTGGTATTTTTCTGAAGCAAAATGTAAATGTGTTCCCACAGTGTTTCTTTATTTTTACCGAACATAACTGTGGTATTTAACGTGGGTTTATGGAACGCGTTGGGTGGTCACATGGGTGGACAGACACCAATTAACACGTCCTTGCTCTGTAATTAAATGCTAGGTTTGAATTTCTAACATTGGTGTTACTTACAAAGTCATGGCCACATGTGAGCTGTCATTGTGGTGTTAATAGCATATGATCTGTATTATTAACCCCTGGTATTCAAGAACGCTTATGTACCTAGGATGCACATTTGAAAGTATCTTAATAGAGTAACAGCTGTTTCTCTGCTATGGTTTCCCACAGCCTAAATAAAAAAAGCTCTTGTAAGTGTAGGGAGACCAGGACTTTGAAGTTGGGATAGCTCAAATCTAAACATACGTTCTCTGTGATTAGGATTTGCTCTTTATTTCACATAAAAAGGTAAAGAGTTTTGGCAAATCATCAACATTTATGTCGAGGCCTTGGATGAATCTTAAAATGTTTGTTGATTTATTTAAAAAATTCAAACGTACAATATAGTTAATCCATTTTAATCTGGAAAACAAAGAAAAAAAGCACACAAATAAGAATGCGTGATTGTATTTATCCATAACATGAAGAGAATTGAATTAACTCCAAATTATACAATTGTAAAAAATATTTCCATGCTTGCTTTGCTATTGGGCAGCCATCTTGCAGCATGTCAATAACTGTTCATACACTCATGACTTATTATATTCCATGCCCATTCTACAAAAGCATTGCAGTTTACATATTATATCTAGGAGCCAATGCACTACAATTTGGAAGCAAGTTCAATGAAATGGCCCAGTAACATTGCAGCCATATACCATATTAGGATAAAACAAAATCAGGGACATTAAACACCTGAATCCTGCCTGGCTTAAACTAGCCCTAATGTCAAATAGCTAGTTTACAGAAACTACATTGCAAAGCCATCCACTGAGAGTGTCGCATGACATAATCCCAGGTGCGCTACCCACTTGATGGCTGCAATCTGTTTCCCTTTGTTAGGAAGAATATCTTAATGTGACCCACATACATTTCTGATCATTTAGACACGCCCTGGCCTGGATAGAATCAACAACTCATGGATGACAATCCAATCCAATCTAATATTAAAAATAATAAATTGAAGTTCCTCAAACAAACATAGTTACATAGTTAAATAATTAGTTAGCTTGAAAATAAGTTATGTAGTCCATCAAGTTCAACCCTTCCATACACCCATATTTGTTTGTGGAGAAGGGGGCAAAAGAGGCACTTGTCAATTTGTCTTAAAGTGAAAAGAAAATCCATAGCCCTCTTCATTCTAAACACTTGAAACAGCTGAGTTCAACAGAGAAAGTCTGATTCTACAGTAAAGGCTAATGACAATACCTACTTAAAGGGGAGCATTGTGTACAAATCAATTTCATAGTGCATGTTAAAGCTGAAACATTAAAAAAAAATGTATATATTACTATTGTATATTTCCTACTTGCAAGAGGATCAGTGTAGATATACTGAGACATAAATTTATGAGCATGTACAATAACAACTCCATTCAGAAACTAGTAACTGTCCTCCTGTTTTGTTTTGTTTTACTGAGTATGTAAGTTACAAATATTGAGCAATATAACAATATAACTTGCATTCATCAAATTCTCTTATTGTCGTGCAACACAGATTGAGGCAGAAAAACTACGGTATCTTATGGCAGAATGGAGTGATACTAAATGCAAGCTTGGCCACTATTCGTTTAATTCTTTAAAGGCCTCGGTAATCCTGACATTCCTTACACTGTGAATAAAAAAAAAAATAATTATGTTATATTAGCAGAAATATTAGGGGAAATGGATATATTATTTGAAAAAGTGTATTTTAAATGTGTCTCTGGTGTTTGCTGTTGACATTCCATTGAAAGAAGTTCATTTGCATATCCTATCACGCTTATGTCATAAACTGGAGACACCACAGACTCATTTAAAATGTTTAGTAATTTTAAAATATATTCCCCCACCCCAGAACTATATACACGGTGGTACTTACATAAAATAAAACATTATGCTGCATTAGATGCCACAGTATTTAAACACGGTCATAATTATCCAGAATTTGAATGAAAAGATTTTATTTTAAAGGGCAAAAACCTGACAAACATATAAGGCATCATTGCATTATTTCTGAAGAGAAACTCATAAACCAGTTAAACCAAACAACAATTATCCACCTTTTTTTCTGGTGATTGTTTCAATATTACAAAAGCAATGTTGGGATAACCCATAAATATCATGGATACCAAAAACAACATGTAGTTACCTTTGGAATGCAATTGAAAAAGAATGCTTAGTGAGAAAATGTTCTTTGTTATCTTAACCCATTTAAACAAAGGGTATAATCAAGCACAAGGCTTAAGTAAACATGTTATAATGGTAGCTAATGATCTGTTGGGAGAGACACATGAGGTATTTTATACCTTTCAAACCAAGCACACAGGACTGCAGCTGCTGTGACTGATGTGCTGCAAGATGATGCTTCAATCTTTGTTTTGTAGAGGAAAAAAATGGAATTTTGCCCTTTGTCCAGACAGCTAAGGTGTTAACCCTTTCAGTGTTACATTGCCAAAACAGTCTGGCTGTTGTTAAATAGGTGCATGTACTTTGTAGCCATATGTCCTTATCCACCTGTACCAGATTATTTGATGACAGCTGTCTGTATTCAGTGAGCCATTCTACAACAATTCTAACACAAAGTGCTAAATTCAAAGTGTAACTAAACATCTTTTTTTACTTAAGGGTCTATTCAATATACCCTGTTCTTGCCCGAAATGGGTCAAGATTGGGCTTTGAAAAAATCCGCACCAATTTACACCAATTTCGGGAAGAATTTTAGCCACATTCGGTAGAGCGGAACTTGCCCTGGGGAATTCATAGGATTCCTCTCGCTCAAAAAAGGCTGGAATCTGCCAAATTGTGCCCCAATTTCAGTTTAAACAGATGCATTTCAAGTATTTCAAAAGGCCAGTTCCAAACTAACAAAGACAAAAATAAAAATTATTCCAAATAATAAATTAATAATAAACATTATTAAATTAATAAACATTACAGTTTATCCTCTGATTGACAGCTGCCATGATTCCATAAGAAGCAGGCAGCCGTCTGGTCATGCATGGGATCAGCTGCTCATCCAATGAAAAAACGAGGGTCTCTCTCTGAGCTAGCAACGAGAGCCCCACGCATTCGGCTGTCAGCACGCGACAACCAGGAACTGCTGTGTCTCGCATGTGAGACACAGCAGATAGCAAACCCGCGTGTATCTATTAAGATACACGTCGGGTTTACTTTTAAAGACTGGGACATGTATTGTTTAACCCTTGCTTCCTTGAACAAGTTGGAATGTCCCTTTAACAGCCAAGGTCCTCCCAAAATGGCGCCAAAATAAGCCGAAGCCCTCCCCACAGAAGTCTATGGGAGGACCATGGCTTCCATTTCGGTCAGGAAAAGATGAAAAAACTCTGTGATGCGTTGAGATAGATGTCCTATGTATCGCTGAGCTCTGAACACTCCCCTCGGAACTTCCACCAAAAGTTGAGACAAATGGAGAGGTCCGTCGCAATAAAAAGCTGAATCGTTGACGAATCGCTAGTTGTAAGGCGTGAAACGCGTAAGCTTTTTCCACAGGTATTCACTCCTTGCTTCACCATGGCCATTTCCATACAATTAACAGCATTCGCTATTTGTAAACGGAGATTAATTTCACCTCTTTATTGCGACGGACCTTTCGCAATGTCTATGCAATGTTCCATTTGTCTATGTTTTCGAATTCCATTTCGGTCAGCCTAGCTCCGGAGGAGTTTGGCTGCAGAAATGTTGGCACAAAAACATGGCCACACTGTCTAATTTTCGTGTTGATTCGGGATCACATTGGTAATCTCTTAATAGTCGAAATGCAAGGGCCATTTGGATCACCAATGTGATCTGATGGGGTGTGAAACACAGAGATCAATTTTCTTTGGGAGCCAATTGAGTAGACCCATTAGTCTCACAAAGATATATTAGACCAAAACAACCCCTTGTAAAGACTGCAGCAATATTCCAAATTATAGATACATTTGTAAGTAAGACCCCTGTCCCACACACTTTACTAGGCTGACCTGCTAGCATATCATTGAGCTCATGGCTGTCACCAACAGTATGGTTCTCATTTTGTGTGTAGATGGATGGCCTGTCACCAATGGGTCTGACTATCACAAAACAAATATAAGCATGCATGCCTGATCATGCGTTTACAAAATTTTACTTTATTAAGTGAAGTACACACAGCATCCATACAATTACAATTTACAATTACAATTTAATGCAAAGCAGTCAAAGACATGACATTTCTTGTTTTCCAAGATGGCTGTGGATGACAGAGATACTAAGGATCCCAACATATTGGATTCCACAAAAGGTAGTCCCCCCATAAAATAAAAGCATTAATCATGTCAAATGAAGTATTAAGTTTTCATTACAGCTTTAGGGAAAAAACTTTACTGCCTCTTTAAAGGGCCATTTCAGCAAATTGTTTTAGTAGGTGCTGGAGAATGGTGCATTAAAAAAAAAATCACCTTCCCTAACCTTTTTTTTGCATTCTCAACTGAGTATAGATGAGGCTGCAAAAATATCATACTCCTCTCCCTGGTGCTTCTTGAAAATGATGTACAGCTGGTTCCCCCATTTAATTTAAAAAAAAAAAATCACAAAAAGGTGCAAGGACATAGCACATACCACAGCACATACCAACATAGAAATATGTTATTATGAAAATAAAAAAAAATCAATAAGCTGGCAGTCAAATGTCCCTTCAAATATGCATAGAAAAATTTATATAGGGCATATTTTTCTTGTAAATATAATGGTTTTCTCTCAACCTCCAGTAGTTACCCTTACAGAATTATACTGTGAACTTTTCACTTACACTTTTTTTTATGAGTTGTTTTTATTATCATTAGTCTGCATACTGTAGGTCTTTTTTAAGAAAATTTTTATTATTACTTACATTTTCATTTTCTATAGCACCCAATTGATATAAAAGGATACAATTGTCTCCATCTTCTGGTCACATGTATAATCATGAAATTATGTGTGCCTGCTAGTGAATGGTAAAATTCTACAATGTACATGTAAACCACAAATGATTACATGTGCATCACATGTAATAATTTAGAGATCTAGTATTCCCTATGGGTTTTAGTGAATACATACAACATGGCTAAAAAGCAATTACAATAACTGATTATTTACCTTAAATCAGATGATACTCGACTCGCTGAGGGTAATGAGAATTGAAGTCTACATGTATACACTGTATTATACTGCACCACGGACTCTGTACGATATTATTACTGTGTTAAGTTATTGCTTACCTGCCCAGCTCCTTTCCCACAAGGCTGTAGTTTTCAGAGAAGGGTTCTGTCCTGAGGAGAGTTTTTGTATGAGTGATCAGGCAGCTTGTATCCATAATTCCAATGTTTCAATCCACAAATGCCAAATAATAATCGATTTCAAAGAGCTCTAAACTAATTGTTAAATAGAATAAACTTCATCAAAGAAAAATGCTTCGTAGAAAACCATACATTTTCTAAATAAAAAAAATTCTTTCGTTTATATTGTCCTTCGAAGTACCCAAAATGTATCGAGTTTACTTTGAAAAATATATTGATTGTAAACTTAACATGTTGTAGTTCTCCATCCAATTATTGACCGTCCTCCTGTAGATATAAATGCAACCACTGTCCTCTTACAAAATGATCAAGCAACTCGCAGACATGAAATAAAAGTAACACACATGATGCAAGGGATAGCACGTCGTGTTGGTAGGATTTCCTGTGATGAGCAGTTTTCGCCTTCCTACAGCTGCTGGCTTCCTGAGACTGGTGTCTGCAAGGAGTTTAGTGAAATAAGAGATAGAGATCTCACATCTGCATGCAGACTGGGCTGAGCTAAAGCTCAGACACGCAGCCAGTCACAGAGCAGAACACGATGCCCCTACTGGATTCCTGTGGGAATTGCAGGCATCGTGTAAGGGCAGCCAGGGCACACGTAGGTTTAGCACGTTTCACTTTTATTGCTGATCGTTGATCTGCTTTCTATCTGTGTGACAGGGGTTCTTACTGTTAACCACGGTCGGCATTCATTGTAGGAAACAAAGGATGCAGAAGGAATAGCCCAGGATTAAGGACAGTGGAGGAGTTCAGTCACTGTGGCATCCTCCCTCATCCGCATCATTCTGGAACTGAAGAAACACCTTGTTGACAATAGCATGGAGAACCTTAAGTCAATCAAATGTGTTGCTAATACAGTTCGCAATGCATTGTTTTCATGTTTGACAAGTTGTCTAGCTGAAGTAAGCAGAATGAATAACTGACTTGTCATTGCAGAGACCAACACGCTCAGCTCTTCACAATAGCACTCAGACAGCACATTAAGCCAGGCATCGAGAAGGGTTTAAATGATCTAAGTATGATGCACTTAGTGGTGAATTTTATCCAAATGATAAGGGTACATGAGTTTGGGCATTAGCCTTTTTTGTAATAAAACCATCATGTAAAACTGTTATAGCAAATAATGTATCCAACATTCATCTCATAATTGTTCTACATGTCTCCAGTCTTTAATTTTAACTCTTAAAACCCTATCCCTTTTTGGCTCATAATGTCATTTAGTGCCCATCAGTCCTCAGTTGCATCCCTTGTTACTTAGTATCTCAAATAACCCGGTTCTTCCCTTAATCTATTAATTCCCCAGTAAATACCAAGGATTCTCTGGTACCCAGGTTGCCTAGTGCTCTGGCACACCAAACTTTACTCCCAAGAGTTCTAGATTTGCTCCCAGTACACTAGTTGCACCCTTCCCTTATGCAGTTTCTGTGCCATTAACTTAAATTAACTCTTCTTATATCTCAATACGTTTTATTGTGCCCAGGGCATCATCCTTGGTGGACAAGCATTAGCAGCAGATGGTAGCTAGATGAGTCATAGCCTCATACTCTTAGTTATTAGGAGTTGTTCATGATTGCTTTATGTGCAGAAGAGGGACAGGTCATAGTGTCATTACTTAGCAATTGTCATACCCATTGAATCAAATCCACATATTTATATCTATACTTCCTGTTCAGGAGAAATGTTCTGCCCACTTTTAACTGGTTCACAAACCTTCTTTTTTTTTTTTTAAATAACATGCATTGTTCAGGTGTGTGGGGGCACCTTTAGTCTCTGTCTAGAAGCACTTGGGATGTGAATGTTACTGTTCCTTCAAGCTAATGTGTTCTTTGTACTCCACCAAGCTCATTTTCCAGATCCTTCTTCATCTTCACTTGACCTGCCAATCAACAGAAGGAATCATTATTGTTTGCCCTGAATTGGAATGTTCATGACCAGATGATATCGGATTAGACAGGGAGCTGTCCAAGCGGTGGCCTCCAGGGCATAATCCAAATTGGGTATTCAGTTCTACACTTAACACATTGTTTAGTGGCACACAATGTTAATTGCATGTTAATCAGACACATCTTAAAGTTGTGGCACAATAGTAGCCTTCAGGGACTGGTTTCAATATTCCTGCAATAGACAAACCTGACCTTGGTGATCTGTATTTATTCACTAGTTAATTGATTCATACAGACATCTCATAGAATGGTTTATAGCATGCTAAGAAGTAAATAAAGCACACTATTTAAAGCACAATATCTTTTCATTCTTAAATAAGACAGTTGCTTGGCGATCTACTCAATAAAGAGAGAATTGCAGGGAATTGAGATGGGAAAATCAAACTTAAGCCCAAAGTAGCCAAGTTGGAATAATTATCCAATGCATCTTAATGGGCTAATTTTGTATTTTTAAAAATTTGTGTTGCATATCTTAGTATAAAGTGTAAACATACATATATATATTATACTCCTTTTTCAACATAATTTAAATTCTTTCTATGGGGAGAGTTTAAGAGACTTTAGATTACCATATCCTGTTCCTTCAGAGGTGAATAAATCAGAGGCCCATATTACCAGCGATTATGAATACTTTCCAGACAGTTATCAATATTGAAACCATTATTCATAGCTATCTTTTTCATCAACCTGCTTTTGAAATCCATGCTCAAGAAATGGTACATCTTTTCACCACTCTCTTGCAGTTATCATCTTTGGTACCACAAAGACATGTATCACCAATAGGCAATGATCTAATTTCAGTTTTGGCCAATTTAAGTGAAGTGGGGCCTTCTATGGCCTCCTTTTAATACCTAGTCCGGCTGTCCACTTCAGGTTACTAAAAGTGATATCCCATAGATTTCTTACCTCCTTACACCCCCACTCAATATGTACAAGATTACCTTTATCTTTATGACAATGCCACTGCTTATTGGATTGCTGTATTGTTGTTTGTACATCAAAGTTATCCTTGTGGGCACATAATACCATCCTCTCCCTGTCTTGAATTTGGTACCTCCTCTCATGTTCTATGTTGTACTGACTATGTCCCTATGACATTGTCAGGTAGGGGCAGAATTTAATATTACTATTATTTTATTAATTGTTCTGTGATAGAGCACGTCATACATCAAGTATTTCTATGTAGACCCAGACATTCCACTGTTGAATAAAGTGGAATATTTGTTTTATCTAGATTATAGAGATAAGATTGAACTAATATTAGAACAGCAACAAATAGGCGTTAATAGCTGAGATGGAATGATATGAAAGTTGGAGAATTTTTCCAACTCAGCTACTTTGGCTTAATTTTTGCAGTTCCCTTGTCAGTATGCTGCATTCGCCATTTAGTAAATAAACCTTCTCTTATTATCACCAAAAAAACTTTTTTTTTTAAACTAACAAATATGTAACAAGATGTTTATAAGACATTATCAATACAAAACATAAATATTAGTGGAGTATTAAATGCTAGAAGCATTGATAGGATTCAATGTTTTCTATTTAAGTCCATGAATGCACTAAATGGTACAGATTGTTTTTTTTTTTTTGCCAGGCTCATAATTTGCCTGGTGTGCAGGCTTCTCAGATTCCCCAGATTCCTTCAAATTTCCATGGAAATCACAGGAAACAATTAGAAAACAAAAGGGACATAGCAGTCTGAGTAGTTTAAATATAAGACAACTCCATAGGGAATGGAGCTAGTTTGCAGACTGTGTATCCTTCTGTTAACCCTCTACCACTGCATCCATACAATGATGTAAAAACTGGTCTTTAAATTTATGATTTTTTTTTTTTTACATTACTTGTATTTTATATTGTTATAAAATATCAGAGGCAACTGTTCATTAACTCCCTCAGAAGTACAAGGTAGAATTACTGTTATTGATTAAAAAAATATCCTCAGTTCTCCATTCTAAACCCAGTTGTGTTATGTTTTGTATAGTGTTTTTTTTGCTTGTTTTAGTACCGTATTTGCTCAAATATAAGACAAGGTTTTTTTCAGAGCAAATGCTCTGAAAAAGACCCCTTGTCTTATATTCGAGGTCGTCTTATAATCTGACCTCAAATCGAGGTCAGATTATAAGACTGGGATCCAGGTCCCCCCGCCTCGCTAACAGCCGGTGGAGAGACAACGCTGGGGGGAGGGAGGGGTGGAGAGACAGACAACATTTGGGGGAGGGAGGTCTGGAGAGACAGACAACATTTGGGGGAGGGTGGGGGAGAGAGACAGACAACATTGGGGGGAGGGTGGGGGAGAGAGACAGACAACTTGGGGGAGGGTGATGAAGAGAGACAGACAACGCTGGGTGGAGGGAGGGGTGGAGAGACAGACAACATTGGGGGGAGGGTGGGGGAGAGAGACAGACAACGTTGGGGGGAGGGTGGGGGAGAAAGACAGACACCGTTGGGGGGAGCATTGGGTAAGTCTGGGGGGTAGGGACAGCATTGGCACATAAAAGGTAAATAAAAACAAAAAATGCATTTTTTATATCATAAGTTTTTATTAAATATGAAAAAAGCAATTTACATGTGAATTTATATAAGTTAAACTTTTTTCCTATAGGGTAGTCTTATATTCAGGCTTTTAGTTTTTTTCCTAATGGAATATCCATAGTTTGGGGGCTCGTCTTATAATCAGGGTCGTCTTATACGGTATGTTCTATGTACATTTCAGAAGAGCTAATATTTATGTTATTGTAATTTCTAATAAAGATTTTTTTAAAAAGAGGAAAAACATTATCCTGTCAGGATTTTGCAGCAAAACTTAAAAAAACTTTAAGTAATTCACAAAGTTTTGAATGTTCCATTTTCATGCTTGTTCTACTGCCATTTGTTTGCATCAGTTCATGGTGATTTGGCTGATAATGTTTGCTGCCTCAAATTCAAGTCATTTACTAAAGTATTAATCAGTCAAGCAACTAGCTAAATAAACATGAAAAATCTAAAAGGCAAAATCTAAGAGAATGGCAGCTAAACTTCAACCACATGTGAGTAATGTGAAACAAATCATACAAGGAATCTAAATCTGGTGAAGGGATTCCATCATCCGAATAGTGTTTGTAATGTGACTAAAATGATTGTTTAATAGAATTGCAAGTAAAGGCATAAAATATATGAACAATGTGGTTTAACGGTTTCCTATTTATGACATCACCTCGTTATAGTGTAACTTCCCAGAACGTACTTATATCTCAATATACCTTTAATTGTTAAAAATGTATTATTATGTCTATTTTAGTGGATAAAAAAATGCTGGAGTCATAATTTGGAGGAGGATGGATGCATGCAATAACTACAAAGATGGTGGCATACAGTCTTGTGAGATACTGATGTCATCATTTGGAAGAGGGTGGATGCATTCACATGTTTGCAGAATAAGCCATGCAGTTTTACTGCTTATTGCTAGATCACCTTGTTTGCTGGTGGTTACCTACCTGAATCTGGACTTGTCATCTACAAGTTTAGCAAATGACAGGTTCACTTCAAGCACTAAAGAACAGATCCAGAATTCACTTTTATCATATATAATGCTCACTGTATCGCTTGTTGTTTCTAGGTCTGTATATACACCGTACAGTGTCGTAGGACAAATTTCCCCTGAATCTTTCCTTCTATGTGCCTTTAAAATGAACTTGTGTATAGGTTATGTCAGCAATATTAAATTTTACCTTATCCTGCAGTTTAAGATGCTGTAGACAAGACTCCATTAAGGAAGTCTTAGCATTCTTGTCTATCAAGCCAAATATCATAGGTACAGTTTATTTGATCAAGACGTGGCCAAACGTCCTTCTCTGTTTAAAGACAACAGTAAAATGATGAGAATATGGATAGTAAATTTGACATTAAAGTGCATTTCCACCTCTTTAAATGAGTGACGACTGTTTGTTAGTCATTACTCTCTTGCCTGTCAAGATGAAGTCACTGTTTGGCACCATGCTATAATTACTCTGCCTACTTAACATCTGAGAAAGGCGATCAGGTTGGAGCGTCTAGCTGAGCTTCTGTGGTATGAGCTGAAGTGACTTTCACATTGCCATGCTGTGATACAGCTATGTGTCATTCAGGATGGAGCAGACAAATGCCTAAACTTAACAGCTGTTATATCTCTCGACAGCATTTTTAATATGTATTTTTCTTTTTCCTTTTGAATCAGTGTACCGGTACTGACAAAAATGAGCCCAGCTCTGTACTCAAACTCACTAGTGAGCAGACAACAAACGTCATAGCTAAAACATTTATGTTTCTGCATAAAATCCAATTCTTGGTCAGATTTCACAATATGGAGCAATCACCATGGAAACCAATGAAATTTGTCTCTGAATTGCTTTTTATATGTATGTTCTCACAAAAGCTCCAACTATGCAAACATCTTAATTTGATCCTTTTTGTATTATTTATTTAATGTTATTATTATGTGTCTATGACTAGTAGTTTTTATTAGAAATTAAACATTTTCCTACTTACCGTGGTACATATTCTCTTTAGAACTGGTATTGTGTCCTGGATTTCCAATTAACCAACAACAATTATCTACACTATTAATAATGACATTAAAGTCACAGAGATTTAAAGCTATTTATTAGGGGCACAGGAATGCAGAAGGTTAATCTGTGTTCAGAAGCTTTGGTGACTTGTAGCATATTGGATGGATCTCTTGGAATCCCTTCCATTTAAAGTCCTTTGTAGGAGCCTCAGGCTCAGCAGTAAATATATTCTAAGCAGCATGGTCATCCTACAGCCATGGATGGGATTTCAAAAGGATATTCATTTAATGACTTCTGTTCTAGGTATAAATACAACCATCAGAGGTGACATCAACTTGGTCTGAAGTCACAACCTTCTAAATAACTCAGGCAGGATGAAAAAGGATTATGTTAATTATACTGTGTAGGAAATTGAATAGAAAGTTAATGTACAGAAATGGCAAGAATTAATATGGTATGTAACTGTGCAACAATTGGTATTAGGAATTTGTTCCATTTTAATACCATCATATGTCCAAATGTAGGAAATTAATACCACAATTTTATGTGCTTCTTTTATAGCACTACAATTGAAAGTGCCATCTAACATGTATTTTTGAAGATATGAGCCATTTTGTCCTCTGACCAGCACCTTCCATGTGAATCATGTAGGCTGAAATATCCTAATTTGTATAGGTGATCAGTAAATTGGACGCATAGCTTTGCTTTATCGCGGGACATACAGCGCCTGTCAGGAACATTGGAGAATGGTTGAGGAGCAGGGTAGTTTTAGGAGGCAAAGGTTCTGTTTAGAGTCAGAATTAGGGTATTAGGTTAGGGGTTAGTTTTAGGGTTAGTATTTGGGGTTACTATGGTTAGTTTTTGAGTTAGCACTAGGGTTTGGGGTTAGTTTTACAGTTGGTATTAGGGTTAGAGGTTAGTTTTAGGGTTAGTTTTACAGTTGGTATTAGGGTTAGGGGTTAGATTTAGGGTTAGTTTTACAGTTGGTATTAGGGTTAGGGGTTAGTTTTACAGTTAGTATTAGGGTAAGGGGTTAGTTTTAGGGTTAGTATTTGGGGTTACTATGGTTAGTTTTTGAGTTAGCACTAGGGTTTGGGGTTAGTTTTACAGTTGGTATTAGGGTTAGAGGTTAGTTTTAGGGTTAGTTTTACAGTTGGTATTAGGGTTAGGGGTTAGATTTAGGGTTAGTTTTACAGTTGGTATTAGGGTTAGGGGTTAGTTTTACAGTTAGTATTAGGGTAAGGGGTTAGTTTTAGGGTTAGTATTTGGGGTTACTATGGTTAGTTTTTGAGTTAGCACTAGGGTTTGGGATTAGTTTTACAGTTGGTATTAGGGTTAGAGGTTAGTTTTAGGGTTAGTTTTACAGTTGGTATTAAGGTTAGGGGTTAGTTTTAGGGTTAGTTTTACAGTTGGTATTAGGGTTAGGGGTTAGATTTAGGGTTAGTTTTACAGTTGGTATTAGGGTTAGGGGTTAGTTTTACTGTTAGTATTAGGGTTTGGCGTAAGTTTTACAGTTAGTATTAGGGTAAGGGGTTAGTTTTACAGTTAGTATTAGGGTAAGGAGTTAGTTTTAGGGCAAGTTTTACAGTTAGTATTATGGTTAGGGGTTATTTGTAGGGTTGGGGGTTGCTTTTACTAGGGAGGATTAGTATGTGTCAGTGCTGACAGTTCAGCGATGACACTGCCGCGCTGAATAATCAACGCTGTGACCGCCGCAGCGAAAAGGCCGCAACTAAGTGTCATAGACCCTTAACTAGGTCCCCTCTCATGAGAGCGTGACAACAATGGCTTCTCTACATTTGCAAAGAGTGATTGTTGGCACTAAGTCCTAATATTTGAACCCTTGCTTTCCTTTAGAATCAGTACCTGCTGGTATTTCCTTTAGCTTCAAAGTCCTATAAGTACTTCCAGTAATTGTTGGTCAGTTTTTTCTCATTGGTATTCAGGAATGTTGGCCCATTCTTCCTTTACGACCTACTTCAGATAGATGACATGAAATTGGTATTCCACATGATTTTGAGGGTGTTTTGTATGTATTTTTACAATCATTAGGGGTCGTGTGTAAAATAAAGCAATGAAAAACGTGTTGTGAAAGTTTAAAAAGGTGCAGACAATTTAATTGCTATAAGATTGCCATTTTAAGCACAATTTCAGGCCCATTTCTGAAGGATGGATCTGGATGATGTATCACTAACTCTTGACTATTTTCAGCAGTTATCATTGTACTTTTGCACATGTGTAGACAGCATAATAAGTGTTATTTCCTCATTGTACCAAGTTTTTTTTATACATGGCCCCCATTGTCTTGTAGCTTGACCCACTTTCTGTTCAGTTCTCTCATTCACTCTCATTGTTGAATTCATTCCAGGAAGTGATGTCATGATCAGGAGATAACATAGGAACCTCTTTCATTTGAGCTTTGTATTTGCTGACATTTCTGTGTAAGAAATACATCAATCATTAGTGATCAATCATGACATACATGGAAATGTTCATTCTCCGTTTGCTGAGTCATAGACGTTCACATTTGCTAAGCTGAAAGTGGTCTGCAGAAAAAAACAATTCAAAGTTGATACAAATCTCTCATGTTTCTACCTTCTGTAAATCCTAGTACATTTTTTTTTACACCATTCACATTGTTTCTGTAGCTTATTTGTGATGATGGAATCATTTGCAATTCCAATTCCAAATATGTATTTTTATAACTCCTTTCTAACAAAAGCATATGGGGTTAATTCATTACGGCTTAATCATACCTCTGAGCATCACAGGAAGTGCAGACCACAAAGCTGGAGTGCTATGGTTAGCCATCACTGAGTTAGGTGCTCCAGTTAGACAACATTTAATTTACTCATTCATTTACTTATTTGCAAACATACACACTTGTTGATATAAGCATTATCAACATTTCCCTTGCATTCACAAATACAACAGATTTGTATGTCTGGATTTTATTATATTTTGTTTAGATTTTTTGGTGAAAAGTTGAGTGGACATATGTTGATGTAACAGTGTCTTTCAAGTGTAGCCATTTGAGACAATGCCTCAGTCTGCTACATTTACATTTTAAAAAAAAGCGAACAGAAAGAAAACTGTTATTCTTCTCTATAGTTTTCTATGAAATTGCACAATCCAAACTTACGTGGATGATTATGTCATGCTTTTTTTTTGTTCCTCATGATAAATGGATGCAATGTAGTCTCAGTGTTTTATTTAATTGGGCTTACACAAAAGAAAAATCTGAATTTGGTGGAGCAAATTATAATAAAGGGAGGTAAAAAAAAAAAAAATACTAATTTTTGTGTAGTAAGTAGTGTTTAACCTGTATATTAAGCATTTTTTTGCATTCAAATGCATGCAGGCATTATTTAACTGTCTCATCAAAGTTTAGTGCTCTAATCTTATATTGCAAGAAGGGAGTTCATCTGAAGGACTAGAGCAGGAAACTCATGAGCATATGCAGAGACCAGCTCATTATTTTTGTTTACAGGAGTCACTGGGGGCAGAACACTGGTAAAGTCAGTGACATTCTACACATGTGGGCTTTTCCAATACATCAATATGGAAGCCTTCTGATGATGTCTGATTAGCTGTCAATTTTATATTTCTCATTTAACATAGGCACACATATTATGTACTGATTTTATCACCATAAAAGGGCATCCTTAACCCCTTTCCGACAATGGATGTGTGACTTTTTTTTTTCACTTTCAGTGCTCTGGTGTATTGCTACAATGCCTCCAATAGAGAGGCATTGTGCAATACTTCAAAAACCACCTGATCGCTCTAGAGAGCGATTTAAAGGCACACTGCCTTTAAAATTGATGGCAGTGAAAAGAGCACTGAAAGTTATTATTGGGCAAATTGTCTGTCTCATATTAAATGGCAAAATAATACTGGCATATTATTGGGCAAAATGTCTGTCTCATATTAAATGGCAAAATAATACTGGTATATTATTGGGCAAATTGGCTGTCTCATATTAAATGGCAAAATAATACTGTCATGTTATTGGGCAAATTATCTCGTGCTTATTAATGGCAAAATAATACTGGCATATTATTGGGCAAATTATCTGGTGCTTATTAATGGCAAAATAAAACTGGCATTTTATTGGGAAATTTATCTGTGGCTTATTAATGACAAAATAACACTGGCATTTTATTGAGAAAATTATCTGTGGCTTATTAATGACAAAATAATACTGGCATATTATTAGGCAAATTATCTGTGGCATATTAAATGGCAAAATAATACTGGGATATTATTGGGCAAATTATCTGTGGCTTATTAATTGAAAAATAATACTGGCATATTATTGGGCACATTGACTGTGGCTTATTAATGGCAAAAGTAATACTGGCATATTAATGCAAAACAATACTGGCATATTAATGGCAAAATAATACTGGCATATTAATTGGCTGTGGCATATTAATGGCAAAATAACCCTGGCATATTAATGGGTAAGCTGTGGCATATTTAATGGACAAACGGTGGCATATTTTAATAGGCAAACTAACTGTTTCATATGTTAGTGACAAAGACCTGTGGCATGTTAACTGGTACCTGACAGTGGCTTATTTTAATTGGCAAAGTGATGCTGTGGCATGCTCTGTGGGGCAAAATAACATGTACTATGGGGGAAAGTGACACTGTGGCTTGTTCTGCAGGGGCAGTTCTGTGGGATAAAGTGACACTGTGGTATGTTCTGTGGGGAAAATTGACACTGTGGCATGCCAAATTGTGTGGGTGCAATATGAGTGCAAGCCAAGTTCTGTGGGTGCAATATAGGTGCATGGCAAGTGCTGTGGGTATTGTATGGTGCTGTGTTAAGTCCTTTAGGTGCAATTTGGGTGCATAAAGAGGGAACAAAACAATAAATGCAATTTTTCCATAACAGTTTTATTACCTATACAAATAGTTGAATGTGATATGAAAATAGTTGCATATAATATTAAAAAGTTTACATTAGCATAGTGTTTTACAATGCGACTTTAGGTCGAGGGGAGCCCACTGCTAAAGACTTTGCCCAGGGCTCACTAGGATCTTAAAAAGACCCTGCTCTGAAGTGCGACCATATATGTGATACAGGGTTTTTTTCAGTGTTGCCGCTACCTCCTCATAGAGGCATCATGGCAACTCCATCTGATCACCTCCTATGATGGTTAAGACACATGATGGTGAGGCACATCATGTGTCGCTAAATGGTTAAATTATCCCTAATTTTTCCCACTTAAAAATAGTAGGAAAACCACTGGGCATTTGCTATTCTCACAATATGCCCAGTAGCAGTGTGGTTCTAAAGGAGTGAACAGCCAATGTGCGTGTTTTTGGGGATGTCATTACAACCAGGACAAGTATGTATCCATCGCATGATGTGCAAAAGGTAAGGTTTGAAAAAATTAGGAAACAAAATACTAATGCATATTTATCTTAAAAAACATCAGGTTTGTTATGAATTAATCAGTCACAATTATCAGACTGAAGTGTCCCTTTGAATAAAATAAATTTCTATCCCATGTGTTCACAGTGGTGTAATTGCATGTAGGGTGGCCACATGTCCTGGAATGTCCGGGACTGACCCACAATGGGATAATGCAAAGTCCTAGAATGAGAGCTCTGAGCGAAAGAGAGGCTTCTCAACTCTCCTGATTGGCTGGGTCCTTTCTTTACATGGAGCTAAGTATGAGCTGCAGCAGCCTGTCTGCGGCCAGCACCAGGTAATAAAACTATAATGTGTGTTACAGTGTGGGTATGGGATTGTGTGTGACAGTGTGCTTTTCTTTTACAGACACACACACTGAATCAGATACACAGTGATTCCCACAGTCACATACACATAAAACACATATCATTTATTGGAAAGTTTCGGGAATCATATATGTATATATTTAAGTGTGTATATATTATGTGTATGGCCAGGGCTGGCGCTACCTATAGGCAAGGTAGGCGCCAGCCTAGGGCACAGATTCTCTTCCTGCCACCCGGACACACCATGTATGCAGGGCGGCTGCAAGTCCTCCAGCTTCTCCATACAATAACGGAGGAGGTCTTGAGGACTTCTGATCTTCAGCGCCGTCGCACTAGCATCATCAGAGGGTGGGCGGGTCATGTGTAGGACGCAATCACATGACTCCACCCCCAAGTTTTCATTTAGAGCACACATCAGCGTGGAGGTTGTCAAGTATGGGTGGTAGAGTAGCATGTCTTGGCACATGTTGTCATGTCTGGGTGCAGATTGGGTGTCTGGTCCAGTTTGTCAAATATGGGGGGAAAGTGGCATGTTTGAGGCAGATTGATATGTCTGGTGGAAGTTTGGCAAGTCTGAGGGGCACAGGGCAAGTCTGGGGTGTAGAGTGGCATGTCTTGGCACATGTTGGCATGTCTGGGTCAGTTTGTCAAGTATGGGGGGTAGGGTGGCACATTTGGGGCAGATTGGATAGTCTGAGGGGCAGAGAGCATGTCTGGTGGTAGAGTGGCATGTCTGGCTGGATATTAGAAACATAGAAACATAGAATGTGTCGGCAGATAAGAACCATTCGGTCCATCAAGTCTGGCCAATTTTTTTTGGAGTACTTTTATTAGTCCCCCGTTCCGAGTCTTATAGCTAGGATAGCCTTGTGTCTATCCCACGCATGCTTAAAATCCTTGACTGTGTTTACCTCTACCACTTCTGCTGGAAGGCTATTCCATACGTATACTACCCTCTCAGTAAAGTAATACTTCCTGATATTACTTTTAAATCGTTGCCCCTCTAATTTAAGACTATGTCCTCTAGTTGTGGTAGTTTTTATTCTTTTCAATATACTCTCATCCTTTACTGTGTTGATTCCCTTTATGTATTTAAATGTTTCTATCATATCCCCCCGTTACGTCTTTCCTCCAAGTTATACATGTTAAAAAGATCATTGCTACTGTAATTTGTCAGAAACAGTCTTTATCTGGACTTTAACCCTAACTTCCATGTTCTTATCTCTCTTCTTTAGCATTTTGCCAGTCTGTTTTCATATTGGCAAGTCTGGGGTTGCAGCGTGGCATGTCCGGGGGGGCAATGTGGAAAGCTGGGAGCAAATTGGAAAGTCTGGAGGGAAAATTGGTTTTAACGGGATCCTATATGTGGCATATCTAATGGGCTCCTGTATGTGGCATGTTTAATGGGCTCCTTTATGTGGTATTAATACTGGGCTCTTGCATGTGGCATTTTTTTTTTTTTTATATTTACATTTTTATATTTAAGCTCACTACCTACTTGGATTTGTTAATTGCATTTAAGTATTGTGAGGCCTGTCTCCTAAGTTGCTATCAATAAAGAACATATTTAAATATGGTTTTGGTTAAAATAATTTTTTGTATCAGGACAAGTTGATTGTCATGAGGGACAAGTATATTGGGCTCCCGTTTTAGTTCCTAGGACAAGTAGTTTTTTGTTTTTTTTTAATTTCCACACGCCTGGTGATATCAGCATGCTGGGGCAAGTCCTGTGAGTGCAATCTGGGTGCTGCGGTAAGTCCTGGGTGCAATGTGGTAAGTGATGTGGGTGAAATATGTGACTGTGACAAGTACTGTGGGAGCAATGTAACAAGGTGACACTGCTGTGGGGCCAGTTTAAAGAGTGATGTTGAGTCAAAATTACACTGTCAAGTGTGGTTGGAAAATGTGACACAGCGGGATAATGTGACAGTGTGGCAATTACTGTTGGGCATTATGACACTCTTTATTCATTTACAAAGAATAACATTTTCTTTAAAATAGAGGTGTCACTAATAATTGGGACAATACAGATAATTCAGTCAGGACCTATCTAACTATATTATGATGGGAGCTCATAATATGCTGTACCACTTAAAAGTTAATTGTCTGTCTGGCTCACTATACATTGATTAAAGCTGTTCTGTATAACCGAATGTGAGTTAACTGTACACTAATCGAAGTTATATTGTATCACATCTGTGACTTATTAACTAAGACTGAACTTGACTATACCACCCCTGAAATGGTAACACTATCTGAAGGGTGCGGCAAAGTCCATCTACCCCTAGGTTGACAAAAAAACTTGCACTGGCCCTGTGTGTGGCTGTATCTATATAATAACATAAATAGATTACAGCTAAATGGTTTCAAAAGCTTTCTAATAATTGATATACCGGTAATATAAATATGTATTTTATGTGACTGTGTGTGTATATGTGAATCATTATGATATTATATATATGAGGAAGAGATTACACAGTTTATGTATACATATGTATAATACAAGCCTGTGTGTGTAATTTCATCTATGACATACTGTGTCCCTGAATGGCAGAAATAATGTGGTCATCCTAATTATATGGCAGGAGTATACAATCACTGTCCCCATCCTAACCTTTAAGTTACATACCAATCTGATATGTTGTTTAGTCATTGCTAGTGATCAAAGCATGGAGATTTTAGTCTCTCACCTCTATCACAGATGATGCTTATGACATCAAATCCACAGACAGCAAGAGACAACTATATCTCCTGGAAAACAGGGTCCAGCTTCCCCCACTATGTGATAAACTCATGCATTTGTATTAATAGCATGTCCTATCGGTCTGATACCACACTAGATTCACCAAGTTTTATAGTTTGACCTCCACAGGCCTGAGGATAAAGAAGTTTACTTAGCACACTTTACAGATTCCACTCTCAGAGCTGTTTGTTTATTTTGTCCAGATACATGAAAGATGAGATTCTTGGCTTTTTGCAACCCTTATTTATTTAAGGCGTCAGGTATCTGCAGCAAGACTTTGCCTTGAACGTGTTATGGAAAAACTAATTACACTGTCATCCGTAAAAAAAAACATAATATGTTAATATTAATTGGTTAACTTTGAGATTTTTAGTTTGGGTGACTTTAATAATTAGGACTGTCAGTTTGGCCATTTTTAACAAGCCACAAGTAACTTTTGCATGCTGCTTTGCAGTATGGAGAAGTCATGTAGCCAGAAGGCAATCAAAGAGTGGATCCCACATAATCACATTAATTCGTTATTTTCCATTTGGTCACATATGACTTCTACACATCGCAAGGCAGAATGATAAGGTTATATGTGGCCGACACAAAATGGCTGAGATAGCAGCTCGATTTATAACACATGGCTTACTAACAGAAAATACAATGCATGTCCTATCTGTTGTATACGTTAAACAGGTACTAAACCCTCCAGATAAACTTTAATGGCACACTTATCCAAATTCATTAACATTGCTTCTGGAAGTCAAATAGAAACTTCCAGGCAGCCATGTTGCAGAGCTGTTGCTGGTGGCGTCTGTGATCACACAAACACACCTCCAGCATTTAGCTGCGTGCTGCGATTTGACACACGCACACAACAGTGGTAGAGAAATATCTGTGCACTGCTCCGTCTGCTTCATTAAAAGTAAAAGTTTGGGTTTAGTCCCTCTTCATGCTATAATTTATAGGAAATACGAGAACGAGACAAACAGTTAGCAAGCCACAGGTGAACCAATATTCCCAACCACTTCAGTTTCCAGTCAAAAGTTTCCATATGCTCAGAAAGTATCAAAAAAAATGATAACTCCTTTGAGGAAAACAGATAAAGGGGGTCTAGCACTTCCCAATATTAAAGAATATTTCAAACTAAATAGGATGCTTCATATAATCTATTCCATGAGAGCCGAAAATGATGAAGAAGGAAGGTATAAGCTAGAATTAGGACAGAGCAACAAAAAATACTAAATACTTAAACAAAAATTTGAGTATGATTACACAGCACCTTAAAGCAATTCGGGTTCAAAATTAAAAAGAGGAAGGGAATAAGGGAGGGTATAATAGATAATTTGAAGCTACATATTATAACGGACCATATGGAAAATATAAACCTGAAAATTTGGATGAGAAACAGTATAAAAAATATAGGGGATTTAATGATTATAGATAAATTAAAATCTTTCCAGCAAATGCAGGATCAATTCAAAATATTACCAAAAGATACATTTATGTACATTAGAATTAAATCATGCATACTGAAGTATATAATCTCTACAACAAGTACCATAATAAATAGAATTAATAATTTAATCTCACAAGAAACAAAAAGAGTCCATTTAAGAGAACTTACGGACATTATTGGGCTATAATATAACAAAGAAGAATATACCTGCCATTAAACAATGGAATAGAGATTTAAATAAATCAATTGAAATTCAAGAATGGTGTTCATCACTCCTTAAGGTGAAACGGGCAATACACTGCCTCTCACTGGTGGAGACTTTTTATAAAATGATTAACCAGTGGTATTTAGTTCCAGTTAAATTCAAGAGGATGTATAATCAGGTTTCTCCAATATGTTGGAGATGTGAGAAAGAGGAAGGTACATCCATACATATATGGTGGAAGTGTCGTGATTCAGACAGTATGGAAAACTGTGGAAAGTAAAATAGCTGAATTAACTGGAATAGCTTTAAAATACACCCCTATGGAATATCTCCTCCTATTGAATTGGCCTAAAATGTCCAAGGAAACATCACAGATAATTCTACATATGATTTTAGCCACACATCTTTCAATAGCAAGAGCTTGGAAGACATCAGAGCAACCCACATGGGAAAAAATAGCCATACAAATTTCCTATCAATGGAAAATGGCGGCAGGGGTCTTGAGACAATATACAAGCTATAAGACGAATTGGATAGAATGGCTAAAATGGATAGAGAAATAATAAGGGTGGACCCTGGACTAGGAGGAAGTACAGCTGAGTACAGTCTTTGTAAGTCTGTATTTATAATGTGATTTATAGAAAAGTGCAATCTTGTTATGATTTGATAAATTTAATTGCATTAAGAAAATCAAATAAATAATTAAAAAATAATAAAAATTAAAACTCCATCAACAGCTGGAGTTAGGGTTGCCACACAGCCAGTTAAGTCTATAGATGCAATAGCATAATAGAAAAAAAGGTTGCAACCCTGGTTGGAGTGACCAATGTGGCTTCCATCCTCCCACACATAATATCCATACAGCCCTACCTGAAGCTTTTTTGGCTGTAGATGTAGAGTGCTATCACTACTTTTCATTCACATATTGCTGTGAGCAAGGTCAGACAGTATATCCTTCTCCATCCAACATTTTAGCACGGATGTGCACTACATTACCCATGATGCTCAGCCAGCTAAAAATAATGGGTAATGTTGTCTATACAGCTGGAGAGTCTAATGCTAATTAAAGGAAAGAATTGGTACCATGTTTGGAGACAAGTAAAGTCAAGTTGTTAACATGTCTGATGGAGAGACCTGAGAGGTCTTGAAAGCTTGCACTCTACAACTACTCAGTTAGCCAATAAATGTATCAACTTGACTCAACTTGTATAGTGCTAATTAAGGTACTCTAACTGTGTGGACTACACTTCCCATTATACGCAGACAGCTATCAGATTGCTAAGGGGTCCCAGATCAGTGCTCCCTCCTTGCAGGTGTTCCCTCACTGGGGCCCTTTGCTACCTGCGTGCATAACACCACTAGTATATAGTTATATAAATATACGGTCTATACAACAGAGCACAGTTATAGTGAGGTACTAAATTCCGGGATTATGCTTTGAGACTAGTTGGCCTGCAGGTAATTGGTCTTAGAGAGAAAGGTAGAAAAAATTAAAGTTAGTTAATTATATATTTCTGTTTTGCATAAAAAGATCCAAAGTGTTAGCTGCCCATTATGATCAGCATTTGCACTATATAAGGTGGCAAACGCTTTCATCATTATCAGTAGTGTTGAGAATGTTAAATTGTTTACACAGCCAGTTGTAAAATTGACATCACTAAATTCTATGATTCATTGTTTAGTGACTGAGATTCTTGATGTCTAAGATAAGCAGAGTCACACTGGCCCCAGTTGTCTAACAGTGTCAAATAATTCTATATACTGCAGAGAGGACCTTTTCTTACTCAGGTGTTAAATGACCAAGATGATCATCATTAAATGAGAGTGGGTCTTGGCAAAGCATCTGCTACTTCATGATTATTTCAAACCTTTTAGCACTAGGCATAAAAAACCCAACTTTTATTTCAGAAGTGGAAAATCATCTAATCAAAGAAAAACATACACACATAGTGATGGATAGTCCCCCTCCTATATGTTTTTGTGACTGTCTCTGTGACTGATTTTATTTCAGTAATATATGGATCATCTCCAAGTTTTATCTATGCGTTTTGGTGAATAAGAGATCAAGATATGGCAAAAGTTACTCCACACAAGTCATCTCCATGTTAAGAATGAAAAAAAGAAGGTTATCACTTAATCTTTGAAAGCCAAAGTGCACAAAATAGACAAAAAAACTCAAAACAAAATAAGTGTTTCTGCTCTCTGGAAAGTGTAGGGTATCGAACATATGTATTACAATATACTGTACCATCACAATTATTGAAGTACAAGTTGCTATATGTTTGTAGTTCCAAAAACTACTTGTTCTGCGCTTCATATTTTAATCTGCATCCAAAAAAATGGCAAATCAAAAAAGGAAACCATATAAAAACAATAAAATGACATGATAACTAAACATTTAAAACACATGAAAACTAACTCCTTGAATCAGTATAATATGCTATGATTACTTTCGGCCTTTGTATTGGCTGATGATGGACCCTCCATGAATTACTGGGCAGACATGGGCAGATGACATTATGGTTCATGGTGGACATTTTACTGAACCTTGGGCAACTTAATGATGAAGTATGGACCTTCACAGACTTTGCTATGGACACAGATGTCCTAATACATACACTTTGCCTACTGCTTGCTATGCAATGGGGCCATACATTCACACTGTGTGAATTATATGGCCTGAGCACGATACTTGCCATAAAATACATAATGTAATTATGTGTGGTGCATTCGTGATGTGTAACACACATGGTGTTAAAAACCCAGATGCCCCCAGTGTAGAAGCTAAGTTCCCACCTAGCTTAACCTAGGCTGACCAAATATTTCCTTTAACTCATTGCTGAACTGCATGTTGCATTGTTTTAAATAAGTGTTTCCGGTTAAAAGGGAAATCTGGCCCACCTTCTTTAAGTGGAAGAGCTATCCACAAATATGCTTCTTAGATTTACCAGAAAAGGGTTTGCCGTAACACTAGTTACATTACATTCATTACTGTGTGCTACAGTGAAAGGGTTAAGAGCTATTGTAGGTTTGAACTGGGTGGATGTTTTGGGAAAATTCCAGCTGGGTGAAAGATTGATTGAAGAGATGTGAATAAGA
The DNA here is from genome assembly GCA_036172795.1 of Pelodytes ibericus. NCBI lineage: Eukaryota > Metazoa > Chordata > Amphibia > Anura > Pelodytidae > Pelodytes > Pelodytes ibericus. The sequence continues at coordinate 95,645,301 of CM069862.1, read as the reverse complement.
AGGTGTGAGTCAGTACATTGGGGTAGGGTAGGAAATGTTCAGGATGCAATACTGATTAGTGGCAAGTAAAGACCTCTCACCTCCCTTTAATGCATAGATTTGTCACCTCCTTTCAAAAAAAAAAGTTATACCATAAATAAATCACGTTTTTCTTATTATTCTAGCTCCATGATAATTACCACACATTTAACAGGATCGGATCAAGTCTGGCACTCATGGACCGGGGGTCCAGCAGTCTCCACAGCTAAAGGCTGGTTTCAATATCTTATCATCGGATCCAAAATGAGTTTGTATGATCATGAGGGCAGTGAAAAGTATATTAGGCTGGCACAGACTTACTATTAGATTGCCATTGGCTGGCACAGACTTACTATTATTATTAGCCATTTGAGTCAGATTTCCCATGTATAATGTTATATACAAGTCTGCTGGAAAAAGCGCAGACTTTCATCTGGCTGACCAATGATGTGAGATCCTCCACAAATGCTAATGGACACCAGACATCACTGCCTTCTTCTTCCCCTGCAGTAGAAGATAAGAATGAGGTAGGAACCTCTGCACTTCTGCCCCTGTACACTACAGCTATTGTGATCACAGCTGAAAATATTCCTGGATGAGCATCCCACAATCTGCAGTTTACAGCAGCTGGGGTTCTAGTGGTAGCTGCCCTTTGACAACCCAGTTGCTCTAGACCAGGGGTAGGCATGTTATGGCTCTCCAGCTGTTCCAAGACTACATCTCCCATACTCGTCCACCAACCTCTTAGCTGAAAGAGCATTATGGAAATGTAGTCTTTGAATAGCTGGAGAGCCACAGTTTGCCTACCCCTGCTCTAGACTACAGTTCCATGATGTCTAGCTTAATGCCGTGTAAGCATTATTATTGGAACCAAAGGCAATGCATCTTTTTCCCCACATGTTCTCATTTCCCCCACTATATCACTCTTTATTTTCCTCTCTGTCTTCATTTTCTCCCTTACATCATTATTTCTCCTCATTCCATGAACTCATTTCTTTGTCTTTCTCTATAGTTATGCGCCTCTCTTCTCTCCCTTTTCTATTTCTGCTCCTGTCTCTGTGGGAACTATTCACTGGGTTCAAAACTCTATTTTGTACCCAGGTACATACATTATACCAGGGGGGGTTAGAACTGAGGTAAGCGCAAGGGTTAGCTGTAATCTACAGGGCTAACACTAACTCTTACCCTTACCCTCACTCTAACCCTAACCCCCCTTTGTCTAATAACTCAGATTTCATACTGTTGGAAACAAATGGCATCATGGGAAGTGTATTTGTTGGCAGTGCTCTGTCTGCAGTGCTGATGCTACTTTTTTTAATGTAAGAGTGGATGTGTGTTTTTTTTATACTATTAAAAGTGCCCACTAATTCTGATATTGCTGTGTGCTGTCTGTCTTCTCCATTTTTGGCTATCTCTGTCGTACGCCGAGTCTGCGACTACCATTGATGCAAACAGCTGACAGCGGCATAATTTGAACTGTAGCCATTTTGTACAACTTCAATTTGGAACCCATTTATTCTATGTTGGGAAGTATTGCTTTACAGTAAATCACTGCCTTTTTTTCCATAGTGTATCCTCCGAGATGTCTAATCAGGGATTTGAGTGATCACACACATACGCGGGTCACTCAGTGGTAAGGTCTGATTTCCTGGACGAAATGTCAGAACACTACCAATATTTGGAAGTTTTTTGCCTTTCAGTTGATTAAATCAATCATACTGGGTTGGAAAATATAAGCTGTGTGTGCCCCCCAAAAAACTTGATTAGAACAATTTAAAATAGCCAAAAATAAAGGCTTAAAGCCAGGAAGTTGTCTCTTTTGACATCTAGAAAAACATGGTTGTCTCTGGGAATCTGGTTATTATACTCTTTGATTAAGGTGTTCTGGGATTATACTTGATTAGCAATAAAGTGGACAGCTGTGCCTTGCTAACTAGCTTTATTCCAACATCAGCCAGCACATAAAAAATACTAACTGTGAGGGGTTTACATTTTTATTAGCTGATTGTTAGCTACTTGATCTGCAGATAAGAACATAAAATATATGCCAGAGAAGGTCATTCTGGTCATCAATGAAGTGCCTGATGTTAATTTTGCTTGACTAGTTATTAAAAGTAAAGTTTTACATAACCCCTTTCCTTAATGATACATGTATCTGGACAGCATGCAGCTACGGACATTCCTGAATTTTTTGTTATTCTGTAACACATGCGGTCCAGTGATCTTAGGAGACCACATGCAACATGTGCAGGACAACACACATGGGGGTATTGTCTGTGCCAAACATATCGCCACAGACTGACTGCTCCACCCACTCGTACTGCACTTCCAGAAGGGAGCACCAGGTGTCATCTGACATCCCAGCGCTCACATACAGTCAGTGTGGGACAGAAAGACACATCCTACCAATAAGAGGTAACAGAGGGGGATATATTGACATCTCATGGCTGTTTATGTGCTTGTGTGTGTTTGTGTGTTTGTATATGTGTCTGTGCGTGTATTTGTTTATGTGTTTGTGTGTGTATGTGTGTGTTTGTAAATGTGTCTGTGTGTGTATTTGGGTATGATTCTGTGTGTGTATATCTGTTTGAATAGTTGTCTGTGGATATGTGTCAGTGTGTGTGTATGTGTACATGTGCCTTCATGTGTATGGGATACTACATATGTGGCTGTGTAACTACGTGCCTGAGGGTGGGATCAGCAAGGGGTCCCAAAATATACTTTTGCCTAGGGTGGCAAAAAGTATTTCACCAGCCTTAGTAACATCCTCCCTAGTAGCAAAGGAAAAGAAGGCACATCAAATGTCCATGGAAACACAGGGATTTATTAAGGGAAACCAAAACAACAAAAGCATAAAAGTGGTGAGGGATGGGCACTTGATGCGTTTCGCGTCTGAAGATGCTTAATCATAAGTGTGAGAAAATTTTTCAGCCAAATATTCCATTTAACCAGTCAGAAAGACACTTGCTCACCCACTGTAATTATAATTAAAACAACATATACATTTAAAAGTATTTAATATAATATATAATAATACAAAGAGCCATATAGGCCTAGTCATAGTGACTGAAGATAGAAAACTGCAACAAATTTGCATTTGTGGGTCCCCTGACCTTTCTCATGGTTACATGGTTAAGTAGGTGGAAAAATCCTGTAAGACCAGCAGTGTGCCAAACTCTAAAGAAAACCAGGGCGGCACATCCCCTGCTGCCACACAGCCACGACAACAAGTGCACTTGAAACACCCGCCAAACAATAGACACAGGCGCTTACCCTGCATCTGTTGGGAGAAGAGGTTTGTAGGTGCATCCAAAGGCATTAGGTGCTGTTTGCACCCCAGACCTGCCCCAGTTGATACACTTCTGCATTAACTTATACTGTACAATCTTCCCAAATAACTGTATTTGTTAATTCACAAAAAGAAGAAATACCCTCAACACTACTTCCAATTTTGAGTATAAAAAAAGTTACTGTGATTTTCCCTGGATAATTGTCATGATTGCTTGATATAATTATGATAACCCTGAAGGACTGCTTTTGCTAAAAGAATATTAACCTTTTTTAAATTATTAACTGCATTTGCCAAGGCAACTTTCTTTGGCAGCAGACTTCACATTGTGACTCCACCCTATTGACCCTTCCAAGACCTCTATCACTTAACCCTATCATCATAATGTATGGATCCTATTACAATCTCCTCTACTCTTGCTTTAAGTTCACATTGATTTTCTCTGGACTTTGTATGACCCAATTATTTTTTATTACTTAATCTACTTCATTTAGCTCTTTATTTTTCTTGATTTCTTCACTCTTTTTTCTCCCATTTCATTGCACTTTTCATCTCCTGCTCTAAGAATATAAAAACATTCTGTAATAGGGCATCCATTATAAGAAGTAAAGCCAACTACTAACCAAATACTGTAGAACTGCCAGCTCCTCCAACAATATATCACTTGTCTTACTATCTTATCCATTCTTCTCTGTCTTTCCCATGGACCACTACTTACCCCTACTTGCTGTGTTCTAGTACTCCATTACTCATGAGTACTCATGAGTGCTTCTCATAAATCCTTTTTACCTCCCTTCAAACTTTGCAGGAGCATCTTTGCCAACTGGAAGAACTTGCTGGTGCTATACCTGTTCTGATGGATCATTTGACCTGTTGCAGCCTCTCATCATCAACATTAATGAGGCCTTTGTTGTTGAACCAAATATTATTAAATATGATCAACATGGCCCAAACCCAAACCCACTTGGCACTCAGGCTCCTTACTGGCATATTATCTGAACTCCCTTATCTTGGCTCTGTTAGTTTATTTACACTACATCTGTTGTAGACCAACCAGCCATATGGCGTGGGACCAATGTACCATGTTTTGTCAGGGTGCATATATATCTCCCGGTAACATACAATCTGGACATATTGTACACCTTGTCTTACAGACATCAACATAACATACATAGCAATTTTGATAAACACAACATTTTAGCATATTTTTCTCATGTCTTCCTTGTACACATAATTTAATTCAAGCGCAATATCTATCACCATTTAACAGGGAATGGGTATATTCTGGTACATGGAGAGAATAGCTCGTCATCTAGACTACTGAATTTGTGCCTAAAAAGAAAGTACTTTAATTCCTGGCCTTATCTTAAATATAGGGTAACCTTATGCCTATCCCATGCATGCCTAAACTACTTCACTATATTAACATTACTTCTTATGAATGCACAGATATAAGGACACACATATCCCACCTCTACTGTAATACATTCACAGCTTTCATGTACACCTAATACCTAGAAATGTACCTTTTATATACATATATAATATGGAGTACCAGGTCGCGTACATCAAATCTCTTAAAGAACAACTGTAGCCAAAAATGTACTTATGTTTATTTGAGAGATTGTATCAAATGTAGATGATTTATAAAGAAATTCTTTAATGAAAGAATACAAATTAAGTGCCTTATTAAGCCTTCTTTACTCCATATAGTTCTCTCTGGCGGCAGACATGTTATTTAGAATTTTGGGTCCGATCTTCACTCACCTTACATTGTTACATAGTAGTTTAGGTTGAAAAAAGACTTGCGTCCATCAAGTTCAACCATTTTCCAATCCTATGTTAACTGCTGTTGATCCAAAAGAAGGCAAATAAAAACCCCCTTCAGCAAATTCGAATTCTGCTTTCAGTGGGAAAAAAAAATTCCTTCTTGACTCCAAATGGCAATCAGATTTCTCCTTGGATCAACAAGTACTAAATAAATATTAATGCCTATACTAACATCCATAGCCCTCTATGCTCCAGCTCATTAAAAAAGTATTCAGGCCGTTTTTAAAGGCATTTAAGGTACCGTATTTATCGGCGTATAACACGCGCCGGCGTATAACACGCACCTCATTTTAAGAAGGAAATTTCAGGAAAAAAAACTTAAATTTCAAATAAAGAACTTTGAAGCCCAATATGCCATTTTAATATGCCAGGATATTGCCCCCAATATGCCATTTAATATGCCAGGATATTTTCCCCAATATGCCATTTAATATGCCAGGATTTTGCCTCCAATATGCCAATTTAATATGCCAGGATATTGCCCCCAATATGCCATTTAATATGCCAGGATATTGCCCCCAATATGCCATTTTAATATGCCAGGATATTGCCCCCAATATGCCATTTAATATGCCAGGATATTGCCCCCAATATGCCATTTTAATATGCCAGGATATTGCCCCCAATATGCCAGGATATTGCCCCCAATATGCCATTTAATATGCCAGGATATTGCCCCCAATATGCCATTTTAATATGCCAGGATATTGCCCCCAATATGCCAGGATATTGCCCCCAATATGCAATTTAATATGCCAGGATATTGCCCCCAATATGCCATTTAATATGCCAGGATATTGCCCCCAGTATGCCATTTAATATGCCAGGATATTGCCCCCAATATGCCAGGATATTGCCCCCAATATGCCATTTAATATGCCAGGATATTGCCCCCAATATGCCAGGATATTGCCCCCAATATGCCAGGATATTGCCCCCAATATGCCATGTAATATGGCAGGATATTGCCCCCAATATGCCATTTTAATATGCCATGATATTGCCCCCAATATGCCAGGATATTGCCCCTTAGTATGCTCGTTATGACACCCTCCTCCCCCCCTTCCCCAGACCCCAGTACTTACCTCGTTCCTGCTCTGTCCACCGGTGCTCTGAAGGTGCGTGGCTATGAGGGAAGCGTTGTGAGCTCCCCTCCAGCCGGCGGAACAATAAAGTTTGTTTAAAAAAAACACACTTTGTTGACCGCGCGGCTGGAAGGAAGCTCACAACGCTTCCCTCACAGCCACACACCTTCAGAGCACTGGGGGACAGAGTAGGAACGAGGTAAGTTTTAGATTTTTTTTATTTTTTCATTATATCGGTGTATAACACGCACACATAATTTTCTCCCTATTTTCAGGGAGAAAAAGTGCGTGTTATACGCCGATAAATACGGTATTTACTAAAACCACATCTTCAGGAAGTAATTGCCCTTACTGTAAAAAATCCCTTCTGCTGTTGTAGACTAAATCTCCTTTCTTCAAGTCTTAGCAGGTGACCTCTTGTCCTTTGTATCGTTCTGTTATTGAACAGGTCTTTAGAAAGCCCTTTGTATGGGTTGTGTACATATTTATATTAGAGGGGACATTAACATATCCCCTCTAAGCCACCGTTTCTCAAGTGATTTAACTTTTCCAGCCTTTCTTCATAACTAAAACTTTCCATTCCCCGGATTAGTTTTGTAGCCCTCCTCTGCACTTTCTCTAGTTCCATAATGCAAAAAAAAGGCATCTAGAATGGAACCGCATATTCAAGGTGAGGTCTTACCATGGACCTATAAAGAGGCAGAATAATATCTTCCTCTCTTGAGTCAATACCTTTTTTAATACACCCCAATGTCTTATTGGCCTTTGCAGCTGCCAGCTGACACTGTGCACTACTGCTAAGTCTATTGTCTACAACTACTCCCAAATCTTTTTCATTAGTAGATTTCCCCAAGGAAACACCATTTAAACTATATGTTGCATTTTTATTATTGTACCCAAAATGCATAATTTTACACTTGTCTACATTGAATCGCATTTGCCATTTATCTGCCCAATTACCCAATTTGTCCAAATCTTCTTAAAGAGAAGATACATCTAGTTCAGACTTTATTACCCTACTTTATTTTGTGTCGTCGGCAAACACCGACACATGGCGCTATATGCCCTCTGGGAGATCATAAATAAACAAATTAAAAAGAATAGGACCCAGAACCTCTGAGGCCACCATTGTCCTTAAACATCCTGTCAATGCCAAATTTGTCCAAACAGCTAATCACTGCTGTCAATGTCCATAAACATGACACAGCCCTCTTTGTCCCCAAATAGCTTGTCAGGGCCATATCTGGCCATTGTCCCCAAACAGCTTATCACACACACACAGCCATCACACACTTATTTATAGACACACTCAGCCAGCACGCACTCACAGACCCACTAAGCACACACTCACTCACTCACAGACCCAGTCAGCACGCAGTCACTCACAGACCCACTTAGTCAGCACACACTCACAGACCCACTCAGTCAGAACATACTCACAGACTCACTCAGCACACACTGACTCACAGACCCACTCAGTCAGCACACACAATTACAGCCAGAACAGACTCACAGACACAATAAGCCAGCACACACTCACTCACAGATACACACAGCTAGCACACACTCACATACACAATCAGCAAGGACACACTCGCTCACAGAAACACTCAGCCAGCACACACACTTACAGACACACTAAGCCAGCACAGACTCAGACACACTCAGCCAGCACACACTAACACTCAGCCAACACAGACCACAGACAATCAGCCAGCACACACTCAGACAGCACACTTTCACTCACAGACACACTCAGCCAGCACACACTAACACTCAGCCAGCACACACTAACATTCAGCCAACACACACTCACTTACAGACACACTCAGCCATCACAGACTACCACTCATCCAGAACACTCACAGACACAATCAGCCTGCACAAACACAATCAGCCAGCACACAATCCCACTCAGCCAGCTCACAATCACACTCACTCAGCTGGAAGGAGAGACCCTCAAAGTGGAAGTAGTTTTACATAGCATGTTGTTATAGTGCTTCTGTGCTGCCCGGTGGCTCTTTCTAAGTGCACAGGATGTGCTGACAGTGGGGGTGGAGCCTCGCGATCCCGCACATATGAATGGGAAAAAAACTGAATCAAAGTGAAGGCGGCATGCCGCCCATTAACCTGCCAACGTTAGTAAGCTGAACCGCTGTGTTAAGCTCCCTTGTCAGATCAAAGGCAACTAGGCAAGTTAGGCAACTGCGAGGCCCCTGTAAGCCCGAGGCCTTAGGTTAGGTCGCCTAACTTGTCTAATTAGAAAGCTGTCCCTGAACCTGGGCACCCAGGAGACAGCAAACCATTCGGTTGCTGTGATCAGAGCCACAGATTACCATATCTACTCTCTTTATAATAGAGACCCCTACCACCACAACCTGCCTCGGCTTCACTAGCTTCTGGATCCCCTCTATGCTAGAGGATCTGTCATCCCAGTTGCTAGGGACAGGGCCGGGGCTACCGTAAGGCAGCACAGACGGCTGCCTTAGGGCGCCCCAGTGGGGGGGCGGGAAAATCGCCCGCTCCCCCAGGCCCATTTACTTACCTCCATGCTGCTATTCAGGTCCGTGGCTCAGAGGAAAGCACTGTGCATTCCCCTCAGGCCGCGCGCATTCAATAAAGTGTGTTGAAACTTTTTTTTTCATCACGCTTTATTGATCCGCTCGGCTGGAGGGGAGCTCACAACGCTTCCCTCTCAGCCAAGGACCTGAACTGCAGCATGGAGGTAAGTACTGGGGTCTGGGGAAGGGGGGGAGGAGGGAGGTATAACGAGCATCTGACTGGCACAATATTCCTGGGCATCTGACTGGCATAATATTCCTGGGCATCTGACTGGCACAATATTCCTAGGCATCTGACTGGCATAATGTTCCTGGGAATCTGACTAGCATAATATTCTTGGGCTCTGACTGGCATAATATTCCTGGGCATCTGAATGGCATAATATTCCTGGTCTCTGACTGGCATAATATTCCTGGGCATCTGACTGGCATAATATTCCTGGGCATCTGACTGGCACAATATTCCTGGGCATCTGACTGGCATAATATTCCTGGGCATCTGACTGGCATAATATTCCTGGGCTCTGACTGGCATAATATTCCTGGGCATCTGACTGGCACACTATTCCTGGGCTCTGACTGGCATAATATTACTGGGCTCTGACTGGCATAATGTTCCTGGGCATCTGACTGGCATAATGTTCCTGGGCATCTGACTGACATAATATTCCTGGGCATCTGAATGGCATAATATTCCTGGGCATCTGACTGGCACACTATTCCTGGGCTCTGACTGGCATAATATTACTGGGCTCTGACTGGCATAATGTTCCTGGGCATCTGACTGGCACAATATTACTAGGCTCTAAATGGCATAATATTCCTGGGCATCTGACTGGCATAATATTACTGGGCTCTGACTGGCATAATATTCCTGGGCATCTGACTGGCATAATATTACTGGGCTCTGACTGGCATAATATTCCCATTGAAATACTGGTAAGTTTGTTGATTTAACTTTACTTCATTTTAAATATAGTATTTGTTCCTGTTTTGTTTCTTGACTGCAAAATAAGATATATGCAGTGTGCATAGGAATGTGTTCATAGTTTTTATTTTTACTATAGTCCGGCCCTCCAACGGTCTGAGGGAAAGTGAACTGGCCCCCTGTTTAAAAAGTTTGAGGACCCCTGGGCTAAATACTGGCATATTGAGTGGCAAAATAGTGTGTCTCAGGTTATGTGTGAACTGGTGTAACTGTGTGTGTGTAAGTGGTAAGGGTGTCTCTGTGTGTGACTTCAAGGGTGTCTTTGTGTTTAAGGGTTTCAATGTGTGACACATTTAGAGCATCCGAGTTGAATATTTAGATGTATTTATTTTCTACACTATACATTATTCATATATATATATATATCTTTTCCTTGTTTTATAACGAATATTGTCAGGATTTTCTCCCACAATATGCCAGGATTTGCCACTTAATATGCCATTATTTGCCACTTAATATGCCAGAATTTTCCCTTACAATATGCCAGGATTATGCCCCTCAATATGCCAGGATTTTCCCCTTAATATGCCAGGATTTTCCACTCAATATGCAAGGATTATGCCCCTCAGTATGCCAGGATTTAGCCACCCAATATGCCAGGATTTTCCCCTCAATATGCCAGGATTTTCCCCTCAATATGCCAGGATTATGCCCCACAATATGCCAGGATGTAGCCACCCAATATGTCAGGATTTTGCCCCACAATACACCAGGAATTTGCCCCCCAATATACCAGGATTTTGCCCCTCAATATGCCAGGATTATGCCCCACAATATGCCAGGATTTTCCCCTCAATATGCCAGGATTATGCCCCACAATATGTCAGGATTTTGCCCCACAATACACCAGGATTTTGCCCCCCAATATACCAGGATTTTGCCCCTCAATATGCCAGGATTTTCCCCCACACCATATTGACTACTTACCTCCTTGCTGCGGCTCTGTCTCCGTCTCCTGGTGCTCTCATCTGCCCGTCTGTGGCTGTGAGGGAAGCTTTGTGCTCTCCCCTCCAGCCAAGTGTCTTTAATAAAGTTTGTTTAAACTTTTTTTTTCAACAAACTTTATTGAATGCGCATTGGCTGGAGGGGAGCGCAGAACGCTTCCCTCACAGCCACGGACCTGCAGCACCGGGGGACAGCAGCAAGGAGGTAAGTACTGTCAAAGTGGGGGGATTTTTTTGGAAGCTGCCCCAGCGTTAAAGACGGCCCAGCGGCCGTTTTTAGAATACATTAGGGCGGCCTGGGGGGCAATTGCCTCCCTGCCCCCCGGCCCAGCCCGCCCCTGGCTGTGAAGCTCCTTGAGACCCTCACCTACTGCACATTACTATAAGTTTTATTGCTGTCGAGCTCAGTGATACACTCTCCTAATGCACATTACTAGAAGTTTTATTGCTGTGGAGCTCTGTGATACACTCACATTTTATTTTTAAAGGGCCGGGGCCAAAGCGGGCCCCCTGTGCCAGCCGGGCTCGGGACGTTGTATCCCGCCCCCCCCTGATGGTCAGCCCTGATAAAGCGAAGTCAGAAAACAGGCTGAGGGTCGGGGCAGGCGGAGATCAAAACGAAGTCAGAAAACAGGCCGAGGGTCGAGGCAGGTGGAGATCAAAACGAAATCAGTAAACAAGCCGAGGGTCGAGATCAAAATGACAAACGAATAACAATAGCACAATATAATAGAGAGAATACTTTTTGCACAGACAACTAGAAGACTTTTGAACAGGTGTATAAATAAAGGAAGTGATTAGAATAGGCCAATAGAGTAGGAGTGGGGTGTGTCAGTAGGTGAGTTACTGATATGGTGAGAAAAAGCAGAGAATACCTATATATATATATATATATATATATATACCGTATTTGCTCGAATATAAGTCAAGGTTTTTTTCAGAGCAAATGCTCTGAAAAAGACCCCTCATCTTATATTCGAGGTCATCTTATAATCTGACCTCAAATCGAGGTCAGACTATTAGACTGGGATCCAGGTCCCCCGTAGAGCTGCAGGGGACCTGGTTCCCTCTCGCTAGCAGCAGGTGGATGTCTGCGCGATGCGCGTAGACATCCTCTGCTGCCGCCCGGCACGAATGCTAGGACTTCTATGATGAAGCCGGGTCCTTCCAGCTTCATCATAAAAGACCCGGCGGAAGTGTCGGGCAGCAGCGGAGTATGTCTACGCGTATCGTGCAGACATCCTCCGGCTGCCTCCACTAGGCACCAGGGAGATCTGGGCAGCCGGGGGATGTCTGCACGAAAAGACAATGGGAGAGGGGAGAGAAAGACAAGGGGGTGAGGGAAAAACAAGGGGAGGGAGGGAGGGAGGGGGAGAGAAACAAGGGGATGGAGGGGGGAGAGAAAGACAAGGGGAGCGAGGGGGGAGAGAAAGACAAGGGGAGGGAGGGGGGAGAGAAACAAGGGGAGGGGGGGAGAGAGAGAAAAGTTTGGGAGGGGGGAGAGAGAGGCAGCATTGGCACATAAAAGGAAATAAAAACAAGAAATGCATTTGTTTAATATCATCATTTGTATTAAATATTAAAAAGCAATTTACATGTGAATATATACAAGTTAAACTTTTTTCCTATAGGGTAGTCTTATATTCAGGCTTTTAGTTTTCTTTCCTAAAGGAATATCAAAGTTTGGGGGGTCGTCTTATAATCAGGGTCGTCTTATATTCAAGCAAATACGGTATATATATATATATATATATATATGAATAAATATTTAATTAAATATAATGGAAAAGATCACTAATTGATTTGGAACAGTAATACTAAAAAACAAACAAGAATGAGTACATCTATTTGGTGTCTGAAAAGAGAGTGAGCGGACTTCAAAAAGATGGCCGCCGAAAAAGAAAAACGTTGCCTAAGTCTCTCGTGACTTCCGAACTCTAAAAACATGACCACTATAGCAACGCGAGAACTCCGGCGGCGTGAGTATGAACGCACCGAGTGATGAGAATAGCCCTAGTAAGTGACACTCAGTAAGGTACTTGATTTGTATTCTTTCATTAAAGTCTATATAAAATACCTACATATTATTAAACATCATTTTTGACGACAGATTTCCTTTAAGTTTGAATTTCCATTCTCAGTTGTCTATTTCATGAATAAAGCCAAGATTCTGTTTAACTGAAAGATTTCTTCAAGGGTTGGCATTTTAAATAGAAATCCTTTCATGAAAGAATACAAATAAAATCTATTATTGATACTTCTTTGTTCTGCATAGCTCTATTCTCTACCAGGGGGTGGACATGTTGTTTTGAATATTGGGTCAGATCATCTGACCTAACATGTCTGCCACTGATAGAGCTATACAGTGAAAATAGATCTCTTTAATTTCTATTTAAAATGATTGGGTGAAGAAAAAAAATTCTAAAATTTTCTTGAGCAAGACTAATAAACCATCAATAATATCCGTGTGCTTTCCTGTGGATAATATATATAAGGCATTCAACATGATAATCAAGTCAGGATAATCTCCAATGAAAGGACAAAGGAAAGGATTGTATAAAAAGAAAGGAAAATAAAAGAAGAGGGGTAATGGACCAAAAAACTTTAAAATCAATATGAAAGTAATAAGAGACATTGAAAGGAAACATAAAAACCAAAAAGGAGAGAAGAAAAAGTATATATAAAAAGGGGCATCTCAAGATAGAGAATGATGGCAGGTGTAAAGAAACATCTGTTGCAAATGTAGACCAGTATTTTTTATTTGGATTTCTAATAAAGGTTATAGAACCTGTCATTTAGTACTTGATATATTTCTCAGCTAGCAAATGTATTTTTTTTCTGCTAGCAGTACCCCATGCCATGTTAGCGTGCTTTATGATGTCATGATGTTCCGTCACACAAAGCTTTTGTGATGTCACCTTTAATACCTATTTAAGTCCTTCCAGTACCAGTAGTCTGCCAGTAGTGTCCTGGGAGGTAGAGAGTGCACTATAGATTGCTAGTGAGCACTAGTGATTACCAGACGTTACCAGTATGTATTCGGTAGTTCACCATGTAAACATGGAGTACCGATATCTCAGACAGTTTTACAGAGAGCAGACTGACAATGTATCATTGTGTGAGGAATGTGCTGCTATGAATTCGGGAGATAGAGAAGAGGGACAACATCAGCCTCGCATTTTGGAACTCTTGTTTCATCAGATTTCAGACCCATTAACTGATGAGCCTATGGTTAAAGAAGGTGAACCAATCATGAAAAAAATGTCATGGGAGCCATTAATTACAACGAAACAAGATGATATAAACATCTCACAAGATAAGTTTTCAGCTGCAGAGGAAACTCATTTTATCTCACCTGATCCCTGCTACATAAATATGCCATCAAACAAGGAGATATGTCCAGTGACCCACATGACATTTCTCTTTGATGACAATGAGGCAGGTGGATGCAGAACAACAACAAAAATCCCAAAGATCCCATCTTCTAATGCTACCACCAGACGAATACAGCGCCTTTTAAGATCACTGCGAAATTGGTTCTAATAGAGGAGGGTGCTTTTATATCAATTAGTGGAGGACGTGGCGCAGGTTTATTCCATCACAAAAGACCCTATTAAGATCTAACCCTCTGTTCCTCCTCCAGTGATTTCTGTGGATTGTCTCTTCGGTTCTTGACCTGGGCTTGGATTACTGTATTTGCTCGATTATAAGATGACCCTGATTATAAGACGACCCCCCAAACATTGTATATTCCTTTAGGAAAAAAACTAAAAGCCTGATTATAAGACTACCCTATAAGAAAAAAAAGTTTAACTTGTATATATGTAAATTGCTTTTTAATATTTAATAAACAAATTGATATTATACAAATGCATTTCTTGTTTTTATTTCCTTTTATGTGCCAATGCGGCCTCTCTCTCCCCCTCCCCTTGTCTGTCTATTTCCCCCCTTCCTCCCTCCCCTTCCTTGTCTGTCTATTTACCCCCTTCCTCCCTCACCTTGTCTGTCTATTTCCCCCCTCCCTCCCTCCCTCCCTCCCTCCCTCCCTCCCTTTGTCTGTCTATTTTCCCCCCTCCCTCCCCTTGTCTATTTCCCCCCTCCCTCCCTCCCTCCCTCCCTTCCCTTGTCTGTCTATTTCCCCCCCTCCCTCCCTCCTCTTGTCTGTCTATTTTACCCCCTCTCCCCCCCTCACCTTGATTCCTTTCCTGTGGCTAGTGGGGGCAGCTGGGGGATGTCTGCACGATACGTGCAGACATCCTCCATGCTGCCCAACACCTCCGTCTATTATGACGGACAGCTGGTCCGTCATAATAGACGGAAGTGTCGGGCAGCATGGAGGATGTCTGCACATATCGTGCAGACATCCCCCAGCTGCCCGATTCTCCCTGGTGGCTAGCGGGGTAGAGCACGACTGCCGGGAGAGGGGGATCCAGGAGAATTTTTCCAACTCGGCTATCATGGCCTTAGGTTTGAAATTCCCTTGTCAATTTCTTCTTTCGTGAATAAAGCCCTGGGGCAATAACTAATTTTCAACATTGTTTAATAATAAACCTATGTCAATGGTGTGGGATTCTTTAACTAGAAGTAGTGTTTTAGACCCTTTTCTGGAGCTTGAAGTATTCCTTTAAGTGGCAGTAGTTCTGGTCAAGGTGTATTGGTGGGGTAAAGTGTCAATCTAAAGACCACCATGTTTATTAATAAGTCACCCATTACCTTTAGTGATACCAGAAAGCCACTTAACATCCAGCTATAGCAGATTGACCTACAGCCACAGCCTGAAAGGCAATCTACAGAAGAAGAGTGCCAGCTGCACATAGGAAGGAACCACTGCTGACTCGGATAACACCTAGGTAGGAAGAAGGGCCCCGTCCCCAGTTGCCATACCTTATCACACATTAGATTATGGCATCAGCAAGAGGTTAAGGGTAGAATCCCAGAAACTATGATCTAATGAGAAGCCCCCTGGAGCCACACCCCTGCAGAGCTAGATTTGCCTAAATATGGCCCACTTCCACACTTGGGAAATGTATATACTGTGCAGCAATATAAAGCATGCCTCCCAACTTTGTATTGGGCAGTCCTGTTTCGGGACCACATTCTCATGGTCCTGATGTGCATTCTCCCCATGTGCAGTAGGGCTGTCAGTATGCATGACACTTGTGCTCATGCACACTGTCGATTACTGTGAATTGTATTGCTGGGGAGTCTGTGATTCATTCACCTGCTACACATTACTATGAGTTTTATTACTGTGTAGCTCTGTGATATACTGACACACTGAAAATTACTGTAAATTGTATTGCTGTGGAGCTCCTTGAGACACTCACCTACTGCACATTACTATAAGTTTTATTGCTGTCGAGCTCTGTGATACACTCTCCTAATGCACCTTACTAGAAGTTTTATTGCTGTGGAGCTCTGTGATACACTCACATTTTATTTTTAAAGGGCCGGGGCCAAAGCGGGCCCCCTGTGCCCGCCGGGCTTGGGACGTTGTAACCCGCCCCCCCCTGATGGCAGCCCTTATAAAGCGAATTCAGAAAACAGGCTGAGGGTCGGGGCAGGCGGAGATCAAAACGAAGTCAGAAAACAGGCCGAGGGTCGAGGCAGGTGGAGATCAAAACGAAGTCAGTAAACAAGCCGAGGGTCGAGATCAAAATGACAAACGAATAACAATAGCCCAATATAATACAGAGAATACTTTTTGCGCAGACAACTAGAAGACTTTTGAACAGGTGTATAAATAAGTGAAGTGATTAGAATAGGCCAATAGAGTAGGAGAGGGGTGTGTCAGTAGGTGAGTTACTGATATGGTGAGAAAAAGCAGAGAATACCTATATATATATATATATATATATGTATATATATATATATATATATATATATATCGTATTTGCTCGAATATAAGTCAAGGTTTTTTTCAGAGCAAATGCTCTGAAAAAGACCCCTCATCTTATATTAGAGGTCATCTTATAATGCGCGTAGACATCCTCTGCTGCCGCCCGGCACGAATGCTGGGACTTCTATGATGAAGCCGGGTCCTTCCAGCTTCATCATAAAAGACCCAGCGGAAGTGTTGGGCAGCAGCGGAGTATGTCTGCGCGTATCGTGCAGACATCCTCCGGCTGCCTCCACTAGGCACCAGGGAGATCTGGGCAGTCGGGGGATGTCTGCACGAAAAGACAATGGGAGAGGGGAGAGAAAGACAAGGGGGTGAGGGAAAAACAAGGGGAGGGAGGGAGTGGGAGAGAAACAATGGGAGGGAGGGGGGAGAGAAAGACAAGGTGAGCGAGGGGGGAGAGAAAGACAAGGGGAGGGAGGGGGCAGAGAAACAAGGGGAGGGGGGGAGAGAGAGAAAAGTTTGGGAGGGGGGAGAGAGAGGCAGCATTGGCACATAAAAGGAAATAAAAACAAGAAATGCATTTGTTTAATATCATCATTTGTATTAAATATTAAAAAGCAATTTACATGTGAATATATACAAGTTAAACTTTTTTCCTATAGGGTAGTCTTATATTCAGGCTTTTAGTTTTCTTTCCTAAAGGAATATCAAAGTTTGGGGGGTCGTCTTATAATCAGGGTCGTCTTATATTCAAGCAAATACGGTATATATATATATATATATATATATATATATATATGAATAAATATTTAATTAAATATAATGGAAAAGTTCCCTAATTGATTTGGAACAGTAATACTAAAAAACAAACAAGAATGAGTACATCTATTTGGTGTCTGAAAAGAGAGCGAGCGGACTTCAAAAAGATGGCCGCCGAAAAAGAAAAACGTTGCCTAAGTCTCTCGTGACTTCCGAACTCTAAAAACATGACCACTATAACAACGCGAGAACTCCGGCGGCGTGAGTATGAAGGCACCGTGTGACGAGAATAGCCCTAGTAAGTGACACTCAGTAAGGTACTTGATTTGTATTCTTTCATTAAAGTCTATATAAAATACCTACATATTATTAAACATCATTTTTGACAACAGATTTCCTTTAAGTTTGAATTTCCATTCTCAGTTGTCTATTTCATGAATAAAGGCAAGATTCTGTTTAACTGAAAGATTTCTTCAAGGGTTGGCATTTTAAATAGAAATCCTTTCATGAAAGAATACAAATAAAATCTATTATTGATAGTTCTTTGTTCTGCATAGCTCTATTCTCTACCAGGGGGTGGACATGTTGTTTTGAATATTGGGTCAGATCATCTGACCAAACATGTCTGCCACTGATAGAGCTATACAGTGAAAATAGATCTCTTTAATTTCTACTTAAAATGATTGGGTGAAGAAAAAAAATTCTAAAATTTTCTTGAGCAAGACTAATAAACCATCAATAATATCTTAGTGCTTTCCTGTGGATAATATATATAAGGCATTCAACATGATAATCAAGTCAGGATAATCTCCAATGAAAGGACAAAGGAAAGGATTGTATAAAAAGAAAGGAAAATAAGAGAAGAGGGGTAATAGACCAAAAAACTTTAAAATCAATATGAAAGTAATAAGAGACATTGAAAGGAAACATAAAAACCAAAAAGGAGAGAAGAAAAAGTATATATAAAAAGGGGCATCTCAAGATAGAGAATGATGGTAGGTGTAAAGAAACATCTGTTGCAAATGCAGACCAGTATTTTGTATTTGGATTTCTAATAAAGGTTATAGAACCTGTCATTTAGTACTTGATATATTTCTCAGCTAGCAAATTTTTTTTTTTTCTGCTAGCAGTACCCCATGCCATGTCAGCGTGCTTTATGATGTCATGATGTTCCGTCACACAAAGCTTTTGTGATGTCACCTTTAATACCTATTTAAGTCTTTCCAGTACCAGTAGTCTGCCAGTAGTGTCCTGGGAGGTAGAGAGTGCACTATAGATTGCTAGTGAGCACTAGTGATTACCAGACGTTACCAGTATGTATTCGGTAGTTCACCATGTAAACATGGAGTACCGATATCTCAGACAGTTTTACAGAGAGCAGACTGACAATGTATCAATGTGTGAGGAATGTGCTGCTATGAATTCGGGAGATAGAGAAGAGGGACAACATCAGCCTCGCATTTTGGAACTCTTGTTTCATCAGATTTCAGACCCATTAACTGATGAGCCTATGGTTAAAGAAGGTGAACCAATCATGAAAAAAATGTCATGGGAGCCATTAATTACAACGAAACAAGATGATATAAACATCTCACAAGATAAGTTTTCAGCTGCAGAGGAAACTCATTTTATCTCACCTGATCCCTGCTACATAAATATGCCATCAAACAAGGAGATATGTCCAGTGACCCACATGACATTTCTCTTTGATGACAATGAGGCAGGTGGATGCAGAACAACAACAAAAATCCCAAAGATCCCATCTTCTAATGCTACCACCAGACGAATACAGCGCCTTTTAAGATCACTGCGAAATTGGTTCTAATAGAGGAGGGTGCTTTTATATCAATTAGTGGAGGACGTGGCGCAGGTTTATTCCATCACAAAAGACCCTATTAAGATCTAACCCTCTCTTCCTCCTCCAGTGATTTCTGTGGATTGTCTCTTCGGTTCTTGACCTGGGCTTGGATTACTGTATTTGCTCGATTATAAGATGACCCTGATTATAAGACGACCCCCCAAACATTGTATATTACTTTAGGAAAAAAACTAAAAGCCTGATTATAAGACTACCCTATAAGAAAAAAAAGTTTAACTTGTATATATGTAAATTGCTTTTTAATATTTAATAAACAAATTGATATTATACAAATACATTTCTTGTTTTTATTTCCTTTTATGTGCCAATGCGGCCTCTCTCTCCCCCTCCCCTTGTCTGTCTATTTCCCCCCTTCCTCCCTCCCCTTCCTTGTCTGTCTATTTACCCTCTTCCTCCCTCCCCTTGTCTGTCTATTTCCCCCCCTCCCTCCCTCCCTCCCTCCCTCCCTCCCTTTGTCTGTCTATTTTCCCCCCTCCCTCCCCTTGTCTATTTCCCCCCCTCCCTCCCTCCCTCCCTTCCCTTGTCTGTCTATTTCCCCCACTCCCTCCCTCCCCATGTCTGTCTATTTTTCCCCCTCTCTCCCCCTCACCTTGATTCCTTTCCTGTTGCTAGTGGGGGCAGCTGGGGGATGTCTGCACGATACGTGCAGACATCCTCCATGCTGCCGAACACCTCCGTCTATTATGACGGACAGCTGGTCCGTCATAATAGACGGAAGTGTCGGGCAGCATGGAGGATGTCTGCACATATCGTGCAGACATCCCCCAGCTGCCCGATTCTCCCTGGTGGCTAGCGGGGTAGAGCACGACTGCCGGGAGAGGGGGATCCAGGAGAATTTTTCCAACTCGGCTATCATGGCCTTAGGTTTGAAATTCCCTTGTCAATTTCTTCTTTCGTGAATAAAGCCCTGGGGCAATAACTAATTTTCAACATTGTTTAATAATAAACCTATGTCAATGGTGTGGGATTCTTTAACTAGAAGTAGTGTTTTAGACCCTTTTCTGGAGCTTGAAGTATTCCTTTAAGTGGCAGTAGTTCTGGTCAAGGTGTATTGGTGGGGTAAAGTGTCAATCTAAAGACCACCATGTTTATTAGTAAGTCACCCATTACCTTTAGTGATACCAGAAAGCCACTTAACATCCAGCTATAGCAGATTGACCTACAGCCACAGCCTGAAAGGCAATCTACAGAAGAAGAGTGCCAGCTGCACATAGGAAGGAACCACTGCTGACTCGGATAACACCTAGGTAGGAAGAAGGGCCCCATCCCCAGTTGCCATACCTTATCACACATTAGATTATGGCATCAGCAAGAGGTTAAGGGTAGAATCCCAGAAACGATGATCTAATGAGAAGCCCCCTGGAGCCACACCCCTGCAGAGCTAGATTTGCCTAAATATGGCCCACTTCCACACTTGGGAAATGTATATACTGTGCAGCAATATAAAGCATGCCTCCCAACTTTGTATTGGGCAGTCCTGTTTCGGGACCACATTCTCATGGTCCTGATGTGCATTCTCCCCATGTGCAGTAGGGCTGTCAGTATGCATGACACTTGTGCTCATGCACACTGTCGATTACTGTGAATTGTATTGCTGGGGAGTCTGTGATTCATTCACCTGCTACACATTACTATGAGTTTTATTACTGTGTAGCTCTGTGATATACTGACACACTGAAAATTACTGTAAATTGTATTGCTGTGGAGCTCCTTGAGACACTCACCTACTGCACATTACTATAAGTTTTATTGCTGTCGAGCTCTGTGATACACTCTCCTAATGCACCTTACTAGAAGTTTTATTGCTGTGGAGCTCTGTGATACACTCACATTTTATTTTTAAAGGGCCGGGGCCAAAGCGGGCCCCCTGTGCCCGCCGGGCTTGGGACGTTGTATCCCGCCCCCCCCTGATGGCAGCCCTGATAAAGCGAATTCAGAAAACAGGCTGAGGGTCGGGGCAGGCGGAGATCAAAACGAAGTCAGAAAACAGGCCGAGGGTCGAGGCAGGTGGAGATCAAAACGAAGTCAGTAAACAAGCCGAGGGTCGAGATCAAAATGACAAACGAATAACAATAGCCCAATATAATAGAGAGAATACTTTTTGCGCAGACAACTAGAAGACTTTTGAACAGGTGTATAAATAAGTGAAGTGATTAGAATAGGCCAATAGAGTAGGAGCGGGGTGTGTCAGTAGGTGAGTTACTGATATGGTGAGAAAAAGCAGAGAA
This sequence comes from Pelodytes ibericus, assembly GCA_036172795.1. Lineage (NCBI taxonomy): Eukaryota > Metazoa > Chordata > Amphibia > Anura > Pelodytidae > Pelodytes > Pelodytes ibericus. The sequence goes on along the minus strand of CM069862.1, from coordinate 95,623,878 downwards.
TACCTATGTATATATATATATATATATATATATATGTCTATATATATATATATATATATATATATCGTATTTGCTCGAAAATAAGTCAAGGTTTTTTTCAGAGCAAATGCTCTGAAAAAGACCCCTCATCTTATATTAGAGGTCATCTTATAATCTGACCTCAAATCGAGGTCAGACTATTAGACTGGGATCCAGGTCCCCCGCAGAGCTGCAGGGGACCTGGTTCCCTCTCGCTAGCAGCAGCTGCCGCCCGGCACGAATGCTGGGACTTCTATGATGAAGCCGGGTCCTTCCAGCTTCATCATAAAAGACCCAGCGGAAGTGTTGGGCAGCAGCGGAGTATGTCTGCGCGTATCGTGCAGACATCCTCCGGCTGCCTCCACTAGGCACCAGGGAGATCTGGGCAGCCGGGGGATGTCTGCACGAAAAGACAATGGGAGAGGGGAGAGAAAGACAAGGGGGTGAGGGAAAAACAAGGGGAGGGAGGGGGGAGAGAAAGACAAGGGGAGGGAGGGGGAGAGAAAGACAAGGGGAGCGAGGGGGGAGAGAAAGACAAGGGGAGGGAGGGGGAGAGAAACAAGGGGAGGGGGGGAGAGAGAGAAAAGTTTGGGAGGGGGGAGAGAGAGGCAGCATTGGCACATAAAAGGAAATAAAAACAAGAAATGCATTTGTTTAATATCATCATTTGTATTAAATATTAAAAAGCAATTTACATGTGAATATATACAAGTTAAACTTTTTTCCTATAGGGTAGTCTTATATTCAGGCTTTTAGTTTTCTTTCCTAAAGGAATGTCAAAGTTTGGGGGGTCGTCTTATAATCAGGGTCGTCTTATATTCAAGCAAATACGGTATATATATATATATATATATATGAATAAATATTTAATTAAATATAATGGAAAAGTTCCCTAATTGATTTGGAACAGTAATACTAAAAAACAAACAAGAATGAGTACATCTATTTGGTGTCTGAAAAGAGAGCGAGCGGACTTCAAAAAGATGGCCGCTGAAAAAGAAAAACGTTGCCTAAGTCTCTCGTGACTTCCGAACTCTAAAAACATGACCACTATAACAACGCGAGAACTCCGGCGGCGTGAGTATGAAGGCACCGTGTGACGAGAATAGCCCTAGTAAGTGACACTCAGTAAGGTACTTGATTTGTATTCTTTCATTAAAGTCTATATAAAATACCTACATATTATTAAACATCATTTTTGATGACAGATTTCCTTTAAGTTTGAATTTCCATTCTCAGTTGTCTATTTCATGAATAAAGGCAAGATTCTGTTTAACTGAAAGATTTCTTCAAGGGTTGGCATTTTAAATAGAAATCCTTTCACGAAAGAATACAAATAAAATCTATTATTGATACTTCTTTGTTCTGCATAGCTCTATTCTCTACCAGGGGGTGGACATGTTGTTTTGAATATTGGGTCAGATCATCTGACCAAACATGTCTGCCACTGATAGAGCTATACAGTGAAAATAGATCTCTTTCATTTCTACTTAAAATGATTGGGTGAAGAAAAAAAATTCTAAAATTTTCTTGAGCAAGACTAATAAACCATCAATAATATCCTAGTGCTTTCCTGTGGATAATATATATAAGGCATTCAACATGATAATCAAGTCAGGATAATCTCCAATGAAAGGACAAAGGAAAGGATTGTATAAAAAGAAAGGAAAATAAGAGAAGAGGGGTAATAGACCAAAAAACTTTAAAATCAATATGAAAGTAATAAGAGACATTGAAAGGAAACATAAAAACCAAAAAGGAGAGAAGAAAAAGTATATATAAAAAGGGGCATCTCAAGATAGAGAATGATGGCAGGTGTAAAGAAACATCTGTTGCAAATGCAGACCAGTATTTTGTATTTGGATTTCTAATAAAGGTTATAGAACCTGTCATTTAGTACTTGATATATTTCTCAGCTAGCAAATGTATTTTTTTTCTGCTAGCAGTACCCCATGCCATGTCAGCGTGCTTTATGATGTCATGATGTTCCGTCACACAAAGCTTTTGTGATGTCACCTTTAATACCTATTTAAGTCCTTCCAGTACCAGTAGTCTGCCAGTAGTGTCCTGGGAGGTAGAGAGTGCACTATAGATTGCTAGTGAGCACTAGTGATTACCAGACGTTACCAGTATGTATTCGGTAGTTCACCATGTAAACATGGAGTACCGATATCTCAGACAGTTTTACAGAGAGCAGGCTGACAATGTATCAATGTGTGAGGAATGTGCTGCTATGAATTCGGGAGATAGAGAAGAGGGACAACATCAGCCTCGCATTTTGGAACTCTTGTTTCATCAGATTTCAGACCCATTAACTGATGAGCCTATGGTGAAAGAAGGTGAACCAATCATGAAAAAAATGTCATGGGAGCCATTAATTACAACGAAACAAGATGATATAAACATCTCACAAGATAAGTTTTCAGCTGCAGAGGAAACTCATTTTATCTCACCTGATCCCTGCTACATAAATATGCCATCAAACAAGGAGATATGTCCAGTGACCCACATGACATTTCTCTTTGATGACAATGAGGCAGGTGGATGCAGAACAACAACAAAAATCCCAAAGATCCCATCTTCTAATGCTACCACCAGACGAATACAGCGCCTTTTAAGATCACTGCGAAATTGGTTCTAATAGAGGAGGGTGCTTTTATATCAATTAGTGGAGGACGTGGCGCAGGTTTATTCCATCACAAAAGACCCTATTAAGATCTAACACTCTGTTCCTCCTCCAGTGATTTCTGTGGATTGTCTCTTCGGTTCTTGACCTGGGCTTGGATTACTGTATTTGCTCGATTATAAGATGACCCTGATTATAAGACGACCCCCCAAACATTGTATATTCCTTTAGGAAAAAAACTAAAAGCCTGATTATAAGACTACCCTATAAGAAAAAAAAGTTTAACTTGTATATATGTAAATTGCTTTTTAATATTTAATAAACAAATTGATATTATACAAATGCATTTCTTGTTTTTATTTCCTTTTATGTGCCAATGCGGCCTCTCTCTCCCCCTCCCCTTGTCTGTCAATTTCCCCCCTTCCTCCCTCCCCTTTCTTGTCTGTCTATTTACCCCCTTCCTCCCTCACCTTGTCTGTCTATTTCCCCCCTCCCTCCCTTTGTCTGTCTATTTTCCCCCCTCCCTCCAGTGCTGTATTTACCGCGAGGCATCCTAGGCGGATGCCTATGGCGGCAAATTTTGGGGGGCGGCAGCGCCCCCCAGCACTGGAAAAAGAAAAAATGTAAAAAAAAAAATCCGGCCCTTTAAAAAAAAAAAAAAAAAAAAAACCACCGCGCTTGCAGGCGGGGACCATGCTGCCTGCCTGCCAGGGAAAGGTAAGTGCTGATGGGAGAGTGTGTGTGTGTGTGTGAGACTGAGTGTGATGGGAGTCAGAGTGTGTGTGATGGGAGACAGTGTGTGTGACTGAGTGTGATGGGAGTCAGAGTGTGTGTGATGGGAGACTGTGTGTGACTGAGTGTGATGGGAGTCAGAGTGTGTGTGATCGGAGACTGTGTGTGACTGAGTGTGATGGGAGTCAGAGTGTGTGTGATGGGAGACTGTGTGTGACTGAGTGTGATGGGAGTCAGAGTGTGTGTGATGGGAGACTGTGTGTGACTGAGTGTGATGGGAGTCAGAGTGTGTGATGGGAGACTGTGTGTGACTGAGTGTGATGGGAGTCAGAGTGTGTGTGATGGGAGACTGTGTGTGACTGAGTGTGATGGAAGTCAGAGTGTGTGTGATAGGAGACAGTGTGTGTGACTGAGTGTGATGGGAGTCAGAGTGTGTGTGATAGGAGACAGTGTGTGTGACTGAGTGTGATGGGAGTCAGAGTGTGTGTGATGGGAGACAGTGTGTGTGACTGAGTGTGATGGGAGTCAGAGTGTGCGTGATGGGAGTAGGAGTGTGTGACTGAGTGTGATGGGAGTAGGAGTGTGTGACTGAGTGTGATGGGAGTATGAGCTTGATGTGAGTCTGAATGATGGGGCATGTCTTAGGTGTGTAACGTGGGTGTGCAGCTTGGGTAGGGGGGTGCCCGGATTTTGTCTGCCTAGGGCAGCACAAAATCAAGATACACCACTGCCTCCCTCCCCTTGTCTATTTCCCCCCCTCCCTCCCTCCCTCCCTTCCCTTGACTGTCTATTTCCCCCCTCCCTCCCTCCCCTTGTCTGTCTATTTTTCCCCCTCTCTCCCCCTCACCTTGATTCCTTTCCTGTGGCTAGTGGGGGCAGCTGGGGGATGTCTGCACGATACGTGCAGACATCCTCCATGCTGCCCAACACCTCCGTCTATTATGACGGACAGCTGGTCCGTCATAATAGACGGAAGTGTCGGGCAGCATGGAGGATGTCTGCACATATCGTGCAGACATCCCCCAGCTGCCCGATTCTCCCTGGTGGCTAGCGGGGTAGAGCACGACTGCCGGGAGAGGGGGATCTAGGAGAATTTTTCCAACTCGGCTATCATGGCCTTAGGTTTGAAATTCCCTTGTCAATTTCTTCTTTCGTGAATAAAGCCCTGGGGCAATAACTAATTTTCAACATTGTTTAATAATAAACCTATGTCAATGGTGTGGGATTCTTTAACTAGAAGTAGTTTTTTAGACCCTTTTCTGGAGCTTGAAGTATTCCTTTAAGTGGCAGTAGTTCTGGTCAAGGTGTATTGGTGGGGTAAAGTGTCAATCTAAAGACCACCATGTTTATTAGTAAGTCACCCATTACCTTTAGTGATACCAGAAAGCCACTTAACATCCAGCTATAGCAGATTGACCTACCGCCCCAGCCTAAAAGGCAATCTACAGAAGAAGAGTGCCAGCTGCACATAGGAAGGAACCACTGCTGACTCGGATGACACCTAGGTAGGAAGAAGGGCCCCGTCCCCAGTTGCCATACCTTATCACACATTAGATTATGGCATCAGCAAGAGGTTAAGGGTAGAATCCCAGAAACGATGATCTAATGAGAAGCCCCCTGGAGCCACACCCCTGCAGAGCTAGATTTGCCTAAATATGGCCCACTTCCACACTTGGGAAATGTATATACTGTGCAGCAATATAAAGCATGCCTCCCAACTTTGTATTGGGCAGTCCTGTTTCGGGACCACATTCTCATGGTCCTGATGTGCATTCTCCCCATGTGCAGTAGGGCTGTCAGTATGCATGACACTTGTGCTCATGCACACTGTCGATTACTGTGAATTGTATTGCTGGGGAGTCTGTGATTCATTCACCTGCTACACATTACTATGAGTTTTATTAATGTGTAGCTCTGTGATATACTGACACACTGAAAATTACTGTAAATTGTATTGCTGTGGAGCTCCTTGAGACACTCACCTACTGCACATTACTATAAGTTTTATTGCTGTCGAGCTCTGTGATTCACTCTCCTAATGCACCTTACTAGAAGTTTTATTGCTGTGGAGCTCTGTGATACACTCACATTTTATTTTTAAAGGGCCGGGGCCAAAGCGGGCCCCCTATGCCCGCCGGGCTTGGGACGTTGTATCCCGCCCCCCCCTGATGGCAGCCCTGATAAAGCGAATTCAGAAAACAGGCTGAGGGTCGGGGCAGGCGGAGATCAAAACGAAGTCAGAAAACAGGCCGAGGGTCGAGGCAGGTGGAGATCAAAACGAAATCAGTAAACAAGCCGAGGGTCGAGATCAAAATGACAAACGAATAACAATAGCCCAATATAATAGAGAGAATACTTTTTGCGCAGACAACTAGAAGACTTTTGAACAGTTGTATAAATAAGTGAAGTGATTAGAATAGGCCAATAGAGTAGGAGCGGGGTGTGTCAGTAGGTGAGTTACTGATATGGTGAGAAAAAGCAGAGAATACCTATATATATATATATATATATATATATATATCGTATTTGCTCGAATATAAGTCAAGGTTTTTTTCAGAGCAAATGCTCTGAAAAAGACCCCTCATCTTATATTAGAGGTCATCTTATAATCTGACCTCAAATCGAGGTCAGACTATTAGACTGGGATCCAGGTCCCCCGCAGAGCTGCAGGGGACCTGGTTCCCTCTCGCTAGCAGCAGGTGGATGTCTGCGCGATGCGCGTAGACATCCTCTGCTGCCGCCCGGCACGAATGCTGGGACTTCTATGATGAAGCCGGGTCCTTCCAGCTTCATCATAAAAGACCCAGCGGAAGTGTTGGGCAGCAGCAGAGTATGTCTGCGCGTATCGTGCAGACATCCTCCGGCTGCCTCCACTAGGCACCAGGGAGATCTGGGCAGCCGGGGGATGTCTGCACGAAAAGACAATGGGAGAGGGGAGAGAAAGACAAGGGGGTGAGGGAAAAATAGGGGAGGGAGGGAGGGGGAGAGAAACAATGGAAGGGAGGGGGGAGAGAAAGACAAGGGGAGCGAGGGGGGAGAGAAAGACAAGGGGAGGGAGGGGGGAGAGAAAGACAAGGGGAGGGAGGGGGGAGAGAAACAAGGGGAGGGGGGGAGAGAGAGAAAAGTTTGGGAGGGGGAGAGAGAGGCAGCATTGGCACATAAAAGGAAATAAAAACAAGAAATGCATTTGTTTAATATCATCATTTGTATTAAATATTAAAAAGCAATTTACATGTGAATATATACAAGTTAAACTTTTTTCCTATAGGGTAGTCTTATATTCAGGCTTTTAGTTTTCTTTCCTAAAGGAATATCAAAGTTTGGGGGGTCGTCTTATAATCAGGGTCGTCTTATATTCAAGCAAATACGGTATATATATATATATATATATATGAATAAATATTTAATTAAATATAATGGAAACGTTCCCTAATTGATTTGGAACAGTAATACTAAAAAACAAACAAGAATGAGTACATCTATTTGGTGTCTGAAAAGAGAGCGAGCGGACTTCAAAAAGATGGCCGCCGAAAAAGAAAAACGTTGCCTAAGTCTCTCGTGACTTCCGAACTCTAAAAACATGACCACTATAACAACGCGAGAACTCCGGCGGCGTGAGTATGAAGGCACCGTGTGACGAGAATAGCCCTAGTAAGTGACACTCAGTAAGCTACTTGATTTGTATTCTTTCATTAAAGTCTATATAAAATACCTACATATTATTAAACATCATTTTTGACGACAGATTTCCTTTAAGTTTGAATTTCCATTCTCAGTTGTCTATTTCATGAATAAAGGCAAGATTCTGTTTAACTGAAAGATTTCTTCAAGGGTTGGCATTTTAAATAGAAATCCTTTCATGAAAGAATACAAATAAAATCTATTATTGATACTTCTTTGTTCTGCATAGCTCTATTCTCTACCAGGGGGTGGACATGTTGTTTTGAATATTGGGTCAGATCATCTGACCAAACATGTCTGCCACTGATAGAGCTATACAGTGAAAATAGATCTCTTTAATTTCTACTTAAAATGATTGGGTGAAGAAAAAAAATTCTAAAATTTTCTTGAGCAAGACTAATAAACCATCAATAATATCCTAGTGCTTTCCTGTGGATAATATATATAAGGCATTCAACATGATAATCAAGTCAGGATAATCTCCCATGAAAGGACAAAGGAAAGGATTGTATAAAAAGAAAGGAAAATAAGAGAAGAGGGGTAATAGACCAAAAAACTTTAAAATCAATATGAAAGTAATAAGAGACATTGAAAGGAAACATAAAAACCAAAAAGGAGAGAAGAAAAAGTATATATAAAAAGGGGCATCTCAAGATAGAGAATGATGGTAGGTGTAAAGAAACATCTGTTGCAAATGCAGACCTGTATTTTGTATTTGGATTTCTAATAAAGGTTATAGAACCTGTCATTTAGTACTTGATATATTTCTCAGCTAGCAAATGTATTTTTTTTCTGCTAGCAGTACCCCATGCCATGTCAGCGTGCTTTATGATGTCATGATGTTCCGTCACACAAAGCTTTTGTGATGTCACCTTTAATACCTATTTAAGTCCTTCCAGTACCAGTAGTCTGCCAGTAGTGTCCTGGGAGGTAGAGAGTGCACTATAGATTGCTAGTGAGCACTAGTGATTACCAGACGTTACCAGTATGTATTCGGTAGTTCACCATGTAAACATGGAGTACCGATATCTCAGACAGTTTTACAGAGAGCAGACTGACAATGTATCAATGTGTGAGGAATGTGCTGCTATGAATTCGGGAGATAGAGAAGAGGGACAACATCAGCCTCGCATTTTGGAACTCTTGTTTCATCAGATTTCAGACCCATTAACTGATGAGCCTATGGTGAAAGAAGGTGAACCAATCATGAAAAAAATGTCATGGGAGCCATTAATTACAACGAAACAAGATGATATAAACATCTCACAAGATAAGTTTTCAGCTGCAGAGGAAACTCATTTTATCTCACCTGATCCCTGCTACATAAATATGCCATCAAACAAGGAGATATGTCCAGTGACCCACATGACATTTCTCTTTGATGACAATGAGGCAGGTGGATGCAGAACAACAACAAAAATCCCAAAGATCCCATCTTCTAATGCTACCACCAGACGAATACAGCGCCTTTTAAGATCACTGCGAAATTGGTTCTAAAAGAGGAGGGGGCTTTTATATCAATTAGTGGAGGACGTGGCGCAGGTTTATTCCATCACAAAAGACCCTATTAAGATCTAACCCTCTGTTCCTCCTCCAGTGATTTCTGTGGATTGTCTCTTCGGTTCTTGACCTGGGCTTGGATTACTGTATTTGCTCGATTATAAGATGACCCTGATTATAAGACGACCCCCAAAACATTGTATATTCCTTTAGGAAAAAAACTAAAAGCCTGATTATAAGACTACCCTATAAGAAAAAAAAGTTTAACTTGTATATAAGTAAATTGCTTTTTAATATTTAATAAACAAATTGATATTATACAAATGCATTTCTTGTTTTTATTTCCTTTTATGTGCCAATGCGGCCTCTCTCTCCCCCTCCCTTTGTCTGTCAATTTCCCCCCTTCCTCCCTCCCCTTCCTTGTCTGTCTATTTACCCCCTTCCTCCCTCACCTTGTCTGTCTATTTCCCCCCTCCCTCCCTTTGTCTGTCTATTTTCCCCCCTCCCTCCCCTTGTCTATTTCCCCCCTCCCTCCCTCCCTCCCTCCCTTCCCTTGTCTGTCTATTTCCCCCCCTCCCTCCCTCCCCTTGTCTGTCTATTTTTCCCCCTCTCCCCCCCTCACCTTGATTCCTTTCCTGTGGCTAGTGGGGGCAGCTGGGGGATGTCTGCACGATACGTGCAGACATCCTCCATGCTGCCCAACACCTCCGTCTATTATGACGGACAGCTGGTCCGTCATAATAGACGGAAGTGTCGGGCAGCATGGAGGATGTCTGCACATATCGTGCAGACATCCCCCAGCTGCCCGATTCTCCCTGGTGGCTAGCGGGGTAGAGCACGACTGCCGGGAGAGGGGGATCCAGGAGAATTTTTCCAACTCGGCTATCATGGCCTTAGGTTTGAAATTCCCTTGTCAATTTCTTCTTTCGTGAATAAAGCCCTGGGGCAATAACTAATTTTCAACATTGTTTAATAATAAACCTATGTCAATGGTGTGGGATTCTTTAACTAGAAGTAGTGTTTTAGACCCTTTTCTGGAGCTTGAAGTATTCCTTTAAGTGGCAGTAGTTCTGGTCAAGGTGTATTGGTGGGGTAAAGTGTCAATCTAAAGACCACCATGTTTATTAATAAGTCACCCATTACCTTTAGTGATACCAGAAAGCCACTTAACATCCAGCTATAGCAGATTGACCTACAGCCACAGCCTGAAAGGCAATCTACAGAAGAAGAGTGCCAGCTGCACATAGGAAGGAACCACTGCTGACTCGGATAACACCTAGGTAGGAAGAAGGGCCCCGTCCCCAGTTGCCATACCTTATCACACATTAGATTATGGCATCAGCAAGAGGTTAAGGGTAGAATCCCAGAAACGATGATCTAATGAGAAGCCCCCTGGAGCCACACCCCTGCAGAGCTAGATTTGCCTAAATATGGCCCACTTCCACACTTGGGAAATGTATATACTGTGCAGCAATATAAAGCATGCCTCCCAACTTTGTATTGGGCAGTCCTGTTTCGGGACCACATTCTCATGGTCCTGATGTGCATTCTCCCCATGTGCAGTAGGGCTGTCAGTATGCATGACACTTGTGCTCATGCACACTGTCGATTACTGTGAATTGTATTGCTGGGGAGTCTGTGATTCATTCACCTGCTACACATTACTATGAGTTTTATTACTGTGTAGCTCTGTGATATACTGACACACTGAAAATTACTGTAAATTGTATTGCTGTGGAGCTCCTTGAGACACTCACCTACTGCACATTACTATAAGTTTTATTGCTGTCGAGCTCTGTGATACACTCTCCTAATGCACCTTACTAGAAGTTTTATTGCTGTGGAGCTCTGTGATACACTCACATTTTATTTTTAAAGGGCCGGGGCCAAAGCGGGCCCCCTGTGCCCGCCGGGCTTGGGACGTTGTATCCCGCCCCCCCCTGATGGCAGCCCGGATAAAGCGAATTCAGAAAACAGGCTGAGGGTCGGGGCAGGCGGAGATCAAAACGAAGTCAGAAAACAGGCCGAGGGTCGAGGCAGGTGGAGATCAAAACGAAGTCAGTAAACAAGCCGAGGGTCGAGATCAAAATGACAAACGAATAACAATAGCCCAATATAATAGAGAGAATACTTTTTGCGCAGACAACTAGAAGACTTTTGAACAGGTGTATAAATAAGTGAAGTGATTAGAATAGGCCAATAGAGTAGGAGCGGGGTGTGTCAGTAGGTGAGTTACTGATATGGTGAGAAAAAGCAGAGAATACCTATATATATATATATATATATATATCGTATTTGCTCGAATATAAGTCAAGGTTTTTTTCAGAGCAAATGCTCTGAAAAAGACCCCTCATCTTATATTAGAGGTCATCTTATAATCTGACCTCAAATCGAGGTCAGACTATTAGACTGGGATCCAGGTCCCCCGCAGAGCTGCAGGGGACCTGGTTCCCTCTCGCTAGCAGCAGGTGGATGTCTGCGCGATGCGCGTAGACATCCTCTGCTGCCGCCCGGCACGAATGCTGGGACTTCTATGATGAAGCCGGGTCCTTCCAGCTTCATCATAAAAGACCCAGCGGAAGTGTTGGGCAGCAGCAGAGTATGTCTGCGCGTATCGTGCAGACATCCTCCGGCTGCCTCCACTAGGCACCAGGGAGATCTGGGCAGCCGGGGGATGTCTGCACGAAAAGACAATGGGAGAGGGGAGAGAAAGACAAGGGGGTGAGGGAAAAACAAGGGGAGGGAGGGAGGGGGAGAGAAACAATGGGAGGGAGGGGGGAGAGAAAGACAAGGGGAGCGAGGGGGGAGAGAAAGACAAGGGGAGGGAGGGGGGAGAGAAACAAGGGGAGGGAGGGGGGAGAGAAACAAGGGGAGGGGGGGAGAGAGAGAAAAGTTTGGGAGGGGGAGAGAGAGGCAGCATTGGCACATAAAAGAAAATAAAAACAAGAAATGCATTTGTTTAATATCATCATTTGTATTAAATATTAAAAAGCAATTTACATGTGAATATATACAAGTTAAACTTTTTTCCTATAGGGTAGTCTTATATTCAGGCTTTTAGTTTTCTTTCCTAAAGGAATATCAAAGTTTGGGGGGTCGTCTTATAATCAGGGTCGTCTTATATTCAAGCAAATACGGTATATATATATATATATATACATATGAATAAATATTTAATTAAATATAATGGAAAAGTTCCCTAATTGATTTGGAACAGTAATACTAAAAAACAAACAAGAATGAGTACATCTATTTGGTGTCTGAAAAGAGAGCGAGCGGACTTCAAAAAGATGGGCGCCGAAAAAGAAAAACGTTGCCTAAGTGTCTCGTGACTTCCGAACTCTAAAAACATGACCACTATAACAACGCGAGAACTCCGGCGGTGTGAGTATGAAGGCACCGTGTGACGAGAATAGCCCTAGTAAGTGACACTCAGTAAGGTACTTGATTTGTATTCTTTCATTAAAGTCTATATAAAATACCTACATATTATTAAACATCATTTTTGACGACAGATTTCCTTTAAGTTTGAATTTCCATTCTCAGTTGTCTATTTCATGAATAAAGGCAAGATTCTGTTTAACTGAAAGATTTCTTCAAGGGTTGGCATTTTAAATAGAAATCCTTTCATGAAAGAATACAAATAAAATCTATTATTGATACTTCTTTGTTTTGCATAGCTCTATTCTCTACCAGGGGGTGGACATGTTGTTTTGAATATTGGGTCAGATCATCTGACCAAACATGTCTGCCACTGATAGAGCTATACAGTGAAAATAGATCTCTTTAATTTCTACTTAAAATGATTGGGTGAAGAAAAAAAATTCTAAAATTTTCTTGAGCAAGACTAATAAACCATCAATAATATCCGTGTGCTTTCCTGTGGATAATATATATAAGGCATTTTACATGATAATCAAGTCAGGATAATCTCCAATGAAAGGACAAAGGAAAGGATTGTATAAAATGAAAGGAAAATAAGAGAAGAGGGGTAATAGACCAAAAAACTTTAAAATCAATATGAAAGTAATAAGAGACATTGAAAGGAAACATAAAAACCAAAAAGGAGAGAAGAAAAAGTATATATAAAAAGGGGCATCTCAAGATAGAGAATGATGGTAGGTGTAAAGAAACATCTGTTGCAAATGCAGACCAGTATTTTGTATTTGGATTTCTAATAAAGGTTATAGAACCTGTCATTTAGTACTTGATATATTTCTCAGCTAGCAATGTATTTTTTTTCTGCTAGCAGTACCCCATGCCATGTCAGCGTGCTTTATGATGTCATGATGTTCCGTCACACAAAGCTTTTGTGATGTCACCTTTAATACCTATTTAAGTCCTTCCAGTACCAGTAGCCTGCCAGTAGTGTCCTGGGAGGTAGAGAGTGCACTATAGATTGCTAGTGAGCACTAGTGATTACCAGACGTTACCAGTATGTATTCGGTAGTTCACCATGTAAACATGGAGTACCGATATCTCAGACAGTTTTACAGAGAGCAGACTGACAATGTATCAATGTGTGAGGAATGTGCTGCTATGAATTCGGGAGATAGAGAAGAGGGACAACATCAGCCTCGCATTTTGGAACTCTTGTTTCATCAGATTTCAGATCCATTAACTGATGAGCCTATGGTGAAAGAAGGTGAACCAATCATGAAAAAAATGTCATGGGAGCCATTAATTACAACGAAACAAGATGATATAAACATCTCACAAGATAAGTTTTCAGCTGCAGAGGAAACTCATTTTATCTCACCTGATCCCTGCTACATAAATATGCCATCAAACAAGGAGATATGTCCAGTGACCCACATGACATTTCTCTTTGATGACAATGAGGCAGGTGGATGCAGAACAACAACAAAAATCCCAAAGATCCCATCTTCTAATGCAACCACCAGACGAATACAGCGCCTTTTAAGATCACTGCGAAATTGGTTCTAAAAGAGGAGGGGGCTTTTATATCAATTAGTGGAAGACGTGGCGCAGGTTTATTCCATCACAAAAGACCCTATTAAGATCTAACCCTCTGTTCCTCCTCCAGTGATTTCTGTGGATTGTCTCTTCGGTTCTTGACCTGGGCTTGGATTACTGTATTTGCTCGATTATAAGATGACCCTGATTATAAGACGACCCCCAAAACATTGTATATTCCTTTAGGAAAAAAACTAAAAGCCTGATTATAAGACTACCCTATAAGAAAAAAAAGTTTAACTTGTATATAAGTAAATTGCTTTTTAATATTTAATAAACAAATTGATATTATACAAATGCATTTCTTGTTTTTATTTCCTTTTATGTGCCAATGCGGCCTCTCTCTCCCCCTCCCTTTGTCTGTCAATTTCCCCCCTTCCTCCCTCCCCTTCCTTGTCTGTCTATTTACCCCCTTCCTCCCTCACCTTGTCTGTCTATTTCCCCCCTCCCTCCCTTTGTCTGTCTATTTTCCCCCCTCCCTCCCCTTGTCTATTTCCCCCCTCCCTCCCTCCCTCCCTCCCTTCCCTTGTCTGTCTATTTCCCCCCTCCCTCCCTCCCTCCCTCCCTTCCCTTGTCTGTCTATTTCCCCCCCTCCCTCCCTCCCCTTGTCTGTCTATTTTTCCCCCTCTCCCCCCCTCACCTTGATTCCTTTCCTGTGGCTAGTGGGGGCAGCTGGGGGATGTCTGCACGATACGTGCAGACATCCTCCATGCTGCCCAACACCTCCGTCTATTATGACGGACAGCTGGTCCGTCATAATAGACGGAAGTGTCGGGCAGCATGGAGGATGTCTGCACATATCGTGCAGACATCCCCCAGCTGCCCGATTCTCCCTGGTGGCTAGCGGGGTAGAGCACGACTGCCGGGAGAGGGGGATCCAGGAGAATTTTTCCAACTCGGCTATCATGGCCTTAGGTTTGAAATTCCCTTGTCAATTTCTTCTTTCGTGAATAAAGCCCTGGGGCAATAACTAATTTTCAACATTGTTTAATAATAAACCTATGTCAATGGTGTGGGATTCTTTAACTAGAAGTAGTGTTTTAGACCCTTTTCTGGAGCTTGAAGTATTCCTTTAAGTGGCAGTAGTTCTGGTCAAGGTGTATTGGTGGGGTAAAGTGTCAATCTAAAGACCACCATGTTTATTAATAAGTCACCCATTACCTTTAGTGATACCAGAAAGCCACTTAACATCCAGCTATAGCAGATTGACCTACAGCCACAGCCTGAAAGGCAATCTACAGAAGAAGAGTGCCTGCTGCACATAGGAAGGAACCACTGCTGACTCGGATAACACCTAGGTAGGAAGAAGGGCCCCGTCCCCAGTTGCCATACCTTATCACACATTAGATTATGGCATCAGCAAGAGGTTAAGGGTAGAATCCCAGAAACGATGATCTAATGAGAAGCCCCCTGGAGCCACACCCCTGCAGAGCTAGATTTGCCTAAATATGGCCCACTTCCACACTTGGGAAATGTATATACTGTGCAGCAATATAAAGCATGCCTCCCAACTTTGTATTGGGCAGTCCTGTTTCGGGACCACATTCTCATGGTCCTGATGTGCATTCTCCCCATGTGCAGTAGGGCTGTCAGTATGCATGACACTTGTGCTCATGCACACTGTCGATTACTGTGAATTGTATTGCTGGGGAGTCTGTGATTCATTCACCTGCTACACATTACTATGAGTTTTATTACTGTGTAGCTCTGTGATATACTGACACACTGAAAATTACTGTAAATTGTATTGCTGTGGAGCTCCTTGAGACACTCACCTACTGCACATTACTATAAGTTTTATTGCTGTCGAGCTCTGTGATACACTCTCCTAATGCACCTTACTAGAAGTTTTATTGCTGTGGAGCTCTGTGATACACTCACATTTTATTTTTAAAGGGCCGGGGCCAAAGCGGGCCCCCTGTGCCCGCCGGGCTTGGGACGTTGTATCCCGCCCCCCCCTGATGGCAGCCCGGATAAAGCGAATTCAGAAGACAGGCTGAGGGTCGGGGCAGGCGGAGATCAAAACGAAGTCAGAAAACAGGCCGAGGGTCGAGGCAGGTGGAGATCAAAACGAAGTCAGTAAACAAGCCGAGGGTCGAGATCAAAATGACAAACGAATAACAATAGCCCAATATAATAGAGAGAATACTTTTTGCGCAGACAACTAGAAGACTTTTGAACAGGTGTATAAATAAGTGAAGTGATTAGAATAGGCCAATAGAGTAGGAGCGGGGTGTGTCAGTAGGTGAGTTACTGATATGGTGAGAAAAAGCAGAGAATACCTATATATATATATATATATATATATATCGTATTTGCTCGAATATAAGTCAAGGTTTTTTTCAGAGCAAATGCTCTGAAAAAGACCCCTCATCTTATATTAGAGGTCATCTTATAATCTGACCTCAAATCGAGGTCAGACTATTAGACTGGGATCCAGGTCCCCCGCAGAGCTGCAGGGGACCTGGTTCCCTCTCGCTAGCAGCAGGTGGATGTCTGCACGATGCGCTGCCTCCACTAGGCACCAGGGAGATCTGGGCAGCCGGGGGATGTCTGCACGAAAAGACAATGGGAGAGGGGAGAGAAAGACAAGGGGGTGAGGGAAAAACAAGGGGAGGGAGGGAGGGGGAGAGAAACAATGGGAGGGAGGGGGGAGAGAAAGACAAGGGGAGCGAGGGGGGAGAGAAAGACAAGGGGAGGGAGGGGGGAGAGAAACAAGGGGAGGGGGGGAGAGAGAGAAAAGTTTGGGAGGGGGAGAGAGAGGGAGCATTGGCACATAAAAGGAAATAAAAACAAGAAATGCATTTGTTTAATATCATCATTTGCATTAAATATTAAAAAGCAATTTACATGTGAATATATACAAGTTAAACTTTTTTCCTATAGGGTAGTCTTATATTCAGGCTTTTAGTTTTCTTTCCTAAAGGAATATCAAAGTTTGGGGGGTCGTCTTATAATCAGGGTCGTCTTATATTCAAGCAAATATGGTATATATATATATATACATATGAATAAATATTTAATTAAATATAATGGAAAAGTTCCCTAATTGATTTGGAACAGTAATACTAAAAAACAAACAAGAATGAGTTTTGGTGTCTGAAAAGAGAGCGAGCGGACTTCAAAAATATGGTCGCCGAAAGAGAAAAACGTTGCCTAAGTCTCTCGTGACTTCCGAACTCTAAAAACATGACCACTATAACAACGCGAGAACTCCGGCGGCGTGAGTATGAAGGCACCGTGTGACGAGAATAGCCCTAGTAAGTGACACTCAGTAAGGTACTTGATTTGTATTCTTTCATTAAAGTCTATATAAAATACCTACATATTATTAAACATCATTTTTGACGACAGATTTCCTTTAAGTTTGAATTTCCATTCTCAGTTGTCTATTTCATGAATAAAGGCAAGATTCTGTTTAACTGAAAGATTTCTTCAAGGGTTGGCATTTTAAATAGAAATCCTTTCATGAAAGAATACAAATAAAATCTATTATTGATACTTCTTTGTTCTGCATAGCTCTATTCTCTACCAGCGGGTGGACATGTTGTTTTGAATATTGGGTCAGATCATCTGACCAAACATGTCTGCCACTGATAGAGCTATACAGTGAAAATAGATATCTTTAATTTCTACTTAAAATGATTGGGTGAAGAAAACAAATTCTAAAATTTTCTTGAGCAAGACTAATAAACCATCAATAATATCCTAGTGCTTTCCTGTGGATAATATATATAAGGCATTCAACATGATAATCAAGTCAGGATAATCTCCAATGAAAGGACAAAGGAAAGGATTGTATAAAAAGAAAGGAAAATAAGAGAAGAGGGGTAATAGACCAAAAAACTTTAAAATCAATATGAAAGTAATAAGAGACATTGAAAGGAAACATAAAAACCAAAAAGGAGAGAAGAAAAAGTATATATAAAAAGGGGCATCTCAAGATAGAGAATGATGGCAGGTGTAAAGAAACATCTGTTGCAAATGCAGACCAGTATTTTGTATTTGGATTTCTAATAAAGGTTATAGAACCTGTCATTTAGTACTTGATATATTTCTCAGCTAGCAAATGTATTTTTTTTCTGCTAGCAGTACCCCATGCCATGTCAGCGTGCTTTATGATGTCATGATGTTCCGTCACACAAAGCTTTTGTGATGTCACCTTTAATACCTATTTAAGTCCTTCCAGTACCAGTAGTCTGCCAGTAGTGTCCTGGGAGGTAGAGAGTGCACTATAGATTGCTAGTGAGCACTAGTGATTACCAGACGTTACCAGTATGTATTCGGTAGTTCACCATGTAAACATGGAGTACCGATATCTCAGACAGTTTTAAAGAGAGCAGACTGACAATGTATCATTGTGTAAGGAATGTGCTGCTTTGAATTCGGGAGATAATGAAGAGGGACAACATCAGCCTCGCATTTTGGAACTCTTGTTTCATCAGATTTCAGACCCATTAACTGATGAGCCTATGGTGAAAGAAGGTGAACCAATCATGAAAAAAATGTCATGTGAGCCATTAATTACAACGAAACAAGATGATATAAACATCTCACAAGATAAGTTTTCAGCTGCAGAGGAAACTCATTTTATCTCACCTGATCCCTGCTACATAAATATGCCATCAAACAAGGAGATATGTCCAGTGACCCACATGACATTTCTCTTTGATGACAATGAGGCAGGTGGATGCAGAACAACAACAAAAATCCCAAAGATCCCATCTTCTAATGCTACCACCAGACGAATACAGCGCCTTTTAAGATCACTGCGAAATTGGTTCTAAAAGAGGAGGGGGCTTTTATATCAATTAGTGGAGGACGTGGCGCAGGTTTATTCCATCACAAAAGACCCTATTAAGATCTAACCCTCTGTTCCTCCTCCAGTGATTTCTGTGGATTGTCTCTTCGGTTCTTGACCTGGGCTTGGATTACTGTATTTGCTCGATTATAAGATGACCCTGATTATAAGACGACCCCCAAAACATTGTATATTCCTTTAGGAAAAAAACTAAAAGCCTGATTATAAGACTACCCTATAAGAAAAAAAAGTTTAACTTGTATATAAGTAAATTGCTTTTTAATATTTAGTAAACAAATTGATATTATACAAATGCATTTCTTGTTTTTATTTCCTTTTATGTGCCAATGCGGCCTCTCTCTCCCCCTCCCTTTGTCTGTCAATTTCCCCCCTTCCTCCCTCCCCTTCCTTGTCTGTCTATTTACCCCCTTCCTCCCTCACCTTGTCTGTCTATTTCCCCCCTCCCTCCCTTTGTCTGTCTATTTTCCCCCCTCCCTCCCCTTGTCTATTTCCCCCCCTCCCTCCCTCCCTCCCTCCCTTCCCTTGTCTGTCTATTTCCCCCCCTCCCTCCCTCCCCTTGTCTGTCTATTTTTCCCCCTCTCCCCCCCTCACCTTGATTCCTTTCCTGTGGCTAGTGGGGGCAGCTGGGGGATGTCTGCACGATACGTGCAGACATCCTCCATGCTGCCCAACACCTCCGTCTATTATGACGGACAGCTGGTCCGTCATAATAGACGGAAGTGTCGGGCAGCATGGAGGATGTCTGCACATATCGTGCAGACATCCCCCAGCTGCCCGATTCTCCCTGGTGGCTAGCGGGGTAGAGCACGACTGCCGGGAGAGGGGGATCCAGGAGAATTTTTCCAACTCGGCTATCATGGCCTTAGGTTTGAAATTCCCTTGTCAATTTCTTCTTTCGTGAATAAAGCCCTGGGGCAATAACTAATTTTCAACATTGTTTAATAATAAACCTATGTCAATGGTGTGGGATTCTTTAACTAGAAGTAGTGTTTTAGACCCTTTTCTGGAGCTTGAAGTATTCCTTTAAGTGGCAGTAGTTCTGGTCAAGGTGTATTGGTGGGGTAAAGTGTCAATCTAAAGACCACCATGTTTATTAGTAAGTCACCCATTACCTTTAGTGATACCAGAAAGCCACTTAACATCCAGCTATAGCAGATTGACCTACAGCCACAGCCTGAAAGGCAATCTACAGAAGAAGAGTGCCAGCTGCACATAGGAAGGAACCACTGCTGACTCGGATAACACCTAGGTAGGAAGAAGGGCCCCGTCCCCAGTTGCCATACCTTATCACACATTAGATTATGGCATCAGCAAGAGGTTAAGGGTAGAATCCCAGAAACGATGATCTAATGAGAAGCCCCCTGGAGCCACACCCCTGCAGAGCTAGATTTGCCTAAATATGGCCCACTTCCACACTTGGGAAATGTATATACTGTGCAGCAATATAAAGCATGCCTCCCAACTTTGTATTGGGCAGTCCTGTTTCGGGACCACATTCTCATGGTCCTGATGTGCATTCTCCCCATGTGCAGTAGGGCTGTCAGTATGCATGACACTTGTGCTCATGCACACTGTCGATTACTGTGAATTGTATTGCTGGGGAGTCTGTGATTCATTCACCTGCTACACATTACTATGAGTTTTATTACTGTGTAGCTCTGTGATATACTGACACACTGAAAATTACTGTAAATTGTATTGCTGTGGAGCTCCTTGAGACACTCACCTACTGCACATTACTATAAGTTTTATTGCTGTCGAGCTCTGTGATACACTCTCCTAATGCACCTTACTAGAAGTTTTATTGCTGTGGAGCTCTGTGATACACTCACATTTTATTTTTAAAGGGCCGGGGCCAAAGCGGGCCCCCTGTGCCCGCCGGGCTTGGGACGTTGTATCCCGCCCCCCCCTGATGGCAGCCCTGATAAAGCGAATTCAGAAAACAGGCTGAGGGTCGGGGCAGGCGGAGATCAAAACGAAGTCAGAAAACAGGCCGAGGGTCGAGGCAGGTTGAGATCAAAACGAAGTCAGTAAACAAGCCGAGGGTCGAGATCAAAATGACAAACGAATAACAATAGCCCAATATAATAGAGAGAATACTTTTTGCGCAGACAACTAGAAGACTTTTGAACAGGTGTATAAATAAGTGAAGTGATTAGAATAGGCCAATAGAGTAGGAGCGGGGTGTGTCAGTAGGTGAGTTACTGATATGGTGAGAAAAAGCAGAGAATACCTATATATATATATATATATATATATATATATATATATATATATATATATCGTATTTGCTCGAATATAAGTCAAGGTTTTTTTCAGAGCAAATGCTCTGAAAAAGACCCCTCATCTTATATTAGAGGTCATCTTATAATCTGACCTCAAATCGAGGTCAGACTATTAGACTGGGATCCAGGTCCCCCGCAGAGCTGCAGGGGACCTGGTTCCCTCTCGCTAGCAGCAGGTGGATGTCTGCGCGATGCGCGTAGACATCCTCTGCTGCCGCCCGGCACGAATGCTGGGACTTCTATGATGAAGCCGGGTCCTTCCAGCTTCATCATAAAAGACCCAGCGGAAGTGTTGGGCAGCAGCAGAGTATGTCTGCGCGTATCGTGCAGACATCTTCCGGCTGCCTCCACTAGGCACCAGGGAGATCTGGGCAGCCGGGGGATGTCTGCACGAAAAGACAATGGGAGAGGGGAGAGAAAGACAAGGGGGTGAGGGAAAAACAAGGGGAGGGAGGGAGGGGGAGAGAAACAATGGGAGGGAGGGGGGAGAGAA
Source organism: Pelodytes ibericus (assembly GCA_036172795.1). NCBI lineage: Eukaryota > Metazoa > Chordata > Amphibia > Anura > Pelodytidae > Pelodytes > Pelodytes ibericus. Next base: position 95,602,744 of record CM069862.1, on the reverse strand, counting down.
AGACAAGGGGAGCGAGGGGGGAGAGAAAGACAAGGGGAGCGAGGGGGGAGAGAAACAAGGGGAGGGGGGGAGAGAGAGAAAAGTTTGGGAGGGGGAGAGAGAGGCAGCATTGGCACATAAAAGGAAATAAAAACAAGAAATGCATTTGTTTAATATCATCATTTGTATTAAATATTAAAAAGCAATTTACATGTGAATATATACAAGTTAAACTTTTTTCCTATAGGGTAGTCTTATATTCAGGCTTTTAGTTTTCTTTCCTAAAGGAATATCAAAGTTTGGGGGGTCGTCTTATAATCAGGGTCGTCTTATATTCAAGCAAATACGGTATATATATATATATATACATATGAATAAATATTTAATTAAATATAATGGAAAAGTTCCCTAATTGATTTGGAACAGTAATACTAAAAAACAAACAAGAATGAGTACATCTATTTGGTGTCTGAAAAGAGAGCGAGCAGACTTCAAAAAGATGGCCGCCGAAAGAGAAAAACGTTGCCTAAGTCTCTCGTGACTTCCGAACTCTAAAAACATGACCACTATAACAACGCGAGAACTCCGGCGGCGTGAGTATGAAGGCACCGTGTGACGAGAATAGCCCTAGTAAATGACACTCAGTAAGGTACTTGATTTGTATTCTTTCATAAAAGTCTATATAAAATACCTACATATTATTAAACATCATTTTTGACGACAGATTTCCTTTAAGTTTGAATTTCCATTCTCAGTTGTCTATTTCATGAATAAAGGCAAGATTCTGTTTAACTGAAAGATTTCTTCAAGGGTTGGCATTTTAAATAGAAATCCTTTCATGAAAGAATACAAATAAAATCTATTATTGATACTTCTTTGTTCTGCATAGCTCTATTCTCTACCAGCGGGTGGACATGTTGTTTTGAATATTGGGTCAGATCATCTTACCAAACATGTCTGCCACTGATAGAGCTATACAGTGAAAATAGATCTCTTTAATTTCTACTTAAAATGATTGGGTGAAGAAAAAAAATTCTAAAATTTTCTTGAGCAAGACTAATAAACCATCAATAATATCCTAGTGCTTTCCTGTGGATAATATATATAAGGCATTCAACATGATAATCAAGTCAGGATAATCTCCAATGAAAGGACAAAGGAAAGGATTGTATAAAAAGAAAGGAAAATAAGAGAAGAGGGGTAATAGACCAAAAAACTTTAAAATCAATATGAAAGTAATAAGAGACATTGAAAGGAAACATAAAAACCAAAAAGGAGAGAAGAAAAAGTATATATAAAAAGGGGCATCTCAAGATAGAGAATGATGGCAGGTGTAAAGAAACATCTGTTGCAAATGCAGACCAGTATTTTGTATTTGGATTTCTAATAAAGGTTGTAGAACATGTCATTTAGTACTTGATATATTTCTCAGCTAGCAAATGTATTTTTTTTCTGCTAGCAGTACCCCATGCCATGTCAGCGTGCTTTATGATGTCATGATGTTCCGTCACACAAAGCTTTTGTGATGTCACCTTTAATACCTATTTAAGTCCTTCCAGTACCAGTAGTCTGCCAGTAGTGTCCTGGGAGGTAGAGAGTGCACTATAGATTGCTAGTGAGCACTAGTGATTACCAGACGTTACCAGTATGTATTCGGTAGTTCACCATGTAAACATGGAGTACCGATATCTCAGACAGTTTTACAGAGAGCAGACTGACAATGTATCATTGTGTAAGGAATGTGCTGCTTTGAATTCGGGAGATAAAGAAGAGGGACAACATCAGCCTCGCATTTTGGAACTCTTGTTTCATCAGATTTCAGACCCATTAACTGATGAGCCTATGGTGAAAGAAGGTGAACCAATCATGAAAAAAATGTCATGGGAGCCATTAATTACAACGAAACAAGATGATATTAACATCTCACAAGATAAGTTTTCAGCTGCAGAGGAAACTCATTTTATCTCACCTGATCCCTGCTACATAAATATGCCATCAAACAAGGAGATATGTCCAGTGACCCACATGACATTTCTCTTTGATGACAATGAGGCAGGTGGATGCAGAACAACAACAAAAATCCCAAAGATCCCATCTTCTAATGCTACCACCAGACGAATACAGCGCCTTTTAAGATCACTGCGAAATTGGTTCTAATAGAGGAGGGTGCTTTTATATAAATTAGTGGAGGACGTGGCGCAGGTTTATTCCATCACAAAAGACCCTATTAAGATCTAACCCTCTGTTCCTCCTCCAGTGATTTCTGTGGATTGTCTCTTCGGTTCTTGACCTGGGCTTGGATTACTGTATTTGCTCGATTATAAGATGACCCTGATTATAAGACGACCCCCCAAACATTGTATATTCCTTTAGGAAAAAAACTAAAAGCCTGATTATAAGACTACCCTATAAGAAAAAAAAGTTTAACTTGTATATATGTAAATTGCTTTTTAATATTTAATAAACAAATTGATATTATACAAATGCATTTCTTGTTTTTATTTCCTTTTATGTGCCAATGCGGCCTCTCTATCCCCCTCCCCTTGTCTGTCAATTTCCCCCCTTCCTCCCTCCCCTTCCTTGTCTGTCTATTTACCCCCTTCCTCCCTCACCATGTCTGTCTATTTCCCCCCTCCCTCCCTTTGTCTGTCTATTTTCCCCCCTCCCTCCAGTGCTGTATTTACCGCGAGGCATCCTAGGCGGATGCCTATGGCGGCAAATTTTGGGGGGCGGCAGCGCCCCCCAGCACTGGAAAAAGAAAAAATGTAAAAAAAAAAATCCGGCCCTTTAAAAAAAAAAAACAAAAAAAAACACCGCGCTTGCAGGCGGGGACCATGCTGCCTGCCTGCCAGGGAAAGGTAAGTGCTGATGGGAGAGTGTGTGTGTGTGTGTGTGAGACTGAGTGTGATGGGAGTCAGAGTGTGTGTGATGGGAGACAGTGTGTGTGACTGAGTGTGATGGGAGTCAGAGTGTGTGTGATGGGAGACTGTGTGTGACTGAGTGTGATGGGAGTCCGAGTGTGTGTGATGGGAGACTGTGTGTGACTGAGTGTGATGGGAGTCAGAGTGTGTGTGATGGGAGACTGTGTGTGACTGAGTGTGATGGGAGTCAGAGTGTGTGTGATGGGAGACTGTGTGTGACTGAGTGTGATGGGAGTCAGAGTGTGTGATGGGAGACTGTGTGTGACTGAGTGTGATGGGAGTCAGAGTGTGTGTGATGGGAGACTGTGTGTGACTGAGTGTGATGGAAGTCAGAGTGTGTGTGATAGGAGACAGTGTGTGTGACTGAGTGTGATGGGAGTCAGAGTGTGTGTGATAGGAGACAGTGTGTGTGACTGAGTGTGATGGGAGTCAGAGTGTGTGTGATGAGAGACAGTGTGTGTGACTGAGTGTGATGGGAGTCAGAGTGTGCGTGATGGGAGTAGGAGTGTGTGAGTGAGTGTGATGGGAGTAGGAGTGTGTGACTGAGTGTGATGGGAGTATGAGCTTGATGTGAGTCTGAATGATGGGGCATGTCTTAGGTGTGTAACGTGGGTGTGCAGCTTGGGTAGGGGGGTGCCCGGATTTTGTCTGCCTAGGGCAGCACAAAATCAAGATACACCACTGCCTCCCTCCCCTTGTCTATTTCCCCCCCTCCCTCCCTCCCTCCCTTCCCTTGTCTGTCTATTTCCCCCCTCCCTCCCTCCCCTTGTCTGTCTATTTTTCCCCCTCTCTCCCCCTCACCTTGATTCCTTTCCTGTGGCTAGTGGGGGCAGCCGGGGGATGTCTGCACGATACGTGCAGACATCCTCCATGCTGCCCAACACCTCCGTCTATTATGACGGACAGCTGGTCCGTCATAATAGACGGAAGTGTCGGGCAGCATGGAGGATGTCTGCACATATCGTGCAGACATCCCCCAGCTGCCCGATTCTCCCTGGTGGCTAGCGGGGTAGAGCACGACTGCCGGGAGAGGGGGATCTAGGAGAATTTTTCCAACTCGGCTATCATGGCCTTAGGTTTGAAATTCCCTTGTCAATTTCTTCTTTCGTGAATAAAGCCCTGGGGCAATAACTAATTTTCAACATTGTTTAATAATAAACCTATGTCAATGGTGTGGGATTCTTTAACTAGAAGTAGTTTTTTAGACCCTTTTCTGGAGCTTGAAGTATTCCTTTAAGTGGCAGTAGTTCTGGTCAAGGTGTATTGGTGGGGTAAAGTGTCAATCTAAAGACCACCATGTTTATTAGTAAGTCACCCATTACCTTTAGTGATACCAGAAAGCCACTTAACATCCAGCTATAGCAGATTGACCTACCGCCACAGCCTAAAAGGCAATCTACAGAAGAAGAGTGCCAGCTGCACATAGGAAGGAACCACTGCTGACTCGGATGACACCTAGGTAGGAAGAAGGGCCCCGTCCCCAGTTGCCATACCTTATCACACATTAGATTATGGCATCAGCAAGAGGTTAAGGGTAGAATCCCAGAAACGATGATCTAATGAGAAGCCCCCTGGAGCCACACCCCTGCAGAGCTAGATTTGCCTAAATATGGCCCACTTCCACACTTGGGAAATGTATATACTGTGCAGCAATATAAAGCATGCCTCCCAACTTTGTATTGGGCAGTCCTGTTTCGGGACCACATTCTCATGGTCCTGATGTGCATTCTCCCCATGTGCAGTAGGGCTGTCAGTATGCATGACACTTGTGCTCATGCACACTGTCGATTACTGTGAATTGTATTGCTGGGGAGTCTGTGATTCATTCACCTGCTGCACATTACTATGAGTTTTATTAATGTGTAGCTCTGTGATATACTGACACACTGAAAATTACTGTAAATTGTATTGCTGTGGAGCTCCTTGAGACACTCACCTACTGCACATTACTATAAGTTTTATTGCTGTCGAGCTCTGTGATACACTCTCCTAATGCACCTTACTAGAAGTTTTATTGCTGTGGAGCTCTGTGATACACTCACATTTTATTTTTAAAGGGCCGGGGCCAAAGCGGGCCCCCTGTGCCCGCCGGGCTTGGGACGTTGTATCCCGCCCCCCCCCCCCCCCCCTGATGGCAGCCCTGATAAAGCGAATTCAGAAAACAGGCTGAGGGTCGGGGCAGGCGGAGATCAAAACGAAGTCAGAAAACAGGCCGAGGGTCGAGGCAGGTGGAGATCAAAACGAAATCAGTAAACAAGCCGAGGGTCGAGATCAAAATGACAAACGAATAACAATAGCCCAATATAATAGAGAGAATACTTTTTGCACAGACAACTAGAAGACTTTTGAACAGGTGTATAAATAAAGGAAGTGATTAGAATAGGCCAATAGAGTAGGAGTGGGGTGTGTCAGTAGGTGAGTTACTGATATGGTGAGAAAAAGCAGAGAATACCTATATATATATATATATATATATATACCGTATTTGCTCGAATATAAGTCAAGGTTTTTTTCAGAGCAAATGCTCTGAAAAAGACCCCTCATCTTATATTCGAGGTCATCTTATAATCTGACCTCAAATCGAGGTCAGACTATTAGACTGGGATCCAGGTCCCCCGTAGAGCTGCAGGGGACCTGGTTCCCTCTCGCTAGCAGCAGGTGGATGTCTGCGCGATGCGCGTAGACATCCTCTGCTGCCGCCCGGCACGAATGCTAGGACTTCTATGATGAAGCCGGGTCCTTCCAGCTTCATCATAAAAGACCCGGCGGAAGTGTTGGGCAGCAGCGGAGTATGTCTACGCGTATCGTGCAGACATGCTCCGGCTGCCTCCACTAGGCACCAGGGAGATCTGGGCAGCCGGGGGATGTCTGCACGAAAAGACAATGGGAGAGGGGAGAGAAAGACAAGGGGGTGAGGGAAAAACAAGGGGAGGGAGGGAGGGGGAGAGAAACAAGGGGATGGAGGGGGAGAGAAAGACAAGGGAGCGAGGGGGGAGAGAAAGACAAGGGGAGGGAGGGGGGAGAGAAACAAGGGGAGGGGGGGAGAGATAGAAAAGTTTGGGAGGGGGAGAGAGAGGCAGCATTGGCACATAAAAGGAAATAAAAACAAGAAATGCATTTGTTTAATATCATCATTTGTATTAAATATTAAAAAGCAATTTACATGTGAATATATACAAGTTAAACTTTTTTCCTATAGGGTAGTCTTATATTCAGGCTTTTAGTTTTCTTTCCTAAAGGAATGTCAAAGTTTGGGGGGTCGTCTTATAATCAGGGTCGTCTTATATTCAAGCAAATACGATATATATATATATATATTTATATATATATGCATAAATATTTAATTAAATATAATGTAAAAGTTCGCTAATTGATTTGGAACAGTAATACTAAAAAACAAACAAGAATGAGTACATCTATTTGGTGTCTGAAAAGAGAGCGAGCGGACTTCAAAAAGATGGCCGCCCAAAAAGAATAACGTTGCCTAAGTCTGTCGTGACTTCCGAACTCTAAAAACATGACCACTATAGCAACGCGAGAACTCCGGCGGCGTGAGTATGAACGCACCGAGTGATGAGAATAGCCCTAGTAAGTGACACTCAGTAAGGTACTTGATTTGTATTCTTTCTAAGTCTATATAAAATACCTACATATTATTAAACATCATTTTTGACGACAGATTTCCTTTAAGTTTGAATTTCCATTCTCAGTTGTCTATTTCATGAATAAAGGCAAGATTCTGTTTAACTGAAAGATTTCTTCAAGGGTTGGCATTTTAAATAGAAATCCTTTCATGAAAGAATACAAATAAAATCTATTATTGATACTTCTTTGTTCTGCATAGCTCTATTCTCTACCAGGGGGTGGACATGTTGTTTTGAATATTGGGTCAGATCATCTGACCAAACATGTCTGCCACTGATAGAGCTATACAGTGAAAATAGATCTCTTTAATTTCTATTTAAAATGATTGGGTGAAGAAAAAAAATTCTAAAATTTTCTTGAGCAAGACTAATAAACCATCAATAATATCCTAGTGCTTTCCTGTGGATAATATATATAAGGCATTCAACATGATAATCAAGTCAGGATAATCTCCAATGAAAGGACAAAGGAAAGGATTGTATAAAAAGAAAGGAAAATAAAAGAAGAGGGGTAATGGACCAAAAAACTTTAAAATCAATATGAAAGTAATAAGAGACATTGAAAGGAAACATAAAAACCAAAATGGAGAGAAGAAAAAGTATATATAAAAAGGGGCATCTCAAGATAGAGAATGATGGCAGGTGTAAAGAAACATCTGTTGCAAATGCAGACCAGTATTTTGTATTTGGATTTCTAATAAAGGTTATAGAACCTGTCATTTAGTACTTGCTATACTTCTCATCTAGCAAATGTATTTTTTTTCTGCTAGCAGTACCCCATGCCATGTCAGCGTGCTTTATGATGTCATGATGTTCCGTCACACAAAGCTTTTGTGATGTCACCTTTAATACCTATTTAAGTCCTTCCAGTACCAGTAGTCTGCCAGTAGTGTCCTGGGAGGTAGAGAGTGCACTATAGATTGCTAGTGAGCACTAGTGATTACCAGACGTTACCAGTATGTATTCGGTAGTTCACCATGTAAACATGGAGTACCGATATCTCAGACAGTTTTACAGAGAGCAGACTGACAATGTATCAATGTGTGAGGAATGTGCTGCTATGAATTCGGGAGATAGAGAAGAGGGACAACATCAGCCTCGCATTTTGGAACTCTTGTTTCATCAGATTTCAGACCCATTAACTGATGAGCCTATGGTTAAAGAAGATGAACCAATTATGAAAAAAAAGTCATGGGAGCCATTAATTACAACGAAACAAGATGATATAAACATCTCACAAGATAAGTTTTCAGCTGCAGAGGAAACTCATTTTATCTCACCTGATCCCTGCTACATAAATATGCCATCAAACAAGGAGATATGTCCAGTGACCCACATGACATTTCTCTTTGATGACAATGAGGCAGGTGGATGCAGAACAACAACAAAAATCCCAAAGATCCCATCTTCTAATGCTACCACCAGACGAATACAGCGCCTTTTAAGATCACTGCGAAATTGGTTCTAATAGAGGAGGGTGCTTTTATATAAATTAGTGGAGGACGTGGCACAGGTTTATTCCATCACAAAAGACCCTATTAAGATCTAACCCTCTGTTCCTCCTCCAGTGATTTCTGTGGATTGTCTCTTCGGTTCTTGACCTGGGCTTGGATTACTGTATTTGCTCGATTATAAGATGACCCTGATTATAAGACGACCCCCCAAACATTGTATATTCCTTTAGGAAAAAAACTAAAAGCCTGATTATAAGACTACCCTATAAGAAAAAAAAGTTTAACTTGTATATATGTAAATTGCTTTTTAATATTTAATAAACAAATTGATATTATACAAATGCGTTTCTTGTTTTTATTTCCTTTTATGTGCCAATGAGGCCTCTCTCTCCCCCTCCCCTTGTCTGTCTATTTCCCCCCTTCCTCCCTCCCCTTCCTTGTCTGTCTATTTACCCCCTTCCTCCCTCCCCTTGTCTGTCTATTTCCCCCCCCCTCCCTTTGTCTGTCTATTTCCCCCCTTCCTCCCTCCCCTTCCTTGTCTGTCTATTTACCCCCTCCCTCCCTCCCCTTGTCTGTCTATTTCCCCCCCTCCCTTCCTCCCCTTGTCTGTCTATTTTTCCCCCTCTCTCCCCCTCACCTTGATTCCTTTCCTGTGGCTAGTGGGGGCAGCTGGGGGATGTCTGCACGATACGTGCAGACATCCTCCATGCTGCCCAACACCTCCGTCTATTATGACGGACAGCTGGAATTTTTCCAACTCGGCTATCATGGCCTTAGGTTTGAAATTCCCTTGTCTATTTCTTCTTTCGTGAATAAAGCCCTGGGGCAATAACTAATTTTCAACATTGTTTAATAATAAACCTATGTCAATGGTGTGGGATTCTTTAACTAGAAGTAGTGTTTTAGACCCTTTTCTGGAGCTTGAAGTATTCCTTTAAGTGGCAGTAGTTCTGGTCAAGGTGTATTGGTGGGGTAAAGTGTCAATCTAAAGACCACCATGTTTATTAATAAGTCACCCATTACCTTTAGTGATACCAGAAAGCCACTTAACATCCAGCTATAGCAGATTGACCTACAGCCACAGCCTGAAAGGCAATCTACAGAAGAAGAGTGCCAGCTGCACATAGGAAGGAACCACTGCTGAATCGGATAACACCTAGGTAGGAAGAAGGGCCCCGTCCCCAGTTGCCATACCTTATCACACATTAGATTATGGCATCAGCAAGAGGTTAAGGGTAGAATCCCAGAAACGATGATCTAATGAGAAGCCCCCTGGAGCCACACCCCTGCAGAGCTAGATTTGCCTAAATATGGCCCACTTCCACACTTGGGAAATGTATATACTGTGCAGCAATATAAAGCATGCCTCCCAACTTTGTATTGGGCAGTCCTGTTTCGGGACCACATTCTCATGTTCCTGATGTGCATTCTCCCCATGTGCAGTAGGGCTGTCAGTATGCATGACACTTGTGCTCATGCACACTGTCGATTACTGTGAATTGTATTGCTGGGGATTCTGTGATTCATTCACCTGCTACATATTACTATGAGTTTTATTACTGTGTAGCTCTGTGATATACTGACACACTGAAAATAACTGTAAATTGTATTGCTGTGGACATGGAAGGGCTGGCAGCCTTAGGCCTGGGGGGCAAATCCAATCAAGTGGCCCATTGCACCACCGAATCGCCTCGCCATCCACGGCCATCTTTTCCTTGTTTTATAACGAATATTGCCAGGATTTTCTCCCACAATATGCCAGGTTTTGCCACTTAATATGGCATTATTTGCCACTTAATATGCCAGAATTTTCCCTTACAATATGCCAGGATTATGCCCCTCAATATGCCAGGATTTTCCCCTTAATATGCCAGGATTTTCCACTCAATATGCAAGGATTATGCCCCTCAGTATGCCAGGATTATGCCCCTCAATATGCCAGGATTTAGCCACCCAATATGCCAGGATTTTCCCTTCAATATGCCAGGATTATGCCCCCTCAATATGCCAGGATTTTCCCCTCAATATGCCAGGATTATGCCCCACAATATGCCAGGATGTAGCCACCCAATATGTCAGGATTTTGCCCCACAATACACCAGGAATTTGCATCCCAATATACCAGGATTTTGCCCCTCAATATGCCAGGATTATGCCCCACAATATGCCAGGATTTTACCCTCAATATGCCAGGATTATGCCCCACAATATGTCAGGATTTTGCCCCACAATACACCAGGATTTTGCCCCCCAATATACCAGGATTTTGCCCCTCAATATGCCAGGATTTTCCCCCACACCATGTTGAGTACTTACCTCCTTGCTGCTGCTCTGTCTCCGTCTCCTGGTGCTCTCATCTGCCCATCTGTGGCTGTGAGGGAAGCTTTGTGCGCTCCCCTCCAGCCAAGTGTCTTTAATAAAATTTGTTTAAACTTTTTTTTTCAACAAACTTTATTGAATGCGCATTGGCTGGAGGGGAGCGCAGAACGCTTCCCTCACAGCCACGGACCTGCAGCACCGGGGGACAGCAGCAAGGAGGTAAGTACTGTGAAAGTGGGGGGATTTTTTTGGCAGCTGTCCCAGCGTTGAAGACGGCCCAGCGGCCGTTTTTAGAATACATTAGGGCGGCCTGGGGGGCAATTGCCTCCCTGCCCCCCCCGGCCCAGCCCGCCCCTGTATATATATATATATATATAATGTAATGAGGCTTAATGGTGTGGGAGGCGTGGCGGATCAGAGCAGGGGGGCACCAAAATGCACCTTCGCGTGTGTAGACGAAAATCCTTGCACCGGCCCTGGCTAGGGAGAACAGTTTTCTCCAGCAAATCCACTCCTCGGTCTGCCTCCCCAACATCTTCACTCAAATTTGTTGGGGTGGAGAAACTCAGGACTGGCTGCCCTCTTCCTCTTCCCTCTCCCGCTACAACCATGTCTAATTGTCACCCAACTGTGTGCTTGGTTCTCTTCTGGCTTATCTCCTCCCTCATTTTTAGGTGATCCCACTAAGCACTAAGAGTGAGCAAGAGACTCCTCTCAAGCTTGTCAACATCCCTCAGTGTTGCAATATGCCTTTCCAGAGTTCCAGTCTGAGCTTCCAGTTGTCACACTGATATCGACCCTGGAACTGCTTCTCCAAGTGTTCATACATATAACAAGATGTGCACTGAGTAAGATCTTCAACCTTGCTTATCATGTATGGTGCAAATATGAGTGCTTAAAAAATAGTAGAACTGGACTTACCTGCTGTGCTGCACTAACTGCTGTAAGTGCACCAACTGTACACTTAGAAAACAGCAGTCACTTGGAAAAAGCAAACTGAGAGCCTTGGTTCAGATGAACAAAGATCCAACCCATCTGACAAAAGATTCTAAACAAAATGTCTACCTCCTTGTAGAGCTATATGGCTTGAAAATGACTCAATAATGTACTTTTTTTGTATTTTTTCATTAAAGCATTTCTATATAAAATGCTTACACTTGATACCATCTTTTAATTAAACGTAAATTTTTCAGTTGTCCTTTAATATATAGATATCAAAACACATACTCATCTGCACTGATGTACATGTTTTATCATCTCCTCCTCATACTGGCATAAAGACAAACTGTAAATCATTATTTTTTGTTTCCTTTCCATAAAAATCACCATGCGATATATATAGATATATTAATACATTCTCCTTCCTGAGACATCAATGCCATATGAAAACTAATAGCAAGAAATGTTGAACTGATGCTAATTCACCACAATAATATTTAAGTTATGTGTATGCCAGAAATATCATACCAAACTAGAGAAATTACCTTACACGGGTCTGTCAGTGTTTCCTGACTGGCTGATTCAGATTCCTAGCATGACCATAGCTGGCCTTTATTCTAATACAGGCTTTTGACAGTCAATTGCAAACATGTTGCTTGTGGTTTAAGCCTAGCTACCCTAGCTTCTACAAATAAAACTGATGGTATTATGTTCCACTGGTGCAGACAGGGCAGTGGAATTTAAAGCTTGCTAACTGTTGGTGATGAGAAGAGATATACATACTGCTAGTAGAGATAACAGTGATCTTTATTTACCTCTTCAAAAAGGTGTACAGTTCACTCACCTAAAGAGACCCCTTAATTCACTAATCCTACATTTGTGGTGGAGGGAAGAAAATGCATGTTTTATCAAATTTTTATTAAATATAAAAAAACGTTCACATATGAACCCATATTTACCACCAAACTCCTATAGTTTATTCATGAATTCTGCCTACATAATTATAATGGCCTTAATTGTTTTCATAAAAATATAAGGGTCAACTCATCATGTTCCATTAATCTGCCCTGAAATGGTGCCTCCGAGTTGATAATGGCTTCAGGGTACATCGGGACTTGAATGTCTAGCTAACCAGGTATCCACTGACTTCCCTCTAAACAATACTTTCCTGTGGAATTCTTTTTGTGCAATTAATTCAAGCATAGAAACAAAAACAGTGGCATATGTCTTATACATGTGTTTGTTTTAAATGCACAGGTAATCTAGTTACATCTTATGTAAGTGGTAGTGTCCCTTTAAGGTAAAAATCACTCACAAGTGAAGCTCCTGTAGCACACACAAGGGGGAGAGGGCACACTTGCCACTTGTAGATATTTACTCTGTTTAGAATCCCTACAATGAACCTGTTTTGTAGTAAAGAACTCTGCTCGTCCTACTTTCTGGACCAGTCAAAAGGAAGCGGATACAGCACAGATGTATGAGTACCTTGTGTTCCATAAACATGAATTCTGTGCACTTGCTGGACTTCTACATATCATGCCACTCTTTTACAGGTACGATGGCTCAAACTGCACGAAAAAACCCTGGGTTGTGATTAGGGTTGCCACCGTTTTCTCCAAAAAATACCGGCCTTGCTGTTGACCCCATAGACTTAACATTGGCCTCAAGCTAAATGTTTACCGCCCTACCAGTAAAATACCAGCTATGGTGTTTTATGTATATTGGTCCATGTGATCTTATTATTTTAGTATATTCAGCATTGTGTATATTGACTCTTATATTTATGTAAGTATATTTAATTGTGATTTGTGACCATATCATCAGTCCATATTCTGAGACTGTTTAAAATATATGTTTAGAGGTAGTGTCTTTGCATTCTTTTCTTGCGTGTTTTTACATTGGGGGTGGCCTGCTTTTCCAGAGGTTACCGGTGCACAGTGGACACATTATGTATTTACTTATTTGTTTTATTTGTGTGTGAGGTTTGCTGATCCCACCCCCATATTCCACATCTGAATTAGCCTCTAAGTTCCCTAGATGCTCTGTACCGAGCTGGGTAAATAATTGGTGCTGATAAATACATGTTAATACATGTAATGTAATCTATGTTTCTATGTAATGCCATCCAGGTGTGTTTACCTATATGTTGATTTCAGACCATTAACCTCTATGAAAAAGATGGTATAATCTCTGCCATAAAGGGCTTGCTTAATTTTGTTTCACAGGAGCAGCAGACAAGTCACATGACCACATGTAACACAAATAAATACACATGAAGTATATTATAAACAAAAGAGGACTCAAAATATTTTAAACAAAACTGTTTTAAAATGCTTTTTAATTCCCAATGGCACTTCAAGTAATGCTTTGTTCCATTGTAGAAACATTTAATTTCTAGAATTCCTAGCATTTGTAACTATGGTACTTTCTGGCTTATAGAATGTGTTTGGATAAAGACCTGCTCTAATGAAGTGGCAGCAGTCCTGTTCCAACTAATTTACAGAATATGTTTTAGAGTGAAAAAATGTGTGAGTTTTGGCTCCGATCATCATGTAATCAACAAATGTCCTATGGAAAGGGAAAATCAATTCAGGGAGCCTCGGAGATAATACTAGAATTAAATATGAGTATAATTCGGTTTGTTTCCTGGTTATTTTAGGTCATATATTCAGTTACAGGAAACTCTATGTCAGTGAACTTTTCAACTATTTTGATGAGGCTGTAAATGCCATCTTTTATATTGCTTTTATGTGTTCTTCATCTTAATGAAGTATTGCCAGATAGCCTATTTGCATTCAGTGAACCTGGGCACATAGGAGAACGTACAGTACTGTGCACCAGTGGCGTCGCCAGGGGGGGGGGGCTACTGGGGCTATAGCCCCGAATCCCTCCTCCATAGCCCCGAATGGAGACTGGGGCTATCATTGTTAATTTTTTTCTCACTCATGCACGCCCGTTGGAGTCATCAGCAGGAGGGATATTTAAAAAAAAAAAAGCAGACCGGTGTTCTGTCAAATTTCTGGAGCAAATTCTCCTGCGCAATCGCAGGAGAATTTGCTCAACGCGCATGCGCCAGCTGCGCAACCCACATCCCGCCCCCGCACCCCCCTTCTTACCAGATGCATGCGCGCAGCTATCAAGCCGTGTGGGAATGCGCGCGTTGATAGGAGTTGTGATCCCCCTGCTGCATCAATAATACAGCAGGAGGATCACAACTCCCATGAAGATGAGGCAGCCCTCACCAGGGTGCTTACCTCTCTGTTGGCTCCTTATGTCCCCCCCGCCCCGTGTTACTTACCAGCATTTTTAATTCAACGGACTCGCGCATTCCCACACGGCTTGATAGCCGCGCGCATGCGCTGTGTACCGCCGTTGTCCGATCATCTGGTAAGAAGGGGTGTGCGGGGGGTGTGCGGGGGGCGGGATGTGGGTTGCGCAGCTGGCGCATGCGCGGTGGTCACAAAGTTACAGCTGAATGATCAGCTGTAACTTTATGCGCATGCGCGGTGAGCAAATTCTCCTGCGATTGCGCAGGAGAATTTGCTCCAGAAATTTGACAGAACACCGGCATCTGCTCTTTTTGCGTGCAGCCCCTAAGTAACAGGGAGCTGCACGCTGTTATCTCTCCCTCCCCTGTGCTCACAGGTCCCCGCCTTCCCCAGCAGAGACCTGCTTTATTGGGTACCACCCCCACTAGAAGGGCATCCAATCAGAGGCAGGGGGCGGGGACATCCCCGAGCCCTGCCTCGGACAGTGAGAGCCAGCATGCAGGGAGCTCCAGAGACCAGCAGCAGCCTCCAGGATCAGATGTCCTACCCAAACAGGGTAGGGTACAGAATATATTGAAGGGTAGAGTAGAAAATAAAATGTTGGAGGAAAAAAAAAAATCATTATGTGGACCACATTTCCCATAATGCCCAGCCAGCATCAAGGGGATGTTTAGCTGGCTAAGCATTATGGGAACTGTAGTTCACAGGTAACACATACATTTATTTACTGTTGATTTAATTTCCCATGATGCTCAGCCAACATCATGTAGAAATTTAGCTAGCAGAGCATCATGGTAGCTGTAACTCCCACAATTTTATCTAGTGTTAGCTGCATTTCCCATTATGCTCAGCCAACATCATGGGGAAGTTTAGCTGGCTGAGCATTATGGGAACTGTAGTTCACAGGTAACGCATGTTTTTTTTAATTTAGTGTTGATTTATTTTCCCATCATGCTAAGCCAGCATCATGGGGATGTTTAGTTGGTTAAGCATCATCGGAACTGTAACTCCCACATTATTATCTAATGATAGCTGCATTTCACATCAGGCTCAGCTAATACCATGTGGATGTTTAGCTGGCTGAGCACTGTAGTTTACAGGTTTAAAGGGAACACCTACATTTTACACTAGTGTAATTTCCCATAATGCTAAGCCAGCATCATGGGGATGTTTAGCTGGCTAAGCATCATGGGAATTGTTATTCCCACATTCTTATCAAGTATTAGCTATGTTTTCCGTTATGCTCAGCCAGCATCATGGGGCTGTTTAGCTGGCTGAGCATCATGGGATCTGTAGTTGATAGATAACTGTTACATTTGTATCTAGTGTTAATTGCATCTTCCATTATGCCAATCCAGCATCATGGGAGCAGTATCTAGCTGAGCCTCATGGGAACTATAGTTAAAGGGACTGAGTCACCTAAACATTGCCTATACTGTCAATGTAGAGAATAAAAAAATATGACAATCATCTATACATTGTGTTAGCAAAACTGCAAGATAATGCCTAAGTTAGGAGAAAAATATGTTTTAAATATGGCTGTGGAGCCTCCTGTTTATGACACCACCTGTGACCTAATAAGCAAATAAACTGCTTTTCAATGGGAAATGTGTCATTTGCATAGTAGGCCACAGGTGTGGCAGCACAGTACATGGGCAGCCTATTTGTTAGGGAGAGCTAGAGATCTCCCTAGCAGAAATTGCGCTGTAATCTCAGACCTCGGTCAGTGCTGCCTTGCTTTTCACACGCATTGCATAGTGATGACTCTAAGTCATTACTATGTGAGAGAGAGAGAGAGAGAGAGATGGTGTGTGTGCGAGAGAGAGAGAGATGGTGTGTGTGAGAGAGAGAGAGAGAGAGAGAGAGAGAGAGAGAGAGAGATGGTGTGTGTGAGAGAGAGAGAGAGAGAGAGAGAGAGAGAGAGAGATGGTGTGTGTGAGAGAGAGAGAGAGAGAGAGAGAGAGAGAGAGAGATGGTGTGTGTGAGAGAGAGAGAGATGGTGTGTGAGAGAGAGAGAGAGAGAGAGATGGTGTGTGTGAGAGAGAGAGAGAGAGAGAGAGAGATGGTGTGTGTGAGAGAGAGAGAGAGATGGTGTGTGTGAGAGAGAGAGAGAGAGAGAGAGATGGTGTGTGAGAGAGAGAGAGAGAGAGATGGTGTGTGTGTGAGAGAGAGAGAGAGAGAGAGAGAGAGAGAGAGAGAGAGATGGTGTGTGAGAGAGAGAGAGAGAGATGGTGTGTGTGTGAGAGAGAGAGAGATGGTGTGTGAGAGAGAGAGAGAGAGAGAGAGAGAGATGGTGTGTGTGAGAGAGAGAGAGAGAGAGAGAGAGAGAGATGGTGTGTGAGAGAGAGAGAGATGGTGTGTGAGAGAGATGGTGTGTGAGAGAGAGAGAGAGAGAGAGAGAGAGAGACAGTGTGTGTGTGAGAGAGAGAGAGAGAGAGAGAGAGAGAGAGAGAGAGAGAGAGAGAGATGGTGTGTGAGAGAGAGAGAGAGAGAGAGAGAGAGAGAGACAGTGTGTGTGTGAGAGAGAGAGAGAGAGAGAGAGATGGTGTGTGTGTGAGAGAGAGAGAGAGATGGTGTGTGTGAGAGAGAGAGAGAGAGAGATGGTGTGTGTGTGAGAGAGAGAGAGAGAGAGAGAGAGATGGTGTGTGAGAGAGAGAGAGATGGTGTGTGAGAGAGAGAGATGGTGTGTGAGAGAGAGAGATGGTGTGTGAGAGAGAGAGAGATGGTGTGTGAGAGAGAGAGATGGTGTGAGAGAGAGAGAGAGAGATGGTGTGTGAGAGAGAGCGAGATGGTGTGTGAGAGAGAGAGATGGTGTGTGTGAGAGAGAGAGAGAGAGAGAGATGGTGTGTGTGAGAGAGAGAGAGAGAGAGAGATGGTGTGTGTGAGAGAGAGAGAGAGAGAGAGAGAGAGATGGTGTGAGAGAGAGAGAGAGATGGTGTGTATGTGAGAGAGAGAGAGAGAGAGAGAGAGAGAGATGGTGTGTGTGAGAGAGAGAGAGACAGTGTGTGTGTGAGAGAGAGAGAGAGATGGTGTGTATGTGAGAGAGAGAGAGAGAGAGAGAGAGAGAGAGAGATGGTGTGTGTGAGAGAGAGAGAGACAGTGTGTGTGTGAGAGAGAGAGAGAGACAGTGTGTGTGTGTGAGAGAGCCCATCTGGGCTCTAGCCCCAGATCATTTGGAGACCTAGCAACGCCCCTGCTGTGCACACTACCACGCAGTGCATGGCTTACACAAATACAGCATGCACTTTGCTTAGCAATACCACTGAGTCAGTTTGAGCTAAACAAGCATTAAAATGTCCCATGTAAACAAAACTGCAATATTTGTGTATACATAGCTCTGGGTGTTTCTGACATCATGTGATTCCTGCTCTCCTTTTGGTTGAGATGGATAGGGATCCTGAAAATTAACCACATATTTACCACAACAGATATTAGTGCTTCTGATGAAATGAATGCAATAAATTACAATATAGTTTGCTTTATTTTGCCTCCCAGCATCGCTCTTAAATGACAACAAAACTTTTTGTTTTCACTCGTGCTTTTGATATAGAGGCACAAGCCGTATACTTTTGATGGTAAATGCAGGGCCTATTTATTTCTATGATGCTCAGCCAGCAACATGGGAGACTTTTTGCTGGCTAGCAGAATGAGTTTTTACTACCGTTTTACTACCATACTACCCATGATTCCCAACCAGCCAAAGTCTCTCATTAGTCTGGCTTAGCATCATTGGAAAAGAAGTACACAATGAGTGATAAATAATATTCCACCAAGTCAGTCACTCACGTGTCTCTCTCTCTCCCAGTACCCCAATGTCTGTCTGTCTCTCCCCGTACCCTCATGTCTGTCTGTCTCTCCCTGTACCCTCATGTCTGTCTGTCTCTCCCCGTACCCTCATGTCTGTCTGTCTGTCTCCCCGTACCCTTATGTCTGTCTGTCTCTCCAGTACCCTCATGTCTGTCTCTCTCTCCCCGTACCCTCATGTCTGTCTCTCTCTCCCCATACCCTCATGTCTGTCTCTCTCTCCACTCGTGCTCCATGTCTCTCTCTCTCTCCATTCATGCTCCATGTCTGTCTCTCTCTCTCCACTCATACTCCATGTCTGTCTGTCTCTCACTCTGCACTCATTCCCCATGTCTGTCTCTCACTCTGCACTCATTCCCCATGTCTGTCTCTCACTCTGCACTCATTCCACATGTCTGTCTCTCACTCTGCCCTCATTCCCCATGTCTGTATCTCACTCTCCACTCATTGCCCATGTCTGTATCTCACTCTCCACTCATTGCCCATGTCTGTCTCTCTCTCCACTCATGCCCCATGTTTGTCTCTCTCCACTCTGTGTCTGTCACACCCCATATCTTTCTCCTATACCTCCTACCTACCATGTATTTGTCTCTTCCCATGTCCCTTTTTCATGCCCCCTACTGACCTCATCTCAGAACTCAATTAGCACTGCCTTGATCTCCCCGCACATAGTGATGACTCTGACCGTTATGTTCCGACGCTCTAAGTCATCACTGTGCACGGAAAGAGCAGAAAGCGCTGACTGAGGTCTAAGGGGAAACATGGCGCCGATCTGCAGAGCTGGCTCTGAGAGGCAGCAAAGCAGCACATGGGCAGCCCATTTGCAGACTTGTTCTTAGGGTACACATTGCCAGTTCGTCCATTAAAATACACCAGTTTCCCAAGTAATATGCCAATTATTTTGCTCATTAATATGTCACAGCCAGTTTGTCCATTAATATACAACAGTCAATTTGCCCACTGATATGTCACAGAAAGTTTTCCCATTTATATACCTATGCTAGTTTGACAATTAATAGGCTACAGCCAATATGCCACAGTTAGTTTACCCAATAAAAGCACAATCTCCTCTCCTGCCTTCCCCAGTACTCACCTTGCTGCTGCTCTCGCGTCCCCGGCCGTCTTCCCTCTACGCACGCTGAGTGCAGGAGGCGGGAAATAGACGCCAGCTGGTTGGGGGCTGGTGCCCTCCATGTGATAAATTGATGAGCGCAGTGAGGGCCCCGGGCAAGAACACACTTGCACACAGCCACACATAAATACACACAGTCACATAAATACACACAGTCACACATAAATACACACAGTCACACATAAATACACACAGTCACACATAAATACACAGTCACACATAAATACACAGTCACATATAAATACACACAGTCATACATAAATACACACAGTCACACAAACACAGTTACACACTTAGTCACCCTCACAGACATACATTTACACAGACACCCTTATACACACTGTGACGCATACATAAATACACACACAGCCACCTTTACACACTTAGACACAGGATACACTTGCACAGACACTCATGTACACACACTTACACAGACAGTAACACACACATAGTTATACACATTGTCACACACATACACATTCACACTTACACAGACAGTAACACACACATAGTTATACACATTGACGCACACATACACACTTATACACATACACACACACTTACACAGACAGTAACACACACAGTTATACACATTGACCTGTGTGTGTTAGTCTGTCTGTGTTCTGTGTGTAAGTCTGTCTGTGTGTGTCCCTGTGTTTGTGTGTGTGTAAGTCTCTCTGTTTGACTGTGTGTGTGTTTGTGTATATTAGTGTGAGTATGTAAGTGTGGATGTGTATGTATCGCAGAAATCTGTATTTGTGTAAGTCTGTTTGACTTTGTGTGTGTGTCTGTGTATGTATTTGTGTGGTCTAAGTGTGACTGAATGTGTATGTAGGTGTCTTAGTATCACAGAAATCTGTGTGGGGAAGTGTGTCTGTCTAAGGTTGACTCTGTTTTTGTGTGTGACTTGCCATATGCATTTGTGTATGTATGTGTTGTACTGCTGTGATTCACTCATCCTGCAAATTTCTGTCTGTGATATATATATATATATATATATATATATATATATATATATTTTTTTTTTTTTCACACATTGAAAAATCAATGTGGCCCACGCACACATACATTTCTGGTGAAGAAAAAACTTGGACACCCCTAGTCTATGGGGAGGATAGAGGCTGCTGAAATGTTGACACAATTACCGATTTTCATGCTGACTGGAGATCACTTTGGTGGTCTTTGTGTGGCCTAAATTTAAGGGCCTGTAAGAAAATCAAAGCAAAGTAGTCTGTACTTACAATGATGGTTGTACTTGCAAGGTGAGGGTGGGGAAATTGCTTTAAGTTGACCTCAAATACCACGAACCTCAGAGTTCATAATTACATAATCATCATATGGCAACAATAATTAATGACATGGGTGTAATGCTTCCCTAAGGTGTTTCACTTTGTAAAAAAGGTTAAATTATATTTCTAGTTGAAATGTTTAATGAATTGTTGCGAAGGAGATAGTTGCCTTTGATTACCTGTGGCTAAAAAAGGATGGAATAAATGAATTAATCACTGTACACATTGAAATATATGATGCATTTTAACATATGCGGTATATCTATAACTGTTCTTTTAACATTAAGTGGTGAGTTATATGTAGCATAAAATCATCCTCTACTATAGCATCTGTCACTTCACTCTTAGTAATCACAGTAATCATGGCCACAGAGCCTCCTCCATTTCAATTTGGGAATAGGATGTAGACTGCAGATCTGATTTTTATTTACTTTGTTGCCTACCTGATGTCTGTATATGAGCTGGCCATTTAATTGGACTCAATAAACAACACACAAATGACATTATTACAAAGGAGGGGCATACTGAGATGCTCCTCCCACCCCGGTTTGAGCTACCCTTGCTCAACAACCACAAACCTCTTAAACAAACACATATATAACAAACCATCACACGCTACACTAACTACCCTTGCAAACTACGCCTGCTGTGACATAACCCTAAAAACAGGGAGGGTGGGAGGGAAGATCAAGGGTAGGTGATATATTTAATCAAATGGCTGCAGACTGAAATGGCTGAGCCCCTTTATACTACCCAAACCCCACCCCCACTATTACTGCAACCCAATCAAAGAGACCCATGCATTAACCCTATTCCTAACCCTGTCAAGGCCTCCTCGGGCTGAGCTACGCTGCCCCTGGAGGCTTCAAAATGTCTTTGAGCAACTGACACTTTTGTAGAATCTCTTGCTACCCCTGACTAATATCAAGATCCTTCAACAACTGGTCAATGTGCTGAAGGCTGGGATGGGTCATCTAATGTGAACAGACATTTCAGATTCCAGTTTTGGCACTGTCACAAATAAACGTCTTACACATGGTGTCTCCAGCCTCAGTTGAAATATATTAATTAAAAATTATTTTGTGTCTAAAATCACTGAAAGACATTTTTCTGTTTTCACAGTTGATTAAGGACACTGCATTTTAAGTATGAGCCAAATGTTTGTGCGTCACTTCCTCTTTGCCCACAATGCTCGGAATCTTCTGCTGTACAATAAGTATACACACTATGTTTCATTGTCATCTACTATCACTTAATACTTCCTCTCAGTTACCCACAGACGTTCCATGTGCCTTTCTGTTTCCTTGCAGATCTCTGCTGTCTGTGGATTGCTCTGAGTAAGCAAGTTCTTCAAAAGAAAGAGAAGACAATTGAGGCATTCAGATGGCTTTCTATTTTTCATAAGGCCTAGACACAATTTGACAGCGTGTTACAAGCAGGACACTGGATTAATTCAGTTTTTCATTTAGTCTTGTACTATAAATACATTAACTCTTGAATGAATGAATGGTGTATTGTTTCAATATGAAGTGAAAATGATAAACTGCTGGACAGGCTATTTTATTTTTTCTTAAAACAGATGAATATAATGAATATGGCCAATGTGACTTAGATTAGAACTGTCTGGAACCTGTTTAATGTCTTGAGGGGTCAATCTCATAGTAGCAAATTAAGCTAATGACAATGGGCAATTTAATGGAGCATAGGGTCAGGGCCGTCTTTAACGCTGGGCAAACGGGGCAGCTGCCCTGGGCCCATTTACTCCTGGGGGGCCCCAAGGCAGCTGTCCCGTGGACCCCCAGCCCTGCTTTCCGCGTTCACAGCGCATTGCGCTTGTGAATGCTTTTTTCCGGCAAGCCGCATCCGATGGATGCGACGGCCGGAAAAAAAAACAAAAAAACTGACGCCGGATGTGACGTCCCGTCACATCCGGTGACTGTTTCCCTCCTCCGTGCAAGAGGGAAGACTGCACGGAGGAGACATCCGGCGGGGGACACAGAGCAGCTTCATGTAAGTACTTGGGAACGGGGGGGGGGGGGGGGGCTGACTGGCACAATATTACTGGGCATCTGGCTGGCACAATAATACTGGGCATCTGAATGGCAGAATATTACTGGACTCTGGCTGGCACAATATTACTGGGCATCTGAATGGCACAATAATACTGGGCATCTGAATGGCACAATATTACTGGGCTCTGGCTGGCAGAATATTACTGGGCATCTGAATGGCAGAATAATACTGGGCATCTGAATGGCAGAATATTACTGGGCTCGGGCTGGCACAATATTACTGGGCATCTGAATGGCAGAATATTACTGGGCTCTGGCTGGCACAATATTACTGGGCATCTGAATGGCAGAATAATACTGGGCATCTGAATGGCAGAATATTACTGGGCTCTGGCTGGCACAATATTACTGGGCATCTGAATGGCAGAATATTACTGGGCTCTGGCTGGCACAATATTACTGGGCATCTGAATGGCAGAATATTACTGGGCTCTGGATGGCACAATATTACTGGGCATCTGAATGGCAGAATAATATTGGGCATCTGAATGGCAGAATATTACTGGGCTCGGGCTGGCACAATATTACTGGGCATCTGAATGGCAGAATATTACTGGGCTCTGGCTGGCACAATATTACTGGGCATCTGAATGGCAGAATAATATTGGGCATCTGGCTGGCAGGCACTATATTACTGGGCTCTGACTGGCACTATATTACTGGGCATCTGAATGGCAGAATATTACTGGGCTCTGGCTGGCACAATATTACTGGGCATCTGGCTGGCACAATATTACTGGGCATCTGGCTGGCACAATATTACTGGGCTCTGACTGGCACAATAATACTGGGCATCTGACTGGCACAATAATACTGGGCATCTGGCTGGCATAATATTACAGGCATCTGGCTGGCATAATATTACAGGCATCTGGCTGGCACTATATTACTGGGCTCTGACTGGCATAATATTACAGGCATCTGGCTGGCACTATATTACTGGGCTCTGACTGGCATAATATTACAGGCATCTGGCTGGCACAATATTACTGGTCTCTGACTGGCACAATAATACTGGTATCTGACAGGCACAATATTCCTGGTATCTGACAAGCACAATATTCCTGGTATCTGACTGGCACAATATTACAGGTATCTGGCTGGCACAATATTACTGGGCATCTGGCTGGCACAATATTACTGGGCTCTGACTGGCACAATAATACTGGGCATCTGACTGGCACAATATTACAGGCATCTGACTGGCACAATATTACTGGGCATCTGACTGGCACAATATTACTGGGGTCTGAATTTCACAATATTCCTGGGCTCTGACTGGCACAATATTCCTGGGCTCTGACTGGCACAATATTCCTGGGCTCTGACTGGCACAATAATACTGCGCTCTGAATGGCACAATATTACTGGGCTCTGGCTGGCACAATATTACTGGGCATCTGAATGGCAGAATAATACTGGGCATCTGAATGGCAGAATATTACTGGGCTTGGGCTGGCACAATATTACTGGGCATCTGAATGGCAGAATATTACTGGGCTCTGGCTGGCACAATATTACTGGGCATCTGAATGGCAGAATAATACTGGGCATCTGAATGGCAGAATATTACTGGGCTCTGGCTAGCACAATATTACTGGGCATCTGAATGGCAGAATATTACTGGGCTCTGGCTGGCACAATATTACTGGGCATCTGAATGGCAGAATATTACTGGGCTCTGGCTGGCACAATATTACTGGGCATCTGAATGGCAGAATAATATTGGGCATCTGAATGGCAGATTATTACTGGGCTCTGGCTGGCACAATATTACTGGGCATCTGAATGGCAGAATATTACTGGGCTCTGGCTGGCACAATATTACTGGGCATCTGGCTGTCACTATATTACTGGGCTCTGACTGGCATAATATTACAGGCATCTGGCTGGCACAATATTACTGGTCTCTGAGGTCCAGGGGGCCCAAGCAAATGCTTGCCCAGGGTCCAATCACTATTAAAGACGGTCCTGCATAGGGTCATTCATAGGTAGCTGCAAAATATCAGTTCTATGAGTAGGTATATTGTAAGTCTTAATTTGCTTTGAATTAAGCAGGGTCATTGCTGACAAACTCGCTAACTTTCCTGTCAGCTTACTAGAGTTGGTCTGCAGGGTTTGTTAGAGAAAACCCAAGAACTTTAACAACATGGCACACTTAGCCCAACTGTATTGGTCCAACAATTATATTATGCTTTTCTACTGTAAAGGGAGATTCATTTTTAATTTTACCAATCATAAAATGTGGGATGATTTACAAGCAGACGATAGCTTTGGAACATATTTATCTTCCATTCTGTTCCAAATGTGATTTCTATGAATAGTTAGGGAGGACATCAAATGGGCACAAATCTTCATTAACTTTAGGAGCAAATATACCTTACACAGAATCTGAATTTAGCTTTTTATATATATTGCTGAAGTTGGGTCTGGCAGATAATAGGTGTGACCTAATAGGTTGGCAACTTGTGGTACAGGCGGGAAAACAATTAAATGGACCCTAGTTCAATTTCAACAGCCCACCCACTATCATCAGAGATGGACACAAATAGACAAGAAAAACAGATATACTGACAGACTGATAGACTTATAGGATAATTGGATAGAAAGAATGAAATTGCAATGTGTGATGGACTCCCTGGTACCCTGACTGGGTACCTCTGATGGAAGCTGCTCAGCTCTATTGCAGCTCATTGATGAGTGGGTATGTCAATCAAGCCTTACACAACCATTAGCTGCTAGTAGAGCTTCAGCTCCATTATGGTAACTTGGAAGTCTTCATGTAGACTTCCAAATAAAGAGAATTATTTTTGGAATGTTAGCACATTAGGAGCACCATTCAAAATGTGTATTTATCAATTAGAAGTGATATTCCAGTTTTAGTTACTAGCCCTTTTTCTTCCAAACAGCATTACACATTACAGTACAGTAAAGTACCAGAGCTTTTTTTATCTGGAGTTAATGGTTTGTATAGGAGCATTTTAGAACCTTTTCTCCCCTAGCATAACAGAGTAGAGGAACATTTAGATCCTCAAATAAAGAATGGTATTATTAATAGTAGTAGTAAAGTAATTTTAATACCCAATAGTCACATAGTATGAAAAAAGTCCCAAAACGTATTTGAACTTTGATGTATACTCTCAAATTATTGTAGATTTGGGTATCCCATGAGGTACTTCTGGCAGAGAACTTACTAGGAATTAGGCAGGAAACACTTGGTCCTAGCAGTCATTAGCTCTTTATATTAACCAGGTGTGTTGAATGCTGGTATATGCTGACCTTCTGGTTGTTAATGTGATCACAAACCTTAATCGTCACTAGACATGTGCATTCGTTTTCGGACGAATGCATTTTCGTCCGAAAATAGCATTTTCATCCATTGATCCGAAAAACGAATAACGAAAATGCTAAACTAACGAAAGCCGAATGAACGAATGGTTAATAAACAAAAATCATTCGTCCATTCGTGCTATTGGCATTCTATAAGCCGAAATAGAGTCGGTTTATAGAATACCAATGGCATTACATACATTCCATAAACCGACATAATGAACGACTTTCGGTTTATGGAATGCATGTAATGCTAAGCTATTGCTATTCTATAAACCGAAATAGAGTCCCCATTCATATGAATAGGTCATTTGACCTATTCATATGAATGGGGACTCTATTTCGGTTTATAGAAAGCCAATAGTATTACATGTATTCCATAAGCCAAAAATCTATAAACCGAATGAAATTCGGTTTATAGACTTTCGGCTTATAGAATACATGTAATACTTTTGGATTTCTATAAACTGAACTAGAGTCCCCATTCATAAGAATTTCTACGTTCGACGTTCGGTTTATAGACTTTCGGTTTATGGAATGTGTAGGTCAATTGATTCGTACGAACGAATAAAACGAAACAAAAATGATGAACGAATTTCGTCTGAAACGGATGCAGTAATGAACGAAATTCGTTTTAGAAGAAATAAATAACATTTTCGTTCAAATGGACGAAAACGAAACGAAAATTTAAGTTTTGCACATGTCTAATCGTCACGTTTATATCTTGGTAGATGTGCTGCCATCGTGCTTGATCAGTGCAGCATCCCGCAAGGTATGTTGCTTTTACACAACCCCGCTACAAATGATGGTGTACTTAGAAGGAATTTATTGTACTTTTTCTGGATAATAAGTGGATAACTTTGCTGTACGTTAATGTTCTCTACTAACAATTTCTACAGTGTGATCTCAGATAACATTTCTATTTTAATATACAGATTACAAACATATTATTTATATATATATATATAAATCACTGATAAATATGATCAGACAAAACAGAGTGGAATGGACTCGAGATGTACCTTATTAGAAAACAATATATTATTTTTACAGTAAACACTGTTAGGCATGCATTTTTATCCACACTTTTCTGGAAAACAGGAAAACTCTGAGTGTTGTCCTTACACTTTTTGTTAAATGATAATGCTTACGTGTATCTGAGAGCATTTATCATTAATTATGTTTTATGCCTAAAGTGCTTTTCACAATTACTGTAACTATAGTTTTTCTTTCTCAGAATACAAACTGTGCATGATATGTTCATTTTTCACATTTCAAACGCTGTTGCCATTGTATTTACACTGTTACAATGTATTCCCTTTCTAGTAACAGTGAATACTTTGAGAAACTTCTGTTTTTGTCCAAATTCCTGAGGAGACCTGGAGCATGAAATATATCAGAAGGGACCTGAGATCTGTCTTCAGGTGCATAACAGTGTAATTGAACCAAGTCCTGAACCCTGCCCCACAAGACCCTGGAATGTAGGACATCTTGGACATTAGATACATCATGATCCTAAGGCATTAAAACTTGTATAGCAACTTAAAAAACTAGAGTTTGTTTTTAGACTTTACTTTACCAAATCAACCAATCAAAAACAGGTGCAAAACAAGGAAGCTAGAGCTGCAAGTCAGCCAGGGCATTCCAAACGCAAACATAACATTGATAGACATACAGTAATAAACACACAAAATATTCAGAAAATATTCACAATCAAAAAGATGTAGTACATGATCAGTAACCTATATAAAAATAACTACCATTTCAGTTAAGCAAACAAAATTGACCTATTCGTATGAATGGGGACTCTATTTTGGTTTATAGAATAGCAATAGCATTACATGTATTACATCTGAGAGTCAAATAGAACCGTCAAATACTGTGTTTACAGCGCACTTTGAAAAATTCTAATTGTTTTGGGTGCTAAATAGTACATTTGCGTCTTGCGGTGCACTTCATATTTGAGAGTCAAATAGAACCGTCAAATACTGTGCTTACAGCGCACTTTGAAAAATTCTTATTGTTTTGGGTGGTAAATAGTACATTTGCGTTTTGCGGTGCACGTCATATCTGAGAGTCAAACAGAACAGTCCAATACTGTGCTTAAAGCGCACTTTGAAAAATTCTGGCTACCTCCTCCTCCTCCTCATATTGGAGGGGCAAAATCCTGGCATATTAAATGGCCTATTGGAGGGGCAAAATCCTGGCATATTGAGTGGCAAAATCCTGGCACATTAAATGGCATATTGAGTGGCAAAATCCTGGCATATTGAGTGGCAAAATCCTGGCATATTAAATGGCATATTCGGTGGCAAAATCCTGGCATTTTGAGGGGCAAAATTCTGGCATATTAAATGGCATATTGGAGGGGCAAAATATTGGCATATTAAATGGCATATTGAGGGGCAAAATACTGGCATATTGAGGGGCAAAATAGTGTGTCTCAGGTTATGTGTGTAAGGGTGTGTGTGTGTGTGTGTAAGTGTGTCACTATGTAAGGGTGTAAGTGTGTCACTGTGTTTGTGTAAGAGTGTGTGTGTCACTGTGTCTGTGTAAGGGTGTGTGTGTGTGTGTAAGTGTGTCAGTGTAAGGGTGTGTGTGTAAGTGTGTCACTGTGTAAGGGTGTGTGTCACTGTGTCTGTGTAAGGGTGTGTGTAAGTGTTTCACTGTGACTGTGTCTGTGTAAGGGTATGCGTGTAAGTGTGTAGCTGTGTCTGTGTAAGGGTGTGTGTGTAAGTGTATCACTGTGTCTGTGTAAGGGTGTGTGTATGTAAGTGTATCACTGTGTCTGTGTAAGG
This sequence comes from Pelodytes ibericus, assembly GCA_036172795.1. Taxonomy (NCBI): domain Eukaryota; kingdom Metazoa; phylum Chordata; class Amphibia; order Anura; family Pelodytidae; genus Pelodytes; species Pelodytes ibericus. The sequence continues at coordinate 95,573,794 of CM069862.1, read as the reverse complement.
GTGTGTGTGTGTGTGTGTAAGTGTGTCACTGTATCTGTGTAAGGGTGTGTGTAAGTGTTTCACTGTGTCTGTGTCACTGTGTCTGTGTAAGGGTATGCGTGTAAGTGTGTCGCTGTGTCTATGTAAGGGTGTGTGTGTGTGTGTGTGTGTGTAAGTGTGTCACTGTGTCTGTGTAAGGGTGTGTGTGTGTAAGTGTATCACTGTGTCTGTGTAAGGGTGTGTGTGTGTGTGTGTGTGTGTAAGTGTGTCACTATGTAAGGGTGTAAGTGTGTCACTGTATCTGTGCAAGGGTGTGTGTGTGTGTAAGTGTGTCACTTTGTCTGCGTAAGGGTATGTGTGTAAGTGGTAAGTGTGTCTCTGTGTGTGACTGCAAGGGTGTCTTTGTGTTTAAGAGTTTCAATGTGTGTTAGGGTGTCAATGTGTGACAAATTTAGAGCATGCAAGTTGAATATTTAGATGTATTTATTTTCCACACTATACATTATACTTTTATATATATAAAATGTATGGAGGTTTCGTGGTGTGGGAGGCGTGGCGGGTCAGAGGAGGGGGTAACCAAAATGCACCTTCGCTTGTGTAGACGAAAATCCTTGCACCGGCCCTGATGGGGGGGACATACGATGGAAGGTTGCGTGATCACTATGTCAGAGTCTAGTTAACCATCCATAGACCATGAGAGAACTGGGCCCTCATGGGATCCCCGCTGCAAGGGGTGGGTTAAGGGTGTGTGGGGGGGAGGGGGGGGGGGGGGTTGGGTTGCAGCGTTAGTTACAATTTTTCCCTTTCATTCTTATTTGCTTATAATATAGATTTTTTTATTTTCATACTATACTGACCTACCGGTCTAAGGAATAAAGGAATAGGCCAACACTGTAATGGAAATGAACATGAGCACACACCCTTCTAAAGTTTTAGAACTTGGGATAGATATATAAATTGAGAGTTGGGACAATGAAGGCCAAAGGATGAGACCTTATCGGAGGAAAAGCTGTCCTTGAAATAGCTATTATACTCCAAGTGATGTTAATGGTTGGGATAAGAAAATAAGAAAAGAAGAACTGACCTTGCATGTTACCTCTTAGGCAACCCTAGGACATAGCAAGGTTGAAAAAAATCTATTTTACAGGTACTATGTTAAAACAATTACTGACAGCAAAACTCTTTTACACATATAACTTTATCAAGAGATCTCAAAAGCTTATTAAACCAAATATTGCATTTCTCCCTGCCTTAGCTCCATGTTTTAAAACTGATATAACTCTTAAATAATTTTTACAAGCAACCAAAATCAATTTATAGACAGGCTTCATTGTTAACTGATTTTCTGCTGTCTGTTTATGTGTGGGTAGTCTCTAATGTTGTGCTGGTAGCATCAATGTGAAGCCATCCAATGGAAACTCAGTAACCGAAGGATGTTGAGTTTGCTGCCCACTGGATGGCTGTACTCTATGCCCTCAAAGAAATTAATAATAAAAAAATTAAAAAGAGGATGTTTTTGTCTAAGGCTTCAGTCATTTGAATTGTTTGTAATGCCCCTAATTGGTAAAGGAATATAGACCCCCACTAAATGTGTAACTTGACCCCACAATAAAAGCATTAGGAAAAAAGAGCTTTATTAATGAAAGAGAAAATATGCAGGGAATTGATAACTGAATTTCAAACGTAAGGCAAAGTAGCAGGGTTGGGATTTTTTTTTCCTTGCACATTTCTCTTTCATGGATAAAGCCCTAAGCCTTTCACAAACCAATATATATTAAATATAACTGATCACATAACGCATTTTTTTTCTGCACTTAAATATACTTGTAACATTTTATTTACAAGTTGAACTTTCTGGTTGTAAGGAAAGTTCATATTAAAATTCATTACCTCATGGTTTTGCATTTTACACCAATAATCTAAGTTTATTTTCACAAAGAGTGTTAGAAGGATATTATTTTCTGTTAGGAAACACCACTGGATACCTCACACAGTGATGTTATCTGACAAGAAATAAATCATGTAGTCACTTTGGTGATAAAACTACTTCTGTAGTGCTGGTTTATAATCTAAGAGATCATATCACTTTCTCTTTGAGGTTGTAGCTTCATCACTATGCCTGTATAAACTAGTCTAAACCAAATTTGGGAAAATGTCACTGTGTACCCAGCACCCTGTGGTGCCAGCATGTTCACAAACATTGTATTGTTTGTTGAGGATCACATGAAATAGCTATGCATAGACACATTTATAAGTTTATTTTATGGCTCCTTTTTAGAACTAGGTAGAAGGATAACAGATCATTGCTAAAAATATAAAAATGTAAATGATACCCATTAGTGGCCTAGTGATAATTTGAGAACAAGCTTTTAAAGAGGCAGTTTCACCTAGCTCTTTTTCTTTATCTTGTTCATGTGATATGCCATTATTTTTTTTACTTTAAAGCAATTTACGTTTCTCCTGTAGTTTTAAATTGAAAATAATTCCACAGGGCCTTCTAAATTCAGAGACATCCAATAAGAAGGGCTTGGGGCGGTAAGCAGAACTGTTTCTACATCAACAACAATACATCACTACACTTTATTTCCAGTTTTTAGGAGAAAAGAGGGGATAAAGTTATGAATGTTTCATGTTTCTTTTTTCTTTATATGATACAGCACTTATACTATAATATTTTTTTCTGACTCTTCTCCTTTAAGACCATTGCTGGTTTCTTCCTGAACTAGTCTGTTTGGCTCAGAAAGTCTGAAGGGTCTACTCAGCAAATAAAGAATTGCAGGGGATTAAGATGGAAATTTCAAACTTGAGGCCAATGTAGCAGAATTGCACAAGTTCTTCAATGCAGCTGAATGGGAGAATTTTTCCAACTCAGTTACTTTGGCCATTAGTTTGAAATTCCCATCTCCATTCCCTTCAATTCTCTCTTTATTGAGTGCACCTTATAAGTATGGTTTGCTGTGTAATGTAGCACAGCAGAGGACTGTATTTAATATAATACCAATAGGTGCAAAACACTCTTTTTGCTCTCTTGAGCCTATTCCCTAAAAGGTGAGATGCAAGTGAAATGAGGTGAGTTGAGGTGAGATTACCATTTCATCTCACCAATTTAACTATACTGTGCAGGGACAAACCAGTTTCTTCTGCTAGCCAAACTCACCAGGTTTCTCCTTGCACAATGTATAGCATGATCATGCAGATGAAATGTTTCACCTGCAACCAGTGTTAATTTTGATGGCAAATTGTTATTTCATTTTAGTCATAGTCTTTTGACTAAAATGGCATTTTAGTTTAGTGGTATTTTAGTCATCTGAATTAGTTTCGTTTTAGTCCACTAAATATCCAGTAGATATTAGTCAATTAAATCTCCAGCAGTGAGGGAGGGAACAGCTCTGAGAAGACTGTTACATAGTGTTAAGTTAACTGCTAGGCTGATGGGAGGGGAAAGAAACACTCATTTTAGTCACAGTTTTAGTCCTAGTAATTTGGGTTTTGTTTAGTTTTAGGCACTGAAAATACGCCTTTGACGAAAACTATGAGGAAAATGGTTAGTGGATGAAATTAACACTGCCTTTAAGTGAATCGCCTCCTCTGTGTGTGTTGATATGGACTTATTGAATGAAATAATCATGAAAACACCTGTAAATAAGGCAAATATTCAGCATTCAAAATAATGATGATACAAGGCCATGAAGGATCCCCCACTAGACCAATATTTTTTCTCATTCTAGTTTTTTTTCTGAATAGAATTTTTTTAAATAGCTGCAATAATCAAAATATTGACTTGTAGAAATAAAATGGCTTACTGTGGCTGTTGATTCATAACACATTTTGTTCATAAGACTTTTCACTATTTTTAAAACAGAAAACACATCTGTATGCTTTCTGCAAGTGACTGGAAAATGTTTAACAAACATTCATGCAAGTTCTCCTTTACATGTAATTTAATTTTAGTTCAGTGTTTTTATTGACCTCAGCTCCTGCCTTTCACCACTTACTTGATTTTATTTGAACCCCTTCGTGACGCATGGTGCTTGCGTCCCAAACGACGCAAGCACCAAAACGACACGATTTGTTCCTGGCCAGGAACACTCTGGCAGAGACCCGATCTGGGTCTTAATAGACCCTGTGGGTCCCTGCCAAAAATTCGCAAGACCTCCGGACGTCACGTGAACCCGGAAGTTCAGGCACAGTGCGATTTAGCAAAATGTAGCCGGTGCTCGCTTTGAGCACCGGCTACATTTTCCCTGTCAGACTGAGGCCACTCAAAGTGGCCTCATCTGACAGGTGGGATCCCACTGTAAGTGCCTTCAGCGGGATCCGAAAACAGCTCATCGCGGGGAGCCGCGATGAGCTGTTTAGTACAGGACGTACTATGCCGTCCTAACGACTTTAAGGCACTTAAAGTCAGGACGGCATAGTACGTCCTAACGTTGGGAAGGGGTTAAAGGAAAAATGTTTTTTACACTTTATTGTCCATAAACTCTTTTATTACTTGAACCCTAAGCAGCCATTCCTCTCAATCTCTAAAGCTATTGTGTTTTGCTTTCACTTTCTTTTATTATTTGACTCAGACGGCATACTTTAAAATCAATTTAAACTGTGTATAACTGGCTGCTTGGAATGTATACATATTTTATTTATGCAGAAATCCCATGTCAGCCCTGACTAGGGCAGACTTTTCACAATGTCCTGCCTTTTTAAGGCAGGTACCACTTCTTCTTTCCCTTTATGCTCCCTGTAGGAAGAAAAATGGGTGATCTCTTGATAAGGAAATTCACATTTTTCCAGGTGTGATATTTAGCTATATTCTTTTTCCTTTAAGGAGGAGGTATTTTCTGTCTCCCTGATGCTACCAAGTATAGACCAAGTATAGACAAAACAGTGGTTTAGTACATAATAATGAATAAAGTATATTTGAAGTTTACATACCCTGAACCTATACACATAAAACAAAGGCAGAGAAAGGACCATTTATGATATGTATATATATTAAAGGCATTATAGTATAAAATATGCAGTGAACAGAGTAGAAATATGATAGCTGATTCAGAACAGAATATGTTTAGTGAACAAGAATCAACATGATCCATATTATAAAATCGAGCATACTGTCAAATAATACATTAAGTCAACAAGCTCCTTTGAGCAAACTGAAAGACAATCAATTAGACGTGTTCTGTCTCAGTACAGTACATACAAACATCCAACACTTCATAACATGCTTCTGTTATCGCAACAGTTATACACTTCCTGTACAAACAACATTCTATTAATTTAATCTGCAAACATATAGATTAAATATGTATACCTACCTGAACCTCAACTTGTGGTTAACAATATTTATAGATAACAAGTTCACTTTAAGGACAATACTGAACCCAATAATAATTTAAATGGCCAATAAACCTTGTTTTTCACATGTGCTTCTAATATATATTATTTTGTGATATTATATATATAATAATAATAATATAAAAATATATGTGTAAATATATATATATGTATACTTTTATATATATATATATATATATATATATATATATATATATATATATATATATATATATATATATATATATATATATATACATATACATACATTAATTAGCCATAACATTATGACCACCTGCCTAATATTCTGTAGGTCCCCTTTTGATGCCAAAAAAGCCCTGACTCGTTGAGGCATGGACTCCACTAGAAGGTGTGCACTGGTGTTTGGCGTCAAGACATTAGCAGCAGATCTTTTAAGTCCTGTAAGTTGCGAGGTGGGGCTCAATGGGATTCAATTTGGGGAATTTGGGTGCAAAGTCAACACCTTGAACTTGTTGTTGTGTTCCTCAAATCATTCCTGAACCATTTCTGCTAAGGCAGGGTGCATTATTCTGGTTTAACAGACCAATGCCGTCAGGGAATACCGTTTCCATGAAAGGGTGTATATGGTCTGCAACAATGCTTAGGTAGGTGGTATGTGTTAAAGTAACATTCATATGAATGGCAGGACCTAAGGTTTCCCTGGAGAACATTACCCAAAGCATAACACTGCCTTTGTCGGGTTGACACCTGACAATGATCATAATGTTAAGGGTGATCAGTCTATATATAATTGTGTATAATATGTATATAGTGGCAAGAAAAAAGTGAACCATTTTCAATTACCAGTCTTTCTGTATTAATTGGTCATAAAATCTCAGTAAAACGCAATGGATAGCATAAATAAAAACAGTGCAGATTGCGCTAAATACTGGCACAATCGGCGTGTACGCCAATGTATAATGCAAACTCACAGGAGTATCAACGCTGAATACTCACTGCGCCAGCACAGCCTATGTATAAAATATCAGGCACTGAAAAGCACGTGATTTTTTTCAGGGGACCTCTGCCAAACATAGTTCGATGGAGTGTCAGGAGTTATAAAAATGTGCAATCGCCATTATACATACCAAAAGGCGCTTTTTATAAAACTCCTGACATCTTTCAGGAATTTTTATACATAACCCCCAATGTGTTTATGCTAAAAACATACAAACAATGATAATCTTTCATAACTTTATTGAACATCCATTAAACATTAAAAGTCTTGTATGATACCCTAATAAACTTGGGAATTCCCTGTTCTCTCAAGCAAGCAAGCTGTCCAGGTCCTGAGGTGGCAAATCAGCCCCAAATCATGTAGCTCCTTTCACTGTACTTCATTGTTGGGATGATGTTTTCATGTTGGTATACAGTACTCTTTTTACGTCATGCGTGTGTTCTTCCTAAAAAAATCAACCTCCGTTTCATCAGACCACAAAACATTGTCCAAGTAGCATTGTAGAGTGGCAAAGCAAGCTGGGATTTTTTTTTTTGCGAGAGAAGCGGCTTTCTCTGTCGTGCCCTGCCATGGTCTATATGCCTGTTCAATGTTTTGCATATTGTAAACTAAAGAACATACCATATTTGCTCAAATATAAGATTAGGTTTTTTTCAGAGCAAATGCCCTCATCTTACGTTCAAGCTCCGTCTTATAATCAGACCTCAAATTGATGTCTAACTATAAGACTTGTATCCAGGTCCCCAACAGAGCTGCAGGGGACCTGGATCCTGCTCACAAGCAGCTGGTGAATGCGTGCAGAAATACTCTGCTCCTGCCCGGCACTTCCATCGGGTCTTCTCTGATGGAAGCCAGGTGGTCACGTGACCTTCTGGCAGTGCGTCATAGAAGACCCGTTGGAAGTGCCGGGCAGTAGCTGAGAATGTCTGCGTGATAAGTGCAGGCGTCCTCCGCTGCTGCCCAGCACTTCCGTCAGGTCTTCTCTGACAGAAACAAGGTGGTCACGTGACCTTCCGGCGGTCCATCAGAAGACAGAAGTGTCAGGCAGCAGTGGAGGATGTCTGCACGTATTGCGCAGACATCCACTGGCTGTCCCCACTAGCCACCAGGGTTGCTGGATAAAAGGAGGTGTGTCAGGGACAGCAGATAAAGGGTGGGGGCTGGTAGGGGGCATTATTGGTAAAGGGAGGGGGCAGCATTGGTTAAGGGTGGGGGTGGGAGGGGACAGCATTGGCTAAGTGTGAGGAGCAGATGGCTGTGTGGGGGACAATATTGGCTAAGTCTGAGGGGCAGATGGCTGTGTGGGGGGTGTGTTGGCCAAGTCTGGGGGCAGATGACTGTGTGGGGAGAGTGCATTGGGTAAGTGTGGGGACAGATGGCTGTGTGTGGGCAGTATTGGCTTGGTCTGGGGGGCAGATGGATGTGTGGGAGGGCAATATTGGCTAAGTCTGAGGGGCAGATGGCTGTGTGGGGATGCATTGGCTAAGTCTGAGGGCAGATGACTGTGTGAGGGGATGCATTGGATAAGTCAGAGGGAAGTTGGCTGTGTGGGGGGGATGCATTGACTGGGGGTCAAATTGAAGGAAATAAAAACAGAAAATTCATTTTCTATCATAATTTTATTAAATATGAAAAAACACTTACATTTGAATATTTAAAAGTGAAATTGTTTTTTAAGGGTAGTCTTATATTCAGACTTTTTCTTTTTTCCCTAAATGAATATCCAAATTTTGGGGGTTATCTTCGAGCAAATACAGTACATATTAACCAGTTTCAATGAATTCTTCAAGCTTTTAGCTATTACTCTAAGGTTCTTTTTTTACCTCACTTTGCATTCTGATTTATGCCCTTGAAGTCATCTTGGCTGGGCACCCACCTCTAGGGAGAGTAGCAACAATATTAAACGGTCTTCATTTGTAAACAAAATGTCTAGCTTGTGGGCTAAAACACACCTCTTATCCCATTTTATTGATTGGACTCTAGGTTTGCTAACATCTCACTCAAAGTCACTAGCCTAGCCTAGGTGTTCACATACTTTTTCCAATCCACACTGTGAATAATTTGTGTGTTATCAATTAAAACAGATTGTGTTTGTTCATTATGGTAACTTAGATGAAGATCATAGCATGCTTTAACACAAACTGATCCAAAAATGCTGGTAATTCCAAAGGGTTCAAATACTTTTTATTGTCACTGTATATAAATAGAAAACAATATTTATTATATTATGTAAATACAATAATATAAAAAAAGACACAAATATATAAACATATAACATGAGTGTATTGCATAAAAAAAGATATTATAAAAGAAAATCACTAAACCAACAATTATAGAATACTCTTTTTGCTTTGAGAAATTTACTCCAAAGAAATTGGATTCCTTGCTGAATATTCATTTAATTATTTTGGTGATTTGCCTGTTAACTAATATATTAATTGTTTTGTTTGGGTTGGCTTGGCTGCCATGAAGCCTGATAAGGGATTAGTGCATGGCGACTTCAGGGGCAGCTTCCTCCATCAGCAAAGAGGGTTACAAAATAGTAACTTGTCTAGTTCACAATCTGCCTCATCATCTGAATATTACACCTGACTGAAGCCTATTGGTAGAAGTCAGTGGTGCATTTAGGTTTTTGGCTGCCACATTCCTGACTAAACTCATGCACCCACAACACTCAGTGTCCGTGGAAAGAATTGTGAAGGTTCATAGAACATAATTAAACTGTCCACCATAGACCCCAGTAAATATCCACCATGAGAAATTGTCCCACAAAGCTTGCAACCATGGCAGATTGTTCCTCACATCCTTGCCCAAAGAGCCAGATTGCTCCCACATCCGTTTTTACTGTACCATATTGCTTCCTGGTAATCTAGTGGGGGCAGCCCAGATGTATGTGTAAGAAGCGAGGCAGTGAGGTATGTACCACCAACATTGGTAGTGCTTACTCTGCTTTTGTTGCCTCCAGACTGTCACCCTAGGCTACTGGTAGTAACTCTCTTATTCCTAAACTGATCTCATCATCAAGTTGTATTTATCCTCCTCTGGGGAACTCACCATGGCATACCTCCTCGCACAAGTGCATCTGTGCTTCTGAGTTCCCCATCCCTGCCTAATTTTCTTATTATGTATATAATTGTGTTTTAATATTGAAAATTACAAACAACAGGTTGATAGAGAATTGCACCATTCAGTCCAAACTTGAATAGTTTGAATTTTTTTTCCAATCATCTATTATATTTTAAAACTTTGGTCTATGCTTTACGATTTCCATGACAATTTAAACATTTGAATATTTTTTAAATGTACTTTGTTGCTCATAGTATGTGCAATTCTCCAAATCAAATGTGGATAATTGTAATCCTTGAATAATCACAGATTTTCAGTGCAATTTGTGAAATTCGTGGACACATTAATGCTTTCCACTAACATTTTCATTGCATTTCGAGTGAACATAACTGACTATATTGAATTTCCAATTTGTGTCTTTTTCTGCCATTTGGTTATTTTATCTTAATTTTTGGAAATTCAGTGCTACATGAATAGACCACACAGAGTATGTTGTTCAGGGAGCGGACAAATTTATAGCATGATGAGTATTGGCCATGGCCAAAATGTTATCTTCCTTTCTGACATGCTACATCACATGCATCCTGTTGTGGTCATTATGGCTCCTTTATAAGCATTTTGTTTTGTCCTAAAATTCTGAAGAAGAAAAAAAGATGATGTATGGATACAAGGTTGAACCTTCAATGTAAACACAGGCCCTGAGATTTTGCAGCTGATATAGAGACAGAGAGTTGGTGGACTATGCATTTTTTATCTGCTGTCACTTTCTATGTCTCTTTCCATTCTTAATAGAGTCTGTTCAGCTGTACTCTCTGTGTAATATCTCATGATCAGAGAGATAAAAAGAAGAGCAACACAGCCCAGTAACAAACCTCAGGAATTCTCAAAGCCTTATTTTTAAACACTGCCACAGCAGAGGCAGCATGTTTTCAAACCACAGAGGAATAAATCCCATTTCTCTTTTGTTCCCACATTCCTTTTCTGCCCAAGTCGCATACTTTACACAGAGAGAGATCAAATAGCTGGAAGTGTTTTTTCCTGAGTTAGACAAGTATTTCTGGACCTGTGTAATATCTTCATAATAACATTAAAAATTTGGTTCCCCGGAATTGAACTTTGAGTCTAAAATATAGACTAGGATTGTCAACAAGTGCTATGGCTAAATATTTTTGCAAGAGTTGTAATCATTTTATTTAGTTGCCAAGAACAATATGATTTAAATATAAATGTATCATGGCTACCTGCAGCTCTGTGGAATTCATTAATTGCATGTACAAATATTCTAAATTGGTGCAGTAGCATTGCTAGGTGTCCAAAAGATCTGAGGGCTACAGCCAGTCCCTGAGGTTAGAGAGGGAGTAAACCCAAAAACTGACTGTGTGTCAGTCACGTAAGATGGAAGGGAAGAAAGGATGTGAGCATGGGAATGCAAATTCTAATGTGAACGGTTTGTGAGGAAGACAGTGTAGCAGGAGTGAAGGCTCATAAAATACTAGGTATGACAAGAGAGTGAGACAGACACAAGATATTGGCATAAAAAGGATCAAAGAACATTGCAAAGATTTTTAGGTAATTTGTATGTTTTTGAGAACATTAGACCAGGATAAAAGGTAGATTTTAGGGTAAGCCTTGTATATGGCAAATTCCTCTTTACATAAGATATAACTAGATTACATGTGCATTTAAAACAAACACATATTTAAGACAAATGCCACTGTTTTTTACATGTTTGAATTCATTGCATATAAAAGTAAAAAATAAAATCAGGTGTCTAACTCCTGCAACCATTTTGAGAATTTTACCCATGATGCAACATTCTACAAAATCTTCCAGCAAGTCTCTCTTTACAACTGTGGCCAAAGCCTGCATGATGTTGTCAAAGGATATACCCCTGCTCTCTTACTGGCTCCTGTGTATCATATTGGGCAGGACTAGGTGTCCAACTTTTTTTTTACCTGCCTTCCAACACAAAGAGAGGAGATTTACCTGCTCAAACAACATCAAAACTCCGCCCCTTATGATGTAATAGTTGCATTACCCTCCCATTCAATGCAAGTCTATGATAGAAATTCTGACTTATAGACTGTATTCTGTGCCCCCAGCCCCAAAGAGAGATGCTGTCAGGGTTCTACCCTGACCTCCTGACTCATGCATTTAAAAGTCCTAATTTGTGTGCTTATATACCTCCTTCCTCATCTAGAGGCCTCCCTTTGTTTTCTTGTATTACTTCCCCTCTGTTGGTGTCAGGTGGGCTCTTTAACATGTGCAACATACTGATGTTAAATACCTGCAGTTTATTGCAAACAGGGCTTTTTGCATTGAAGTTGACTTCTGAGAGCTGCTTCTTCTGTTCCTGGTCCTCTCCTAAAGCTCATTTTGAATTTCTACCCTGTTCAGGAACTGTGAAACTGAACCTGGAATGCTTAACCAGCCAGGGGATGTTTTTCAGCATCTCCTGAGACCCTTTGGCTTCAGCAGTATTACTTCAGCTAAGTTGCTCCCTTAAAGGGCCCACTCTGAGTGAGTGACTCTGTTGCCGAATTTGCAGCTGCCATCAGCCCCTCTGCTGTATCTCGTGTATTTCCGTGTGTTTGTGTGCTGTCTCTTCGGAAATACTCCCGGAAATACAAGAGATACCTTGTGCCCCTTAGTTACTGGTATGCTCCGGACTGGCAGCACTCCTGTCACTCAGTGGCATGATACATGCCTCTATATTAACTCTGAATTTGTACATGCTTTTTCCTCAACCCCTACCTTTAACTCTATATTTTGCTTTAGTGCAGCATTTCTCAATATACCTTCCACCATCAGCTGTATATAAATGCTTCATTAAAATAAATAAAAAATTTGCTACAAGCTGTTCCTATTGCATTAACTAAAAATTATCTGAAAGATATAAAAAAACTCATATCCCGATACATCTGGGGGAAATCACGTCCCAGAATAGGATATGACTATTTAGCTAGAAACAAACACTTAGGGGGAGTCTCACTCCCGGATATTTCCCTATACCACAAGGCTATTCATCTAACCAGAATTGTCGAATGGACAAGACCAGCTCCCAAATTATGGGTCTCAACCGAACAGGAAGGACTCATAGTCCCGATACCTGCAGCGGCCTGGGTACCACAACCAGTTCTGCGTTCCCCACACCACCCTACCATACCCACGACACTAGCTACATGGAGAAGTACCGCAGACAGACTCAATCTAAGGCAAACACCCTCGCCCCTTACTTCACTTATCTACAATAAACAATTTCCACCTGGATTTGATGTCCACGTTGTGCGAAATCTCTTCCCTACAGAAATTCGATACCCCAGACTAGGGCACATTATGACAGACTAAAAACTCACACCATACGAACGCTTAATACCCACCCAATCCACTAACCCACTAAGGCTCTATACCTACCGACAATTACAACACTATACTGCATCGCTACTCAAAGCACAACAGTATCCAGATACACTTACCCCATTCGAGGCACTATGCCACCAAGGGGAGCCCCCCACGAGACTTGTCTCAACTATCCATAACATGCTTCTCGATTCACAGTCTGACACCAAACCTTATTACGTAAGACTCTGGGAAAGGGATACGAGTACGATACTGACACAGGCCCAATGGTCTAAAATCTCAACCCTAGTCCACAAATGTACCCCCTATGCAATGGCACAGGAGAACTCGTATAAAATTTTTGTTAGATGGTATAGAGTCCCCTCGGTGTTGCACCGACAATACCCAAGAACCCCAGATACATGCTGGCGATGCAGACAAGACAGAGGGCATTTCCTACATGTGTGGTGGTCCTGCCCAGTCCTCAAACCCTTCTGGGATTTTGTCCTAACAATCATCAGATCGATAGATGACTCCGATCTCCAATCTACCCCCCTACAAGCACTTTTACATCATACACCGAAATCTATTCGTAGCTACAAACACTCCCTGACTCCCCCCCTACTTAATGCAGCTAAAATGCTAATTCCCAAACTGTGGAAACAAACAAGAGCGCCTACTTGTGCTAAATGGGTCGCCTCGGTGGAACAGATAAGAAAAATGGAGGATCTACTGTTTACCCCACAAGGTAAGGGTCTGGAATCCTTTACTAGATGGTCCCCTTGGACCTTATACTTAGACTCGGACTCCTTCAAACAGGTACTATCCGCCCTACCGTCTTCACTGTTATAGGAGAACAGCACTGCCCACAACCTGAGAAGTACACTCTAAACAGGTTGTCCCTCTATTAGGGCTATAAAATACCACCCACAATATTTATGGATGTCCAAAACCGCAGCTAGTTGTTTGGTTTAGATTCTTTTTTCGTTTCTTCCTTTTTTATGTTTGTTTTTGTTTTGTTTTTTATTCTTTATTTTCCTTTGTTGACACATTAAAATATTAAAGATCTATCTGGATTAGGGCAATAGACTGGTAGACAAGACGTATTGCTGACCAAGCTAACTTCCTGTACTACGATAGGTTAGCCACCTTAATATACTGTTGACAAAGCACGAATACCTGATAATATGATGTATTAAACCTCATGCTCCAACATTGACCATAGATAAATGATGATACTCCCAAACACGAGGAGCGGGACAACACTATTCTGGTTTCTCTCCAAGTAACTATGTAGCTACTCGTTTTCACTATGTTTATGTGCTGTCTATATGTTCAGTTCATCACTGCTAAAATATATATACTTTTAAAGTATCAACTGGACTTCAATGACAACCTAGTGGACAGGACACACTATGGACTAAATTAATTTACTATATCCCGATAGGCTGAACACCTTGATATCTTATTGTTACAGCACTAGTATTTGATAATATGATGTACTTAACTCCATGTTCCAATATCAAACAAAGTATTATGTCAATGTCCCCAACCACCGTGAGATGAATAACACTATTCTGATCTCTGTTTGTGTAACTATATAACTGTCTACCTTTACTATGTCTTTGGGCCTATATAAATGGAAAACTCAATAAAGAAATATTAAATTAAAAAAAAAAATGATATAGGGTTCAGGATGATGGGGAAAAAATACTAAGCAAACATAAATGTATTTTTTTTAATAGTCTTGTGTGTTCTCTATTGTTTGTTTATATAGGATTTTCGTTTTATGAATATTGTGAACAGCCTTTTTTATCACTTTTGCATAACCCCAATCAAAATCCACCACAAATAGGGGGGGAAGGAAGAGGAGACAACCGGTACTCCAAGAAGGTCAGAGTGCGAGGGGACGGAGTGATTGGCCCAGCCTGTGGCCAATGTAAGCAGGGACACAGCAGCATCAGTAGAAGCCACAATCCCCCTCCCTGCAGATCAGGGCTGTCTTTAATAGTGATTGGACCCTGGGCAAGCATTTGCTTGGGCCCCCTGGACCCTGCCCCCTCCCCTGCATGCAATCCCGCCATCCATCGCAATGTTACCCCCCCCCCCCCCCACACACACATATGCCATAATTGTTGTGCCATTCAGATGCCAGTAATATTGTGCCTTTCAGATGCCCAGTAATATTGTGCCATTCAGAGTGCAGTATTATTGTGCCAGTCAGAGCCCAGTAATATTGTACCATTCAGAGCCCAGTAATATTGTACCATTCAGAGCCCAGTAATATTGTACCATTCAGAGCCCAGTAATATTGTGCCAGTCAGATGCCTGTAATATTGTGCCAGTCAGAGCCCAGGAATATTGTGCCAGTCAGAGCCCAGGAATATTGTGCCAGTCAGAGCCCAGGAATATTGTGCCAGTCAGATACCAGGAATATTGTGCCAGTCAGATGCCTGCAATAATGTGCCATTCAGAGCCCAGTAATAATGTACCAGTCAGATGCCTGCAATATTGGGCCAGTCAGATGCCTGCAATATTGGGCCAGTCAGATGCCTGCAATATTGGGCCAGTCAGAGCCCAGTAATAATGTGCCAGTCAGATGTCTGCAATATTGTGCCAGTCAGATGCCTGCAATAATGTGCCATTCAGAGCCCAGTAATAATGTACCAGTCAGATGCCTGCAATATTGGGCCAGTCAGATGCCTGCAATATTGGGCCAGTCAGATGCCTGCAATATTGGGCCAGTCAGAGCCCAGTAATATTGTGCCAGTCAGATGCCTGCAATATTGTGCCATTCAGAGCCCAGTAATAATGTGCCAGTCAGATGCCTGCAATATTGGGCCAGTCAGATGCCTGCAATATTGTGCCAGTCAGAGCCCTGTAATACTGTGCCAGTCAGATGCCTGTAATACTGTGCCAGTCAGATGCCTGTAATATTGTGCCAGTCGGAGCCCTGTAATATTGTGCCAGTCAGAGCCCTGTAATATTGTGCCAGTCAGAGCCCAGTAATATTGTGCCAGTCAGAGCCCAGTAATATAGTGCCAGCCAGATGCCCAGTGATAAAGTGCCAGTCAGATGCCTGTAGTATTATGCCAGTCAGATGCCTGTAATATTATGCCAGTCAGATGCCTGTAATACTGTACCAGTCAGCCCCCCGCCCCCCCCTTCCCTAGTACTTACACTTCACTGCTCCGTGTCCCCCGCCGGATGTCTCCTCCGTGCAGTCTTCCCTCTTGCACGGAGGAGGGAAACAGTCACCAGATGTGATGCGATGTCACATCCGGCGTCAGTTTTTTTTTTTTTTTTTTCCGGTATTCGCATCCATCGTATGCGGCTTGCCGGAAAAAAAGCTTTCACAAGCTGTGAAACGCGGCAAGCAGGGGCTGGGGGCCCACGGGACAGCTGCCTTGGGGACCCCCAGGAGTAACTGGGCCCAGGGCATCTGCCCCGTTTGCCCCGCGTTAAAGACGGCCCTGCTGCAGATAAAAGGTAAACTAGCAGGGAGGGGGACAAACAAAATAACATTTTTCTTTTCATTAAGCAATCTCTGTGTGTGTTGTAGTGTGACTCTATGTGTGTATGCGATAGTGTGTATGCAAGTGTGACTGTGTTTATTTAAGTGTGACTATGCCTGTATGTGAGAGTGTGTGAGAGTGTGTTTGCGTGTGTGACTGTGGGTATGTGAGAGTGTGTTAGCGTAAGTGTGACTGTGGATATGAGAGAGTGTGTTTGCGAAAGTGTGACTGTGTGTGTGTGTGTGGAAGTGTGACTGTCTGTATTCATGCTTATACATGTGTGAATGTGTGTGCTTGTATATTCATTTAATGTGAGGTGTGTTTTTAATTTTTTTTTATTGCTTGAGAATCTGTGATACACTCACACATTACTGTGTTTTATATATATATATATATATATATATATATATATATATATATATGTGTGTGTATTTATGTATGTATGTGTATATATATATATATACTGTGTGTATATATATATATATATATATATACATTCACACACACACACACATATATATTATTATTTTTTTCTTTGATGAAACATGAATACGGCCCACGCACAAATACATTTGCCGTGAAATGGCCCACTGCAAAACAAACTTGGGCACCCCGTTTCACTGCTAAATTTATAGTAACATTGAATTTCTTTAAAGAGTTGCCACCATAGATTATTCCTGATTTGTTTATTGTGTTGAGAAACCAGGAAAAGAAAAGGTGTTTTGGTAGCAACTTGCTAATCTGAAAAAGGTGCAGGAAACAAGCTTAATCGCTATTTTTTTTACCCTATAACAGTCAAACTCATAGTTAGGGAATTTTTGTAAGCTCAGGAAGGATCATATAACATAGCTCCTTGAGGAATTGAACCACTGCTTGTGAAACGAATAGGAGGTATCTCTACAGGTATGTTCATGTGTTAACACAGCTATTCAGTATCTATACTTGTATCCCGGCAGTCCAGTCCTACCAAATCATGGAATACCATCAAATTAAGTAAAATGTAAAATGTGCTGCATGGATCCTAATTACTGTCTACTGATGTGTTTATATAGTTATATCATGTCAGATTTGATCATGTAGTACTGACCCTTGTTCCATAAAGCATGAATGACTTCAATAAATGTGTACGAGTAGTACGTGCATTCTGTTTGTCCTCTCACACAGAAGTTCAGCAGCTTCCTTTATTTGCATTCTGAATGAGCCAGTGTTTGACATTTAGAGCCTGACACAACAACATGCAGAAATTTGGTTGAACTGGCAAGAATTAATAATGAAACCCCCTCTTTCTCTCATGTGTAAAACATTGCTGCCAAGTTTGTGGCCTCGTTTAAAATCCACATTCAATTCACCAAATGCATTTTCTCAGTGGTTTATCAGAGCAGGAAGGAAGAGCAAATTGCATGTATCTTCATTAGTTGGCTCTTCATTCCAGGACTTGTGGGTCCTCAGTTAGACTGGTACTGCAATCTATTCAGCAATGAATGGAGCACACAGTGTTATTAATGTTTAATCTGTTTAATCTGCTGAGAGAGGACGTGTTTTCCTAGTGCTCCGTACATAGCCGTTCAATAACTGAATTTTGACTGATGTGTAATCAAGCTAGATTTCTTGAATTTTACACTCCAATATGGCGTCGCAGACCCAAAAAACCTGGAAAGGCACAACAACAGATAAGACCTAATCTAAAGATTCTGCTGACAAGGCCGCATAGGCTTCAACCAAACAAAGCAACAATTCTCTCAACTGCCATCCACACGGACTCCTTCTTCTGATGAAGAGGATGATAATCAATACCAAAGACCTGGCAAGTCTGCTGTGGCACTCCAGCCACAAAGGGCACCATTAAGGCCCATTGCAATGCTCAAGACTAAAATCCGTCAAGCATACTTATGTATATGAGGCATCCCAAAGGCAGTCGGGCACAGTGGCGTCCACTTATGTATATGTACAAAACCTCCTTATGTACATGCGATCATACTTGGTGACTCCAGAACAAATTGTTTTGGGTCAGTTCTGAGTTAAGAAGGCTCCACAAGAAAACCAGAGAGATGTCTTTGTCAGCCTGCTCCCTTACCAGTAAAGTAGCCTTCCTCTGCATTGCCCACAAGTGGCGAGGAATCTCCTTTGAGGAGTCAGAGATCCAAGTCTACGAGGACTTTCTACCTACTGTAATGCTGTGGAGAAGGTTAATTTCTCCACTGACAAAGCACATGAGCTCAATAAAAGTCAAATATCGGTGGGGCCCTCTTCAGTCACTAATTGTGATCAAAGATAATAAACACTTACTATCAAAGACCCACAGGTATACCTGAAGTTCTGCTCAATTTGAATATTCAGTTCTCATGAGTTTTGGTTGTCTTTTTATAATTGTTATTAATCCTAAAAGTGATTAACTTGTTTTATTGCCATGTAATATAACATAAAGCTCTGATAATAAATCCTGTTATGCTTCACACCCTCATTTCAACAATTATACAGTGAAATACATTTAACATTCAGATTTTTATGGGAAGAACTAATCAGACCTTGATGATTTGCAGGGGTGAGGATCCAGAAAGATCCTATTGAATGAACTTTCATGATTTGATAGAGAGGATTTTAATCATTAAACTGTTGCATAGTTGCCAACATCGGCCATGTTTCCAGGGACACATATTTGTTCCGCAGAAAAGAGCATGCAAAGTGCAGCCCAGCAGTATGTAGGATGGATATACACACAAACACAATCCAATTAATTAATCAGTGTCGTGATCTCATAGGACCTACTATGATTAATTAATTAGATTGTGCCTGTGCGTATATGCATCCTACATACTGCTGGGCTGTACTTTGCATGGTCTTTTTTGCAGCATGTGGAACACATATGTGTCCCTGGAAACATGGCCAATATTATGCTGTTGTGAAGTAAATGCTATGCTGTTGTGAAGTTAATTTTTTAGTGAATTGACCCCATGCCTAAGGGCTTTTAATGAAACCTCAAGTTCTCGCTGCTAATATAAACACGACTGGGCCTTACATTACAAGGAGCCTGATCTCTGCATCCTTTTAGTCCAATGTGGTAGGAGAAGTAAGATCTCTCTCCTTAAGCTCCCCATCAACTCCAGCAGTATTAGAAATTAGGGTACGTATGAGGCCAGATCAGTTCCTTAAAAAACTTTTACACCAAGCAACTCAATGAAAACTCCCTGCTCTGCCCATCCCCAGACAGAGAGACATTTAGAAAATGCCCTTGTTGCATGGAGGACATGCTCTGTACCCAGGCAATATAGTGCTCAGAGGTGTTCCGGTAATTATTAATAATATTACAGAGTTTCTATTTTGCAGATCCTTCCGGGCAGCTAAGTTACGTTGTCAATATAATGGTATGCTGACCACTGTGGAATATTCTGTGGTAGTTGCTGTCAGGTTCAGCTACTTATTACTACCTAACCATATAGTTATAAGGCCATCACAAAACTATAATAAATAATACATTATACACAGATATACACATAAAGATAGACTTTTCACACACACACACACACACACACACACTCTCTGAACGTCCATGATTACAATTCTTATAAAAATGTTATTGTCACAACATAATGTAGAATCAAACAACTGCCTCATGTTAAATTTAAGACATCACTTTGTGGTCAATAAAAAACCCAGGATTTTTTTTTTTAATAACTGGTTCAAACTGAATAACAGTTGTGTTATAGAATGAGAAGTGATTGGCTGAATTGACATCACATTCTATTTTCCTAGACTGCACAAGGTCAAACAAAGAAATTAGGAATTTTTGTGTTTGTTCTTTCAATATAACAATATTCCTGCAGCAGGAAGTGTTCCAAACAAAGTAAGACACCATTTATTTTTCTATTATGGTTGTGTTGAAAGGGGATGGAGGATTGCTGCGCTATGTCGCCTGTATCATTTCTTTTCTTTTTTTTATGTACTTTCACAAGAATGTGAAGCAGTGTATTTTATCCCTGGCAAGAGTTAAATTGGGGAGT
The DNA here is from genome assembly GCA_036172795.1 of Pelodytes ibericus. NCBI lineage: Eukaryota > Metazoa > Chordata > Amphibia > Anura > Pelodytidae > Pelodytes > Pelodytes ibericus. Next base: position 95,553,587 of record CM069862.1, on the reverse strand, counting down.
ACCACTTTATTTTTGCTTTCTGTGACCCACTCTATTATTTGTGTAATGCACCTTATATAAAAAAATTTTTTTTTTTAAGAGTGAATATTTAACTTGGTTTTGATAACCACACATATTAAAAGGACTGTGTCATCTAAATAATGTTTTGACACTAGATGAGTGAAGAGGAAGGAAAGGTGGGGGAGGTAAAAATAGAACTAGATTGTGACAATCCAAGGTATTGGGGAACAGTGACTGAGTGAGCCACACCAGAGATTACTAAATGGGTGCTCTAGGTGGGTGCATTGTAAGCCTACAGACTCCAGCCACAAAGAAATAAAAATCTTGGTCGAACTCAGGTGTGTAAAGTGAATGAAGTGGCAATAATATTGCTAATTATTGTGTATAGAGGGGGAGGTTGAAAGATGAGTGACTGAGAGGTCAAGTCACATCATCTGGTGATCCAAACGTATATTAAAAATTAAACCATGAGGGCATTTAACAGATTGAAGGAAAACAGAGAGTGACAAAGTTAATAGAGGAAGTAATTATGAGAGCAACAGATCATTTATGAGTTAAGAATTTGAATTTAATACTTTTCAAATTGCATATTACCAGAGGATACAGTATAAAATATTTTAGCGGCAGAGAGACATGAGCATAAACTCCAAAATAGGACGGTTTCAGGCTGCATACCTCAGGAACCTGTATGGATCAGTCTGAGTCCTGTCACTGAGGAATGGTAGTTCTGTAGTGGATAGTTGATATTTAAATAAACTGTTTTTCAGTGGGAAATATTTAATTTGCATATCAAACCAAAGGTGATGTGATAAACAGATAAACACTTTTCTCTTATTGTATGCATTTGTTTGTAATTTTGCTTACAGTATATATAGTTGATTTTGAATAATTTTTTATCCTCTACATTCACAGTAATAACGGCACTTAGGTGAGAGGGTCCATTTAAGTACCTTGTGAAAATGTGAAAACAGTGGAGAACGTGATGCAGCACTAAACTCTCAACTGAAATAACAAAATTTTTCATGTTATTTTTAGAGATGACCCTAACATCCAAACAGATTTCTTAGTAGGTTTAGCCCTACACCAAATACATACAGTAGTACAGAGATCCATTATCAATATATTTCTAAAGAAAAAAGCAGCCAAAACATATAGGTGCTTGGCTAATTGCCACTGGTATCAAATGTTGGGGAGATAGCTCAGTTTGTAAATGCCCTGATTACAGAGCCTATTTCAGCTGTAGGGTCACAGGTTCAAATCCTGGCAGGGTTAACGCTGGCCTTTATCCTTCCAAGATGAGTAACTGGGTAATAATAACATATATCACTCAGCTGCTGAGTTAGTTAAATGCAAGAATGTGCACTAAAAAGTGTTTTGAGTCCCAACAGGAGAATGGAACTATAAAAATACTAGTTGATTTTTGTTGTTACTGTTATATTATAAGGTGCATTTGAAGGCTATACCCGTTGTACACAGCAATAAACCATTATGTAATGCCAGTTCTGCCAATTTCTTGTTACCATATCTATGGCAGCCATCGTGAGCAAAAACAAACTCTCTACAAAAAACCCATGACAAGTTTTCTGAAGATATTTCTAATCCTATAATTATATGTACAAGAGGAACAGGGCACATGTAGGTTCAGGTGATTCATTCTTATGTAACAGTAAATTGTGTAACTCTTTGCTTCAGGCGGTTTAGGACAGTACCAGGAAATTGCTTATCATTTATTTATTCAGCATCCTGATGATCCTCTGTCTTTCTTTGAATATGAAAACATCACAAGCTTACAACAGTATTAGATTTTATGCCTCAAGACTAACAACCGGGCATGAGCGACTTTGTGGAAAATACACAAACTCTGCATAATATAAATGTAATGTTAGTTATTGCTATGCCAAATGTAAGCGTACATTACTGTGCGTTCATACTTCCACATTCACATTGAATTCTGCTGTGTTACCGGATGCTAAATTGGAGCCTGGTCCCCCAGAGACTTGGCTCCAATGGAACATTCTGTACTGTCCCAGGCCCTTCGCACCTTCCGTTTATTTATTTATTTACAACTGCTCTTTGTTTCATATTCTTATGGAAATGGATATTACTTAGAGCTGGAAAACTTGACAAAAGGGGTTTGAAAAAAAAACTCATTATGTTTTTGGCCTTGATATTAATGATGCAAATTTCAACATCTGGCTAAGTCCCCAGAATCCTTTTATTATCTCTTTCACCGCAGTACTTACTGATCCAGTTATCATTAAATAACTCAACACTTGTATTACTGTATCCGCTAATGCTGTCATAGAGAGTATACATCAGATACTGAAAGCTTTCAGCACCGAATATTTACCATTAGAGCAGAATTAATGTATCTTTTTTCACTTTTATCAAACTGACCTCATAAAATAGGTTTACATAAAATAATATTGTATGTTCTTAACCCCTTAACGCATAAGGACATATATACGTCCTGAAAAGCATGGTCCTTGAGGACCTCGAGGACGTACATATACGTCCTCAGTTGTCATGTGGCGTTGCGCTCAGATCCAAAGAAGCCTCTGAGAGTGCTTTCAACCCTCCCCCACCCCCCAGCGTGCATACGATCACCGCGAAAGCTGATTACTGCCTATGTGTGTAAAGTGTTGCAATGATGCCTTTATCGAGACATCATGCAACACCATCTGTGCCACCCTAGGCACCGCGATCACCCGGTGGGTGCTGTTTTGGAGGAGCATGCTCCTCCACTACATCATGCCCAGAGGAGAGCAATGGAAGAAAGAGAGAAAAAATCTCTTCTGTCGCTCTGAAACCGTTGCTTGACTGCCCCTAGCCCCTTAACGACAGGTGACGTGCCAGGCACATCACGGCAAATCGAGGACTTGCCGACAGGTGACGTGCCTGGCACGTCATGCACTAAATGGAGTAAAGATAGCGACCAGCGGTCGCTTTCTTTACTCTAACGGTGTTGCTACAATGCCTCTAGGTAGAGGCATTGTGCAACACCCCCCAAATGTGCAGGGGCGCGCTACGATCACTCCATGGAGTGATCGTAGCAGCCATTTAAAAATGGCTGCGCCCGCTGCACACATGTGCTTAGAAAGCGAACGATCGTTCGCTTTCTAAGCATCTCCGGTGTTGTTAAAGTGCCTCGCCAGCGAGGCACTTTACAACACCGTGCTGCTCCCCAGAGCCGATGGTGGTCACTCTCCTGAGCGACCCCATCGGCTCAGTAGAAGGGAACGCTGCCTGTACAGGCAGCGTTTCCCTTCTAATGGCAAGAGCATCGGAAGTGAAAGTATTTCACTTCCGATGCTCTAGGGGGAGCCAATCGATGCCGGCACAGCAGATCTATGTGATCTGTGTGCAGGCATGTATGGTAAGTGCTCTGATGAGCACTTATCATACTGTCAAAGGCAATATTAGTAAATATTGCCTTTGACAAGTATTGATCTGCCTCCCTCACCTTACTACTTTTAGTAAGGGAGAGAGACAGATCAGATCAAGTAAAAAAATAAAATAAAATAATAAAAAAAATATTTAATAAAATTTTAAACACCAAGGGCTTTTATAAAAGCCATTTAACCCCTTCCCTGCCATTGATCGCTGTGTACGCAGTGATCATACACAGCAGCACATTTTTTGCTGTCTGTGCATTTTTTAGGGGTTATTTTTTTTTACTATAATTCATTACAGTATAAAAAAAGGCTCTTTTAAGAGAGATTAACCCCTTTCTTGCCGTAGATCACTGCCTAATCAGCGATCTGACGCAAATGCAGCAATCTTGCCGCAGAAGCATTTTTAATTTTTTTAAAACTTTTTATTACACCCGTCACGTGTTAATTATACCCGCTAGGGGACTACGTTTAACGTCAAAAATTTTTTTTAGCTGTCTGAGCGCATGTATAGCGATCAGTAACAGCTGATAAGTGACAATGGCGGGTTGGCGTTTGCTCAGATGAGCATCACCATTCGTCTGGTTAGATCAATATGTGTAAATATTTGATCTGACCCGTGTAGATCTGCCTCCCTCTCACATGAGTTTTAGTGAGGGAGGGAGACAGAGCTGTATAATGTAAGTTTTTAATTATAATATATTTAATAGAATTGAGACCCAAAGGCTTTTATAAAAGCTGTTTCCAGTATTTAACCCCTTCCCTGCAATTGATCGCTGTGTACGCAGTGATCTTACACAGCAGCACATTTTTTGCTGTCTGTGCATTTTTTTAGGGGTTTTTTTTTTACTTTGATTTATTACAGTATATCAAAGGCTCTTTTAAGAGCTATTAACCCCTTCCTTGCCGTATATCACTTCCTAAGCAGCACAAATGGTCACTGCCTAAGCAGTGCATATGGTCACTGCCTAAGCAGCGCATATGAAGCAATCTAGTCGCCGAAGGATTTTTTTTTGCTATCAGCATTTTTTTTGTCAGACTCACTAGGGGTTAATTATACCCACTAGGGGATTACGTGTATTCCTTTTGAAGCTGTCTGAACGCGTGTATAGCGATCAGTAACAGCCGATCAGTGGCAAAGGTGGTTTGGTGATTTCTCAGATGAGCATCACCATTCGTCTGGTTCGTAAATATTGTTCTGACCCATATGGATCTGCCTCCCTCTCCTCACTTGAGTTTTAGTGAGGGAAAGAGACAGATCTGTATAACATAATTTTTAAATTGTAATAAATTAAATAAAATGTTAATAAATTGTGAGTCCCAAGGGCTTTTATAAAAGCCATACCTTTTGTATAGTGTAGTGTATTAACTCCTTCCCTGCCACTGATCACTGCACAGCAGAAATTTTTTTCTTGTCTGTGCATTTTTAGGCGTTAATTTTTTTGTACAGTACTACAAAGGCTCTTATAAGAGCTATTAACCCCTTCCTTGCTCTACATGTTCAAATTCCAAGTTTGAAAATCAAAAAGCGCACCTCTCAAATGTAGCCTTTCAACCCCTAACAAAGCTGACAAAGCTATGCATGGGTGGTATCCCTGTGCTCGGGAGATGTTGCTGAACATATATTGTGGTATTGTTTGTCAGTGACACATACCGAAATATGTGAATTTGTGTCTAAAGTGCAATGTATGTGGGAAAAAATACACAATAAAATGACTACCACAAACTTTGACAAAGGCTGGTGGCAGAATTGGTGCATGGAAAGTGTTAAAATAACACCATTTAAAATAGCCTAGGGTGTCTACTTTTACAAAATATATACTTTTTGGGGTAAAATACACTGTCCTACTTAAAAAAAAGTCCCAAATGAAAGATGGGCTCAGGCTGACTACACGTCAATATTCCAAGTTGAAAATGCGCACCTTCACAATGTGGCCCTTTAGCCCCCAAACAACCCAACAAACCTATGCATGGGTGGTATCCCTGTACTCAGGATATGTTGTTGAACACATATTGGGTTATTGTTTGGCAGTGACACATACCAAAATCTGTGAATTTATGTCTAAAATACAATATTTGTGAAAAAAAAACACACAAAAATTACTACCACAAACTTTGACAAAGGCTGGTGGTAGAATTAGTGCATGGAAAGTGTTAAAATACCACCATTTGAAATAGCGTAGGGTGTCTACTTTTAAAAAATATATGGGTTGATGGGGTAAAATACACTGGCTGGTTTCAAATATGTCCCAAATGGGACATGGGTGCAGGCGGTCTGCATGTCAAAATTTTAATTTGGAAAACCAAAAACTGCACCTACCAAATTTGGCCTTTTACTCCCCAAACAACCCAACAAACCTATGCATGGGTGGTATCCCTGTACTCAAGAGATGTTGCTGAACACTTATTGGGGTGTTATTTGGCAGTGACACATACCAAAATCTGTGAATTCATGTCTGAAGTACAAGGTTTGTGAAAAAAAAACACAAAAAAATTACTACCACAAAGTTTGACAAAGGCTAGTGGTAGAATTAGTGCATGGAAAGTGTAAAAATACCACCATTTGAGATAGCCTAAGGTGTCTTCTTTTAAAAAATATATGGGTTGATGGGGTAAAATAAACTGGCTGGTTTCAAATATGTCCCAAATGGGACATGAGTGCAGGCGGTCTGCATGTCAAAATTTTAATTTGGAAAACCAAAAACTGCACCTACCAAATTTGGCCTTTTACCCCCCAAACAACCCAACAAACCTATGCATGGGTGGTATCCCTGTACTCAAGAGATGTTGCTGAACACTTATTAGGGTGTTATTTGGCAGTGACACATACCAAAATCTGTGAATTCATGTCTGAAGTACAAGGTTTGTGGAAAAAAAACACAAAAAAATTACTACCACAAAGTTTGACAAAGGCTGGTGGTAGAATTAGTGCATGGAAAGTGTAAAAATACCACCATTTGAGATAGCCTAAGGTGTCTTCTTTTAAAAAATATATGGGTTGATGGGGTAAAATACACTAGCTGGCTTCAAATATGTCCCAAATGGGACATGGGTGCAGACTGTCTGCATGTAAAAATTTCAAGTTGGAAAACAAAAAACTGCACCTCACAAATTTGGCATTTTAGCCCCCAAACAACCCAACAAACCTATGCATGGGTGGTATCCCTGTACTCAGGAGAAATAGTAGAATCTATTTAGCATGTTTTTTCGTTCACTATTGTCGATGAGGAGAAGTTGTTTCAAATAAAAACAAAGAAATTTGTGTATTTTTTTTTTTTTACCATATTTTATTTTTTTTTTTAATAATATGATAAGATATGATCAAAAAGATGGCATCCATAGAAAGCCCTTCTTGTCCCGATAAAAACAATATATAATATGTGTGGGTACAGCAAATGACAAAGAAGAAAATTACTGCTAAACACAAACAGCACAGAAATGTTAAAATAGGCATTGTCCAGAAAGGACAAAAATGTTTCAAAGGCTCTGTCCTTAAGGGGCTAGAGGCAGTCATTTATTTACTTTTTGTAACCGGGCTTGTGGTCTCCTGATGGGGCTGCTACTCTATTTAAGCAATGGTGCATTTTTAAAAATGTTTAATCTTCCCTTCCTCTGACCCGTGCGCATGATATCATGCGCGGGGTAGAGGAGGGATTATGCACGCCCTACATGATGTGCAGTGTTCTGTCAGGTTCCCTGAAGCTGCTTCTAACTACACATGTGGTGGGAGGTGTGGTAACCGCTGCAGCTCTCACATGGGCTGCACCTTAATGTCCCGCGGGCGGCATGCTGGTCGCCCGTGCTCAGGGCCGGCCTTAGGGGTGTGCGACCTGTGCGAGCGCACAGGGCGCAACACCCCAGGGGGCGCCTGCCCGGCAGGTAGAAAAAAAAAAAAAGCCGGTAGAGGCACTGGCTGGGGGAGATCAAAAGATCCCCCCTCACCAGCCCTCTGCTCAGCATCTCTTCTAGGTCCGGGGAGGGGGCGGAGCTAACCGACACAGCGGTGTAGCTCCGCCCCCACCCCGGGAAGCAGAGCAGCATCTGCTTCACGGGGAGCCCGGGGCAGCATGAGATAGTGCTGCTCGGCTCCCCATGCCTGCATTAAGCACAAAGACAGAACAGGGGACGGGGGGGAGAGAGACAGAACAGGGGACGGGGGGGAGAGAGACAGAACAGGGGACGGGGGGAGAGAGACAGAACAGGGGACGGGGGGAAAGAGACAGAACAGAGGGAGAGAGAGAGAGACAGACATGGCAAGGAAGAGGAAAGGGACAAACATGGGAAGGGAGAGAGACACAAACATAGCGGCCCTGCCCCTGCTATAGCAGATACATCAACTTGCAAGATAACTAGTAAAGAAGGTAGAGTTCGGGAGTGTCACCCTGTGCAGGACACCTCCCCGAACCCTCCGCGGGACACCACTGATTACATCAGAAAGGGTTATGATCCTGTTTGATCAGGTTAATCTCCTCTCTTTGTGTTGGAAGGCAGGTAAAAAAAAAGTTGTACACAGCCAACTAGTGATACACAGGAGCCAATAAGAGTTCAGGGGTGTACCCTAACTCCCTGGTCTTATTGATGTACACTTGTATTGTGGTTTGCGAGACAGCTAATCAGGAAGGTGGTGGCACAATAGATGGGGTGAAACAGATGATTCAACATCATCTCGATATGGAACCTAAAAAGAATGAAAAGACCCTCAAACTATGCGTACATACCAGTAAATGAAGGTCATATAAAAAAAATGTGGCAACAGACAATGTGGGAGAGGTAGAGGGAATGTACTAGTAATGATGATGCTAAGAAACTAAAAAACAATAAATTTTTATAGTCATACCTTATAAAAAAACATATTTTACAAATCAAGGATAATGCTTCAAGGTACAGCATAACTACTGCTATTTGCTGCAAGTAGGAAAGATAAAAGTGAAATGCATAAATAAATATGCGTACAGAAGCCATTAGCTGAGTAGCTGAGAGGACGGACCTTACAGCGGAACGGTACACTGGAGCAGTGCATGATTAATCTGCAAACAGGCACTCACCATGACAAGGCTAAGCTACAGAACCTGGAGAATACATCTAGTTGCTAAAATAGCCCAGAACGGGATTTATTATAGCAATCATTAGATTTGGAAGATGCCTCATGTAAACATCCTATGTTATTGCAGACATCTGGTTTAATCAGTGTATCCTCTGCTATGTGTGCCAATATATAAACCTTTTATGCACAGCTATTTAACTCCATGATTTGAGTATTGTATTTATTTGTATCATCTGTGCAACTTCCTTTTTATAGGCATGTTAAAACAATCTTGTACCTATCTCATATTAGTGCCTGCAATGTGAACATAAGCACACAAAGAGCTGGCTCATGCTATTGTACGTGGAAACTGCTATTATGGGCTTATTTTCCTTGTGGTTTACATGGTTTTAATACATGTCAAATGCAGCTATTTCTGCTTTAAAACAATTTACTTTAAATCAACTTCTTGTCAAGTAGACCAACGCAACGATGTAGTAATAGGTTAAAAAGAAGGTTGAAATTAGTTAAACTGACCTTTTTTGTCTCAGTATAAAAATGAGATGAATAAAACTTTTACAATGGTATCTGGCTTTTTTAAAAAGCTCTAATCACTGGGGCGCAAACTGCAAAGTGCTTTATATGGTATTTAGTTCCATTTATACTACAAAAACTCTTCCAACAAACTTCGGACACATGCTGGAGATGTTCAACGGGGAATGAACAATGTACCATATTTGGTGGCAATGGACACTTCTACAGCCTCTATGGAACAATGTTTTCAGACTAATTAAAAAAGTCACAGGATACCTGTTTAGGACATCTACAGCAAAGGCTTGCTACCAGCTCAGATTTCTTCCCGTACAAAAAAGAAATGATCCCACAGCAAATAAAATTCTAATTTCCCGACATTGGAAAACTTCTATAATACCAGACAAATCTGAACTGATCAGCCTGAGCAGATCAGGCAACATTAACAATTTGTCCAGTTTTACAACAATAGCATATCTCCTTAGACAACTTGGGGATGCAGTGCAAAACATATTGCACTACTTTATACCAGGTAGCCATACAAACACCTGCTAACTGGACCACCAGAGTGTGAGTTCTTCCCTCACGCCCCCTCCTATTTTTTTTTTTTTACTTAACTCCCTGTGCCCCCCCTTCTTTGTTTGTTATTTCTGATACAGTTAAACCATCAATATTTCTGCTATGTATTTCTAATCTCCATCTGTGTTTTAATTATATATATAGGAATGTTTATGGTACTGCTGTTGGCAGTAGAACATTTTGTTACATTCTTGTTCTGCATTTATATATGAATTTTGAGACATGTAACCCAAACAAATAGGAGTGATTGGTGCGCTGAGTAAAATCCACCAGCAGGAAAATATATAAAATTATATAAAGGGAAATATGATATTTGCCTGAGAAAACTGGTATTGCAGTGCAGTATAATATAGGTCTTCAATGTCTCACAATATATATATAATGGGACAAAACAAGACAAAAAACATAGTGTAATACAGTAAATATAAACAATGATGGTGCAGTGTGGGTAATTGCACTCACAAACAGTGTAGGTTAAAATGGCTCATCTATCTCTTGTAGAGATGTCTTCTCTCTTCTTAATATCACGCTCACAGGCAGTAAGACAAGATGAAGAGGTGGTATGTTAGACAATAGCATCTTACATATGTAGTTATGGATATCAGATAGCAGAGATCCAAATGGGGAACAAAGTCCAAAAGGCCGGTACAGCAGAAATAAATCCAGAAGGAATCCAAAGGTTCGTGATGTGGATAGAATATGGCAGTATAGGTAGGCACGCTACGCGTTTCGCCTCTATTTGGGCTTCCTCTTGGCGTGTCGAGAGATAGATGAGCCATTTTAATCTCAACTGTTTGTGAGTGCAATTACCCACACTGCACCATCATTGTTTATATTTACTGTATTACACTATGTTTTTTGTCTTGTTTTGTCCCATTATATATATATTGTGAGACACTGAAGACCTATATTATACTGCACTGCAATACCAGTTTTCTCAGGCAAATATCATATTTCCCTTTATATAATTTTATATATTTTCCTGCTGGTGGATTTTACTCAGCGCACCAATCACTCCTATTTGTTTGGGTTACATGTCTTGTCTTTTGCACGTGTGTCTTCAGAGGAACACATAGATTGGTGCTGCTTTGTTACAGTTTAAAGCGCCAGGATCTATCTTTTCTGTTTACTAATATATAAATTTTGGCTACAGTTCATAAATGGGGCTGTAGTTTAAGTACACCAACATCCTCTCTCTGTAATCAAACTACTTAACTGATGAATATTTTGGACTTTTAAATTATTTTCTTACTGAATGGAATTATATGCGGATCCATAGGTGGCTATACTGTTCCCAGTGCAGTATCTTGGCACTTGCAGGATTCTGCCATGCAGCTTATATAGTATATCAGCTTCAAGGGGCAATGAGACATTTAGAAAAACATCACCATTTTCTTTTAATCATGTTATAGTTGTAATTGTGCATTTTATGTTATATTAAAAAACTGAGAACTGTCATCCATGCTGCACTGTTACATTATCATGAGACTGCAGTTGACCCCATCTGAGTGCATCATGCTTGATAGCGCCCCCAAGTAATAATTAGTAGTTCTAAATTTGAACTGAGTAAGGAAGAATAAACAAGTAGATGACATTGGAAGAGTTTGATTAAACTTCAAATGTAAGAGGAGGGTAGGTATGAGTTTGCCAAAGTTTCTCTCAAAATATGCACAGCTGATGGTGCAGCATCAAGCCTTAATTGGGGTTACCCAGTGGCAGAACAAGACACCAGGGATCAAATCTTTCAACATTTTTCTTGCTGAGCATTATGGGAAATGTGGGCTACAAGAGTTGTAGTGTCAAAGGCACTATAGTAGAATGCATTTCCTCCCTGTACCAACAGGACCTGGTTCATTGCACTAGCGAGAACACTGATTATTTAAATGTTTTATTCTTCAGATTCGGGCACTCGTGGATTCAAAGGTATTTCAAGGAAAACTAAAGTGTGGAATATTAACACCCACAGAATTGCCTGATTTGGTGTGAAACTATTAAGTTAGGCAATAAATAGAATTCACCTTAGAATGTTCCCAAATGTTCAGCTACAGAAATAAAATTATCCAGGACAAACGCAATGTTCTACCATCTCTCCAGCTGTTAATTAGTTAGTACTGGCTGCTGGGGGATGAAACAAATTTTAATAAAAGCAATGACTGGAATACCCAAGGTTGCTTTAGCTTTTGCTGAAAGCCTCAGATGGTGGTCCAGAGTGCGAAACAAAATGTATTTTTTTGAGCTGAATCACACATCTACAATATGCGAAAATAATACAATGCAATAATATTAGCCAATTGAATCAACTATTTGACAGTGGAATGCAAGTATAGGAAAAGCAATTCTAAAGTGAAGTTGTAGGTTCCACTTTCCAACTTCACAGATGTGCAGCAGGTGACTGTGAGCTACCATTTCCATCCTCAATGGCCATACTTGCCAAACTAGCCCTGTAAACCTTGTTGATGCTAAACCTAATTGTCGTTAACCTGTAACCGTTCTACAGTGCCCATGCCCATTGGAGGCCAAAACTTAATCTTGAGGAGTTACAGGGCCTGGACCTGCTTTTGAAAAGTTGGTAAGTAGGAAATGGGGTTCTAAAGAGAGGGGGATTTAAAGTCCCATACTCCAATTCAAAAGGAGTAGTGGAATTTCAAATCCCACTTGATAAGGGGGCTCATTTTAGTTTTTTAAATGCTACCTTCACTTCAACTGGTATTGACTACCCTTTCTATGGGGCTCATATTTAAATGCATACCATTGTGTGATAACTAGAGTTGAGCGGACACCTGGATGTTCGGGTTCGGCGGGTTCGACCGAACTTCGGAAAAAAGTCCGGGTTCGGTGTCGAACTTGACCCCGAACCCCATTGAAGTCAATGGGGACCCGAACTTTTGGCCACTAAAATGCCTCTAAAAAAGTCCTGGAAAGGGCTAGAGGGCTGCAAAAGGAAGTAAAATGTGGGTGAGTGTCCCCATTCATACATATAGGTCAACTTACCTATTCGTATGAATTGGGACTCTATTTCGGTTTATAGAAAGCCAATAGCCATGTAATGCTATTGGCTTTCTATAAACCGAAATAGAGTTCCCGTTCATAAGAATAGGTCAATTGACCTATTCTTATGAATGGGAACTCTATTTCGGTTTATAGAATAGCAATAGCATTACATGTATTCCATAAACCGAAAGTCTATAAACCGAAAGATATTCGGTTTATAGACTTTCGTTTTATAGAATACATGTAATGCTATTGCTATTCTATAAAAAGAAAGTCTATAAACAGAATGTCTTTCGGTTTATAGACTTTCGGCTTATGAAATACATGTAATACTATTGGCTTTCTATAAACCGAACTAGAGTCCCCATTCATAAGAAATTCTTATGAATGGGGACTCTATTTCGGTTTATAGAAAGCCAATAGTATAACATGTATTCCATAAGCCGAAAGTCTATAAACTGAACGACATTCGGTTTATAGACTTTCAGTTTATAGAATACATGTCATGCTATTGCTATTCTATAAACCGAAAGTCTATAAACCGAATGTCGTTCAGTTTATAGACTTTCGGCTTATGGAATACATGTAATACTATTGGCTTTCTATAACCCGAACTAGAGTCCCCATTCAAAAGAATTTCTTATGAATGGGGACTCTAGTTCGGTTTATAGAAAACCAATAGCATTACATCCAATGTAATCCAACACGGACATACAGTGAAATGTCCGTGTTCAGATCCGGGGTCCAAAAACCGTAAAGTTCAGTACGAACCCGAACAGTGCGGTTCAGGTTCGCTCAACACTAGTGATAACCCTTATCATACAGCACATTTTACAAGTGAGTATCTGGCCACTGGAAAGTGACAAGTTACTAGTACTAGGTTATTTCACAGTGAATATGTGGTGAGATGAACATCTCTATGATAATAAAGATATTTATGATGCAATTATGTGGTATTCTAATATTTTTAGGCATCTGTACCCTTGAAATGTTCTTCTAAAGCACACAACAGTCGTTGCAAACTTTTCATTCTGTAATCAAGCAAAGACATTCTTCAGGAACAAAATGACAAAACATATTTGACCCACGGAGAGAGGAGCAGAATTAGAACATAAGAACAACATGTGTTTTTGGTATTCACTCCTTAATTGGCATGGATATCAGTCCACATTATGTAACATACCAATGAGGCTTAATATAGCAGTTGCCTAACTTCTTCGAAACAAGTGTTTATGCAGTTTGCTTTGGGTAAATGGAAATATATTAGTTGGGTTTTCCTAGAATACGCTAAGACACAACAGGGAGTTATAACCTAAATTAGCATTTATTGTCCCAAAGTTGTATAACCTGATTTGGTGTGAACCTATCATTTTTATATCAAACTAACTCTTAGAACTCAATAAGTACATAGCTAGCAGCCACAGGTACATTGTATTGTAGTCAAATGTTGTGGTGATATAATAATATATTCATAGTTCATCATTTCCCTCAAATTAGAAGAGTATAGAAGCAGGAGGAAAACCCTTCAAGGGGACACGTCAACCAACTGTGCACCTGCAGTTAGCATGTGATTAATCAGGCTGTACATTCTCATATAATGATCTAGAGATGTGTAGGGAGAAATTAGAAGGGAAATCAAAATAATATAAGGCAGAAAAGACAGTTTATACTTATAAGCCTGGTATATTTCCCCAGGACTTTGAAACCATAGTAAAGAATACCGCTTACCAAAGCAAGACTTTGGTCTTTCATCAATCCATGTACAATACTTTATAACTTGACTTCAAGAGCTCCAGTTTGGCCCTGTTCAAATATTCTCTAGTAATATGCATTTGATACTATTGTTTCTAGACTTATTAATAACATACAAGGGTTGTCTCAGGTAGCTCTGATTTTCTTTGAGCTTCGAACCACCACTGATGACTTTGGGGTTCCTAATAACCCATGAATTTGAGCTTCTTGCGTACCGCCAAAGTGTTTCTGATTTGGCACGAAAATCAGGATCTAAACTCTGCAGTTCAAAAGAGTATCCATTTTCCTCTATATAGACTTCTATGGGAAGGATAGAGACTCATGTTGGGAGGAAAAATAGCAGAAGTCCTCCCAAAATAAATAATAATGTTAAAAAATTAAAAAAGCCCTCCTGGGGCCATTGTAATATACATATGGGGGATGGGCAGAACTGGGAGCAGCCCAAATGGCTCCCAGGCCCCTATTACACATGGGGGGGATGGCAGGGCAAGTAACCCTGACCACCCCTATAATGATAAACTGGGCTGTGAGCTAGACGGGTGCTCCAACACCCCCATTATACAAATTGGGGGCCAGGGCTAGTAGTCTTGGCCCCCCTATAATAATAGGGACTGGGTGAGTGCTGGGCCCCTATATAACATGCATTGGGGGGCCAGGTTTAAAATTAAAAACAACATCAAAATGCCTTTGGACCCCTCAATAAAATTACAAAAAAACAGGGCCTGACCCCAATGTGTATTATATAGGGGCTTGGAGCATTTGCCCAGTTCCCAGACCAATTTATTATAGAGGCAGGTCTTCTCCGAAAGTTTGCCTTACCCTACACTAGGATATCCACCTGTCATGGTATCCTCAAGTAAAGACTGCATCTATAAATCCTAAATAGTCCCCTTATTTTCTAGAGGTTCTAAGATTTGTCAGTACCACAAGAAACGTATGTAGAATAGGAGTCTTGTGAGTATAGATGGACCTGAATATTACATGCAAAAAGATCTTGGAATCTGCCATTTCCTAGCGCAATATTTGATTAAATCAAACTATATAAAGAGGAAAACCGTGAGGAATAGACAAAATGTAGTTACAGTTCTACACACAATGGCACTGTTGTGTATGTTGTTCCATGCCATGCACAATTATATATAAATCTTTTTGTGTACAAACGTATATAATGTACACAAATCACATTCATTTGTGAAGGATGCAAAAACTCTTTCTATAGCCAGTAAATTTAGCTCTTTTCAGATCATTGGATGGCATGAACAAGTTATGTTAATGACCTAATATCTTAGTGTGCTGATATTCTATAATCAATACTATTGTATTGGGACAGAGAGATCAAATAACAAAAAAATACACTGATTGGTACTGTTGGTGCACCTTTCATTTTGCAAATAAACAACTTCTGGGTTACCATAATTTAAACAGTTATTGTAGCTCATGAATATATATTGACAACATGGACTACTAATTTACTACATACGGTACTTAGAATCTGTACCCCAGTAGAACTGATACCAAATATAACTGTTGTTTCTGTGTTTGTGTTTGTGGTTAAAAATGTTGTGTAATATTTATTTTGGCTATGGTGTGTCCACACCCAGAAAATGAATGTTCTCCCTCACATTTAATACTTATTTCAGACTATCCCAAAAAACTACCACCTTATTTCGTCACCGCAACTAATGAAAAACAATGCTCTTATCCATTGTTTCATTTGTTGATTAATGGCTTAAAAGAGAGGAACTTTCATTCTTGTGTCTGATAATCCTGCCTCCTAGAAAAATGTAGAATCATTCACTACCAAGAAAAAGCCTGTAGGACAGGAGATTTCCAGTTCAGGTGGCCTTCGAATGGTACGAGTTAATGGTATAATATAAAGCTGTATCCAGACTGGTCACATGTTGCACAAGTGACACAAGGGGTGAAGCTTTTGCCATCCTAGCAGAGAGATAGGTTTGCACCTTTCCATTATATTTCCTACCTTGATTCTGCCTTTTTTTTAATATTAATAATTGCTTATTAATTGGCAAAATAATACTGGCATATTATTGGGCAAATTGGCTTGGGCATATTAAATGACAATATAACACTGGCATTATTGGGCAAATTGGCTGGGGCATATTTAATGGAAAAATAACACTGGCATATTATTGTGCAAATTGGCTGGGGCAAATTAAATGGCAAAATAACATTGGCATATTATTGGGGAATTTGGCTTGGGCATATTAAAAGGCAACATAATACTGGCATATTATTGGGCATGTTGGCTGTGGCTTATTATTGGCAAAATAATACTGGCATATTAGTGGGAAAATTGGCCATGGCTTATTAATGGCAAAATAACACTGGCATATTATTGGGCAAATTGGCTGTGGCTTATTAATGGCAGAATAACACTGGCATATTAATGGCAAAAGTAATACTGGCATATTCATGGTAAAATAATACTGGCATACTAATGGGCAAATTAGCTGTGGCATATTAATAGCACAACAATGCTGGCATATTAATGTCAAAATGTCTGTGGCATATTAATAGCAAAATAACACTGGCATATTAATAGGCAAGCTATGGCATATTTAATGGACAAACTGTGGCATATTTTAATAGGCAAACTGGCTGTTGCATATGTTAATGACAAAGTGACTGTGGCATGTTAATTGGTACCTGACAGTGGCTTATTTTAATTGGCAAATTGATACTGTGGCATCTTTTGTGGAGCAAAATAACATGTACTATGGGAGCCAATAACACTGTGGCTTGTTCTGCAGGGGCATTTCTGTGTGACAAAGTATGTTCTGTGGTATGTTCTGTGGGGAAAATTGATTCTGTGGCATGCAAAATTGTGTGGGTGCAATATGAGTGACAGCCAAGTGCTGTGGGTGCAATATAGGTGCATGGCAAGTGCTGTATGTGATAGTGCTCTGTTAAGTCATTTAGGTGCAATGTGGGTGCAGAAAAAGGGAATAAAACCAAAATGCAATTTTTCAATAACTTGTTTATTACATATACAAATGGCTGAATGTGATATTAAAATAGTTTACATTTACATACAGTATTTTACAATGAGACTTTATAAAAATTTGGTCAAGCAGGGCCCATTGCTAAAGACTTTGCCCAGGGCCCACTAGTCTATTAAAGCGTCCCTGATCGTGGGACTTACAGCACCTGATAGGTGCATCATCAGGAGAATTGTGCAATCACAGGTTAGATTTAGAGATCATTTAGGGTTAGTATTAGGGTACTGGAGTTAGGGGTTAGTTTTAAGGTTATTATTAGAGTTAGTATTAGGGCTTGGTTAGAGATTAGTATTAGGATTAGTTTTACAGTTAGTATTAGGGTTTTGGCTTAATTTTAAGGTTGTGGGTGGTTGCTTCATTAAGGGGGATAGCATTTGCCTACGTTGACAGTTCAGTGCCGAAACAGTTGCACTGAACTGTCAGTTGTAACTGCCACTGTGAAATGATCGCGATAAACAGTCCTAGACCCAATGCATGCTATTGTGTGGTAGTAAAACCCAGAGTTTAGATTAACACACGGTGTGCATTTAAATTCGGCAAAATACTAAATTGTTTTAGAGAGATAATCAAACTCTCACTGGCAAATAAATAAATAGCAATTCATTTAATAAATATTTTTTATTTATTATGTTATGTGGGGTTGCATATCAGAATAATCTACTCCAGATTACTGACTCTTCTCACACGCCACACCCAATCTGACGTCAGCAACAAGAGAATGAGCCTGAGGGGACAGCATATTTAGCTGCCTGTATCCAGATGGAAATATTAAGAGTTAATATAGTCCCCCACACTGATTCCTAGGCATTTCCTGAGCAGAATTGTTCACCCTTTGCACTGGAATCTCGCAGCATGCAAATCTTTGGGGGCTTAGCCAGGAGCAGAGGGCACAGAGTAAAAGTCTTCTAGCAACACCAGAAATACATCTTTCAAATGTTTCTAAAAAGGAGGAGACAATCTGTTCTTACTAATAACATTTTGTTAATTTAAAAAAAAAAAAAAACAGGTACAGTTTGTTCTCACAGAAGTGTGCTACATTTTGTTTTTGCTTTATATAAAAACAGCTACATACATGTCACCAGGTTCTAGTTTATAATAAACAGAATAGAGTACACTGCGACAGGGTACTGCTCAGGAAGATGTGAGTGAAACCCTCATATTTATTTTATTGGTTCACCAATTTGTTTAAACATACTACACTATTTTATTAATTTTTGTTTTTTCTGCCCTTTCCACTATACGGAGAATATTGCCTCCAAAAAGGGTAAATAACAGTGTGTAGTGTTTTGGGAAGCGCACAAATTCACTTGTTTTTTTTGTTCTAGTTTATAAGTCTTCCTTAATGGAAGAAATATTTAGAACAGAAGGCCAGAACGCCTAGTGGGCCCTGTTATAAAAAATATGGACGTTATTTACCCCCTTATTAATTTTTGTGTTTCTATACTGACAGTGAATCCAGTGACAAGTCACTGGTGGCTTAACTTGAGGGAGAGCAAGATGTCTTCATATGGCAACATTCACTATCATGGCTGGTGAGGAATCATATGGAACACCAAAAACAAGTTACCTAACTTCTGGCAGGCGTTTCACTAGAGTTGACCGAATAATTCTATTTTTATTGAATGATGAGCTCTATATACATCCATTTGAATAATATTAGGAATTATTATTAATATTAAAATTAAATATTAATTGTGACATCTGGATCCAAATAGTTAGGATGGATCCAAGTATTTCACCCATTCGCTGCAACATTCAAAAAAGAGCATTAACATTTCAAAGTCAAAATATTGTATAGGGTGTCATTATTAGAAGATGGTTTCTTATCAACTGAATTTATGTCTTTAATCCCTCTAATCTCTTTCAGTTATGAGCCTTTGGGTTCTGAGAGTGTTAATCTGATAAACTACAAATAAATCCAAGTTTCCTTTGTTATTTTATTTTGGTCCTTCATGGCAAACATTTTTTTATTCATTTCCCTGGAAGGAAAACAGCTTAGTATACAGAGACAATGTCCCTGCCAGAAAATGAACGGGTTGCATAATTCTCAGTAGTTAAAGGCTATGATCCAAGTTGTAGGAGCAGACAGGGCTCTGTTTCAGAGATGTCATCAGATGTAATGACAAGCATCTGCATTTGCTTTCCAGCAGATGTCAGCTGTCAGGTAATATATCATCCATCAGTGTCTCAAGCATGGTCAAGTTCTCATGCTCCCAAAAATCTCAAGGATCTAAAGTGCTCGTCCACTAATAAAGTGGTATTTTTACTTAAAGGACAACTGTCGGCATAAAATTAATTTTAATTTTTAATTGAAAGATTGTATTGAAAGTGTAGACATTTTATCTTGGGGATAGTATGGTGCACAAAGTCAATAAATAAAACACAAACATATATTACTTGGACAAAGGTGGTGATGTTTATTGAGGGGTTTATTAAACCACTGACAAATATATAACAAGCACTATCACATAAACCACACATTAAAATAGATTTTATAGTCAGTTCTGCCCAAAAGCCTTATCTGCTTACTTAAATACATCCAATATCCATTTAGCTGTCTAACTGTGAGGAAGGTGACTAATATCCCAAAACAAGATCACAGCAAAATACAAGTAAAATTTGGGAAGGGCAGGTGGTGGCTTCCTCACAGCGGATTGCCAGATTAACTGGAATTAATTTATGTAAATTTTATCTATATACCCTGCCCTCCTGCTGTTCTAGGACTCACAACCCAAAACACCAATAGAGATATGCCTAGCCTACACACACTAAGCTAACCCCACTAACCTTGAAGATTCTAAGAGACAACATTAACAGAGCCATTGTAACCATTGCTGGGATTGAACCCTGGACCTCTGTGTTTCTGGTGCCTGTGACTGTTCTGTGCACCACCAGAGGGCTTGGTTTTTCACCATTGCTATGTGTCTGTCTGTACCTTCTGCCCATATTTAATTTAGCTCAGGTGTTCCTTGTCCATCGTTACTGCCTTATTTAAACCCCCTCCTTCCAGCACTCTTTGCTGGAACATTTTGCCTGCCTGACTTTTGCTTGTGCTATTGTTTTGTTCCCTGATCTGCTGATATCTACTTGGCCTGTACCCTGACTTCTCCGTCCTTCTCCACTCCTGACTCGGCTAGTACCTTGGCTTCTCTGTCCTTCTCCAGTCCTGACCTTTTGGCTTGTGACCCCGACTATGTTTTCTGATTTGCCTGTTTGTTTCTGTTTGTCAAGATGCCCAAAAGAAGGCCTCAAAACCCTAATTGTGGCCACTCAAAGCCTGGGGCTCCACCCTTGGGGGAGAGTGGTCACCCTGCACAGGGTATCACACCTGATCCGGCCCCTGCATCTGGACTCCAGCCAGAACTGGCATCCATGCTGGTGACAGCCATAGCTAGATGTTTCTGTGTCAAAGGCAAGACAAGAAAATTGCTTCACACTTTGTTGTAGTTTCATAGCAGTTATTTTGCACACAAAAAAGGAAATTAGATAAATCCCTTCTTGGGATGTTCAGCTGGTTGGGAGGATGGTCCCTGTGGTCTTTTCCTATCCATGCAGCCACAAGTTGCCACATTCTGGGCTGAGGACTTAAAATCCCACGCTCTGGTCTGATTACTACTGCGTGTGGCGTGATTTATAGTTATAGTTGTATAGCTATCATTGCTGTGACCCCCCCCCCCCCCAACTGTGTGGGTCTAAGGTGAGTGGCTAAATATTTGGGCCCCAACAGTCCCCATGATGTCACATTTATTTATTATCTGCCCTAACAGATAAAGTACAGTACTGAGCCCTCTTTTCTCTGCATAACTTTATCAGGGGGCAGACATCTTGAGTCAGATCTTCCTTTATATCAGCCAAGATTCTAAACAAACTACACGATGATTTAATATTAAACATGCCTTCATTTTGTCCTTTAAGCAGGGGTATAAACATATACAAATTGCTACTGGTCCGATCCAATATATTAATTTGTACTTACAAGCTAAAATAACAAGATGACACAGTTCCATAGAAATAAATCACAGTCCTAATTATATTCATGTAGGTTAGAGCACAAGGCAATCCTGTCGGGCTGCAGGCTAGAATAACTATACTGTTCATAATCACCAGTTGTGTATGCTGGATGCCAGTGTGGGGCATGCACAACAAAGGACCCTGAAGCAAATATTGCTCTGTCATTAATTGACCCCTGAGGTTGAGTAACTTTTTATGTGGACTAAGTATTCTAGCTTGTAAATTCTAGTAACAAGACGCAACACACTGCCTGTAGGTATCTTTCCGTGACACAATTTGTATATTATTAATGACTAAAGAGCCATGCAGAAATGTGTTAATACCTGTTATGCGTACATTATATTAAGCTTCATCATTTATTTATAAAGTAGTATCATATTTCACCACACTGTAAGGTAACAGATCACAAGGTACTATACATATCATACTGATGGAAAGTAGATAGGGGGTTCTACCCATTAATTACACTCTAACATATAATTCAAATGTATATAAACTGCTTGGAGCACATGAGGTTTATACACTGTGTCATAAGGTCACAGTATAGCTATAAGAACATAATAAGAGGTGTAGAGCTTAAAGCAAGAAGCTGGTGTGGGTGGGGCTGGGGCAATGCTAGGAGAAGAGTAGCGATAAATGAATGCAGAAGAAACCACAAGAATCGGGAAATTTGAGGTGTTTGTAAGAAATCATAATCAGGTGCTGCATATGTTTTATTTTAATTAGAAGAATTATAAAGTAAAATAGTTTTGGTTAGGCCTTCACTTTGTCTATCTTAAGAAAGCCTGTTTTCATGGCAAAAAACCCCATTAACCTTGGATTATGTGCAGTTTGTAGGACTTTCAGAAGTTCCTGTGAAGTAAAGCAAAGCAATCATGGCATGTTGTTGTGTCCATCTGACGTCAACTGGTGCCTAATCCTTTAAATGGAAACATTATATGCATGAAAGAAGTGCCTGGTACATATGCTTAGTGTAAGACCTATCAATAACGTTACTGTAATCTGTAAAATATGCTTCACTATATATCTCCTCCATCTATTCTCAGATGTATGGAATATTGCTGAGATAGGAACTCTATGGTCACGCACTGAAACAAAACTGCTTTGGCACGGACCCAACCTCTATTACATAGAGAGCAGGGAATACCATCAGCACTCAAACAAAACAGGCAAGGCAAAATCTCATACAAAGGTTACCACAACAGGATCAGTAGTTAGTTCTGGATAGTCTGTACGTCCTTGTAATAAACAGGCCTGCTCGCTGATTTCCTTTTGGGTAACCTACCAATCAATACAATAAAAAGATCTTGACGTATAAGATAAATGATCACCCAACCCTTAACGCATTTCGTCTAGATCAGACTTCTTCAGGAGCACAGTGAAGTGTGGTCAGGACATGCAGATACCACATATATATATACCTCCCTCTCCTTCCATTGTCCAATCCCATCCAGAACATAATTAAAAGAAAAGCAGTTCCACCTGAATTCAAAAGTGTTGTTTTTCGGAAGCTTGTGCGCAATATCTGAATTGGCATTAGTCGAATAACGGCGAATTAAGACGGAACTCATTGTATAAGGCAAGCTAAAGTTGTTATGAAATACGAATTTGTTATACGAAATGATGGAAATCTTCTGTATATGAAAATGCAAGCACCGAAATCAGAGATCATACGCATTGGAATATATGGAACGCGTATGCTGGAACGCATGGGCAAGGATTATCTACTCCAGTTTGGGATTGGAGGAGTGATTGCAGATATTGGCTTTCCTGAAGGAGAGTATTTTTGTTTTTTTTGGGTCATTTGGTTCTATTGAATCAACTACGTTATACTACTTCAGTGCATAAACAGAATAAATTTGAAAGTGACGTGTTTCGCATCCCCGTGTTTTCTTTAAAGATGCCATTAAGAACCCTTTGCTTTTATGAGATTTTGCCTTTGCCTGTTTTTTGGAGGGTCAATGGTATTCCTTGCTCTCTATACCCATCTGAGCACTACCAGTGACTCTTTAATTTATACACCCTACAATTAAGCTCATAGGAAATGACAATTTTTTAAGATCTTATTACCAATAGATTATCTAGCACTGCACTTGAAACACAAAAAATCCAAAAGATGGAAATTATTGTTACATGCTGTCTAGGGGTATTCACTGCAGGCTTCTGGAACACTGACCTCTTGAGCTGAGTCTCCAATGAAATCAGGGGGAAGGCCACTCTGGACAACTCAGGGATGCATAAAGATAGAATTAACAGCTACTGAATTCCCAGGGATTCCAAGTCTCTTCAGTTACCCGGAAAACCATCACTATTTCTGATGCTAATAATCTGATTGGAAAAAAACTTGCTATCCTAGGTTACATAAAATACCATAGCAAATCCTCGTGACTGCAGAAATGAAACCTCCCCCACATTTTGTTTAGATCAGAGAAGATTAAAGAAATTTTGGTATGTAGAATCCAAACTAATTTCCAGAGTACGTACATTTTAAAATCTATATGGAGGAACCTGATGAGAATTAAAAGACAGTGGCAAACTACACTATTTATACTGTTAGCCAAGTTTCTTTCAAAAGAGTAACACTGCTTTAGGGTCCTGTCATCATGAAATTAACTTGAGGTTTGATGCTGAAATAAGACAACATGAAATAATTACTTAATATCTTTGGTTATTCGAGAGACCAAGAGGCCTGTGTAGAATACACCCAACCCCCAGAAACATAGTGCTGTTTTTAATGTACAACAGAATTTTTTAAAAACTCTGATTAAAATGTTTATAACGCTACTATTAAATAAAGGTTTGGAATTAAAGCAGACATTTGAATACAATGGGGACACTCATTGAAAGCCTTGTGTATTAAAAACTACACATAGAACTCTTCAGGCACTTCAGGTGTGTATGCTGTAGCTAGCATAATTTTGGTACTACCTCTGTCAGACTGTGTACGATGCTTCAGTACAAAACATTTTGTTATACAATTGCGTATTAAAACCACAGAATGAAGGCGAGGTTAATGAGCTTATTTTTCTAGTGAGTATTAATAATATTAAATATTTTTTAAGATACCATTTGGTTCTACTATAATTTACCCTCACATGTCCATCTAAGTGATACATCATAGTTCCTCTATTGGTTCTCCTAATCTAGATCAATACCTGCCGTCCATTTAGTTTGAGGATTGAGTAACCCATACTGGATAGAAAATACACTCTTAAAATTGTTTTGTTTGTTTTTCAGTATCCCATTTTTATATGAAATTGTGCAGACACTGCTGTTTAGAATTCAACATTCATTCATGTCAGAGCCAAGCTCAGTGGGAACAGTCAAAATAGACAGCAGAGAGGAACAAGACTTTTAACAATTCTCAGCACCTGAGGTTGACGCATGACTGTGTGTGATCAAATTGAGTTCACTTATGTAGTGAGTGAGAATTATGATACAACTTCCTGCAAGGAACATCTGTGAAATAGGTATACACCATAACATGAAACCAAAAGTTAGCTCTTAAAGTAAAGGATTAAAATAGCCACCGAAATAACGGACAGCAGTTATTTATTGTGCAAAGTAAATACAAATGTGCTAGAACCTGGTATACATTCAGGGCCGGACTGGGAACAAAAACCAAATGTATATACCAGCCCCATCGCATAAGATTTTTAAACCAGCCCATAGCATAATATAATTTTTTTATTCATAGAAGGGAAAATCATGCATTTTAAAAAGCACATCTGAACAGTGTATTATTTATAGATAAGACTGATATATAAGCCTGTCTAGGGCAATATATATACCTCCAGTATGTACACAGAGTTATATGAATTGCCCTGTGCAGAGGTATATATCAGGGCAGTGTGTGAGACATATCCTGTCTCTCGCATATCTGTAGCGTGTCTCTCTCTGTCCTTTCTGTGGCGTCTCTCTCTCTGTCTTTTCTGTGGCGTCTCTCTCTCTGTCTTTTTTTTTGTGGCGTCTCTCTCTCTGTCTTTTCTGTGGCGTCTCTCTCTGTGTCTTTCTGTGGCGTCTCTATCTGTCTTTTCTGTGCCGTCTCTCTCTCTGTCTTTTCTGTGGCGTCTCTCTCTCTCTGTGTCCTTTCTCTCTCTCTCTGTCCTTTCTGTGGCGTCTCTCTCCCTCTCTGTGGCGTCTCTCTCTCTCTCTGTGGCGTCTCTCTCTCTCTCTCTGTGGCATCTCTCTCTCTCTCTCTCTCTCTGTGGCATCTCTCTCTCTCTGTGGCATCTCTCTCTCTCTCTCTCTCTGTGGCATCTCTCTCTCTCTCTCTCTGTGGCATCTCTCTCTCTCTCTCTGTGGCATCTCTCTCTCTCTCTCTCTGTGGCGTCTCTCTCTCTCTCTCTCTCTGGCGTATCTCTCTCTCTGTGGCGTCTCGCTCTCTGTGGCGTCTCGCTCTCTGTGTGTCCTTTCTGTGGCATCTCTCTCTCTCTGTGTCCTTTCTGTGGTGTCTCTCTTCCCACCTTCCCCCTTAGTGTCTTTCACCCCCTCCCCCTTAGTGTCTTTCACCCCTTTCCCCCTGTAGTCTTTCACCCCTTTCCCCCTGTAGTCTTTCACCCCTTTCCCCCTGTAGTCTTTCACCCCTTTCCCCCTGTAGTCTTTCACACCCTCCTCTTCCCCTGTAGTGTCTTTCACCCCCCCCTTCCACCTCCCCCTGTAGTGTCTTTCACCCCCCCCCTTCCACCTCCCCCTGTAGTGTCTTTCACCCCCCCTTCCCCCCCTGTAGTGTCTTTCACCCCACCCTTCCCCCTCCCCCTGTAGTGTCTTTCACCCCCCCTTCCCCCCCAGTAGTGTCTTTCACCCCACCCTTCCCCCTCCGCCTGTAGTGTCTTTCACCCCCCTTCCCCCCCCTGTAGTGTCTTTCACCCACCCTTCCCCCTCCCCCTGTAGTGTCTTTCACCCCACCCTTCCCCCTCCCCCTCTGTAGTGTCTTTCACCCCACCCTTCCCCCTCCCCCTGTAGTGTCTTTCACCCCACCCTTCCCCCTCCCCCTGTAGTGTCTTTCACCCCACCCTTCCCCCTCCCCCTGTAGTGTCTTTCACCCCCTGTCCTTTATGTCTCACTCACCTTGCTTTCTCTGCTCCCCATCCCGCCGCCGGAACTGCTGCTGCAGCATCCGGCGGCAGCTGGCGAATTTCTTAAAGCGGCGACGGCCGCCGAATTGCTTAAAGTGGCGGTGGGCCACTTTAAGCAATTCGGCGGCCGTCGCCGCTTTAAGAAATTCGTCTGCTGCCGCCGGATGCTGCAGCAGCCGAACTCTTAAAGTGGCGGCCCCGGGGCAGGCGGCCCACCGGGATTTTTCCCGGTATCCCGGTGGGCCAGTCCGGCCCTGTATACATTATACATTTAATACTATTGTGCAAGTAAGCAAAGAAAGGACTTGGCTCCAAATGTCTGTGATTTCTAGGTAGACTAACATTAGCTTGCTAGACAACATCATTCTTATTGTTTATGACATTCTATGTTTTAGATATTTTCTTCATTTATCAGGGTACTTATGGTTTTCTCATTATTGTCCAGTGCATGATAATTACTGCTACTTTCAAGAATGATAGACTTTATGTACTATGGAATTTCCTGCCATTAAAATATGAAATGGCAAACAGAAAAAGGTTGTTAAGGATAAAGCCAGTCTGCCTTGCGAGTCCGTCATTACTGATAGCCAGGAATATGCCAGTTTCCTACAGCGTGAAAAAAGAAGTAAGGCCATGTGAGTTTGCATCTGATAGGTTAAGATAAGACTGGAGCTGAACTCTCCTTCAAAAGAGGAAGGCACAATGCAAGTCTGCAGACTAAACGGCTCTGTTCCATTGCCCAAAGATAACTTTCTATTTATGCCTGCTAAGTATTTCCCATCACGAGGAGAACATCGGTCTGATGAAATCCTAGTGGCTAAGAACCTCATAAAACCAAGCACACAGAGAAAATATGATTGGACTTTATCTGCATCTTCCCTTCTATCTTTTGCAGGATCAGAAGTATTTTTTATGCTGGGATCAGTGAGGCCTATCTGTGCAACGTTTCACAAAGGCAATTCAATATAGCCATACATTAATAAAAATCGGTGCAACTGACAAGCTCCCCTTGAATGAGATAAAATAAATTGAATTATTTTAGCCAATTTGATGTAGTCTAGGTGACAAGTATCATGCCCATTGCTTGGCAGTGCCACACTCTTATTTATGAATTAATAAACTTTATCATGCTCCCATCTCACATTTGCGCATATGTGAAAAGAAAGTTCTGTGCTTGAACAGTGAAAGAGTTGGTAATAATTTTCTGAGTTTAATGCAAATGCAAGATTTTATAACCTTTTACCAAAAATCTGTCCAGTTAAGCCGTGCATATTTTATACATGAATGCACCAAGTATTTAAAATATTTGCACAGCATGCACACGCTATGCGGAATCATATTTTGTATACCCAATATATAATCATTGCATAAAAGTATCTAATAATCTTAACCAAAGTATTAAGAAAAAGTGGTAAAACCCAACTCAATTGTAAAATTGGGAGCTAAAGGTAAGATTGAAGGGACACTCCCACCAAAAAATGAAAAGGTTTTACTTTTTTTATTTTGTATTGTTGATTTCAGATATGTCTTTTGTTTTTCTTATGTGACTGTATTTAATAAAATATGTAACTAAACAAAGTGTGACTGGGCACCACCAATTTGTGAAATAGTGTTTTTGGGTACCACCCCCTAGTGACTTTACAGCACTCGTATCTCACTTTGGGGCTGGGGACACAGAATGCAGTCTATAAGTCAGAATTCTGATCATAGACTTGCAGTGAATGGGAGCAGGGCCGGTGCAAGGATTTTCGTCTACACAGGCGAAGGTGCATTTTGGTGCCCCCCTGCTCTGATCCGCCATGACTCCCATACTACTAACCCTCCATATATTTTCTATATATAATAATATAATATATAATATATAAGTATAATGTATAGTGTGGAAAATAAATACATCTAAATATTCAACTCGCATGCTCTAAATGTGTCACACATTGAAACCCTTAAACACAGACACCCTTGCAGTCACAGAGACACACTTACCACTTACACACACACCTACACACCCTTACACAGACACAGTGACAAACTTACACACGCCTTACACATACACAGTGAAACAATTACACACACACACAAACCCTTACACAGACACAGTGACACACACACACACACCCTTACACAGATACAGTGACACACACACACCCTTACACAGAAAGTGACACACAGTTACACCAATTCACACCTAACCTGAGACACACTATTTAGCCACTCAATATGCCAGTATTTTGCCCCTCAATATGCCATTTAATATGCCAGTATTTTCCCCTCAATATGCCATTCTTTTGCCATTTAATATGCCAATATTTGTACCCCTCAATATGCCAGAATTATATATGTATATATATATATATATATATATATATAATGTATAGTGTAGAAAATAAATACATCTAAATATTCAACTCGCATGCTCTAAATGTGTCACACATTGAAACCCTTAAACACAAAGACACCCTTGCAGTCACACACAGAGACACACTTACCACTTACTTACACACACCCTTACACAGACACACTTACACAACCTTACACAGACACAGTGACAAACTTACACACGCCCTTACACAGTGAAACAATTACACACACACACAAACCCTTACACAGACACATTGACACACTTACACACACCCTTACACAGATACAGTGACACACACACACACCCCCTTACACAGATACAGTGACACACACACACACCCTTACACCACAGAAAGTGACACACAAACACACCGTTACCACTTACACACACACAGTTACACCAATTCACACATAACCTGAGACACACTATTTTGTCCCTCAATATGCCATTTATTATGCCAGTATTTTACCCTCAATATGCCATTCTATGTGCCAATATTTTACCCCTCAATATGCCAGAATTTTGCCCATCAATATGCCAGGATTTTGCCCCTCAAATATGCCATTTAATATGCCAGGATTTTGCCCCTCAATATGCCATTTAATATTCCATTATCTTGCCCCTCCAATATGCCATTTAATATGCCAGGATTGTGCCACCCAATATCCCAGGTTTTTGCCCCTCCAATATGCCAGGATTTTAACCCTCAATAGGCCCGGATTGGGCCACTCAATATGCCCGGATTTTTCCCCTCCAATATGCCAGGATTTTAACCCTCAATATGCCAGGATTTTGCCCCTCCAATAGGCCCAGATTGTACCACTCAATATGCCCGGATTTTGCCCCTCCAATATGCCAGGATTGTACCACTCAATATGCCCGGATTTTGCCCCTCCAATATGCCAGGATTGTGCCACTCAATATGCCCGGATTTTGCCCCTCCAATATGCCAGGACTGTGCCACTCAGTATCCCAGGATTGTGCCACTCAATATGCTGGGATTTTGCCCCTCCAATATGCCAGGAGTGTGCCACTCAATATGCCCGGATTTTGCCCCTCCAATATGCCAGGATCGTGCTACTCAATATGCTAGGATTTTGCCCCTCCAATATGCCAGGATTGTGCCACTCAGGATCCCAGGATTGTGCCCCTCAATATGCTAGGATTTTCCCACCCGCCTCCCCCCTTCCCCAGACCCCAGTACTTACCTCCATGCTGCTGTTCAGGTCCGTGGCTGAGAGGGAAACGTTGTGCACTCCCCTCCAGCCGCGCGGATCAATAAAGTGTGTTGAAAAAAAAAGTTTCACAACGCACAACGCTTCCCTCTCAGCCACGGACCTGAACAGCAGCATGGAGGTAAGTAAACGGGCCTGGGGGAGCGGGCAATTTTCCCGCCCCCCCATTGGGGCGGCCTAAGGCAGCCGCCTGTGCTGCCTTACGGTAGCGCCGGACCTGAATGGGAGGGTAACTATTACATCACAAGGGGGCAGAGTAATGATCCTGTTTGATCAGGTTAATCTCCTCTCTTTATTTTGGAAGGCAGGTAAAAAAAAAAAAAAAAAGTTGTACACAGCCACCTAGTCCTGCCGACTATGATACACAGGAGCCAGTAAGAGAGCAGGGGAGTATTTTATGACATCATCATGCAGGCTTTGGCAACAGTTATAAATTGAGACTGGTTGGAAGATTTTGGATGATGTTGCATCATGGGAATTATTCACAAAATGGAGCCAGGAGATAAGCACCTAATTTTATATATTCTATTATATGCAATGTATTCAAGCATTTAAAAAAAACTCCAGTGGCATATTATTTTATATAGATCCGTTTGTTTCAAATGTCCAGGTTATCTAGTTACATCTTATGTAAGTGGTAGTGTCCCTTTAAGCATCTTTCGTAATTTATTAAATAAATTTTAGAGCTTTTGATTTTGTTAATTATACACATAATCTTATACTTTACCAAGGAACTTTCAGCATATACAAAAAATTGATTAAAAGTTCTTTTGGGCTTTGATTGACCGCCACCTGCTGACTCGCAGCAGTACTACAATAGCTCTGCTGTTCTGTGCAGGTAACACAGAAAGATTTGAATAGTTTCTAACAAGTGATTGGCAAAATGAGGCACTTGTCTATGTTTCCAAATTTAGCTGCATTGGAGAATTTTTCCAGCTCAGCTACTTTGGCCTAAAGTTTGAACTTAGTTTGAATTTTAGTGAATAGACCCATATGAATCAAATAAATTATACAACATGTTCCATCCCAAAAAAATAAAAAGGTATGTGCAGTTAAGTAAATTATTGACTTGAGTCAAAAAAATAGTTTAGTTGTCCTTTAAGGAGTATATTGATAAAAATGAATGAGACTTTTGTTTGAAATAATTAAATATAAATTAATTTTTCTTAATAATAAAATTACAAGGTGCAGTCATGTTTTATTTATTTAAGGAATATGTTGACATAAGCTAATGAGATTTTTCTTTTAAATAGGAAAATAAAAGTTTATTTTTCTTAATAAGAAAATATAAAGGTTTATCATTCAATCCCATCTTGACCACAGTTGTTTTTATTTTTTTATGGCCAAATTTGGAAGTATCTTGAAGATGGGAGGAGTATGTTAGCGCACAATGTTTTTGGTTCTTCTTCTTCTTCTATCATAGTAATCAAGGGTATGGAACGATCTGAAATAGGTGTAACAGAGGAGAAACATCTCTTAGTCTGCTGGAAGGATGTGCTCGTCTTCTGATTACTCTGATGAGAACGCCAGCATATATCTAGCCCCATTGCACAAATCCCTCATTGATGGTGTTCATAGTGCAAAGGGCATCTTCAAGTTTTTTTCCAGTCAAAAAAGTGTGATCTTATCTTAGTAGCTTGTGCTAGATACTTGCCGTCCCATGTCATCAGTAGAGTGTTTATGATAGATTGGGTCATGGTTTAGCCACTTTGGATATGTTGGGTAATAATACATCACTGTCAATACCAGAAGGGAACCATTCCTGTGGCCATTTGATGGAGGATAATTCCTAGTGCTCACCAGTCTGTATTATAGCTTTCTTGAGCATCTCTGAGGCAATATATCCCACTGTTCCAGCAAACATCTAGCTCTTTGATTTCCAAATATGTCTGTTTGGGCAAGGCCAAAGTCACAGATTTTAAGATGCCCCTCATCTGTAGAAGAATGTTGTCAAGTTTGAGGTGTCACGGTGTAGGGCCACCTTTCCGTGCAGACACTGCAAACCACAAACAATTTTGGCAGCAAATAACGTTGTGCTGTTAAGTTGAAGCCTGCCCCTATTTCTCGTATAGAAAGAGCCTTCGCAGAGGTACTCCATTACACAGTAGAGATGGCCCTGTGTTTGAAAGGTGGAATAACCGTGAGTACAGAAAGTGCTCCCTGCTGCAATTTCTAGCACTTGCCTTTCACTCAGGATTTCCTGAAATTCTTCTTCTGTTATGGCTACCTTCTTCACAGTGGGGGCACTTGCCAACTCCCTTGGAAATTAGACCTGCAGCAAGGGACGGAAAAGCATTAGGCTGCTTAGGGTTTATTTAACTAGACATATAGATTATAAAAAAAACACCTGTCATATAGGGAATTAAAGCAAAAATGCATTTATTTAATTTTACACCCCCCCCCTGTCAGAGTGGTTTGGTCTTCTCTCTCAGGGCAGTCTTTACCACAAAGCAAAAGGGGAAACTGCCCTGAGTTCACGGTCATTGTAGGGGCCACGGATTTGGCTACTTGAACTCTATAGTTTCT
Source organism: Pelodytes ibericus (assembly GCA_036172795.1). Classification (NCBI taxonomy): domain Eukaryota; kingdom Metazoa; phylum Chordata; class Amphibia; order Anura; family Pelodytidae; genus Pelodytes; species Pelodytes ibericus. The sequence continues at coordinate 95,521,090 of CM069862.1, read as the reverse complement.
GTATCCATTTCTTCATAATCTCACTTTGCCAGGGTGGATGACATTAGACTAGTTTAAATGATTATTTATTTTATTCTCTCTCACACTTAGCACTAAACCCCTTTCATTATGGTATTGCCCAAGTTCCCTTAGCTTCTTTCAACTACCATTGATTTAGTTGACCCCATTGGCCATTAACTGTCTGTCTTTAACCCTATGGGCCACCTTCCCTTAGATCCCTCCTTTCATTCTATTGGTCTATCTCCAATTCACTCTTACCTCCTTTACCTTGGATTGGCTGGTTTCTGTTTACTCCCTCCTCTTAATTAATGTTTCTTCTGCCTGTGCAGGAGCTACTAACTGTAAGTAAAGCTTTATTTTGTAACCCTTTCAGTGCCACCCTTCTGGCAGTCAAAGGATGGTGTGCTGCTATTAAACACAAATACACTATGAAGTGTTGGTAGTGTGTGATTAGCACAAATGTGCTCTGTGCTGCATATTGGCAGGGAGAGTTTGTCCTTGTCCATTTTGATTTTAGCAGAGTGCAATGCAAAAGGTGGGAAGTTGACCCACCAGCTACATGTAGGCTAGTGCATCACATATTAATGGGTAACATGATAACACATTATGGTGAGGACCCTTGAATACATTTTCATTGGCAAGCAGCTGATTTGCATACCCTGCCACAGTTGACGTCATACACAGGAGACTCCACAAACACATTTTCCTCCTAATTTAGGCATTTGCTTGCAATATTGCTAATACATAGAAACATAAATTGTGTTGGCAGATTAGAACCATTCGGTCCATCTATTCTGCCCAAGAGTGTGGGCAATACAATGTAAAGATCATTTTCAATCATTTTTTTTATGCTCTGCATTCACATTAAAACAATGTTCAGGTGATACAGTCCCTATAAAGGGTCAGTGTAGTCCCAAAACTCACTTTGGTGCATGTTGAAGACTACTTGTGTAGTGCACATGCTTTTTTTCCATTGTGATTTGATGCAGGCATTCTGCATAAAACACATTTTTTAAATATTTAAATAAAGAAATACAGGAGGCTCAGCACAGGCCAAGTGAATGGAAGTTTATTCTGTACAGGTGGCAATGTTTCGACCCACTGGGTCTTTCTCAAGCCATAACAAACAACTCAATAAAGTGCATATTTATATCATTCACAATCAAATGGGCTTGTATCAAAGTGAAATCACAAAATTTAAAGTGACAGTGTGCCGCATACAAAATAGCAAAGTGTTTTATACATTATATAGCCCTGTAGCATGTATAAAAAAATATAAACAAACATATGAATTATATTAGACAGTAATATTAGGGGGATAGCAATCCCAAAAAGTGTTGCACATGTGTAAATACTGAGTGGTATATTAAAAATAACAATCATTTACTACATAGGACCAAGTTCAAATTAGTTAGAAATTATATATATATATATATATATATATATATATAGTATTCAATTACACATATTTTTTAAACATAGATCCCATAAGCGCAGCTGATCCAGTGACAATTAAGTCAACCATACCAAAATACATTCATCTTTGTATATCCACTCAGTTGGATACACATTGTCTGATGACATCACTAGAGAAACAGGATATACTATTCATTTGAATTAAATTATTGTCAGTGGTTCCTGCTGCAAAAAAAAAAAAAAAACTTTTACTCAAATAGTGTGAGCAGTCCTGGTTTCTTGCAAACTGCTGTCATTTCACAAATTCCTCTGAGAGTTATATTTTCATATTTTAAGCAATGCAAAATGGAAAATATGCACTGAATGTATATTAATATGCATTAACATTTGGAAGATGCATTTTGGGCACCAGACAATCTTTTTAAACAGATGGAGTAGCAGATGACAATTTTCTTTTAGTGTACTGTTTGGTAAGCTGTAGCTGTTATGTAATAGTTACAGTGCAACTTACAGAACATTTTAATCAGCACTTATACACCTAATAACAAAGAGAAAAAAAACATGTTAGACATTGGTTTAGTTTTTCAAGATAATGAATTTAATTACTATTGTCTTTGATAATGTACCAGGCTGTTGTCTAACGTACTGTGGGAAACTATGAAGTAAATATGTATGTTTATGGCTATGACCAGTACTAAAATGCTGTCAACCATTTATATGTCAACAATTCTATGGAATGAGGGAACATAGGAGTACACATTTATACAGACAAAGAAGTTTACAAACCTATTTGCTACTAACCTACCTTAAATATGGAGTTATACGTACATGTTAAAACAATCAATTGATTTACCCTGTTCTTTTTAAATTAATTTTTAAATAACATTTCATTTACAAGATATCGCTATTTAAACATAGCAAAAAAAAGTTGGGGGAAGTAGAAGTCTCCACTGACTGTTAAAGCATAACTTTTATTCATATCCAACTAAAATTCATAGAAAAATAATAATAAAAAGGAACAATATACATATATAGTGAAATGAGTGTAAATGTGAAACAGTAAAAAAAATATATGAAAACAGTCCCTGCTTCACTGATGTGAGATCTGAAAAAAAATGGAACTGATAACTTATAAGGCAATTGTTCAATACAAGTGCTTGAGATATTTTATGCTCTGTCAAGAATAAATAATTGTACTGGCAAATGCCTAACTTAGATTGGAGTGAGCAACTGTTAAATTTAACTTATTGTTCAGTAACAGCACCCTAGCAATGCAAACTAATAAATGTACAGCAGTTCACCGTTTACTGAATAGTGTGGAGATTGCTGTTCTTACAGTTTGGTATATTTATTATCCTTACAACCATATTCTATAGAAATGCTTTTTCAATTTTGAGTAGAGCAGTATCTACATTTGCTCAATTCTTTAAAAAAATTACAAAAAAAGCCTACCTTCACCACAGGTTTTTCTCTCCATATATGGGCTAGGACTAGATCATTTCTAAACTTCCCATTGCCAATATCTGTCTTTCAGTATTATATAAATGGTCTTACTCTTCTATGTTGGTAGACTTCTGGGCTTAGACTCACCGGACATCTCTTTAACAATGGATCTCCCCTATCTTTTGCAGGGCTGACACGGAATTTTGGTATCCCAAACGTTTATAAATACCTACAAATAAGACATGTTTTAAGCCAAAATATTCACTATACTGCGGACTGTGTTACACAAGGTGCTCAATCTCCAAATATTCACAAAGCCATCTTCATCTTTTATTCATTACTGTCTCCCACAGACTCAGATGCAAGATTATTATGACAATGGGAATCAGAAATGGGAACTTCATTTGACCCTGAGGAATGGTACAGATCGATCACACACATGCATGGAGCGTGTTTCCAGAAGCATTAGACATTTTGAAAACCTCAAGGAAAATTCTGTTTCGCTGGTACCTGGTCTCCACTTAGATAACTAAAATATACCCATGATGAGGAGTATGCTCATACCCTTGCATAATGCATCACATTTGGTGCAATGCCCAATGATTCCAAAATTATGTGAAACGGTTTATTAGACTTAATTTTTTTATTACAAGTCCCACATACATTAGAATTGTGTATTTTAGAAATGTTACCATTTTCCCTTACATCTTTCCCTACTTTGCCCCACGTTCCCTTTTGCCTTTCACTTTTCCCCTTATGGTTTCCTTCTCTCCCCATCTTATCTCCTACAAGCCATTTCTTCTTTCTGCCTGCTCCCATTAGTCCATTCTTACTTCACTTCTCCTGTGGGATACATCAATTACAATAATAATGCTGCGCTAAATCATATTGATTCAGCTTATGATACTGTACAGAATAGAGCACTTTTTTTTCATTGCATTCTATTTTTACTATTGAAAACTGCAATAAAATACAAGTTGAAAAAAAATTGATGAAAAATATAATAACAGATATAGTAAAAAAAAAAAAATACCAGTGAAACATCTAAGTAAGTACATTGTATAATCTGTGTACTATAAGAAGATTATTGGCCAAGAGATTGTCTCAGTCTTTCACATATGTTTCTTTGTTTCTATTTATTAGGAAGAGGTGAGAGGTATGTGCTTCAGATGTTAAACCAAAAGCAGTGAGAAATATGTCCCTAATTACTGTGCATTAAAAGGAGCTGATAACCCCTGTCCTTGATGTTTGTGTTGTTCTCCCTCCTCATCTATCATTGTAGTGTGACACTGGAATTTTACTCATTTGTGAAGCCCCTGACATATGCTTGTTACAGGAAAGAAAATGATTCACAAATCAATGCCTCATGGTAATGACAGGCTGGAAGCTGTGCATCTGAGAAAAAAGCTACTGCTGACTAAAACAATGGTACAAACACACTATAGATCCATTCTATATCAATTACAAAAATGGAGCGGCACTTGCCTTGTCTGCCTGGTGGGCGGCAGAGCACAGACACCATGCTGCCTTCTACTAGACACCATGGGTGCTGGCTGGGATAAGTCCTAGGTCTGCAATGTGGTTGATGGGGCATGTCCTTAGGATGATGGGGCATACAATGGGTGTGCTATGTGGGTCATGGGGAATGTCCTGGTTTGCATTGTGGGTGATAGGGCACATCCTGGAGTGCTGGGGTATGTCGTGGTTCTGCAATGTGGGTGAAGGAGGTGCGCCCATATTTAAACTGCCCTGGGCAGCACAAAACCAAAATACACCACTGGTCATTAGTGGTGGTAAGGTATAGTTATCAGGTAATAAAAGTGTTTTTGTAAACATGCATTCCTTGTTTTAATTTCCTTCATCTGCCCCCTTCACTCCTGCCTTCCTTTCATTATTGCCCTCATATCCCTTGTAGTTTTTTAAAAGTACCAATTAGCAGCACCAACAGGTCTTGCCACAGCACCAAGATAACACATATAAGACTTGCCATAGCACCCATTCCACTCACAGGACTTGCCCCAATACCCATTCCACCCACAGGGTATGCCCCAACACCCAAATTGCACTCACAGGACTTGCCACAATAACAAAAGTGCATGCACAACTTATCCCAGTACCCAGATTGAACCCATAACTTAACCCCAGCACCCAGATTGCACTCAGGACTTACCCCAGCATGCAAATTTACCCCAGCACCCCGATTGCATCCAGTACTTACCCCAGCACCCAGACTACACCCAGGACTTACCCCAGCATACAAATTTACCTTAGCCCCCTGACTTACCCCTGTACCCAGGACTTGCCCTATAGCACCCAGACTGCACCCATGAGTTTCCCCAGCACCCAAAATTTCTCCAGGATTTACCCTAGCACCCAGCACTAGCCTCATCATGAAGATTGACCCAGGTCTTGCCCCAGAACGCAGAGTGCACCCAGGCTCCATGTTTGCGCCCTCTGTGGAGTAGGTGTTGTGACCTCCAGCTCTCAGACTTCACAGAGGCATGGGGAGTGCGAGGCAGTCTAAGAGGATGTCTATGACCCTGGGTAGTGCAAATTGGCTACCTGTCCTCATCTCTCTCTCTCCAGTCAAATCCTCTGGTGGCCCCTCGTTGATGTGTGATCGCATAGGTGCCACTCCCCTATGGCTGGCCCTGGACAGAATTGTCCAAACCCCAATCAGCATACCAAACATAGTAGAAGACGTTTGGCAGACAATACCACTCATGCAAATAAGTGGCAGGCAAATTCTTATTTAGAAATTGTTTTTCATCAAGACGACGGCGGGAAACCAATACAACAAAAACATGGTGGATTCAAGCGTCTTAGGCCTATGATTAAGCACTTGGTTCAAGTGCAAAACACATAAGGCGTTTCACTCCAACGTAACAGCCTGCCTGCAGATACAGAAACATCTATAGAAATGCTGCTGGTTTTGTCATCACAAATGGGATCTTCGTTTATAATTATTGGAATTAAAAATGGAGTTCATTGTCTGTGCATGAGACCAGCAAAGCAAAATTCCAAATGGGAAAATACATTTTGTTCGTTATATATATTTTTTGCACTGCATGGTGTTGGGAATGCTTTTATGGTGACTTGCCTTGTTCTTTGGAGATGGACTGCCATGAATTAATAGAAATACTTATTTTTTCTCTTTATCCGAGTACAGATTTGTAAAAATCAAATAGCTCTTGTAATAACAATCACAAAATGTTATTTTTGAAGTGGGTGGTTCTTGGCTTCTATCCCAGGATCAGCATGTCTCAAATAAGACTAAAAAAAAGATTTATTTCTGAAACCAAGTAGGATAGTCCCCCTGGGAGCCAAGTCCCTCTGTTTTATTGTGATATTCCTATGTTCTAAGCATTCAGAATGTTTGGTGTACATATGTGTATAGAGATAAAACTCACAATGGGGTCTATTCATTAAAACTTAAATAACAAATGAACTGATCATGGCATTTACCCTTTCACAACCTTATGACAAGTTAACTCGTCATGTAGTTAAGCTGGTCTGAAACAGATCCAGAACACTGCCGCGCACCCAATGCAAAGTTCCTGAACCCGATCGGACGGCTTTCGGGCATGTGATCGCAGTGATCACTCGATCATTACGATAACATGCAAATTAGATGGCAAAGTCAATGTGTTCACACATTGACTTTCCCTCTAATTCACTCCCTGTGCTTCGAGTACTTATAGTGAAGCACAGAGTGACCTGCAAGTGAAACATCCCCCCCAACCATTTCCTGTAAAAAAAATAAAAATAAAAACCTTAGTTAACCCTTTCCTTGCTGATCACAGTTTGTCACTGAGATCAGTTTCCTTCCTTACTTTATGGCCCTCATTTTGTTTTGTTTTTCAAAACCTTTATTTTTGCAATTTTAATTTTTTTAAAAATAAATAAATGTTATTGTTATCTATTAATTTAATTACAGTTAACTCCTTTCTATGAATCTATGAGGATTTATTTATTTTAAAGGTTTTATTGAATCACCACAGGATATTACAGATATAAAAAAAAAACACATTATCATAACAGCCATAAATATCCTTGGTTACACAGAACTTGAAATTATTGGTTTATACAACATAAATACAATGTAGATAAATAATATTAAGATAAAGACAGAGACAGAGAGAGATAGAGAGCAGAGGGGAAGTAAAAAGGAAAGGAGGAGTAAGAAAATTGGAGAGCATCAAGAACCAGTATTTGCTACAGGATGCTGGTTGGGGTTGACACATATCCTGATTTAAATAAAAATACCTTAATGTCACTTTTAATTAAACTAGTTGAGTCATATAGGGAATCTGGGTCCCATTAAAGTTTTGCAAGACATTCCTCCCAAGCCTTTATGATCTCGGAGTATTGTACCATACGGTTATTTAGGACATAGTGTAATTTTTCCATTTGCAAGTTGTATGTTATCAGGTTACGCAGCTCATCGTTAGTCGGAGCTAATGGGTCTTTCCATCGTCTGCTAAAGTAGTGTTTTACCAGCCAATAGTATCTGACCCAAGATTACTTTCTGTGGTCATTTCAGTAGAGGGGGAAGAACATGTAAAATAGCTAATTCTGGGGACTGTGCTAGGGGCTTCTGCAGTAGCGTAGTAATAATCGTGTAAATATAAGACCAATATTTGGAGAGCACTGGGCATTCCCACCAAATATGTTTCATCAACCCAGGTAGGTTACAGCCCCTCCAGCACAAATTCACGGTAGAGGGGTACATTTTCACTAACCTAGTGTGGACATACCATCTAAATAGTAATTTTTTTGTAAGTTCCATATGATTGGCATTATGAGAAGTCTTTCGCGGGAAAGTAATTGCTTGTTTCCAATCTAGAGGAGACAAATGAGTTCCCATCTCTTCCTCCCAGGCTGTTAGGAAAGGAAGGGATCCGATCATAGTAGGTGCATGTAATATTCGATAACACAATGAAAGGGTTTTTAGCCACTGATAATTTAGATAATTCCTGTATAACCGTCGCATAATATTTCCATGTTTTTAGAGTAATATCAATACTTGGTAACCGGCAATCAGAAGGTACCGGTTTCATAGACTGCGTCCAGAGGACATCAACCAGTCTATGTGGCTGAAACTGTGCATCCTCCACATCCATCCATGCTATCTCACCTGGGTTGCAATGAGCCATCAATGATTGGGCCATACGTGCTGCCTGGTAGTATTACACAACAGAAGGGATACCTAGGCCACATTGGTCCGGGGGTAACTTTAGCCATTTATTGTCAATTCTAGTGGGTTTATGGGGGTGTATAAACTTAAGAATATCCGCCTGTATAGTTTTCAAGGTATTCTTAGGCACAGCAAGCGGTAAGGCTCTGAATAAATAAAGTAATTTTGGCATAACAGACATTTTTATCGCCGCTATTCTGCCTAACCACGTCAAAAATAAGGACGACCATTCAGTCAATTCCTGTCTAATCTTGTTCCATAAATTAAGAAGATTACTTTTGACAAGGTGGGCAGGATTCTTTGTGATATGCACACCTAGATAAGATATGTTATCTGACCTCCATTCAAATGCATATTCAGATTTCAATTCTGTAAAACCTGTGCTGGCAATCCAATCGGTAGGGCCTGTGTTTTAGCTATATTGACCTACATTAACCTGCTAAATTCCTCCAGTATCGTTTGCAGATGTGGGAGCGAATGTTGAGGGTGGGAAAGGGAAATTATAATGTTGTCTGTGAATAACCATAATTTAACTGTCTGATGGGGCATGTATGGGATACCGGTGATCATGGGTTGATTACGGATTAGTTCAGCTAGGGGTTCTATGGCTAGGACATATAAGAGAGGGGACAGTGGACACCCTTGTCTACATCCATTTGAAACAAGGAAGGGATTAGAGTGGAACACTCAGCAAAAATCGCCTTAGTGTATTCCCCGGGGAACCAAAATGTATTCAAAACTTTTTCTAAGTAGAGCCAGTGGAGGCGATCAAACACCTTCGCGTCTATGGCCAAGAACAAACTGGGGATTTTCTGGGAGTTAATTAAAGAGAGGACATCAATAATTTTTCGGGTGTTATCTGTACCTTGCCTTCAGGGCCGGTGCAAGGATTTTCGTCTACACAGGCGAAGGTGCATTTTGGTGCCCCCCTGCTCTGATCCGCCACGCCTCCCACACCATTAAGCCTCCTTACATTATATATATATATATATATATATATATATATATATATATATATATCTATCTATATATATATAGATATATATATATATATATGAATAATGTATAGTGTAGAAAATAAATACATCTAAATATTCAACTCGCATGCTCTAAATGTGTCACACACTGAAACCCTTAAACACAAAGACACCCTTGCAGTCACACACACAGACACCCTTACCACTTACACACACACACAGTTACACCAATTCACACATAACCGGAGACACACTATTTTGCCACTCAATATGCCAGTATTTAGCCCAGGGGTCCTTAAACTTTTTAAACAGGGGGCCAGTTCACTGTCCCTCAGACCGTTGGAGGGCCGGACTATAGTAAAAACAAAAACTATGAACAAATTCCTATGCACACTGAATATATCTTATTTTGAAGTGAAGAAACAAAATGGGAACAAATACAATATTTAAAATGAAGTAAAGTTAAATCAACAAACTTACCAGTATTTCAATGGGAATATTATGCCAGTCAGAGCCCAGTAATATTATGCCAGTCAGATGCCCAGGAACATTATGCCAGTCAGAGCCCAGTAATATTATGCCAGTCAGATGCCCAGGAATATTATGCCATTCAGATGCCCAGGAATATGCCATTCAGATGCCCAGGAATATTATGCCATTCAGATGCCCATGAACATTATGCCAGTCAGAGCCCAGTAATATTATGCCAGTCAGAGCCCAGGAATAGTGTGCCAGTCAGATGCCCAGTAATATTATGCCATTCAGATGCCCAGGAATATTATGCCAGTCAGATGCCCAGGAATATTATGCCATTCAGATGCCCAGGAATATGCCATTCAGATGCCCAGGAATATTATGCCATTCAGATGCCCAGGAATATTATGCCATTCAGATGCCCAGGAACATTATGCCAGTCAGAGCCCAGTAATATTATGCCAGTCAGATTCCCAGGAATATTATGCCATTCAGATGCCCAGGAATATTATGCCAGTCAGATTCCCAGGAATATTATGCCAGTTAGATGCCCAGGAATATTATGCCAGTCAGATTCCCAGGAATATTATGCCATTCAGATGCCCAGGAATATTATGCCAGTTAGATGCCCAGGAATATTATGCCAGTTAGATGCCCAGGAATATTATGCCAGTTAGATGCCCAGGAATATTGTGCCAGTCAGAGCCCAAGAATATTATGCCATTCAGATTCCCAGGAATATTATGCCAGTTAGATGCCCAGGAATATTATGCCAGTCAGATGCCCAGGAATATTATGCCAGTCAGATTCCCAGGAATATTATGCCAGTTAGATGCCCAGGAATATTATGCCAGTTAGATGCCCAGGAATATTATGCCAGTCAGATTCCCAGGAATATTATGCCAGTTAGATGCCCAGGAATATTATGCCAGTCAGATTCCCAGGAATATTATGCCAGTTAGATGCCCAGGAATATTATGCCAGTCAGATTCCCAGGAATATTATGCCAGTTAGATGCCCAGGAATATTATGCCAGTTAGATGCCCAGGAATATTATGCCAGTCAGATTCCCAGGAATATTATGCCAGTTAGATGCCCAGGAATATTATGCCAGTCAGATTCCCAGGAATATTATGCCATTCAGATGCCCAGGAATATTATGCCAGTTAGATGCCCAGGAATATTATGCCAGTTAGATGCCCAGGAATATTATGCCAGTCAGATTCCCAGGAATATTATGCCAGTCAGATGCCCAGGAATATTGTGCCAGTCAGAGCCCAGGAATATTATGCCAGTTAGATGCCCAGGAATATTATGCCAGTCAGATTCCCAGGAATATTATGCCAGTCAAATGCCCAGGAATATTATGCCAGTCAGATTCCCAGGAATATTATGCCAGTCAGATGCCCAGGAATATTATGCCAGTCAGATTCCCAGGAATATTATGCCATTCAGATGCCCAGGAATATTATGCCAGTTAGATGCCCAGGAATATTATGCCAGTCAGATTCCCAGGAATATTATGCCAGTCAGATGCCCAGGAATATTATGCCAGTCAGAGCCCAGGAATAGTGTGCCAGTCAGATGCCCAGGAATATTATGCCATTCAGATTCCCAGGAATATTATGCCAGTCAGATGCCCAGGAATATTATGCCAGTCAGAGCCCAGGAATATTATGCCAGTCAGATGCCCAGGAATATTATGCCAGTCAGATGCCCAGGAATATTATGCCAGTTAGATGCCCAGGAATAGTGTGCCAGTCAGAGCCCAAGAATATTATGCCAGTCAGATGCCCAGGAATATTGTGCCAGTCATAGCCCAAGAATATTATGCCATTCAGATGCCCAGGAATATTGTGCCAGTCATAGCCCAAGAATATTATGCCATTCAGATGCCCAGGAATTGCTCATTAAACCTCCCTCCTCCCCCCTTTCCCCAGACCCCAGTACTTACCTCCATGCCGCTGTTCATGTCCGTGGCTGAGAGGGAAGCGTTGTGAGCTCCCCTCAGGCCGTGCGCATTCAATAAAGTGTGTTGAAAAAAAAAGTTTCAACACACTTTATTGAATGCGCACGGCCTGAGGGGAGCGCACAGCGCTTCCCTCTCAGTCACGGACATGAACAGCGGCATGGAGGTAAGTACTGGGGTCTGGGGGAGCGGGCGATTTTCCCGCCCCCCCATTGGTGCGCCCTAAGGCAGCCGCCTGTGCTGCCTTACGGTAGCGCCGGCCCTGCTTGCCTTCCCTGTACAAACCCCACCTGGTCATAATGTAGAAGGTTGGGTAATATTGATGCAATTCTGTTTGCTAATATTTTGGCGTATATTTTTACATCAGTATTAAGAAGGGAAATGGGTCGAAAATTGGGGCAGGATGTCGGGGATTTACCCGGTTTGGGGATGGTGATAACATAGGCCAACAACAGAGGGGGGAAATTCTCTTTTGGGGCTGCATGAGTTGAACGTCCGGGTTAGGTGTGGTGCTAATTGCTTCTGGAACATCTTATTGATTGGAAAAACCATCTGGGCCGGGGGCTTTGTTTTTAGGGAGCGATTTTAAACTGGAAGGGTCTACTGAGGGCAATTTCATTCTATTCAAGAATTCCTCTATAAGGGTGCCATCGGGGCGTGTGTAGGTCTTTATTTAAATTGTAAAGGGATGAGTAATACGAGGCAAAAACCTCCGGTATGTCTGCTGGATTCTGGGTCTTAACGCCCTGCTGGCTGATTAGATACGGTATGGCTCTTTTAGCAGCTATCTTTTTAAGGCGTCTCGATAGAAATCTGCTCGATTCATTCCCTTGGGTATAAAAAGGTTTGGTTTAATCTCTGTAATTGTAGCTGAGTGTGGTGCAATTGGATAACTGAAATTGCCTGTTTTATGTCCGCAATTCGGGAAATTCCCGCCCCTGTAGGCTTGGATTTGTGAAAAAAGGTGATATACAACCTAGGCTTGGATTTATTGATTATCTCCAGACTCTGAGGTCAGATAATAGCTTTTTCAATTCTGATTCTCTTTTTTTCTTTTCGTAGGACGCTGTTGCTATGAAATGCCCCTTGGCGACCGTCTTGTGAGCTTCCCACAAAGTCTCTACCCAAGTATCTAGTAAGTCATTCAATTTAAAATATTCTTCTAGTACTACTGTTGTCGGGACCAGGGCCTGCCGCGGCCCCTTCCGCAGGATTCCCTACCTGACTCTGCCGCTTCCCAGCTCCAGGCGCCCAGCAGGAGTGCCGCGCGAGTGTGAGGTAGGCCGCATCCCCGGCCTGTAGTAACTCGCGCCCCACGATTCACGGGCACGAGTACTGGACTACCATCAAGGGGGCGTGTCCTGCGCTCGGATAGCGCACCATCATTGGACAGAAAAAGGAGGAGTGTACAACAGGCAGGAGCTAGGTCCCACCCCTCTCCCTAGGCTTCTCAGGTGCAATTAGTGTTCACCTGGAGAGAGGTGGGAGGAGCTAGGTACTGGCAGGCTATAAAACAGGCAGGCACTGTTCATTCAGTGCTTGCTCGTTTTCAAGCTGCAGTACTTCGTATTGTCCCCTCTGAAGTTTTCCTATCCCTGCTACAGTTCCTGATTCCTCCTCCTTATTGAATTCCCGGCTTGACCTGTTTTTGGACCTCACCTGTTTTTTGTCTACCTCTCCTCTGATTGTGACCCCGGCTTGGACTATCGATTGTGACTATTCTCTTGCCTACTCCTCGGATACCATTTTTTCTGGACTGCATTGTTTGGTGGCCCTTCGCCTTCAGCGGTGATCCCTGCGCTGTGCTCCCTGTCTTACCAAACCGGACCAAACCCGACAACTGTCATCTTTTGTTTAGTGGCTGGGTTAGTGAGGAGGCTGTCGTTAAGGCGCCAGGAGCCTTGACCTTTGTAAGGGGATTTAACTATTAGTGTCAGACAAATTGGGGCATGATCGGACCATTGAATTGTCTCAATCTCACAGCTAGTGACACATTGGAGAGTCATTTTATCTAGTAGAAAAAAGTCTATTCTGGAATATGTTGAATGAACATGTGAGTAAAACGTGTAATCTCTTGTGGACCCGTTTGTGTATTCTCCATGCATCATACAATTACTAACGATCATATTTTTGCTGAGAAGCAGCAGCCCAGTCAATAAACCAGACATTTAAAAAAAAAAAAAAAGAGCAAAGCTTCCCAAAAGATACTTGCAATGTGTACATACTGTAGCAGGCTGGCCGGGGCTTGGGTTATAAACAACAGAAACAGTTCTTTCTTCCAAGATGAGGAAAGCTTTATTTAGCAAGCCGGCCCAAATTGAGCCACAGATAAACAAAACATACTCCTTCTCCACACTGGAGACTAACTAACATAGAGTACCCTTTCAATGCTACTGGGCAGCTAAGCTGACTCCAGTAGTTTAACAAACAAAAATTAAAGGCTTGCAAAAATACCTTTTCTTCCTCCACAATTTAGCTCCCTAATTGATGTACTTGAGTAACCTGATTTTTAACCCCATCTAGTCAGGGAACACTGAAAGTGCCATTCTGGGGCTAATATAGCAGTGTTGCCTCACACTGCCACAATCATGGGCATCCACAGAAATTTTTTCAGGGGGAGGGGCATATTTTTACTTCCATTATATGCCAGGATTTAGCCATTCAATATGCCGGGATTTACCGCTTCAATATGCCAGGATTTAGCCATTCAGTATGCCAGGATTTAACCTCTCAATATGCCAGGATTTAGCCATTTAATATGCCAGGATTTAGCCATTTAATATGCCAGATTTTACCTCTCAGTATGCCAGGATTTAGCCATTTAATATGCCAGGATTTAGCCATTCAATATGCCAGGATTTAGCCATTCAATATGCCAGGATTTAGCCATTTAATATGCAAGGATTTAGCCATTTAATATGCCAGATTTTAACACCTCAATATGCTAGTATTTAGCCATTTAATATGCCAGGATTTAACCCCTCAATATGCCAGGATTTAGCCACCCAATATGCCAGGATTTTGCCCCTCAATATGCCAGGATTTTGCCATTTAATATGCCAGGATTTAACCCCTCAAAACCCCCGGTTTGTACCTCGACTATTCTATTTACTTTAACCACCTACCTGCTGGATTACAGTTGCTGTTTTACTTTAACCATCTACCTGCTGGATTACAGTTGCTGTTTTACTTTAACCATCTACCTGCTGGATTACAGTTGCTGTTTTACTTTAACCATCTATCTGCTGGATTACAGTTGCTGTTTTACTTTAACCACCTACCTGCTGGATTACAATTACTGTGTTATGCTCATATGCATTAACCCTCTTCCTGCTGAATGCTAAACCTGTACCCGTAGCCACAAGCTATTTACCTTCCTGTGGGATTTCGAACAGTTCTGTGTTCCTGTGTACCCGATATTACTAGTAAGTTCGTACCCTCAGTGTATTGCTCTTTATCTATTATTGTGTCTGCATCGAGGTCTCTATCCAGTTCCCTACAGGCCTCACAGTATGTAACTGGCTGTGTATGTGTGTGTGTACGTATGTAACTGGGTGTGTGGGTGTGTGTATGTATGTAACTGGGTGTGTGTGTGTGTGTGTGTGTGTGTATGTATGTAACTGGGTGTGTGTGTGTGTGTGTGTGTGTATGTATGTAACTGGGTGTGTGTGTGTGTATATGTATGTAACTGTGTGTGTGTGTGTGTGTGTGTGTGTGTAACTGGGTGTGTGTATGTATGTAACTGGGTGTGTGTGTGTGTTGTGTGTGTGTATGTATTTAACTGGCTGTGTATGTGTTGTGTGTGTATGTATTTAAGTGGCTGTGTATGTGTTGTGTGTGTGTGTGTGTGTGTGTGTGTGTGTGTGTGTGTGTGTGTATGTATGTATGTAACTGGCTGTGTATGTGTTGTATGTGAATATGTATGTAACTGGCTGTGTATGTGTTGTGTGTTTATATATGGAACTTGCTGTGTATGTGATGTGTGGGACACATTCATTTTTTCTTTAAAAAAAATAAAAAAAACAACCAAACTTGCTGACTGGTGTGTGTAACTGGCTGTGTATGTGACTGACTGGATGTCTGTGAGGTGTGTGTATATGACTTTCTGTGTATGTATGTGATTCTGTATGTGAGGTGTGTGTGTATGTGAATGTCTCTGTGTATGTATGCTTTTGTGATGTGCCATTGTCTGGTTCCTAATTTTTTTTGCTGGCTCCTAAAACTAAATTAAATTTGTCAAACCCTGATATAAACATAAATACTTCCAATGCTGTTTAGCAGTCCTGTAATAAAAAATGTCACACACACACATAACACACATATGTGTGACATTATTTATTACAGGACTGCTAAAAAGGATAGAAAGGATTATATATATCAGGACTTGACAAATTTTATTTAGTTTTAGGAGCCAGCAAAAAAATGTAGGAGCCAGACAATGGCACATCACGAAAGCATACATACACAGAGACATTCACATGCACACACCTCACATACAGAATCACATACATACACAGAAAGTCACATACACACACTTCACAGACATCCAGTCAGTCATTATGCTATATATAGCATAATGATTTATGATTTTATATATATATATATATATATATATATATATATATATATATATATATAGCATAAATTATGCATAAATAGCATAAATCACTTATTTACATCCACCTTTGTGTATTTAAGCTATATATTTTTGGTTTGAGGTTCCTTATTACAGGACTCCCAAACAGCATAGGAATGATTTACGTTAGATACGTATATAACTTATGTAACATAAATCATTCCTATGCTGTTTAGCAGTCCTGTAGTAAGGAACCTCATATAGCTAAAATACACAAAGGAGGATGTAAATCAGTGACCCCAACCCTCCCTTCTCTCAAACTGCACCAAACCCAGAGCTTACCTGAGTGGGAATAGACCTGCTCTGCATCTTCCACAAGGTGACAGCCTGCAAGGATTTCTTCAGAGCTGCTTCACTGTCCCACGTGGAGCTTCACTCACATCCCTGCAGTCACACACAGTGATGATGCTGTGTAAAAGCCCTGCACTGATTGGCTGAAACATCACTCAGCGGAGCTACAAGGAGCTGCAGAGACTCGGGGCTTTGCTGAGCACATTCGGGGCTTCAGCCCCCTTAGCCCACCCCTAGCGACGCCTCTGGGGGGACCACCATAGGCGTGCGCAGCCTATTGCATTAGGGTGTGCACCATAAAGCACAAACACACACGCCGCACACGTGTGTGTGTATAGATATATAGATAGATATATATCTATCTATATATCTATACACACACACACACACATACACAAATGCACTTTGCATACTTACATACAGACCCGCACAGACCCTGTGCTCCGCTCTGCACCCTCTCCTCTGGCACTGCGGCTGGGCCTCACCCTTGCGTTGCCGTGACTCCGCCTCTGCGTGACGTCACGGAACGCGTGTACGCGAACACGTACATTACAGGGGAGGTCTGAGGGAGGAGAAAGTCCGTCCTTCACTATGCGGCGCTTCCGCTCGCATAGTGAAGGATCGGATTAGGAGACAAACTCGGGCGGCAGACGGCAGTGCAGCACGGAGGTGAGAGAGCCTCAATTTTGAGGCTTGATTAGGGCAGGGCCGGTGCAAGGATTTTTGCCGCCCTAGGCAAAATAAAATTTGCCGCCCCCCCCCCATTATCATATTATTTTCCCATATCATGACATCACATGTTCCACCCCTTTCTCAGCATTTAAATTAAAAGAGAGTTAACAGAGTTACATGTTGCAATAAAGCCCCCTATTAAGAATGGTGGAGAATAAGTAACATAACTTAAGCCTCAATATGCCAGGATTATTCCCCTCAATACCCCAGGATTATGCCCCGCAATATGCCAGGATTTAACCACCCAATATGCCAGGATTATTCCCCTCAATACCCCAGGATTATGCTCCGCAATATGCCAGGATTTAGCCACCCAATATGCCAGGATTATTCCCCTCAATATCCCAGGATTATGCCCACAATATACCAGGATTATTCCCCTCAATATCCCAGGATTATGCCCCACAATATGCCAGGATTATTCCCCTCAATATCCCAGGATTATGCCGCTCAATATGCCAGGATTATGCCCCTCAATACCCCAGGATTATGCCCCTCAATACGCCAGGATTATGCCCCTCAATATGCCAGGATTATTCCCTTCAATATCCCAGGATTATGCCCCTCAATGTCCCATTATTATGCCCCTCATTATCCCAGGATTATGCCCCTCAATATGCCAGGATTATGCCCCTCAATACGCCAGGATTATGCCCCTCAATATGCCAGGATTATGCCACCCAATATCCCAGGATTATGCCCCTCAATGTCCCAGGATTATGCCACCCAATATGCCAGGATTATGCCCCTCAATATGCCAGGACTTAAACACCCAATATGCCAGGACTTTCCCCAGCAATATGCCAGGACTTTCCCCCAAAATATGCCTGGACTTAGCCACCCAATATGCCAGGACTGTCCCCAGCAATATGCCAGGACTTTCCCCAGCAATATGCCAGGACTTTCCCCAGCAATATGCCACGACTTTCCCCCGCAATATGCCTGGACTTTCCCCCGCAATATGCCTGGACTTAGCCACCCAATATGCCAGCCAGGACTTCCTTCCTTTATTTACCTCGTCGCTGCTGCTGCTGCTGCTCTGTCTCCGGTGCTGGGCCGCCTGTGGCTGAGAGGGAAGCGTTGTGCGCTCCCCTCCAGCCAATGCGCTTTCAATAAAGTTTAAAAAAAAAAAACTTTACTGAATGCGCATTGGCTAGAGGGGAGCGCACAACGCTTCCCTCTCAGCCACAGGTGCCCCAGCACCGGAGACGCAGCGACGCCGACGAGGTAAGTAAGGAGGAGGATTTTTTTTTTTTTTTTGGAAGCAGGGTTCCGGCGCCCCCAGCCAAGATGCGCCCTAGGCAGCTGCCTAGGTCGCCTTACTGGTGGCGCCGGCCCTGGATTAGGGTGTGCCCAGGCACACCCGGCACACCCCGTGCGCACGCCTATGATGACCACAATACATATAAGCCATACACATTGTTGCCAACATCAGCCATGATTCCAGGGACAAATATTTGTTCCACGTGCTGCAGAAAGACCATGCCACGTGCAGCCCTGCAGTATGTAGGATGCATATACGCACAGACATAATCCAATTTATTAATCATGGTAGGTCCTATAAGATCTCCACCCTGATTAATTCATTCTATCCTGTGTGTGCGTATATCCATCCTACTTACTGCCGGGCTGCACTTGGCATGGTCTTTCTGCAGCATGTGGAACAAATATATGTCCCTGGAAACATGGCTGCTGTTGGCAACTATGCATACAGCTGCAGAATCCCCTGCAGAATGTATAATGCATGTATGTCCTAAGAAAATCAGTTAATTAATTAAGGGTGAGGTCCCCACAGGAATGATCTTGGTTAATTGATTTCTTATGTGAAGTGTTCATTCTGCAGGGCAGCGTTTAAAAGATATATGTGTCCAGCAAAGACATGGCCTAGCATACAGCTGTATGCATGGAATCAGAAGTAGGAAGAGTTAAGGTAAGATATATGCAGATTGATAGCAAGAAAACAGTAGCAACTCAGAAAGTGTGATTGGGAGGAACTGCTGCTTAGGGTCCAATCAGTCATTTTTTGCTCTGATTGAGTACTTAATATGAAAAGGATTTAGGAATAATTGTAGATAACAGACTAGGCCCCAGTGCTCAATGCCAGTCAGCAGCTGCAAGTGCCAATACGATATTGGTATGTATAAAATGAGGTATAGATTCACGAGAGGAGGATATCATCTTGCCTCTTTGCAAATCAAATGTAAGACCTCACCTTGAATATGCAGTACAATTCTGGGCACCAGTACTTAAAAAGGATATTATGGAACTAGAAAAGGTGTAAAGGAGAGCTACAAAATTAATAAGGGGATTGGAGGAACTTAGTTATGAAGAGAGACTTAAAAGAATGCATTTATATACGTTAGAAAAAAGGTATCTCAGAGGTGATATGATAACATTATATAAACATGTGCAGGGCCAATATAAAGAGCTATCCAGTGACTTGTTCATTAACAGAAATGTACAAAGAACAAGAGGTCACCACAATAGATGCATTTAAAAATGGTCTTGATGTTTTTTTTTTTTTTTAGAAAAGCGCAGAACATACAGGGCTGTTAATAATAGAATGAGCATTAATAATACAGCTTATTGATCTAAGGAGAAATCGTATTGCCCTTTGGAGTCAAGAAAGATTTTTTTCCCCCCAAAGTGGCAAAATTCTAAATAGCTTCCTTAGGGGTTTTTGCCTTTTTTGGATCAAAAGCTGGAATTATAGGTAGAAGGGTTGAACTTGATGGACTTGTGCCCTTTTTCAACCCAAATTACTATGTTACTAAGACATAGTGTAAAGGTACTAATGGAAAATTAGTAATCATTATTATCAGATTCCAGTGGTGATTTTGAAATTCCCCTAAAAAACACTGGACTTTGCAAAAGGTATAGTTTTTCATTTCATGTATATTCCATTCAGCTAAACAGGAGAATTTTTCCAACTCGGCTATCATGGCCTTAGGTTTGAAATTCCCTTGTCAATTTCTTCTTTCGTGAATAAAGCCCTGGGGCAATAACTAATTTTCAACATTGTTTAATAATAAACCTATGTCAATGGTGTGGGATTCTTTAACTAGAAGTAGTGTTTTAGACCCTTTTCTGGAGCTTGAAGTATTCCTTTAAGTGGCAGTAGTTCTGGTCAATGTGTATTGGTGGGGTAAAGTGTCAATCTAAAGACCACCATGTTTATTAGTAAGTCACCCATTACCTTTAGTGATACCAGAAAGCCACTTAACTTCCAGCTATAGCAGATTGACCTACAGCCCCAGCCTGAAAGGCAATCTACAGAAGAAGAGGCCCAGCTGCACATAGGAAGGAACAACTGCTGACTCGGATAACACCTAGGTAGGAAGAAGGGCCCCGTCCCCAGTTGACATACCTTATCACACATTAGATTGTGGCATCAGCAAGAGGTTAAGGGTAGAATCCCAGAAACGATGATCTAATGAGAAGCCCCCTGGAGCCACACCCCTGCAGAGCTAGATTTGCCTAAATATGGCCCACTTCCACACTTGGGAAATGTATATACTGTGCAGCAATATAAAGCATGCCTCCCAACTTTGTATTGGACAGTCCTGTTTCGGGACCACATTCTCATGGTCCTGATGTGCATTCTCCCCATGTGCAGTAGGGCTGTCAGTATGCATGACACTTGTGCTCATGCACACTGTCGATTACTGTGAATTGTATTGCTGGGGAGTCTGTGATTCATTCACCTGCTACACATTACTATGAGTTTTATTACTGTGTAGCTCTGTGATATACTGACACACTGAAAATTACTGTAAATTGTATTGCTGTGGAGCTCCTTGAGACACTCACCTACTGCACATTACTTTAAGTTTTATTGCTGTCGAGCTCTGTGATACACTCTCCTAATGCACATTACTAGAAGTTTTATTGCTGTGGAGCTCTGTGATACACTCACATTTTATTTTTAAAGGGCCGGGGCCAAAGCGGGCCCCCTGTGCCCGCCGGGCTCGGGATGTTGTATCCCGCCCCCCCCTGATGGCAGCCCTGATAAAGCGAAGTCAGAAAACAGGCTGAGGGTCGGGGCAGGCGGAGATCAAAACGAAGTCAGAAAACAGGCCGAGGGTCGAGGCAGGTGGAGATCAAAACGAAGTCAGTAAACAAGCCGAGGGTCGAGATCAAAAGGACAAACGAATAACAATAGCCCAATATAATAGAGAGAATACTTTTTGCACAGACAACTAGAAGACTTTTGAACAGGTGTATAAATAAAGGAAGTGATTAGAATAGGTCAATAGAGTAGGAGCGGGGTGTGTCAGTAGGTGAGTTACTGATATGGTGAGAAAAAGCAGAGAATACCTATATATATATACCGTATTTGTTCGAATATCAGTCAAGGTTTTTTTCAGAGCAAATGCTCTGAAAAAGACCCCTCATCTTATATTCGGGGTCATCTTATAATCTGACCTCAAATCGAGGTCAGACTATTAGACTGGGATCCAGGTCCCCCGCAGAGCTCCCTCTCGCTAGCAGCAGGTGGATGTCTGCGCGATGCGCGTAGACATCCTCTGCTGCCGCCTGGCACGAATGCTGGGACTTCTATGATGAAGCCGGGTCCTTCCAGCTTCATCATAAAAGACCCAGCGGAAGTGTCGGGCAGCAACGGAGTATGTCTGCGAATATCGTGCAGACATCCTCCGGCTGTCTCCACTAGGCACCAGGGAGATCTGGTCAGCCGGGGGATGTCTGCACGAAAAGACAATGGGAGAGGGGAGAGAAAGACAAGGGGGTGAGGGAAAAACAAGGGGAGGGAGGGAGGGGTAGAGAAACAAGGGGAGGGAGGGGGGAGAGAAAGACAAGGGGAGCGAGGGGGGAGAGAAAGACAAGGGGAGGGAGGGGGGAGAGAAACAAGGGGAGGGGGGGAGAGAGAGAAAAGTTTGGGAGGGGGGAGAGAGAGGCAGCATTGGCACATACAAGGAAATAAAAACAAGAAATGCATTTGTTTAATATCATCATTTGTATTAAATATTAAAAAGCAATTTACATGTGAATATATACAAGTTAAACTTTTTTCCTATAGGGTAGTCTTATATTCAGGCTTTTAGTTTTCTTTCCTAAAGGAATATCAAAGTTTGGGGGGTCGTCTTATAATCAGGGTCGTCTTATATTCAAGCAAATACGGCATATATATATATATATATATATATATGCATAAATATTTAATTAAATATAATGGAAAAGTTCCTAATTGATTTGGAACAGTAATACTAAAAAACAAACAAGAATGAGTACATCTATTTGGTGTCTGAAAAGAGAGCGAGCGGACTTCAAAAAGATGGCCGCCGAAAAAGAAAAACGTTGCCTAAGTCTCTCGTGACTTCCGAACTCTAAAAACATGACCACCATAACAACGCGAGAACTCCGGCGGCGTGAGTATGAAGGCACCGAGTGACGAGAATAGCCCTAGTAAGTGACACTCAGTAAGGTACTTGATTTGTATTCTTTCATTAAAGTCTATATAAAATACCTACATATTATTAAACATCATTTTTGACGACAGATTTCCTTTAAGTTTTAATATCCATTCTCAGTTGTCTATTTCATGAATAAAGCCAAGATTCTGTTTAACTGAAAGATTTCTTCAAGGGTGGGCATTTTAAATAGAAATCCTTTCATGAAAGAATACAAATAAAATCTATTATTGATACTTCTTTGTTCTGCATAGCTCTATTCTCTACCAGGGGGTGGACATGTTGTTTTGAATATTGGTTCAGATCATCTGACCAAACATGTCTGCCACTGATAGAGCTATACAGTGAAAATAGATCTCTTTAATTTCTATTTAAAATGATTGGGTGAAGAAAAAAAATTCTAAAATTTTCTTGAGCAAGACTAATAAACCATCAATAATATCCTAGTGCTTTCCTGTGGATAATATATATAAGGCATTCAACATGATAATCAAGTCAGGATAACCTCCAATGAAAGGACAAAGGAAAGGATTGTATAAAAAGAAAGGAAAATAAGAGAAGAGGGGTAATAGACCAAAAAACTTTAAAATCAATATGAAAGTAATAAGAGACATTGAAAGGAAACATAAAAACCAAAAAGGAGAGAAGAAAAAGTATATATAAAAAGGGGCATCTCAAGATAGAGAATGATGGCAGGTGTAAAGAAACATCTGTTGCAAATGCAGACCAGTATTTTGTATTTGGATTTCTAATAAAGGTTATAGAACCTGTCATTTAGTACTTGATATATTTCTCAGCTAGCAAATGTATTTTTTTTCTGCTAGCAGTACCCCATGCCATGTCAGCGTGCTTTATGATGTCATGATGTTCCGTCACACAAAGCTTTTGTGATGTCACCTTTAATACCTATTTAAGTCCTTCCAGTACCAGTAGTCTGCCAGTAGTGTCCTGGGAGGTAGAGAGTGCACTATAGATTGCTAGTGAGCACTAGTGATTACCAGACGTTACCAGTATGTATTCGGTAGTTCACCATGTAAACATGGAGTACCGATATCTCAGACAGTTTTACAGAGAGCAGACTGACAATGTATCATTGTGTAAGGAATGTGCTGCTTTGAATTCGGGAGATAGAGAAGAGGGACAACATCAGCCTCGCATTTTGGAACTCTTGTTTCATCAGATTTCAGACCCATTAACTGATGAGCCTATGGTGAAAGAAGGTGAACCAATCATGAAAAAAAAGTCATGGGAGCCATTGATTCCAATGAAACAAGATGATATAAACATCTCACAAGATAAGTTTTCAGCTGCAGAGGAAACTCATTTTATCTCACCTGATCCCTGCTACATAAATATGCCATCAAACAAGGAGATATGTCCAGTGACCCACATGACATTTCTCTTTGATGACAATGAGGCAGGTGGATGCAGAACAACAACAAAAATCCCAAAGATCCCATCTTCTAATGCTACCACCAGACGAATACAGCGCCTTTTAAGATCACTGCGAAATTGGTTCTAATAGAGGAGGGTGCTTTTATATTAATTAGTGGAGGACGTGACACAGGTTTATTCCATCACAAAAGACCCTATTAAGATCTAACCCTCTGTTCCTCCTCCAGTGATTTCTGTGGATTGTCACTTCGGTTCTTGACCTCGGCTTGGATTACTGTATTTGCTCGATTATAAGATGACCCTGATTATAAGACGAACCCCCAAACATTGTATATTCCTTTAGGAAAAAAACTAAAAGCCTGATTATAAGACTACCCTATAAGAAAAAAAAGTTTAACTTGTATATATGTAAATTGCTTTTTAATATTTAATAAACAAATTGATATTATACAAATGCATTTCTTGTTTTTATTTCATTTTATGTGCCAATGCGGCCTCTCTCTCCCCCTCCCCTTGTCTGTCTATTTCCCCCCTTCCTCCCTCCCCTTCCTTGTCTGTCTATTTACCCCCTTCCTCCCTCCCGTTGTCTGTCTATTTCCCCCCCCTCCCTCCCTTTGTCTGTTTATTTCCCCCCCTCCCTCCCCTTGTCTATTTCCCCCCTCCCTCCCTCCCTCCCTCCCTTTGTCTGTCTATTTCTCCCCCTCCCTCCCTCCCTCCCTCCCCTTGTCTGTCTATTTTCCCCCCTCTTTCCCCTTCACCTTGATTCCTTTCCTGTGGCTAGTGGGGGCAGCTGGGGGATGTCTGCACGATACGTGCAGACATCCTCCATGCTGCCCAACACGTCCGTCTATTATGACGGACAGCTGGTCCGTCATAATAGACGGAAGTGTCGGGCAGCA
The DNA here is from genome assembly GCA_036172795.1 of Pelodytes ibericus. Lineage (NCBI taxonomy): Eukaryota > Metazoa > Chordata > Amphibia > Anura > Pelodytidae > Pelodytes > Pelodytes ibericus. Next base: position 95,496,232 of record CM069862.1, on the reverse strand, counting down.
TGGAGGATGTCTGCACATATCGTGCAGACATCCCCCAGCTGCCCGATTCTCCCTGGTGGGTAGAGCACGACTGCCGGGAGAGGGGGATCCAGGAGAATTTTTCCAACTCGGCTATCATGGCCTTAGGTTTGAAATTCCCTTGTCAATCTAAAGACCACCATGTTTATTAGTAAATCACCCATTAACATTAGTGATACCAGGAAGCCACTTAACTTCCAGCTATAGCAGATTGACCTACAGCCCCAGCCTGAAAGGCAATCTACAGAAGAAGAGGCCCAGCTGCACATAGGAAGGAACCACTGCTGACTCGGATATCACCTAGGTAGGAAGAAGGGCCCCGTCCCCAGTTGCCATACCTTATCACACATTAGATTATGGCATCTGCAAGAGGTTAAGGGTAGAATCCCAGAAACGATGATCTAATGAGAAGCCCCCTGGAGCCACACCCCTGCAGAGCTAGATTTGCCTAAATATGGCCCACTTCCACACTTGGGAAATGTATATACTGTGCAGCAATATAAAGCATGCCTCCCAACTTTGTATTGGACAGTCCTGTTTCGGAACCACATTCTCATGGTCCTGATGTGCATTCTCCCCATGTGCAGTAGGGCTGTCAGTATGCATGACACTTGTGCTCATGCACACTGTCGATTACTGTGAATTGTATTGCTGGGGAGTCTGTGATTCATTCACCTGCTACACATTACTATGAGTTTTATTACTGTGTAGCTCTGTGATATACTGACACACTGAAAATTACTGTAAATTATATTGCTGTGGAGCTCCTTGAGACACTCACCTACTGCACATTACTATCAGTTTTATTGCTGTCGAGCTCTGTGATACACTCTCCTAATGCACATTACTAGAAGTTTTATTGCTGTGGAGCTCTGTGATACACTCACATCCCTGCTACATAAATATGCCATCAAACAAGGAGATATGTCCAGTGACCCACATGACATTTCTCTTTGATGACAATGAGGCAGGTGGATGCAGAACAACAACAAAAATCCCAAAGATCCCATCTTCTAATGCTACCACCAGACGAATACAGCGCCTTTTAAGATCACTGCGAAATTGGTTCTAATAGAGGAGGGTGCTTTTATATTAATTAGTGGAGGACGTGGCACAGGTTTATTCCATCACAAAAGACCCTATTAAGATCTAACCCTCTGTTCCTCCTCCAGTGATTTCTGTGGATTGTCTCTTCGGTTCTTGACCTCGGCTTGGATTACTGTATTTGCTCGATTATAAGATGACCCTGATTATAAGACGACCCCCAAACATTGTATATTCCTTTAGGAAAAAAACTAAAAGCCTGATTATAAGACTACCCTATAAGAAAAAAAAGTTTAACTTGTATATATGTAAATTGCTTTTTAATATTTAATAAACAAATTGATATTATACAAATGCATTTCTTGTTTTTATTTCCTTTTATGTGCCAATGCGGCCTCTCTCTCCCCTTCCCCTTGTCTGTCTATTTCCCCCCTTCCTCCCTCCCCTTCCTTGTCTGTCTATTTACCCCCTTCCTCCCTCCCCTTGTCTGTCTATTTCCCCCCGCTCCCTCCCTTTGTCTGTCTATTTTCCCCCCTCCCTCCCCTTGTCTGTCTATTTTTCCCCCTCTCTCCCCCTCACCTTGATTCCTTTCCTGTGGGTAGTGGGGGCAGCTGGGGGATGTCTGCACGATACGTGCAGACATCCTCCATACTGCCCAACACCTCCGTCTATTATGACGGACAGCTGGTCCGTCATAATAGACGGAAGTGTCGGGCAGCATGGAGGATGTCTGCACATATCGTGCAGACATCCCCCAGCTGCCCGATTCTCCCTGGTGGCTAGCGGGGTAGAGCACGACTGCCGGGAGAGGGGGATCCAGGAGAATTTTTCCAACTCGGCTATCATGGCCTTAGGTTTGAAATTCCCTTGTCAATTTCTTCTTTCGTGAATAAAGCCCTGGGGCAATAACTAATTTTCAACATTGTTTAATAATAAACCTATGTCAATGGTGTGGGATTCTTTAACTAGAAGTAGTGTTTTAGACCCTTTTCTGGAGCTTGAAGTATTCCTTTAAGTGGCAGTAGTTCTGGTCAAGGTGTATTGGTGGGGTAAAGTGTCAATCAAAAGACCACGATGTTTATTAGTAAGTCACCCATTACCTTTAGTGATACCAGAAAGCCACTTAACTTCCAGCTATAGCAGATTGACCTACAGCCCCAGCCTGAAAGGCAATCTACAGAAGAAGAGGCCCAGCTGCACATAGGAAGGAACCACTGCTGACTCGGATAACACCTAGGTAGGAAGAAGGGCCCCGTCCCCAGTTGCCATACCTTATCACACAGTAGATTATGGCATCAGCAAGAGGTTAAGGGTAGAATCCCAGAAACGATGATCTAATGAGAAGCCCACTGGAGCCACACCCCTGCAGAGCTAGATTTGCCTAAATATGGCCCACTTCCACACTTGGGAAATGTATATACTGTGCAGCAATATAAAGCATGCCTCCCAACTTTGTATTGGGCAGTCCTATTTCGGGACCACATTCTCATGGTCCTGATGTGCATTCTCCCCATGTGCAGTAGGGCTGTCAGTATGCATGACACTTGTGCTCATGCACACTGTCGATTACTGTGAATTGTATTGCTGGGGAGTCTGTGATTCATTCACCTGCTACACATTACTATGAGTTTTATTACTGTGTAGCTCTGTGATATACTGACACACTGAAAATTACTGTAAATTGTATTGCTGTGGAGCTCCTTGAGACACTCACCTACTGCACATTACTATAAGTTTTATTGCTGTTGAGCTCTGTGATACACTCTCGTAATGCACATTACTAGAAGTTTTATTGCTGTGGAGCTCTGTGACACACTCACATTTTATTTTTAAAGGGCCGGGGCCAAAGCGGGCCCCCTGTGCTCGCCGGGCTCGGGACGTTGTATCCCGCCCCCCCCCCCCCTGATGGCAGCCCTGATAAAGCAAAGTCAGAAAACAGGCTGAGGGTCGGGGCAGGCGGAGATCAAAACGAAGTCAGAAAACAGGCCGAGGGTCGAGGCAGGTGGAGATCAAAACGAAGTCAGTAAACAAGCCGAGGGTCGAGATCAAAATGACACACGAATAACAATAGCCCAATAAAATAGAGAGAATACTTTTTGCACAGACAACTAGAAGACTTTTGAACAGGTGTATAAATAAAGGAAGTGATTAGAATAGGCCAATAGAGTAGGAGCGGGGTGTGTCAGTAGGTGAGTTACTGATATGGTGAGAAAAAGCAGAGAATACCTATATATATATATATATATATATATATATATATATATATATATATATATATATACCATATTTGCTCGAATATAAGTCAAGGTTTTTTTCAGAGCACATGCTCTGAAAAAGACCCCTCATCTTATATTCGAGGTCATCTTATAATCTGACCTCAAATCGAGGTCAGACTATTAGACTGGGATCCAGGACCCCCGCAGAGCTGCAGGGGACCTGGTTCCCTCTCGCTAGCAGCAGGTGGATGTCTGCGCGATGCGCGTAGACATCCTCTGCTGCCGCCCTGCACGAATGCTGGGACTTCTATGATGAAGCCGGGTCCATCCAGCTTCATCATAAAAGACCCGGTGGAAGTGTCGGGCAGCAGCGTAGTATGTCTGCGCGTATCGTGCAGACATCCTCCGGCTGCCTCCACTAGGCACCAGGGAGATCTGGGCAGCCGGGGGATGTCTGCACGAAAAGACAATGGGAGACGGGAGAGAAAGACAATGGGGTGAGGGAAAAACAAGGGGAGGGAGGGAGGGAGAGAGAAACGAGGGGAGGGAGGGGGGAGAGAAAGACAAGGGGACCGAGGGGGGAGAGAAAGACAAGGGGAGGGAGGGGGGAGAGAAACAAGGGGAGGGGGGGAGAGAGAGAAAAGTTTGGGAGGGGGGAGAGAGAGGCAGCATTGGCACATAAAAGGAAATAAAAACAAGAAATGCATTTGTTTAATATCATCATTTGTATTAAATATTAAAAAGCAATTTACATGTGAATATATACAAGTTAAACTTTTTTCCTATAGGGTAGTCTTATATTCAGGCTTTTAGTTTTCTTTCCTAAAGGAATATCAAAGTTTGGGGGGTCGTCTTATAATCAGGGTCGTCTTATATTCAAGCAAATACGGTATATATATATATATATACATAAATATTTAATTAAATATAATGGAAAAGTTCCCTAATTGCTTTGGAACAGTAATACTAAAAAACAAACAAGAATGAGTACATCTATTTGGTGTCTGAAAAGAGAGCGAGCGGACTTCAAAAAGATGGCCTCCGAAAAAGAAAAACGTTGCCTAAGTCTCTCGTGACTTCCGAACTCTAAAAACATGACCACTATAACAACGCGAGAACTCTGGCGGCGTGAGTATGAAGGCACCGAGTGACGAGAATAGCCCTAGTAAGTGACACTCAGTAAGGTACTTGATTTGTATTCTTTCATTCAAGTCTTTATAAAATACCTACATATTATTAAACATCATTTTTGACGACAGATTTCCTTTAAGTTTGAATTTCCATTCTCAGTTGTCTATTTCATGAATAAAGCCAAGATTCTGTTTAACTGAAAGATTTCTTCAAGGGTTGGCATTTTAAATAGAAATCCTTTCATGAAAGAATACAAATAAAATCTATTATTGATACTTCTTTGTTCTGCATAGCTCTATTCTCTACCAGGGGGTGGACATGTTGTTTTGAATATTGGGTCAGATCATCTGACCAAACATGTCTGCCACTGATAGAGCTATACAGTGAAAATAGATCTCTTTAATTTCTATTTAAAATGATTGGGTGAAGAAAAAAATTCTAAAATTTTCTTGAGCAAGACTAATAAACCATCAATAATATCCTAGTGCTTTCCTGTGGATAATATATATAAGGCATTCAACATGATAATCAAGTCAGGATAATCTCCAATGAAAGGACAAAGGAAAGAATTGTATGAAAAGAAAGGAAAATAAGAGAAGATGGCTAATAGACCAAAAAACTTTATATCAATATGAAAGTAATAAGAGACATTGAAAGGAAACATAAAAACCAAAAAGGAGAGAAGAAAAAGTATATATAAAAAGGGGCATCTCGAAAGGGAAAGTAGAACTGGACTTACGGAGGGGCGGAGTGATGACGTAGGACGCACGCTACGTCATGCACGGAGGAAGCTGAGAGGCACCGAGCGGCAACCGTTGAAAAAAAATGTTCCCAGGAGTTGATTGCCTGACAGTACGATTAGCCTAAAGACACCATCGATTCGAATAAAATACCCTGGATGGACATCTTCTACCTGGAGCCCTTTCCGGATAAGCTCGAACGATACAACCTTTTGGCAGCAGACCGCACCATCGGAAATTATGCTGCTACAATATACTCCACGGTGGTTTAGAGAACCCACGCGGGTCACGTGAGTTGGGGATTTTCCCCATGTCCGTCATTCAAACATAGAAATTTATAAACACATTTATACCTAAATGGAGTACTATTTGTAGGCAGGTCTGGGAACGGAGCAGCGGGTTTAGGTTATAATGGTGTTTGGTTCTGAACCCTAATATACAGGGTAAACTATATTCTTGGTTGCTAAGTCATATATATGTTTGTATATTGTCCTATCCACTAAGTGATGTTATAACTTGGCGCTTATAGGATTATACTGTGGGATCATTGGTACCTGAAAACATACTGAAAACATACTGTTTGACATAGTTTGAGGGGGAAATGAACCAGAAACGAACAAGATTGAATCCCTTTAAAGACTAATAATTGTGTTAAGCAGAGGACACTATAGTAGGAGGAAGGGCGGAGAAGGGTGTATCCCATACGACACCCTATAAGTTAAAACTGTAGGTACTCTAATTTTAGGAGTTTATTTGGTACGGTAAATATAGTCCCGATTTGGTCTACCACAACGTTTAATTGGGATACATATGGTCAGAAATTTCTTAAATAAGGGAAAAGGCAAGGATAGAGGTAAGGAAAAGAGGAAAAATGGCCACAAAAAAAAACATCGATACAAAGGGTACTAAAAAGAAACAAGACAAATCAGAAAAAAGACTTTCAACATATTTCTCCCCACAAGCCGAGAAACAGCCCACAAGTAAAACAAATGCTGATCAGAACAATGTGTCAGGAGAGGAAATCGAAATTGTCCAAAATATAGCAACACAAGAGAGCTGGGGTTGTGATTCAGTAAGCTTAACCCATGAAATTCTAATGGGGGCATTGGAGACCCAATTTGCAAAAATAAAAGAAGAAATAACCAAAAGCTCTGAAGAACTATAAAAGGACATTAGGTCTGAGTTGAATAAATTGGGGGAAAAACTCAACAATACGGAGGAACAACTACAAAACATAGTCTACTAGATAGCAGAACAGAAAGATCATAACAAAGCCCTAGAGACAAAAATATTAAAATTAGAAGAAAAATTAGCTGACATGGAGGATAGATCAAGGAGATGCAACCTAAGAATAAGGGGTATACCTGAGTCCGTGAACCAAACGGATTTGGAACAATTTTTTTCATGAACTGTTCAGGTTTGTCGGCTTGCAAAACAAGGATTCAAGCAAATTTCTCGAGAGATTCCATCGCACAATGAAGAGTAAAAGTACTCCGGAGATTTTTCCTAGAGACATAATAGTTTGTTTCCGTTCATATAGGGATAAGCAGCAGTTCCAAAAGGACCTTTTTACTAAGGATCTCAAGGGCTCAGAATATGAACAGTTGAGGATCTTTCCTGACCTCTCTTATCACACTAGACTCATGAGGAGATCTTTCAAAGTCCAGACAGAATCTCTGAGGAAACTTGGAATTAGATATGTATGGAAATTTCCAGTAGGGATTCACATAAATAAGGAGGGCACTAGACTCACATTTGAGAACCCACAAGAATTGCAAGACTGGATAAATCACACAAATATCTAGAAATGGGCTATTAACTAGGGCTAAGTGGTAAATAATGTGCAGGTGAGGCTATAGGAGAAAGATGGGATAGTTAGATGGTGATGATTTCCATATTCGGAAAGTATTTGCATACCTTGGAGGGAGAGACACTAGAAGGGATATGATGGAAACCCAACAGGGTCATGGAAATGCTTTTTTTTGTTTTGTTTTGGGCGGGGTAATCATTTGGTACCACAAACAAGTCTTAATGATAAAAGTCACAATTGTTTAAATATATAAATATATACCATATCAATAAATTATAGAGTATTCACGAGACATTAGGATTAAAATTCTACACTTTGTATTTCAAATAGAAACACGGAGTACAATATTAAAGGAATTAAAGGGATCACATTAAAGATAATATAATAGGGTAGTATACCCAGGTTATGAAGTATTCATATATAATGTAAAACTATGGGATTATAGATTATGCATAGTTTGAAAGTTCAGTTGCTATGCGCATATCTCAATTAGAGAGTCTATATATGGATGGGTATATTTTGCTTCTGTAATCTCTCCTTTCCCTCTACCGTCTGGATCTGGCCTTTAATGGGGACATATTGATTATTGATATCTAGTGTCAAAGCGAAATAAAGGCCGAACGATGGCTATAAGATAATATTTGGATAACTTTATTTAACCCTAAGGGTATTAACTATTGAGTAGCTATAGGATTTAATAGAGCAGAGAGGTGGAGGGAGAGGGAAGATGAGAAGAGGGAGAAAGGAGGGAAACCCATATTTGACATTAATATATAGAATAGAGATCTTATAAGGAAGATTAAAGAAAAGGATTAGGCTGGACGGACTACACAAATTATAATTCTATAATTTAATAAGGACAGTACTTAAGGGATATTTTAGGTGATATTAAATAAAGTTCTAAAAAGAAGTTTTTTTTTTTTGTTTTTTTTTCTTCTTTTTCTTCTTCCGTGTGGTATAAGCAATCAATAGGCACTAGGGCAGGTTTAAGGGTATAATGTAAAATGATAAATACACAATTATTTAAATTACACACTAGAATTATATATCACTGATAACACATAAGACATAGTGACATACAAATCCAACACTTTTTTCTCGATAGAGACACACGGACAATAATATAAAGTAGTCCATAGAATTTTAAATAAGAGTTTTTAAGGGATCACATTAAGATAATTGTATAGTGATGTGAATTATTCTCATATAGTCTAAGAATTATGGGTTTACAGATTTAGTACAAGTTTGGATATACCCTTAATATAATAGATGTGTGTATCTTAAGTGGAGAGTTTATAGAGATTTACAAGCATATGTATGGTTTTTTTTTTTTTTTTTTCTCTCTTCTCTCTCTTTCTTTCTCCCTTCCTTTCATGTTTTGAGAGGAGGGAGGAGTGAAGAGGGGATGCGAGGGTATGAAATGGGAAGAAAGGGGGAACACAAGTATATCCTGATATTGATGGATTGTATGGCGGGTCCTACAGAATATTGGAGGTCTCAACCCCCCCCCCTCCAAGGTAATAAGGCGCAAAGCGGCGGTTATGATATTGCCGCTAAGCGGAATAAGGAAGTTTACAATTCCGATATGGTTAGAATATAATGAATAAGTGAAATTCTGATCGCTCGGTGCTTCTCAGTAGGAGCCCCATGTGTGTAGGTTTAGTATATACATGGAGTTCCAATTTAATAGGGTGGGACCCTCCCTGGGCGGGAGGGGGATTCCCACCACACGAGGACTGCTAGTCATTCCTCAAACAGGGGGAGGTGCGTTGTCCTGTAGGTGTTGTTTGTCTTGTTATGTCTATACAAGTCACTGGGGAGCAGGCAGGGGGAACCGAGGGACAGATAATGGTTTTTCCTAACAGATGATTCGCTTTCTGTCCCTTAATGCCCAGGGGATAAATTCCCCACAGAAAAGGAATATTTTGTTCCAGTTTCTCAAGAAACAGAATATCATGGTCTATGCCCTCCAAGAAACCCATTGGAGGGGAACAGATCCAATGAGATGTAGGGATAAAAACTATCCGATAATGATCCAGGCTTCTTTACCCCATCATAAAAAGAGAGGAGTAGCGATTCTATTCTCTAATATATTGGCGGTTAAAATAAAATATCAGCAATGCGACCCGGAAGGGAGATACATAATCTTGATTGTTGAAATAAACAATACAACCTATACAATCGTTAACGTATATGCACTGTGGCAAGGTCAGAGAGGCTTTCTATGTTAGTAATAGATTGGAGCGCTCTCTATTCCCAGCATGATGTGGTTAATTGGTGGGAGTCACTCCTTGACTATTAAAACCCAGGTGAATGTAATTTAACTGGGGTTTTAAAAGGTTAGCCTCTGAAGTCATGTGAGAGTCCAGCAGCTGGGAGAGAGAAGGCAGTTAAGCCTGAGACTCTGAGGAAAGAGGTATTGTGTGAAACCCATTTAAAGTACTGTGTTTACTTTTGTTTAAAACTGGGAACCGGATTAGCTGGCCAGTTGGCTAGTTAGAAATACTGTTGTTTAGTACGTCTCCAAGTTGGAGTAGGATTTATTTTCTTTTTATTTCATTTTGTGGGAGAGCACAACGTTGTATATCCTGTGGAAAACTGACAATAAACTGCAGTGATATTTTATCCTGACTCTTGCATTTAATGTTTATGGTAAAGAGCCTGGCCATCCTGCCACAAGTGGTGTCAGAAGTGGGATAGAACTGTTTGAACCCTGTATTAACATGGAGGACATGTTAAAGGCCTTGCTGCATGCTACCACAGTGCAACAGGAAGCTAATCGACTGTTAACTACTCAAATGGGGGCTGTGTTGCAGGCCCAGCAAGAGGACAGGACGGTCCTGAAGGAGATTGTGCAGCAACTTTCACAAACTTCCAGAGAGATGCAAGGCAGCGGTTCAAAACCAATACGTGCAAATCAATATCTGCAAAAGATGACGCCACAAGATGATGTGGAAGCATATCTCATTGCTTTTGAGCGAACTGCTAGCAGAGAGCAATGGCCTCCTGCTCAGTGGGCTGGTATAGTTGCACCTTTTCTGCTTGGTGATGCTCAAAAAGCTTACTTTGACCTAGAGGAAGAGGCGGCTGCAAGCTATGAGGTTCTTAAAGCAGAGATTCTTGCAAGGACTGGCGTGACTCCAGTGATCCGGGCCCAAAAGTTCTACAATTGGAAATACCAGGAACAGAAGGCACCCAGGTCACAGATGTTTGACTTGATTCATCTGGCAAGGAGATGGTTAAAACCGGAGAGTTCAACACCTGCACAAATAATTGAGACAGTAGTTTTGGATCGGTTCCTGCGAGGATTACCCCAAGGTCTGCGACAGTGGGCAGGACAGGGTAGCCCTACCACTTATGATTCAATGGTGGCACTGGTTGAAAGATATACAGCAGTGAGAGAGTTAAAATCTACAGCACCCCATGCAGTACAACAGAGTCAAGGACTGATTCCAGGTTCAAAGCCCTTGACCTATGGCACAATTCAAAGGCCTTTGAAACAGACCAGGAGAACCCCAGTTACCTGCTTTGAGTGTGGCGAACAAGGACACATAAAGGCTGTGTGTCCACATTTGCAAGAACCTATGGAATGTGGATATAATTCGGTAAATGAGGACTTTTGTGGACTGATCTGTTTGGTGGGGAAACGTAGTGACACATGCATATATGATAAAACTGTTTTGCTAAATGGGAAGGCAACCGTGGCTCTGGTGGATACAGGTAGTGACATTACCCTAGTGACAAGCAGTTTGATTCAGCCTTCTCAATTGATCACGGAAAAGAAGGTTAAGGTACTTTGTGTGCATGGCTGTACTGTATCATACCCTACCACCTCTATAGAAATAGGCTATCTGGGCCAATCATACCCAGTATTGGCAGCAGTTGTGCCTACATTACCACATGCTCTTATTCTCGGGCGCAATTTCCCAGGCTTTGAAAGCCTTATTCAGACCCAGTGTGAATCCGTAAGTGAGAGCCCTTTATGTGTTTTCCCATTTACACACCCTGACTTGTTTAATGATCAATGTAAAAGGCGCAAGTCAAGGCGTGAACGAAGAGAAGATAAGCATAGGGGAACTATTAATTTACAAATGGCTTTGATTAATTAAGCTAGGAGTGATGAAGGTATGGTCTTACCTAGCCCAAGTACTAATTCCACACCTTCAACTGAAATATTGAATGAACCCCATGTCCAGACCCTACAACAGGGTAATATTGAGGACTTGGGCATTGGTTCAAGTCAATTTGGAAGGGAACAAGTTAATGACTTAACGTTGCAAAATGCCTATAACCAAGTTATAGAAGTGAATGGTACTATGGTTGATGGGAAATCCAGAGAGATGTATCCCCGTTTCATTCTTAGAAATGACTTGCTTTATAGAGTGATCAAAGATGAGGGGCTAGAGGTTGAACAGCTTTTGGTACCCAGATCTTTCAGAAGGAAGGTGTTAGATCTGGCTCATTCTCACTTATTTGGGGGCCACCTGGGGGTTGAAAAAACTCAGGAAAGGATTCTAAGGAGATTTTTCTGGCCTGGGGTATATGAAGAGGTCAAGAGGTACTGTACCTCATGCCCAGACTGCCAACTAGCAGCCCCAAAACCTCACTTAAAAGCACCCCTAATCCCGTTGCCTATAATTGAAACCCCTTTTGAGCGAATTGCTATGGATTTGGTGGGACCGTTGGAAAAGTCAGCTAAGGGTAATCAGTACATTCTGGTTGTATTGGATTATGCCACACGATATCCAGAAGCTATCCCGCTTCGCAATCCCGCTTCGCAATCCCGCTTCCAAAACCATAGCAAAGGAATTGTTCCAGGTATTTTCTCGGGTAGGGTTACCAAAAGAGATTTTAACTGACCAAGGTACCCCTTTTATGTCCCGACTAATGAAAGAGCTATGCAAATTATTGCAAATAAAAGCCTTGAGGACATCTGTGTACCATCCTCAAACTGATGGCTTAGTAGAAAGGTTCAATAGAACCCTAAAACACATGTTGCGCAAGGTTGTAGGCCGAGATGGGAAAAATTGGGACACCCTCTTACCATACTTGCTGTTTGCTATTTGGGAGGTTCCCCAATCTTCTGTAGGGTTTTCCCCTTTTGAGCTCCTTTATGGTAGACACCCAAGGGGTCTATTAGATATAGCAAAGGAAGAATGGGAAGAACAAACAGTCCCTGGACAGAACGTGATTCACTATGTGGATCAACTCAAAGAGCGCATTTCCTAAATTTCTCCAATAGTCAGGCAATACCTGGAAGAAGCTCAAAGGAGCCAACAGGTTATCTACAACCATCAGGCAGTAGTAAGGTCCTTTCAACCTGGGGACCGGGTGATGGTACTTGTCCCCACAGCTGAGAGCAAACTCCTGTCTCATTGGCAAGGCCCGTACGAGGTTATTGAACAAGTAGGGCCAGTAAACTATAAAATTAGATAGCCTAATCGTAGGAAAGTTGAACAAGTTTACCATATAAACTTGTTAAAACTGTTGCCCAAATCGGGGGTTCTACCTCTGTTTCACGGAGTCAATTATGAGACAGAGACGGAGTAGCTGGAAGCAGGAAAGTTGTCTTTATTGCGCAATCAAGGAGAGTCGACCGGGAGGTGGGAAAGCCTCTTTCAGTCAAGTCTGATTTGCATATTACACACTTCAGTATTTATACATTTTAAATCAATTAGTTAAACATTAATCATAAAAGTAATTTATGCTCAGGTGATGTTTTAAGACATTAGGTCATCTGGTCAAATCATGCTTATTCCGAACGATCTGACCACAGGTTTTTATTACTATGTTATTCAATTCTTTTATTAGGGTCTCAAGTACAGTATACATGTGACTTTAATTATTGCTGATGAGTGTCTCTTTATAAATGAATCTTTATATTAGTCATTATTGATTAGAGGGAGTTTTTATGGTTTTATCACATTTAATCAAGTCAAGCTAGTCCTAAGTCCAGTACTGACTAGGTGTGTTCAGTACTGTCAGCAAAAATGAAAAAGAATCATTTTTATTCTTTTAAACATAATGTGATTCTTTAAGCAAGATATAAAGCATATATATATAGGATTTCTGGTGTTTAGCTCACAATCCACCCTTTTGGACACAAATAACTTGATATTTGTATGTCCATCTTAAAATCCTTAATTGACATTGATAACCTTTATTTTCTGGGGTCCTGGCGGTACCCTGTAGTTTTATGCAACACATTTCTTACCGGTAGGGCATCATACATATTCTTGGATCGGGAACACAATACCTTCATAAGATTTGGGATGCACTGGATGCAGCAGCATGTTACAATCAATAATACCAAGGAGACTAGTATTCCTCCTATTAGACTTCTCAGCCATTTAGCTTTAGGTAACCATGAAAATAACCAATCACTGGCTGTCTCTTGTCTCAGGCTTTCTTGGGCCTCCTTTACATTTTCTATGTTATGTTCTATATCTCCTGTATTATCCTTGATAAACACACAACACTGCTCACCAATCAGGGCACACACTCCTCCTTTAGTTGCAAGTAATGCAACCATTCTAATCTGCATTTGTTCTTCATTCAACTTTCTAAGTGTATCGGTTGTAACATTCAGTTCATAATCTAGAATAGTAGCCATATTGTTAACCCTTCTGTATAAATCAGCCACACCAACATTTGTGAAGATTGATCCCAAAAATTCTACTCCATTTATCTGCTTTCAGGCTTAGGACGGATATGTCTGACACGTCCCTGATATTTCTTATTTTACCTTCAGGTTATTTAGAAGTGATATATATATCAGGCACCATTTATCCAATGTAACAACTCCCATACCATCCACAGGGCAATACACGATAGGCCCATTTACCACATAACCAATATATACCTCTCCCTAGCGTAACATCACCACAGAGACTATGGCTAGTGGTTTGTAACCAAGAAGTGGAAATCATGTACCCTAGAGCATAATAATAAGTTACGTTACTCATATCTTTAGGGACTGTGAGTTCAGTTTGTTTAACAAATGATCATCAAAAGAAATGACCTCATCATTAAGAGTGATGCTGATAGGACTTTCTTCTGTGAGAAAGGTGCCGACTTTCTCAGTGACCCATGTGAATTAAAATATTTATGATACATAAGCAATATACATTTTTGGGAATAATACCTTGTTTTATCCCGGGGTCTGAGGTCCACTTAAAATATTGAGGAGGGGTTAACTACTGATGGAAATACTGATGTGTGTGGTTGTATGCACATAACCAACAGGTACCATTTTTCTTTCTTTGCACATAGGAAGCGTAAGCAAGTTTAATAAAGTATACTTTTCTTCCCAAACTGAAAATTCTTTTTCCCTGGGATATATCCCTCGCCCGTATTATTAACCTTGTATTTTCATGACCTCCACATATAACTGAATAGCAGGGCACACCAATAATTATTGCAATTCCAACTGAAGAAGCCACTAATGCAGCAACAAATATGTACCAAGTGTCATCTAAACATGTGTATTTGTTAGAAAATAGTGGGTGATTGGTCATCATTATTATCTTCACGAGATCTGCCAACAGCATCTCGGCTTGCCTCCGCTGGCAGGTGGTCAGGGATTATTGTGCCCATCAAAACACCTATTTGTTGTTCATGTTGTCCCTTTTGAAGAGAAGTTGTAAGTCCTTTGCTGCTTTCTGCTGTCCAGGATCTTTGAACAGTCTCTTCCTGTTAGGAAATGTCCAAAAGTGCGGCGTTAACTCTCAAATGGTGAATCCACATCTTTCCATCCTTAAAAACAGCATATTGTTTTGCTGCTATCTTCTTGTCTTCTTCTGTATAAATGGGTTCTTTGGGTAGATCAAGATCTGCAGGTAGCATGCCAGCTTCAGTAGCTATTGGTTGCATAGCTGCTTCTTTTGCTTTCAGATCTGCCATCTTGTTTCCTTGGATTATGTCAGACTCTCCTTTGAGATGTGCCCAGCAGTGTATCACTGCATCTTCCGTTGGTAGTAGGACAGCGTCAAGCAATTCATTAACTTGTCTGCCATTCTTGTAGCTGTCAGAAATCCTTTCCTTCCAAAGTACACCGAAGGCGTGTACTACTCCAAAGGCATACTTTGAGTCTGTGTAAATGTTTACTCTTTTGTTTTTGCTGAATTTCAGGGCTGCAGTTAACGCTGTCAGTTCAGCTCCCTGTGCTGACAGGCAAGGAGGGAGGGGGTCCAGCTTCAATCACTCCACTCTGAGTAACAACTGTATATCCAGTCTTTTATATACCTTCTACTACACGACTGGAACCATCGACATAAAGTTCATAATCAGCACTGTGTACGGGACTATCTTTCAAGTCTGGTCTTGGCATTGTTGCCTGCTCTATGATTTCAATGCAATCATGTCTTTCATGTTGTGTAGAGTCTGGAAGAAGTGTGGCAGGGTTCAAGGGTCCGAGGAGAATAGCCTTATATTGTCCAAGCCGTGCAGGAGTAAGAAATCCGGCAGCTCCTTCATCTATCAGCTGACAGACGGCATGATTCGTAAGGACTCTGAGTGGTTGTCCAAGGGTTAACTTGTTTAAGTCTTTGATAGTAAGAACCACTGCTGCCAATGGTCTGATGCACGCTGGCCATCCTCTTACGACAGGGTCGAGTTGTTTAGAGAAGTAGGCCACTGGTCTTTGAGATCCTCCAAAAGGTTGAGTGAGGACTGCTGATGCGACCCCTTGCCTCTCATGAGTGTAGAGCTGAAAAGGTTTGTCAAAGTCAGGTAAGGCATGAGCTGGGGCTTTCATAAGAGTCTCTTTGATTTGTGTAAAGTCTTTTATTTCATCTTGCTCTCATATCAATTTTTCTGGTTGTGCAAGGGTTAATTTCTCATACAGTCTTTTGGTTAGAGTTCCAAAGTCCAAAATCCACAGGCGGCAAAATCCTATTATCCCCAGGAATGGTTGAAGTTCCCTTTTAGTTGTAGGGAGGTTTTATCCCACAAATGGCTTGAGTTCTTTTCGGTGCCAATTGTCGGGCACCTCTGAAAATTATATATCCAAGGAATTCCACTTTAGTTTGAGCCATGATAGCCTTTTCTCTTGCCACCTTATATCCACATTGATGTAGATGGTTAAGTAATGAAATAAAGTCTCTGATGTTGTGGTCTTTTGTGGGGCTTGCCAGCAACAAATCATACTGGATTAGCAGTGAGTCAGATGTATGCCCCCACTGAGCCAAGTCCTTGCTCAACTGACCCCACAAGACAGAAGGAGATTCTGTAAATTGAATCCAGGTGAGCTGTTTAACTCCATCGTCAGAATTGCCCATTGAAATTCAAACAGTAGCTGACTTTTTCTTAGCAATTGTAAAACAAGAATACTGCTAGATGTGAACTGGAGATGTACATGGTTATCATCCACCTATGTACTTGGAAGGGTCTGCTGAAGCACTTCAGGTGGGATACTTTGCAACTTTGAGTCAGTGTGTTTTCCAATCAGTGCCATGTGATATTGCAGTAGCAGACAGGTGGGAAGGGTGATTGTCTGTAAAATAAATCTTAGTACATAGTTTAGCAAGGATCTCTCTACCCAAAACAAACCACCCAACATTCTTTTTAGAGAGTACAAATTCATGTTTTACTTTCATGCAATCAATTTCAACACTTAAGGGCTCTAGACAGTATGTTTTAGATGGAATGCCACCTATATCAATGATTGTGGTGGTCTTTTTACTCAAATGACATTTCCAGTGATATTTGGTACCACCGAATAAATAGCTCCTGCATTTACAAGAAACATGTTTAACTTTCCCTCACTTTCTTCTTGAGATGAAATAAACACTGGCATTTCTGCAGAAGTGCCCCCCTAATTGCTATTAACCTCCTCCTTTACCCTCCTCTTTTATGGGGTAGATTTCCCTCTTCACTCGAGAAAACATACATTTATTCCAGCTCGTTAAACTTGCTCATATCTCTTCCTTCCCTGATGTGACACCTGTCCCTTCCTTTCTATGCTTGGGACATACACTTGGGTCATGCATGCTTACAAATGTTATAAATGATAGTGCTACCAAAACATATACTTAAGCAGGTCAATCAGTTTGGAGCAACAACCTAATTATCGCTTGACAGATAGAAAATAACAGAACTGAATCAATTAACCCAAAATAAATAATTAATATGCGGTGAGAGGATAGCATAAACAAATAATAACTTTCAAAACTTGTGTCTTTGTGATAAACCAAAACAGTATAGTGAGATGTGTGTAGAAATAATGTCAGAATAAAATAATATATCTATACCAAATGTTTTAGCGTAAAAGTATTCATTTATTTCAACCTTCTCATTCTTTCCCCTAGCTGTCAAATCACCAGTTACTGCACTCTGTGCTCTATCTTTCTGTCTAACTCCTTTCTGCCTCCCGGTACATAAACACTTTCTGCACCATCTCTACTGCTTCCCGCACATATTTGCCATCTTGTTTTCAGTCTTATAGAATGTTCCATGTATACATGTGTAACTTTCTCCCACAATAAGAGTCATCAAAAACCTTGGATTCTTATTTTCATCGGGATCCAAACTTACTTGCACCCTGTCAGTTTCCTCCAATCTATACCAAAATGCAGCTGGATTCTAATCCTTCTCCTGTCTTGTTTCATATATGCTTTTGAGAAATATATGAGATGTTTACCACACTCTTGCAATGCTTTAAAAACAATATTTCTATAACCTTTCAAAAACCACAGTTTTTCATAGTTATTAAGATCCCACTGAGGGTCCTTATCAGGGAATACGTCCTCCACACCTTGATACTCCTCTCTGTCAACAATAGTCTTTCCCTTCTCCAGAACCTGTCTCATCTCCTCCGGGGTAAGGAGGCTATGCAACAGGGTCCGGTCATCCCCCCAAGTGGGTAGGAAGGATTGAAAGATTGTATGAAAGAGAGCAGTAATTCTACTAGGGTCTTC
Source organism: Pelodytes ibericus (assembly GCA_036172795.1). Taxonomy (NCBI): domain Eukaryota; kingdom Metazoa; phylum Chordata; class Amphibia; order Anura; family Pelodytidae; genus Pelodytes; species Pelodytes ibericus. The sequence continues at coordinate 95,478,357 of CM069862.1, read as the reverse complement.
GCTAAATGTGGGGTTGTTACAATCTTTCCCCCAGCATCAGTTACCATAGTATCTCTGAGGGGAGCAACCAGATCACCTTGAACAATTTTTCTTTTTAGTTGCAGCTCGGGTATCCATCCCTACTTTGGATGGCTTTCATTCCAATCTCAACTTACTAACGTACTCTCTCAACTCATCATCATTCATATTCTCAATATCACACGGGGCCTTCACCTTTCATACTTGCACCCACGCCATTCTCAGCCGGCATGGGGTAGGGTGGGGGTGGTTTATCCGAGACTGCAGCCCTATCGCCTGTGGAGGCCAGAATAGTAGCCTCCTTAGGTAGACGAGGATACAGTCTGGGAACTGACAAAGGGAATTTGCACGGCTCACGTTCATTCACATGTTTCAAATTCAAATTACATTTCTCATTACTAACAAACAGCACCTTATTCTTGACACAGATATTTTTATCAATCTGTTTGGCATTCATTTTGCATCCATCAAACAAGGTTTTTACCATATATGAAGCTTCCAACCACAAATTACTTTTATTGAAGTCTGGCTCCCAACGTCCCTGCTCCATCAACACCTTACGTAAAGACAAAATATCACCTGTCTCCAAACTGCCGACCGGTGGCCAATCGGTCCCTAATCCTGGCCAGACCACCTCGCATAAGTGTACAAACATTTCCCTATCACATTCCTTTGAATACCCAGTAACTAGACTCCAGTTATCAAGTATGCATTGTAACGGGGTACATCCTGATGCTTTGCTGTGACTGAACCCCTATTTGATACCTGGACTTTCCTGCAAGAATACTGAAGTGCACCAACCTCTTGCGTCCCTTGAACTCGATCCGACACTTATAAACTTAATGATAAGTCTCCAAAGTTCCCTGAACTCGCTTTACACTTATGCACTTGATTAGTAACGAAAGTTCATATTACCTGGCAGTTTGAAGAGCAGGTTGCGTCAGTCAGATTTCTGTCTGTTTCCTTTCTTACTTCCACTGGTCCTTTAGGCTCCGTTACCTGAGATGCAGAGTCACACAGGATCGGTGACAGCAGATATGAGGTTGGACACAACGGATCCACAAGACGGCATTCTCACCTCTGGTTCACCGGTCCAGTATGTATCATGCAATCAGGAGATTGGAGTCTCGCCAGAAGTCGCCAATTCTGTTGCCCAAATCGGGGGTTCTACCTCTGTTTCACGGAGTCAATTATGAGACAGAGACGGAGTAGCTGGAAGCAGGAAAGTTGTCTTTATTGCGCAATCAAGGAGAGTCGACCGGGAGGTGAGAAAGCCTCTTTCAGTCAAGTCTGATTTGCATATTACACACTTCAGTATTTATACATTTTAAATCAATTAGTTAAACATTAATCATAAAAGTAATTTATGCTCAGGTGATGTTTTAAGACATTAGGTCATCTGGTCAAATCATGCTTATTCCGCACGATCTGACCACAGGTTTTTATTACTATGTTATTCAATTCTTTTATTAGGGTCTCAAGTACAGTATACATGTGACTTTAATTATTGCTGATGAGTGTCTCTTTATAAATGAATCTTTATATTAGTCATTATTGATTAGAGGGAGTTTTTATGGTTTTATCACATTTAATCAAGTCAAGCTAGTCCTAAGTCCAGTACTGACCAGGTGTGTTCAGTACTGTCAGCAAAAATGAAAAAGAATAATTTTTATTCTTTTAAACATAATGTGATTCTTTAAGCAAGATATAAAGCATATATATATAGGATTTCTGGTGTAGACATGTGCATTCGTTTTCGGACGAATGCATTTTCGGACGAATGCATTTTCGGACGAAAATAGCATTTTCGCCCATTCGTCCGAAAAACGAATAACGAAAATTTTAACTAACAAAATCCGAATGAACGAATGGTTAATAAACGAAAATAATTCGTTCATTCGTGCTATTGGCATTCTAAACCGAAATAGAGTCGGTTTACAATACCAATAGCATTGTACTACATTCCATAAACCGACATGAATGACTTTCGGTTTATGGAATGCATTTAATGCTATTAGCTTCCTATAAACCGAAATTGAGTTCCCATTCATACGAATAGGTCAATTGACCTATTCGTATGAATGGGGACTCTTTCGGTTTATAGAAAGCCAATAGCAGCATGTATTCTATAAGCCGAAAGTCTTTAAAACAAACGACGTTCGGTTTATAGAATACATGTAATGCTATTGCTGTTCTATAAGCCGAAAGACATTCGGCTTATAGAACAGCAATAGCATTACATGCATTCTATAAACCGAACGTCGTTCGTTTTAAAGACTTTCGGCTTATAGAATACTATTGGCATTCTATAAACCTAACTAGAGTCCCTCCTCATTCATAAGAATTTCTTATGAATGGGGACTCGACTCTAGTTCGGTTTATAGAAAGCCAATAGTATTCTATAAGCCGAAAGTCTTTAAAACGAACGACGTTCGGTTTATAGAATACATGTAATGCTATTGCTAATCTATAAACCGAACGACTTTCGGTTTATAGAATAGCCATAGGATTACATGTAGTACATAAGCCGAAAGTCTATAAACCGAAAGTCGTTCGGTTTATAGGCTGTCGGCATTTAACTATACAGAGACAGAGTCTCCATTCATAAAATTATGAATGGAGACTTTGTCTCCGTGTAGTAAAATGCCGAAAGCCTATAAACCGAACGATCGGTTTATAGACTTTCGGCTTATGTAATACATGTAATCCTATGGCTATTCTATAAACCGAAAGTTCGGTTTATAGAATAGCAATAGGAATACATGTATTCCATAAGCCGACAGCCTATAAACCGAACGTTCGGTTTATAGGCTGTGGGCATTTTACTACACGGAGACAAAGTCTCCATTCATAATTTTATGAATGGAGACTCTGTCTCCGTATAGTTAAATGCTATTGTATTCTATAAACCGACTCTATTTCGGCTTATAGAATGCAATAGTACTACGAATGGACGAATGAACGAATGATTTTCCTTTATTAACCATTCGTTCATTCGGCTTTAGTTAGCTTAGCATTTTCGTTCTTCGTTTTTCGGGCGAATGGACGAAAATGCAATTTTCGGACGAAAATGCATTCGTCCGAAAACGAATGCACATGTCTAGTATATATTCACATGTAAATTGCTTTTTTAATAAAAAATGATGATATAAAAAAAATCTTGTTTTTATTTCCTTTTATGTGACAATGCTGCCTCTCTCTTTCCCTTGCCCCCAGATTTGTCGCTCTCCCCCCCTTAGTGTTGTCTCTCTCTCACCCTCCCTTTGGCTCCCCCCTCGCTCCCCTTGTGTCTGTCTCTTCCCCCCTTCCCTCCCCTTGTTTCTCTCTGCCCCCCCCCCCCTTGTTATTCTGTCCCCCCCTCACATGTTTCTTGCTCCCTGGTGGCTAGTGGGGGCAGCCGGGGGATGTATGCACTATACATAATAGACGGAAGTGTCGGGCAGCATGGAGGTTGTCTGCACGATTCGTGCAGACATCCCCCAGCTGCCCGATTCTCCCTGGTGGCTAGCGAGGCAGCGGAGGATGTCTGCGCGATGAGCAAGACCTCTCCTGCTGCCGCCCGGCATGACCGCCGGGACTTCTATGATGAAGCTGGGTACTTCCGGCTTCCTCATAAAAGTCCTGGCTGTCGTTCCGGGCGGCAGCAGGGGAGGTCTCGCTCCTCGCGCAGACATCCTCCGCTGCCTCACTAGCCACCAGGGAGAATCGGGCAGCTGGGGGATGTCTGCACGAATCGTGCAGACAACCTCCATGCTGCCCGACACTTCCGTCTATTATGTATAGTGAATACATCCCCCGGCTGCCCCCACTAGCCACCAGGGAGCAAGAAACAGGTGAGGGGGGGACAGAATAACAAGGGGGGGGGGGCCAGAGAGAAACAAGGGGAGGGAAGGGGGGAAGAGACAGAAACAAGGGGAGGGGGGCAGAGAGAAACAGGGGGAGGGAAGGGGGGAAGAGACAGAAACAAGGGGAGGGGGGCAGAGAGAAACAGGGGGAGGGAAGGGGGGAAGAGACAGACACAAGGGGAGCGAGGGGGGAGCCAAAGGGAGGGTGAGAGAGAGACAACACTAAGGGGGGGAGAGCGACAAATCTGGGGGCAAGGGAAAGAGAGAGGCAGCATTGTCACATAAAAGGAAATAAAAACAAGATTTTTTTTATATCATAATTTTTTATTAAAAAAGCAATTTACATGTGAATATATACTAGACATGTGCATTTGTTTTCGGACGAATGCATTTTCGTCCATTCGCCCGAAAAACGAAGAACGAAAATGCTAAGCTAACTAAAGCCGAATGAACGAATGGTTAATAAAGGAAAATCGTTCGTTCATTCGTCCATTCGTAGTACTATTGCATTCTATAAGCCGAAATAGAGTCGGTTTATAGAATACAATAGCATTTAACTATACGGAGACAGAGTCTCCATTCATAAATTTATGAATGGAGACAAACGTATAGTTAAAAGCTGTCAGCCTATAAACCGAACGTTCGGTTTATAGGCTGTGGGCATTTAACTATACGGAGACAGAGTCTCCATTCATAAAATTATAAATGGAGACTTTGTCTCCATATAGTTAAAAGCCGGTGTTCTGACAAATTTCTGAAGCAAATTCTCCTGCGCAATCGCAGGAGAATTTGCTCACTGCGCATGCGCATAAAGTTACAGCTGATAACTCAGCTGTAACTTTGTGACCACCGCGCATGAGCCAGCTGCGCAACCCACCTCCCGCCCCCCTCACACCCGCCGCACACCCCTTCTTACCAGATCATCGACCACAGCAGGAGGATCACAAATCCCATCAAGATGAGGCAGCCCTCACCAGGATGCTTGCCCCCTTATGTCCCGACGCCCCATATTACTTACCACCTTAAGAACACAACAACGGACGCGCGCATTCCCAAACGGCTGGATAGGCGTGCGCATGCGCTGTGTATCGCTGTGGTCAATGATCTGGTAAGAAGGGGTGTGCAGGGGGTGTGAGGGGGGCGGGAGGTGGGTTGCGCAGCTGGCGCATGCGCGGTGGTCACAAAGTTACAGCTGAGTTATCAGCTGTAACTTTATGCGCATGCGCAGTGAGCAAATTCTCCTGCGATTGCGCAGGAGAATTTGCTCCAGAAATTTGTCAGAACACCGGCATTTAACTATACGGAGACAGAGTCTCCATTCATAAAATTATAAATGGAGACTTTGTCTCCGTATAGTTAAAAGCCGGCATTTAACTATACGGAGACAGAGTCTCCATTCATAAAATTATGAATGGAGACTTTGTCTCCGTGTAGTAAAATGCCCACAGCCTATAAACCGAACGTTCGGTTTATAGGCTGTCGGCTTATGGAATACATGTATTCCTATTGCTATTCTATAAACCGAACGACTTTCGGTTTATAGAATAGCCATAGGATTACATGTATTATATAAGCCGAAAGTCTATAAACCGATCGTTCGGTTTATAGGCTTTCGGCATTTTACTACACGGAGACAAAGTCTCCATTCATAATTTTATGAATGGAGACTCTGTCTCTGTATAGTTAAATGCCGACAGCCTATAAACCGAACGACTTTCGGTTTATAGACTTTCGGCTTATGTAATACATGTAATCCTATGGCTATTCTATAAACCGAAAGTCGTTCGGTTTATAGAATAGCAATAGGAATACATGTATTCCATAAGCCGACAGCCTATAAACCGAACTTTCGGTTTATAGGCTGTCGGCATTTTACTACACGGAGACAGAGTCTCCATTCATAAAATTATGAATGGAGACTTTGTCTCCGTGTAGTAAAATGCCCACAGCCTATAAACCGAACGTTCGGTTTATAGGCTGTCGGCATTTTACTACACGGAGACAAAGTCTCCATTCATAATTTTATGAATGGAGACTCTGTCTCTTATTAGTTAAATGCCGACAGCCTATAAACCGAACGACTTTCGGTTTATAGACTTTCGGCTTATGTAATACATGTAATCCTATGGCTATTCTATAAACCGAAAGTCGTTCGGTTTATAGAATAGCAATAGGAATACATGTATTCCATAAGCCGACAGCCTATAAACCGAACTTTCGGTTTATAGGCTGTCGGCATTTTACTACACGGAGACAGAGTCTCCATTCATAAAATTATGAATGGAGACTTTGTCTCCGTGTAGTAAAATGCCCACAGCCTATAAACCGAACGTTCGGTTTATAGGCTGTCGGCATTTTACTACACGGAGACAAAGTCTCCATTCATAATTTTATGAATGGAGACTCTGTCTCTTATTAGTTAAATGCCGACAGCCTATAAACCGAACGACTTTCGGTTTATAGACTTTCGGCTTATGTAATACATGTAAACCTATGGCTATTCTATAAACCGAAAGTCGTTCGGTTTATAGAATAGCAATAGGATTACATGTATTCCATAAGCCGAAAGTCTATAAACCGAAAGTCGTTCGGTTTATAGGCTGTCGGCTTATAGAATACAATTAATACTATTGCCTTTCTATGAACCGAACGAGAGCCCCATTCATAAGAATTTCTTATGAATGGGGCTCTCGTTCGGTTTATAGAAAGCCAATAGTATTACATTGTATTCTATAAAACGAACGGAAAAAATTAACGAAACGAAAATAATGAACGAATTTCGTCTGAAACGAATGCACTAATGAACGAAATTCGTTTTAGACGAAATAAATAACATTTTCGTCCGAATGGACGAAAATTTTAGTTTTGCACATGTCTATTCTGGTGTTTAGCTCACAAAACCGTGGAAGGATAGGGAAAGCTGCATGATTGCTGTAGATGAATTCCCAATTGTTGATGTTGGTGTATGCACTGATCTCACCCCTGAACAGCAGATGGAAGCCAAAGAAATGATATCCAGAAACCAAGATATATTTTCTAGCTTTCCTGGCAGAACCAGCTAAATCTGCCACGACATTGTCAAAGAACCAGGAATTACAGTAAAATTAAAGCCCTATAGAATTCCTGAGGCAAAAAGGGGGGCAATACAAACGGAAGTAGCAAAAATGCTTGAGCTAGGAGTTATTGAGGAGTCACATAGCCAGTGGTTGAGCCCCATAGTTTTAGTACCTAAGCCAGATGGGTCCTTACGTTTTTGTAATGATTTTAGAAAACTTAATGAACACTCTAAATTTGATGCCTATCCTATGCCCCGAGTGGACGAGCTTATTGAGAAACTGGCACAGGCTAGGTTTCTAAGTGTTCTAGACCTAACAAAAGGATATTGGCAGATCCCGCTGACAAAATCAGCTAAAGAGAAAACTGCGTTTGTGACCCCTGAGGGTCTGTACCAGTATACGGTTTTACCATTTGGGCTTCATGGAGCCCCAGCAACCTTTCAGAGGTTGATGAACAAACTGCTAAGACCTCACTCCGGGTATGCTTCGGCATACTTAGATGATGTGGTCATCTATAGCCAAGACTGGGCCTCCCATTTGGAAAAGGTAGAAGCAGTACTAAACAGCATAAGGAAAGCTGGTCTTACTGCTAATCCCTCCAAGTGTTCCATTGGTTATATGGAAGCCAAATATCTAGGCTATACTGTAGGGAGGGGACTGGTAAAGCCACAAATGACTAAGGTTGAGGCAATTGAAAATGCAGGCCAATAAGGACAAGAATGCTAAGGTCACACGTTGGTTCCTCTCTTTGCAGCCATTTAAGTTCTTTGTAAAGCACAGGGCTGGTCTCCTACATACTAATGCAGATGCCTTATCTAGAGTGCATAGTCTTTCGGCTATGGCCGCTTCACACACCTGTGTTAAGCTGGGGGGGAGGATATGTGGCAAGGTCAGAGAGGCTTTCTATGTTAGTAATAGATTGGAGCACTCTCTATTCCCAGCATGATGGGGTTAATTGGTGGGAGTCACTCCTTGACTATTAAAATCCAGGTGAATGTAATTTAACTGGGGTTTTAAAAGGTTAGCCTCTGAAGTCATGTCAGAGTCCAGCAGCTGGGAGAGAGAAGGCAGTTAAGCCTGAGACTCTGAGGAAAGAGGTATTGTGTGAAACCCATTTAAAGTACAGTGTTTACTTTTGTTTAAAACTGGGAACCGGATTAGCTGGCCAGTTGGCTAGTTAGAAATACTGTTGTTTAGTAAGTCTCCAAGTTGGAGTAGGATTTATTTTCTTTTTGTTTCATTTTGTGGGAGAGCACAACATTGTATATCCTGTGGAAAACTGACAATAAACTGCAGTGATATTTTATCCTGACTCTTGCATTTGACGTTTATGGTAAAGAGCCTGGCCATCCTGCCACAGCACCCAATCAGACTCCTACTGGCTTTATTCGTTTGGTATGTAAAAAAACAAGAAGAATTGCTCAAGGGTCAGTAATTATGCTAGGAGATTTTAACTGTGTGATGGATCCCCAAGATGATATTGCAAAACATAAAGGGAAGGGTATTAATAAAAACACGAAGAGCAACTCAAAACGCTTTAGAGAAATTATGAGGCTATATGAACTAATCGATGTTTGGAGGGTATTTCACCCAGGCGAGAAGGATTTCTCTTGTTTCTCAAAATCCCATCTCTCTTACTCCCGGATAGACTTGATATTTGTAGATAGAAAACTTATAAATAGAGTTATTAAAATAAATATTATGGAATTTACATGCTCAGATCACAATGCACTAATAATGGAGCTGAAGGATCAAAAGAGACTATTCGGGAAAGAGTGGAAACTCCAGAAATACCTGTTGAAGAACCCGGAAAATCGAGATGTCATCACCAAGATGACAGAAAATTATTTTCAAGAAAATCCAGGTAGAGGGGTGAACCCAGCAATAGTGTGGTGCGCCTATAAGAGTGTCATAAGGGGCCATTTAATACGTTTGGAGATAAGAGAAAGAAAAAGAGGGGGTTAGCCCTATCTCAATTGTATATAGATTTAGATACTGCCTCTGCCCAAAATAAATCCAATCCAAGTGTAATGGGAACAAACCTGATAACAAAGATTGAGAAAGAAATCAATGAAAGGCTCATTGATAGGGCAAACAGATCACTAGAAGCGTTAAATAGAACGTGGTATTACCATGGCAATAAAGCACAAAAATCTATGTCAAATAGATTTAAAAAAGACAGAATAAAAAGGGTAATATCCAAAATTAAACAAGGAAATACAAATATACTGAGACCAGATAAGATCGGGGAAGCGTTCAAGGAATTCTACAGTGACCTGTATAACCTACCCAAACAAGAGGCAGAAGAGAAAATAGGAGAATATTTAAAGAATTTAGGACTACCTAAAATCACCACAGATCAACTAAAATCACTGAATGAACCAATACGGATCGAAGAAATTGAGGGGGCTATAATGAAATTAAAAATAAACAAAGCTCCCGGTCCCGATGGTTTTGATAATGGATTCTTTAGGCTCTTCAGGGATTACATAAAATCAGATTTAACAAAAGCATACAATGAATTTAAGAATGGTATCCCTCAGGAACTACTCAGGGCATTTATAATCCCTATTGCTAAACCAAATAAAGACCCAGAAAACCTTAAGAATTACCGACCAATAGCCCTAATGAATGTCGACATCAAGCTCTACTCTTCGGTCTTGGCAGAGAGATTAAAGAGAATCTTACCCCTAATAGTACACAAAGACCAGACGGGCTTTATCCCAGGACGTTCATCAGTTAACAACATCAGAAGATTGGTGGATGCCCTACACGTGGCAAAGGTGGAGCAGATACCCATGCTGACCCTGTCATTGGATGCAGAGAAGGCCTTTGACAGGGTCGGCTGGGATTTTATGAGCAGGCACTCCAGTCCTACGGCTTCGAAGGAGATATTCTATCAAACATAATGGTCCTATATTCAGATCCATCTGCACAAATAAAAGGTATGGGGTTTAGATCTGACTGGTTTAAAATTCGAAACGGAGTGAGACAGGGATGTCCACTGTCCCCCTTGCTTTATCTTTTATCAATTGAACCACTGGCCAGGGCAATTAGAAATAATATAAGAATTAAGGGCTTGAACGTAATGGACGAATCCCTTAAGATTAATTTGTATGCCGACGATGTCATCTTAACCTTGGTGGATCCCTTCGAGTCCATGCCGGAATCGATCAATGAAATACAAACATACTCTGCATATTCTGGTTACAAATTAAATCTGGATAAATCAACGGCATTAGCTAGTAATATATCACAATATAATAAGACAATCCTGGCACAAAAATTTGGATTCTCGTGGGCAACTCAATATATAAACTATCTGGGAATAAAGGTTGGAGCAGACCCGAACGATTTGGTGCAAACAAATTTCCTGCCTCTTCTACTCGAAACAAATAAAAAAATTGAAAGACTGGAAACCCCTGGGTTTTTCATGGTGGGGAAGAATAAATATCCTCAAGTCCTATATTATACCAAAATGGACATATTTGTTTAAAATGACAAATATGGAGATTCCGAAAAGCTGGATGGAGATGGCACAATCGACTATGAACAAATTTATATGGAAGAACTCCCACCCAAGAATTAGCCTAACTACCCTGGCACTTCGAGTGAAGGAGGGAGGTTTGGGCGTTCCAATCCTTGATGATTATTCAAAGGCATGTAAAATAGCCCAAGCAATTGCCACACAACAGAAGGGAATAGAACAAGAGAGCTGGTACAAGATAGAACAGCATATGCTAAAATACCTTGACCTGGGTTCATTATTCTGGAGGATAAAGGGGGAACACTTGGACAAAAGAGATAAGAAAAGTAATGAATTGGCCATACCAAAGGGACAATACTATACGACATAAAGAATACCTGGGGCAAATTGATGCAATCCCTGAAGATTAAAAACCAATTGCTAGTGGATCTCCCCTTAGAAACAATAAGTGCGAACATGCAGGACCTAAATTTAAAAAACTGGATAGACCGAGGTATCATCAAAAAAGAGGATCTGTTCGATACAACAGGGATAAAGACCTTCGCACAAATTTCAGAAGATACAGGATTATCAAATAAAGAGATATATACATATCTCAGAATAAAACATTTTTCAGAGAAACATGTTAGGAAAACCAAGAACAACAATGAAAAACAACTAGTGCAATTGATGACCCAAAGCTGTAGGAAAAATATGATCTCTAAATGCTTGGTTCTTATTAAACACACCAAACCGACTACAAATAATCATAACAGGCAAAAATGGTGTAGGGATATAGGACAGCAAATAACCCAGGAGGACTGGCTATCGGCCATGAAATTGACATATAAATCAGTACATTGTTTGAACCTGAACGAAGTATATTTTATGATACTAAATAGGTGGTACCTGGTTCCATCACGCTTAGCGAAAATAAATACAACGAAATCAGACAAATGTTGAAGATGTGAAACCCAGCTAGGCGACATCCTGCACATTTTCTGGGGATGCGAAAATATTCTAAAAATGTGGAAGCTTACTGAACAGAAAATCAAAGAAATAACGGGCATCGGCTTGAATTTTGATCCAGGAGTGTTCTTATTCCATATATTTACTCAGCAGATGAAAAAAACACAGAAGCAAGTTATAACTCATTTTCTGGTGGCAGTTAAATTACTAATCGCCAGATGCTGGAAGTCACATAAGATACCGACTTGGACAGAGATCAAAAATCAGGTTGTCCACCAAATAAAAATGGAGCGAGGGATAGTATATCAGTTTGATACAGGGAAAAAAGATACAATAAGATGGGAGGAATGGATAGAAAAAATAAGCGATTAGCTATAAATAAAGGTTTGAAAGATCAAATGGCAAGAAATAGAGTTTTAACTCTCCACGCTCCCCAGTGACGTTGTTATATGTTATTTGTTTGTCAATGTTTTATGTATTGTGACACGGGTTAACAACAGATGGGGACTCCGGCGGACCCTGTAATAGTGGATGGGTCGTCTGGAGCCCCAAAGAAAGCACATGGAGGGGTTGTATTTTGGTAGAAGCTCTATGGTCCGAGCGACGATAAAAGAGGAGAAAGGATAATAGAGCACACAAAGGGGAATTAACAAAATCTCTCCCGCAAACAAAGCGACACAAAGATGAACTGAGATTATACTGAGAAAAATATGATTATTAAATCGATGTGTCTCTACTCTGAGTGTCACAAAAAAAAAAAAAAGGGGGCATCTCAAGATAGAGAATGATGGCAGGTGTAAAGAAACATCTGTTGCAAATGCAGACCAGTATTTTGTATTTGGATTTCTAATAAAGGTTATATAACCTGTCATTTAGTACTTGATATATTTCTCAGCTAGCAAATGTATTTTTTTTCTGCTAGCAGTACCCCATGCCATGTCAGCGTGCTTTATGATGTCATGATGTTCCGTCACACAAAGCTTTTGTGATGTCACCTTTAATACCTATTTAAGTCCTTCCAGTACCAGTAGTCTGCCAGTAGTGTTCTGGGAGGTAGAGAGTGCACTATAGATTGCTAGTGAGCACTAGTGATTACCAGACGTTACCAGTATGTATTCGGTAGTTCACCATGTAAACATGGAGTACCGATATCTCAGACAGTTTTACAGAGAGCAGACTGACAATGTATCAATGTGTGAGGAATGTGCTGCTATGAATTCGGGAGATAGAGAAGAGGGACAACATCAGCCTCGCATTTTGGAACTCTTGTTTCATCAGATTTCAGACCCATTAACTGATGAGCCTATGGTTAAAGAAGGTGAACCAATCATGAAAAAAATGTCATGGGAGCCATTAAACACAACGAAACAAGATGATATAAACATCTCACAAGATAAGTTTTCAGCTGCAGAGGAAACTCATTTTATCTCACCTGATCCCTGCTACATAAATATGCCATCAAACAAGGAGATATGTCCAGTGACCCACATGACATTTCTCTTTGATGACAATGAGGCAGGTGGATGCAGAACAACAACAAAAATCCCAAAGATCCCATCTTCTAATGCTACCACCAGACGAATACAGCGCCTTTTAAGATCACTGCGAAATTGGTTCTAATAGAGGAGGGTGCTTTTATATCAATTAGTGGAGGACGTGGCGCAGGTTTATTCCATCACAAAAGACCCTATTAAGATCTAACCCTCTGTTCCTCCTCCAGTGATTTCTGTGGATTGTCTCTTCGGTTCTTGACCTCGGCTTGGATTACTGTATTTGCTCGATTATAAGATGACCCTGATTATAAGACGACCCCCCAAACATTGTATATTCCTTTAGGAAAAAAACTAAAAGCCTGATTATAAGACTACCCTATAAGAAAAAAAAGTTTAACTTGTATATATGTAAATTGCTTTTTAATATTTAATAAACAAATTGATATTATACAAATGCATTTCTTGTTTTTATTTCCTTTTATGTGCCAATGCAGCCTCTCTCTCCCAGTCCCCTTGTCTGTCTATTTCCCCCCTTCCTCCCTCCCCTTCCTTGTCTGTCTATTTACCCCCTTCCTCCCTCCCCTTGTCTGTCTATTCCCCCCCCTCCCTCCCTTTGTCTGTCTATTTTCCCCCCTCCCTCCCCTTGTCTATTTCCCTCCCTCCCCTTGTCTGTCTATTTTTCCCCCTCTCTCCCCCTAACCTTGATTCCTTTCCTGTGGCTAGTGGGGGCAGCTGGGGGATGTCTGCACGATACGTGCAGACATCCTCCATGCTGCCCAACACCTCCGTCTATTATGATGGACAGCTGGTCCGTCATAATAGACGGAAGTGTCGGGCAGCATGGAGGATGTCTGCACATATCGTGCAGACATCCCCCAGCTGCCCGATTCTCCCTGGTGGCTAGCGGGGTAGAGCACGACTGCCGGGAGAGGGGGATCCAGGAGAATTTTTCCAACTCGGCTATCATGGCCTTAGGTTTGAAATTCCCTTGTCAATTTCTTCTTTCGTGAGGGCAATAACTAATTTTCAACATTGTTTAATAATAAACCTATGTCAATGGTGTGGGATTCTTTAACTAGAAGTAGTGTTTTAGACCCTTTTCTGGAGCTTGAAGTATTCCTTTAAGTGGCAGTAGTTCTGGTCAAGGTGTATTGGTGGGGTAAAGTGTCAATCTAAAGACCACCATGTTTATTAGTAAGTCACCCATTACCTTTAGTGATACCAGAAAGCCACTTAACTTCCAGCTATAGCAGATTGACCTACAGCCCCAGCCTGAAAGGCAATCTACAGAAGAAGAGGCCCAGCTGCACATAGGAAGGAACCACTGCTGACTCGGATAACACCTAGGTAGGAAGAAGGGCCCCGTCCCCAGTTGCCATACCTTATCACACATTAGATTATGGCATCAGCAAGAGGTTAAGGGTAGAATCCCAGAAACGATGATCTAATGAGAAGCCCCCTGGAGCCACACCCCTGCAGAGCTAGATTTGCCTAAATATGGCCCACTTCCACACTTGGGAAATGTATATACTGTGCAGCAATATTAAGCATGCCTCCCAACTTTGTATTGGGCAGTCCTGTTTCGGGACCACATTCTCATGGTCCTGATGTGCATTCTCCCCATGTGAAGTAGGGCTGTCAGTATGCATGACACTTGTGCTCATGCACACTGTCGATTACTGTGAATTGTATTGCTGGGGAGTCTGTGATTCATTCACCTGCTACACATTACTATGAGTTTTATTACTGTGTAGCTCTGTGATATACTGACACACTGAAAATTACTGTAAATTGTATTGCTGTGGAGCTCCTTGGGACACTCACCTACTGCACATTACTATAAGTTTTATTGCTGTCGAACTCTGTGATACACTCTCCTAATGCACATTACTAGAAGTTTTATTGCTGTGGAGCTCTGTGATACACTCACATTTTATTTTTAAAGGGCCGGGGCCAAAGCGGGCCCCCTGTGCCCGCCGGGCTTGGGACGTTGTATCCCGTCCCCCCCCCTGATGGCAGCCCTGATAAAGCGAAGTCAGAAAACAGGCTGAGGGTCGGGGCAGGCGGAGATCAAAACGAAGTCAGAAAACAGGCCGAGGGTCGAGGCAGGTGGCGATCAAAACAAAGTCAGTAAACAAGCCGAGGGTCGAGATCAAAATGACAAACGAATAACAATAGCCCAATATAATAGAGAGAATACTTTTTGCACAGACAACTAGAAGACTTTTGAACAGGTGTATAAATAAAGGAAGTGATTAGAATAGGCCAATAGAATAGGAGCGGGGTGTGTCAGTAGGTGAGTTACTGATATGGTGAGAAAAAGCAGAGAATACCTATATATATATATATATATATATATATATATATATATATATATATATATACCGTATTTGCTCGAATATAAGTCAAGGTTTTTTTCAGAGAAAATGCTCTGAAAAAGACCCCTCATCTTTTATTCGAGGTCATCTTATAATCTGACCTCAAATCAAGGTCAGACTATTAGACTGGGATCCAGGTCCCCCGCAGAGCTGCAGGGGACCTGGTTCCCTCTCGCTAGCAGCAGGTGGATGTCTGCGCGATGCGCGTAGACATCCTCTGCTGCCGACCGGCACGAATGCTGGGACTTCTATGATGAAGCCCGGTCCTTCCAGCTTCATCATAAAAGACCCGGCGGAAGTGTCGGGCAGCAGCGGAGTATGTCTGCGCGTATCGTGCAGACATCCTCCGGCTGCCTCCACTAGGCACCAGGGAGATCTGGGCAGCCGGGGGATGTCTGCACGAAAAGACAATGGGAGAGGGGAGAGAAAGACAAGGGGGTGAGGGAAAAACAAGGGGAGGGAGGGGGAGAGAAACAAGGGGAGGGAGGGGGGAGAGAAAGACAAGGGGAGCGAGGGGGGAGAGAAAGACAAGGGGAGGGAGGGGGAGAGAAACAAGGGGAGCGGGGGAGAGAGAGAAAAGTTTGGGAGGGGGGAGAGAGAGGCAGCATTCCCACATAAAAGGAAATAAAAACAAGAAATGCATTTGTTTAATATCATCATTTGTATTAAATATTAAAAAGCAATTTACATGTGAATATATACAAGTTAAACTTTTTTCCTATAGGGTAGTCTTATATTCAGGATTTTAGTTTTCTTTCCTAAAGGAATATCAAAGTTTGGGGGGACGTCTTATAATCAGGGTCGTCTTATATTCAAGCAAATACGGTATATATATATATATATATATATATATATATATATATATATATATGCATAAATATTTAATTAAATATAATGGAAAAGTTCCCTAATTGATTTGGAACAGTAATACTAAAAAACAAACAAGAATGAGTACATCTATTTGGTGTCTGAAAAGAGAGCGAGCGGACTTCAAAAAGATGGCCGCCGAAAAAGAAAAACGTTGCCTAAGTCTCTCGTGACTTCCGAACTCTAAAAACATGACCACTATAACAACGCGAGAACTCCGGCGGCGTTAGTATGAAGGCACCGAGTGACGAGAATAGCCCTAGTAAGTGACACTCAGTAAGGTACTTGATTTGTATTCTTTCATTAAAGTCTATATAAAATACCTACATATTATTAAACATCATTTTTGATGACAGATTTCCTTTTAGTTTGAATTTCCATTCTCAGTTGTCTATTTCATGAATAAAGCCAAGATTCTGTTTAACTGAAAGATTTCTTCAAGGGTTGGCATTTTAAATAGAAATCCTTTCATGAAAGAATACAAATAAAATCTATTATTGATACTTCTTTGTTCTGCATAGCTCTATTCTCTACCAGGGGGTGGACATGTTGTTTTGAATATTGGGTCAGATCATCTGACCAAACATGTCTGCCACTGATAGAGCTATACAGTGAAAATAGATCTCTTTAATTTCTACTTAAAATGATTGGGTGAAGAAAAAAAATTCTAAAATTTTCTTGAGCAAGACTAATAAACCATCAATAATATCCTAGTGCTTTCCTGTGGATAATATATATAAGGCATTCAACATGATAATCAAGTCAGGATAATCTCCAATGAAAGGACAAAGGAAAGGATTGTATAAAAAGAAAGGAAAATAAGAGAAGAGGGGTTATAGACCAAAAAACTTTAAAATCAATATGAAAGTAATAAGAGACATTGAAAGGAAACATAAAAACCAAAAAGGAGAGAAGAAAAAGTATATATATAAAAAGGGGCATCTCAAGATAGAGAATGATGGCAGGTGTAAAGAAACATCTGTTGCAAATGCAGACCAGTATTTTGTATTTGGATTTCTAATAAAGGTTATAGAACTTGTCATTTAGTACTTGATATATTTCTCAGCTAGCAAATGTATTTTTTTTCTGCTAGCAGTACCCCATGCCATGTCAGCGTGCTTTATGATGTCATGATGTTCCGTCACACAAAGCTTTTGTGATGTCACCTTTAATACCTATTTAAGTCCTTCCAGTACCAGTAGTCTGCCAGTAGTGTCCTGGGAGGTAGAGAGTGCACTATAGATTGCTAGTGAGCACTAGTGATTACCAGACGTTAACAGTATGTATTCGGTAGTTCACCATGTAAACATGGAGTACCGATATCTCAGACAGTTTTACAGAGAGCAGACTGACAATGTATCAATGTGTGAGGAATGTGCTGCTATGAATTCGGGAGTTAGAGAAGAGGGACAACATCAGCCTCGCATTTTGGAACTCTTGTTTCATCAGATTTCAGACCCATTAACTGATGAGCCTATGGTTAAAGAAGGTGAACCAATCATGAAAAAAAAGTCATGGGAGCCATTAATTACAACGAAACAAGATGATTTAAACATCTCACAAGATAAGTTTTCAGCTGCAGAGGAAACTCATTTTATCTCACCTGATCCCTGCTACATAAATATGCCATCAAACAAGGAGATATGTCCAGTGACCCACATGACATTTCTCTCTGATGACAATGAGGCAGGTGGATGCAGAACAACAACAAAAATCCCAAAGATCCCATCTTCTAATGCTACCACCAGACGAATACAGCGCCTTTTAAGATCACTGCGAAATTGGTTCTAATAGAGGAGGGTGCTTTTATATTAATTAGTGGAGGACGTGGCACAGGTTTATTCCATCACAAAAGACCCTATTAAGATCTAACCCTCTGTTCCTCCTCCAGTGATTTCTGTGGATTGTCTCTTTGGTTCTTGACCTCGGCTTGGATTACTGTATTTGCTCGATTATAAGATGACCCTGATTATAAGACGACCCCCCAAACATTGTATATTCCTTTAGGAAAAAAACTAAAAGCCTGATTATAAGACTACCCTATAAGAAAAAAAAGTTTAACTTGTATATATGTAAATTGCTTTTTAATATTTAATAAACAAATTGATATTATACAAATGCATTTCTTGTTTTTATTTCCTTTTATGTGCCAATGCGGCCTCTGTCTCCCCCTCCCCTTGTCTGTCTATTTCCCCCCTTCCTCCCTCCCCTTCCTTGTCTGTCTATTTACCCCCTTCCTCCCTCCCCTTGTCTGTCTATTTCCCCCCCCTCCCTCCCTTTGTCTGTCTATTTTCCCCCCTCCCCTTGTCTATTTCCCCCCCTCCCTCCCTCCCCTTGTCTGTCTATTTCCCCCCCTCCCTCCCCTTGTCTGTCTATTTTTCCCCCTCTCTCCCCCTCACCTTGATTCCTTTCCTGTGGCTAGTGGGGGCCGCTGGGGGATGTCTGCACGATACGTGCAGACATCCTCCATGCTGCCCAACACCTCCGTCTATTATGACGGACAACTGGTCCGTCATAATAGACGGAAGTGTCGGGCAGCATGGAGGATGTCTGCACATATCGTGCAGACATCCCCCAGCTGCCCGATTCTCCCTGGTGGCTAGCGGGGTAGAGCACGACTGCCGGGAGAGGGGGATCCAGGTCCCCTGCAGCTCTGCTGGGGACCTGGATCCCTGTCTTATAGTCTGACCTCAATTTGAGGTCAGATTATAAGACGACCTCGAATGTAAGACGAGGGGTATTTTTCTGAGCATTTACTCTGAAAAAACCTTGTCTTATATTCGAGCAAATCCGGTATTACTATTCTGTTCTCTGGCTTCCTGACCCTTGGCTTGGATTTATGTTTTGCTGCTCTCTGGTTCCCCGATCTCTGGCTTGGACTACTACTGTGCTGCTATCTGGTTTCCTGACCCCAGGCTTGGATTTAAAATTCTATTTTCTGGTGTGCTTATATCTGGCTTGTCACACGTCACTTCCTATAGGGGCTATTGAGCTCATGAGAAAGGAGACGCAAACTCTCTAAAACTGGACATACTGCTCACCGGAACCCCGGTCTACCAGTGCAGCGATGACATCTCTGCATTCATCTTCCCACTCAGGCCAAAAACACCACATTCCCATACCTCAACAAATTGGAACGAGTGTTTGTAGCCACCATCACAGGCTGTAGGCCCTTTAGGGCTGAAAAGGCTTTGTATGTTCCAAGGAGTGGCACAGGCAGCTGGAATGACCACAAAGAAACACAGTGTTTCCCATAAGAGCGGCTACCGTGCTGC